>CATIUR010000007.1:29217500-29935000 GCA_949592205.1 Helichrysum umbraculigerum | reverse complement strand
TTTCCTCCACAATAATGAATCTTAATAACTTGATAAACAGAAGCGAACCTTTGTGTATTAATATTGAGTCTTGCATCGAGGGCATGGTTAATTGCCCCTCTTCATTCATCCCCACTGCAGGTCTGCATACTGGAAAGTTACACTAACTTTAAGCAAAAAGTGTCTCAAATTAACCACCGAACCGGACTTATCCTCACCGGTTCCTTCTTATGAGATCCACTAATAAATCCTGCATTTGCCTCCATATTTACAATTAAAGAAGCAACTTGAGATTTATTAAGTCCCAGTTTATAAATTCAACCATATTGATCATGAATCCCGAAATTCAAATTTTTATCAAACACGTACACAAACACGTCAAAAATTCAAGAAAAACTCGGCCATAAAAATGAAGCAGTCTCATCGAAAAAAATCACCACAGCTAGCAACACTATTGGGCAACTTATAGTTGAACAGGATGGGCAAACCACTTTTGTTTCTAAAAGCCTTACTGACTTTCAATCCTAACCAAATCAATATAATCTTCTTCACATTAATCAGAAACTTTTAAAGCAACTTTGGAAGCAAAACCAATCAACAAACAATTGTACTGGGTATACCCTTTCAGAGTTTCAGAGGGAAAAACAAATAATATATGATAAATATATAAGTATTTTCATTGAGAGCATGCCATAAAATTGAATGACATCCCCCAACTGTTAAGCTTTCTTTGCAAGATCGAGAAAGTTTATGAAGCCTAAGATAAAACACAAACAAAGTAAATACGTAAATGGGGTTAAAACGAATTACTTGGAGTGTGAGCAGGGATGACCACCAGCAAGTTATTAGCACAATCACCACGTAGAACAACATGTGTTAAAGCCCAAAAAAAAAGCATTTTTTAAGATTTCTCTTATTGCTTTTAGAGCAATAAGCACAACTCTCTCCCCTGCATGATCTCTAATTGTACTACTCTTTTGCCTCTTCATCATTTTTAAGGAACTAAAACAAAATTAACAAAAAATGAAACTTTCACTATGTGTGCTGAAACGGCAAGATTTATCCAAATTGAAAGATGACCCAACTGCCAATTTCCTTATTTGTTTAAATCTACCATAATTTGTATTTTGGGTTGATACTCAACCAACAATATGACGCCTCGGACTAAAACCTACCACTTTAGACCCATAACACAAGCTGCCCATTTTGTTATGTCTATACTATTTATAGAGATAGTAAATCAGTAGAATGTAAATTCAGACAAATAGCATATAGAATCGAATGTTATGATTAAAAGATCATGTAGTTTCGTTGGCTCACTTAAGACTTGAACCAACTCCATAGGATACGTGACCATTACAGTCCTCAATAACTTGTAATGTATATATCATGTTAGTCGCATTTGATGGAAGTTGTTACCATGTATCCTGACATACGTGTTACTTGGACATGCAAAAATCATGATATGCGAGTAATGCAAACTAAAGTAGTAAGGTGCCAATTTATGGCAAAAGGTTTCAATGAGAATTTGACAAACCAGAAACATGAAACTGTAGGAGAGTCCTAGATTCATACAAAAATCTTACTCCATAGGATCACAAACCCACTGATTTTTGTTAAATTCATCAATTTCATTCAATTGCCTTTATCTATTCGAACTCGTGAGCTACACTTCCCAAAACAATCCTACCCATTCAATAAACAATCTATTTGAGGCTTTGAGCATTCTCAACCCATTTTTTACCTATTTTCTTTTCCTCATTATCGTAGCAAGGTTTTATAATACCACACATTAACCCATTAATGAACCAACTTGGATTAAACAAATTGTTCAAGCATAAATATACTGTTGAAAATTAAACTAAACATATTTATTATGTAAATTGTAATTATAGATTAGTTTAGGGATTAGATGTTAATAAGTCAAACTTGAAAGGTTGCCAAGAATAGTCATGATGATTGGAAGCAACCGTCAGGCGGCAGTTAACCACCAACAGTCACCACTGAACCATCACGATGGTTCAATAGGCACCTTTTCAATTAGTTATAGGAAGTTATTAGTGAAAGGGTATAACCGCCATAACCGAACCATTGCAACCATTCATAAGTGTCTGTTTGGTATGTATATTGTCGCACCCCCAAATTCGGGTTGCGGAAGCGAATTGGGTCGGGGCGCGACTAATCAAATATCACAAGCACATAAGATATATAATGAACGACTCTATATGCGTCGTTTACTGATTTCATTGATATAATAAAAGTTTACAATGTAATAATAGTTACAAAAGCTCGTAAGCCAAAATGAGAGATTCTATGGCATAACTATGTTACAAAATATAGTAATGCATGGGAATCTGCTGATGTTTGTATGCGACTCGAGCTAAGTATCCTGAATATGAGTAGACCTACTGCTGCTGAGTACCTGAGAATACATACTAAAAAGGTCAGCTAAAAAGCTGGTGAGCTCACAGGTTTGTATAATGATGAACCATAGTTGTGTGAACCATAAGATTTAGTACAATGATTTGCAACCAAGCAAATAAAATAGATGTATATCACTGCCATGAGCCCATAGTTTGAGCTTAACTGAGGTGTCAGGATCACAACCAAGTGCCTGAGCGAGGGTGCCTCCCTGCGAGTGCCTAATCTACACTCGTATGAACAAATGCTAATGCGTCCGTTTGACCAGTTAGTGCGTGCTAACTCGGACGGGGATTGTCAATCCCATATGGTACCATACACTAACAATCGCGCTAAATCCATATAAAGAAACTATGTAGTGGAGGGCTTTAAAATGATTAGCAACAACTCATGAAGTATATATCGAGGTTTAGTACTCATTTCCACATGTAAAACAAAACGAGTATGTATTCCCACCCCGGGAGTAAAAACTGTAAAAAGTCGGGGCTATGAGACTCACCTGAGTCTGGTGTGTTTCTATCAAGCAAGTATGATGTTGCACAAGGTGATGTTGTCCGAAGATTGTAACCTGCCGGGCGTTCAAAACGCGCAAGGTTATAAGTATATGTAGACGTCTCAAAAGACCGTCCATGCTAGTTGTTCATCCAACTAGTAATGTCCAAATGATTTGGTTGTCGGTTGATTAGTTTGAGTTTTGAAAACATGTACGGCCCGTTGGTGAATAATGATTATTAAAAACATTATTATTATGTTGGTCTCGTTGTTTACTTACAAAAGTATATGTGTCATATGTTTCCGAGTTATTCCAAATATTGTATTGACGTTAAATCAAGTATATTGTGATATTGTCTTGTTTGAAAAGTCGTTTACGCAAAGTTAGTGTTGAACACTATTTATGAGACAGTAGCGATTATCGGGAATCACTATTCATGAGACAATAGCATGTTACTATTTATGAGACAATAGCGATTATCGGGAATCACTATTCATGAGACAATAGCAAGTTACTATTCATGAGACAATAGCGATTATCGGGAATCACTATTCATGAGACAATAGCAAGTTACTATTCATGAGACAATAGCGATTATCGGGCGGTTTCAAGTATGAAAGTGTTAGTTTTTGCGACAATGATGCGACGACAATCGAGTTTTATACGACAATAGTGATGCGACAATAGTGATGCGACAATAGGGTTTCGGTTACTGTTCATGCGACAATCATGATTCCGACAATAGTGATGCGACAATGGATTCTCGGAACACTGTTCATGCGACAATGGTATTGTCGCAGGTCTGAGATTTCCCGTTTTTGTTTAAGTGTTCGTTTTCGTTGACTTGGTCAAAGGTGTTCGGTTTGACTCGAAACTTTTAGGGAAGTCTTAAATATGTTAACTAAGCTTTAGAAAATGGTCGTTACGTTTTATGGTTGACCCGAAGTGTCGATTTTGTAAAATGACTAAAACAGTCCCTAAGTTTAATTGTTCAAGATTTTTACTCGGTTTCGATTCGCAATTTCACCCTTTTCTAGTCCGATTCAAGCCTAACCAAAAATCACACATGTCCTCATATATGTCTAGTTCATTTCTGCACTTTATGGTATTTTTATATATTCATTTACTATTTTTAACAAAAATGGAAATGAACAGTGGTCGGATTAGGTCCAAGAACAGCTAAAGCCCAAAGATTGAGCTCTACACAAAAATACGTAGATTTCTAAAAATGGTCAAAGAATAACTTTTTGTAGAGTTCTTCCATACGAAAATTTTGGTATGTGTTTCGTTGTCTAATTCTTCCTAGAACTCAATATATGGACATTTTTGTATAACGTATTTTCTGGGACAGAATCTGCCTTCATACTTAGGTGTTCGAAAAACGTTTTTCATTATGATTTTTGGACATTAACAAGTTGTATGAACAATATAACATCTATATAAACATAATAAAAGTATTTTATGAAAGTGTCGGGATTCTTAAAATGAGTGTTTGAAGAATCCGAAAAGATAGGAACGTTGCTCTCGTCGTGGTGATCGTCCTTACTCCAATCGGTTTGATGATCCAAGATGGTTTGATGTGGTGATTGTGGCGTTTTCTTGACTTATTTTTGGAGAGGGAGAGTGTGAAATCTAGTGAGAGAGTGATGGAAAGAAATTGAAAATGAAATGGAAACATAAGAGGTGTTTGGTGGTGTTAGTCAATGAAGCAAGATCCACAAAACATGGAAAGGTGTTTTGTGGATTTGGAAAAACCGGCCCATGTGGGGCCCACATGGTGTGAGTGCTTCACTTTTTCGTTCCTCAAATTCGCGCTCCGTACGGTGTTCATTTCCCCGGTCGTTTGAACGTATAATTAGACGTTTAACGTTATACGTACGTATTTTAAATAACGATTAAAATTCGATATTTTTAACTTGAAGTAATACTTATTATTACTTAGAAACATTTATTAAAATGTTTGGTACGGTGCCGGTAATGATTTACGAGGTCGTTGTATGATTTAAATAATCATGACGTTTAAACTAAACGTTTTTGTTATCGCTATAAATTACGATAATTATACTGAAGTATTTTATCAAAATACTTTTTGATGAGTTATAAAAAATATAACTTAGGTTTGTTTCGATTGTCAGGCGCGTCTCGCCAGTTTTTGGTCGTTTCTGAGCATTTTATATGCTACGGAATACTTTCGTGATATTATCGAAATAATATTTAGAATTACATATGTGTATTAAATAATTTCATATGATTTAATATATTGAGTTCACCAACGTCCGTATTATTGTATCGGGATCCGCCCGATATGAAAATGCATGATTAAATTCAATCGCGCACATGTATATATAACAATATATATAATGATACATACAATTAGCCTAACATAGAACTAATTACATGTATTAGAAAGTGATTAGGTACTAATAACTAGTCCTAATTTGTCGGGTGTCACATTCTTCCCTTGTTATGAGAATTTCGTCCCGAAATTTAGCTCTAAGTCGGGAGTGGAGTGGAGTCTGTGAATAGCTGTGGGTACTTGAGTCGCATTTGGTCTTCCCGTTCCCAAGTGAATTCCGGACCACGCCGCGAATTCCACCGGACTTTAACGATGGGAATACGACTTTGTTTCAACTGTTTGACCTCACGGTCCATGATTTCCACTGGTGTCTCTACGAAATGAAGTTTATCATCGATATGAATTTCGTCGAGAGGAATGATGAGTGTCTCATCAGACAGACTTTTCTTCAGGTTAGAAATGTGGAATGTGGGATGCACACTGCTAAGCTCGGGTGGCAGCTGCAACCGATTTTCCACTGGACCAATCCTTTCCAGGATCTCAAAAGGTCCAATGTATCTGGGGTTTAATTTCCATCGTTTACCAAAACGGATGACACCTTTCCAAGGTGATACTTTTAAGATTACTCGATCCCCAACCTGGAACTTGAGATGTCTGCGTCTCACATCAGCATAACTTTTCTGACGATCACGTGATGCTTTCAGCCGGTTTTGAATACCAACGATCTTCTCGGTTGTCTCGTGTATGATTTCAGGACCAGTGAGTTGGCTGTCTCCCACTTCGGTCCAACAGACAGGTGATCGGCACTTACGACCGTACAGTGCCTCGAAAGGTGCAGCTCCAATACTAGTATGGTAGCTGTTGTTGTACGAGAACTCGCACAAGGGTAGGTGATGTTCCCAGTTTGCACCGAAATCAACTGCGCAAGCCCGTAGCATGTCTTCCAGTGTTTGAATGGTCCGTTCACTTTGGCCGTCGGTTTGAGGATGATATGCAGTACTCATATCCAGACGAGTACCCAATGGTTTTTGAAATGACTGCCAAAAGTGAGATATGAAACGACTATCTCTGTCAGAAATAATCGAGATTGGAACGCCATGTCGTGATACAATTTCCTTGAGATAGATTCGTGTGAGGCGTTCCATTTTATCGGTTTCTTTGATGGCTAGGAAATGAGCAGATTTTGTGAGACGATCGACGATCACCCAAATGGTATCGCAACCGCTCGATGTTTTCAAAAGCTTTGTGATGAAATCCATGGAGATCTGCTCCCATTTCCACTGAGGGATTTCCGGTTGTTGTAGCAAGTCGGAAGGTTTCTGATATTCGGCTTTGACTTTAGAGCAAGTGAGGCATTTGCCGACATATGTGGCGATGTCAGCTTTCATGTTTGGCCACCAATACAACTCTTTGATGCCATGATACATTTTGTCAGATCCAGGATGTATGGAGTACTTGGACTTGTGAGCTTCGTCCATCACCAAGTCTCGTAAGTTCCCAAAACTAGGCAACCAAATTCGGTTAGAGAAGTATTTAGCCCCAGTAGGTTTGGTTTCAAATTGTTGGTCAATGCCACGCAAGGACTCGTTTTTTATGTTCTCAGGTTTGAGTGCTTCGAGTTGAGCGGTGATTATTTGAATGATAAGATCATTATGAATTGTCATACTGAGGGCTCGGACTCGTAGGGGTTTTACACGTTCCTTTCGACTGAGGGCATCGGCAACAACATTTGCCTTGCCTGGATGATAACGGATTTCGCAATCATAGTCGGTAAGCAACTCGACCCATCGACGTTGCCTCATGTTGAGATCCTTTTGATCGAAGATGTGCTAGAGACTTTTATGATCTGTGAAGATTGTACATTTGGTGCCGTACAGATAGTGTCTCCAGATTTTGAGTGCAAAGACGACAGCTCCAAGTTCAAGATCATGAGTGGTGTAATTCTTTTCGTGGATTTTGAGCTGTCAAGAGGCGTAGGAAATGACCTTGTCTCGTTGCATCAACACGCAACCGAGACCTTGGTGTGAAGCATCGCAGTATACCACGAAGTCATCGTTGCCTTCGGGTAATGATAAGATAGGTGCGCTGCAAAGCTTTTGTTTCAGTAGCTGAAATGCTGACTCTTGTCTATCAGTCCAGTCGAACTTCTTTTCCTTCTGAGTCAGTGTGGTGAGTGGTTGGGCTATTTTTGAGAAATTCTCAATGAAACGCCGATAGTACCCGGCCAGTCCCAAAAACTATCGTACTTCGGTTGGAGTTGTTGGCGATTGCCAATTTTTGATAGCCTCGATTTTAGATGGATCAACATGAATTCACTGACTATCAATTACGTGTCCAAGGAATTGAACGGTTTGCATCCAGAACTCACACTTGGAGAATTTAGCATATAACTCCTCGTGCTTAAGTAGCTCTAGGATGGTTTTGAGATGTTGCGCATGTTCTTGCTCGTTGCGCGAGTAGATCAAGATGTCATCAATGAATACAATGACAAACTTGTCGAGATATGGTTTGCACACTCGGTTCATAAGGTCCATGAATACAGCCGATGCGTTTGTTAAACCGAAAGGCATGACTTGAAACTCATAATGCCCGTAACGAGTTTGGAAAGCAGTTTTCGGAATGTCAACATCGCGAACTCGTAATTGATGATATCCAGATCGCAGATCGATCTTGGAATAGAAGCTTGACCCCTGAAGTTGGTCGAATAGATCATCGATGCGTGGGAGTGGATAACGGTTCTTGACAGTTAACTTGTTCAGTTCCCTGTAATCGATGCACATGCGGAAAGAACCATCTTTCTTTTTGACAAATACGACCGGAGCTCTCCAGGGTGAGGAACTTGGCCTAATGAATCCTTTGTCCAGGAGCTCCTGTAACTGAGTGGACAACTCCTGAAGTTCGGATGGGGCTAGTCGATATGGTGCTCGTGCCACGGGTGCTGCACCGGGCACAAGATCGATAGAGAACTCGACTTGTCTTGTTGGTGGAAGACCAGGCAGTTCTTTGGGAAAGACTTCCGAAAAGTCTCGGACAATAGGCACATCCTCAAGTCGCTTCTCCTCCGACTTTTTCTCCATTACATGTGCGAGGATTGCCTGGTACCCTTTTCTCAAATACTTTCGGGTTTTCATACATGATATGATATTTAGTCTCGTCCCACCGGTCTCCCCTTGTATGATTAAAGTACCACCGGTGACGAGAGGAATACGAACAATTTTATCAAAGCAGATGATCTCGGCTCGGTGTTCGGATAACCAATCCATCCCAACAATGATGTCGAAACTACCGATCTCGACAGGTATAAGATCAATGGTGAAAAGTTTATCGGCTAGTTTTAAAGTGCAATTAGGTATCACACTATCGGCTTCAATAAGTTAGCCATTAGCTAGTTCTACAATATACTTAGCTTCTAAGGTAACAGGTGTGATGTCAAGTAGTGGACAGAATTCATCAGATATAAAACTTCTATCAGCACCAGTATCAAATAGAACAGAGGCAGTTAAGTTGTTGAGGAGGAACGTACCCGAGACCACATTCGGGTCTTGACGGGCTTCCCCTGAGTTAAGGACAAAGGCTCTACCTCTTGGGTTGTTGCTGTTGCCCTTGTTCTTCAGTTTTGGGCAGTCATTCCTGAAGTGCCCAGTGTTGCCACACTCAAAATAGGCTTTTGGTTGGCTGGAGCAGGTGTTGGTGTTGTTGTTGGTATTGGTACTGGTGAACCTGCAGTCTTTGGCCAGATGCCCATACCTTTGACACTTGTTACATGGAATACTGTAGGGACCATCATGATGGCGGCGGCACTTAGAGCAGAAAGGTTTGTTTCCAGTGTAACCTTTCTGGGGTTCAGAACCAGAAGTGTAAGCCTTGACAGTTTCAGGCTTCTTTGATGGTTGTTGATTTTGGTTGGAGTTTCCGGACCACTTTCTCTTGTGATCCCCAGAGTTATTACCAGTGTTTGTGGAAGCAGGTGTTCCTTGGCGAACCACCTGAGCCATAATATTGTGTGCCATACGGACGGCACCTTGAATGGTAGAAGAGTTGGAAGCAGTGACCATTCCCTGAATGTGTGGCGGAAGTCGCCAGATGTAACGTGCGATCCTCTTGTACTCAGGATCGACCATTGATGGGCACAGCAGTGCCAGCTGATGAAAACGGGTGGTATAACCGGCAATATCATTGCTCTGAACCTTGAGATTCCAGAACTCAACCTCGAGTTGTTGCAACTCTTCTCTCGGACAGTATTCATCCTTCAACATCCTTTTCAGTTCTTCCCAGGGAGTTTGGTAAGCTATGTCAATACCCACTGTCTGAGCATGAGTATTCCACCAGGTCAGAGCACCATCCATGAAGGTGCAGGTGGAATACTTGACCTTGCAGTCTTCTGGGCAGTTACAGATCTGGAAGACTAATTCCATTTTCTCGATCCACCTTAGTAGACTGATGGCTCGTTCGGTGCCTTTGAAGTTCAGAGGCTTGCAATTGAGGAAGTCCTTGTACGAGCAAGGTTTGGCTGGAGGGGTGTTGTTTGTGGTGTCTTCAGTGCCTGAACTTTGTTGCCGAGCAGCTAGAGCATCTGCCACCCCTTGGGCCACTAGTCGATTGACGTCAGCTTGGCTAAACATACGTCTTGGAGGAATAATGCTTGAATCAACAAATAGAAAGAGATAAGTGAGATGTCTTGTACAAAGATTATGATGTATCACATATGTATATATAAGGAGGTAATATACAACAGCACAAAGTGATAATCATATTTCATTAGATAACAGAATTTAGTACAAGATAAGAGTTTCCAAAAGGTACATGATCACAAGGATTACAAAAGATGTCAGGAATTTATACATCCGTGTGAATTACCAGAGTCCTACATAGCTAGTTAGATAGATTACAATATAGGTGCTATTCTAATTTCGGCGCAAGTTCACTAGTGACATGAGGGTGATAAGGTGGTCCACGGTGGTTGCAAGTCTGCTGGCTTGTCTGGCATTATCTTCTGCCAAAACTAGTCGTTGCACCAATTCTCGGGAGTAATCTTTAGCTTCTTGTGAGCGTTGTTCACATTCTTCTAGTCTGGCCTGCAGGAGATCAACTACACTCCTGTCATCTATCACTTGTTGATGAATCATGTCAACAGTTTGGGTCATGCTTTCCTGTTCCTGGAAAAGTTGTGCAATTCGGTCGTGTGATTGGCGTAACCAGTACATTTGTACTATGTATTGTTCACGTTCCAAGCTCTCAAGTCTTGCCTCATGACGGTGTAGTCGGGCAGCTATCACAGGAACAGTGTGATGGATAGGTTCTTGTGTATACGGAGAAATGTCCATGGGGTCAGCAGGAACTTGTATCGCTTCCTCGGACCTCCAGGTGTTCAGAGTTGTGGGTAGCCAATCCCACCTTCGTGGATAGGTTGGATGGTCTGCCCTGGTTGAGGGGTTACCAGTGTGGTAAGGGCTAACTCGAGCTGAACTGTTACCCCTTCGTTGATGTCGTGTGACTCTTTGATGTGTGCTAAGTATAGGCAATTATAATAACAAGTTTAAAATTAATGAAATACTAAATAATACTATCACACAATTCAGGCAAGATTGACTCGTTCATGTAATATAGCTTAATAAGTAAGTCCAAATTCGAACACAAGGAACACAAGAAACGTGATTCTTATTTATAACTAATTATCTATTTATTACATGTATTTACAATTATGATACAAACAAATAAATAAATAAAGGATCCAATTTACAATAATCTACAAGATAAGGGGGACGTTTTAGTTCCGAACGAACATATTTATATTTATATTTTGATACAGATTCTAATAGATAAGTTTTAGGAACAACTTAAGTATATTCAATTGGATAGAAGATTATAATTATTCAAACTATTATTTATTAAACTTATTATATGTATTTATGTCTATTTGCTTTGTTGACTATTATTACTGGTGAATTACTAATGTATAAGATCACTTAGGGTTAAGTCAAATCCTCATCATAGCAATACAGTCATAAGGTTACGCAAAGTATCACTAATTAATAAGATCTATCATCAGTTTATTAATACAATTTCTAAGGTTAGGCTTGAATCGCAGTATTACTTTATATTAATGAATCATTCTTCGTTTATTGCATAAGGTTAAGATCAAAACATAAACACAATCACTTAATTTATATAAACTTAATATGATCATCCTCGTTTAATATAAATCAGTCTAACTATGTCAAGAAACATCACTAATATATCATAATAAAGACAATTCTTGTATAATAAACATTCAATAATATAGTTCCAACATAAACATATAATTCACATAATAAACTCAACAAATATTCATTCAAACAATTATAATGAAAACCTAATACACAATTAAATCAAATAAACAATATCATAAATAACTCAATAAGGTTATTAAAGTTACAAGGATAAAGAAATCGAACCAATTGATGAACTAGCTTTTCCTAGGGTTAAAAACCTTCAAACCCTAGCTCCTTAGCCTCCAAAATCGCACCTATAGTCGACCTAAAACCCTAACTTTCGGTTTTGGTATTCTTGAATCGTATATGAAAAACATAAACCTAAGCCTCTATTTATACTTTTTCTGGCCGACCTTCCAACCGCCGGTTGGGACTTCCAACCGCCGGTTGGACTCTTTGAATCCTGGTCCAACTCCACGTGTCTCCACCACCTTAGAACCCTAATGGTCCAACCGCCGGTTGGGCTTTCCAACCGCCGGTTGGATTAAGTTCCAGAATATTCTAAAAACGGGCTCGGGCTTCAGTGTGGACTTTCTTTCTTCTTTTACGGATTCAACTTGTTTTCTTGGCCCAATTCTTTATTATTATCATTTTAGTCTTCATTTATTCAAGGTTTAAGCTCCTTTTTCTTCATTTCTTCATTTTCTTCAGTTTCTTTCAGTTTCGGATTCGTTCTTGCTCCTTTTTCTTCAATCTTCAATTAAAATACATCTCTGCAAATATTAACAAAATAAGTATCTAAAATCATATAAATGCACTAAAATGTATATAAATATAGGGATAAATTACTATAAAATATAATATCTATTTGAT
Organism: Helichrysum umbraculigerum; assembly: GCA_949592205.1. Taxonomy (NCBI): domain Eukaryota; kingdom Viridiplantae; phylum Streptophyta; class Magnoliopsida; order Asterales; family Asteraceae; genus Helichrysum; species Helichrysum umbraculigerum. The sequence continues at coordinate 29,922,747 of CATIUR010000007.1, read as the reverse complement.
GCTTATCAAATATCCCCACACTTAAGTTCTGCTTGTCCTCAAGTAGAATACTGAATAAAATTTAAAAAAATAAGCATCAAACTAATATTTAAGAATCAGAATACCAATACTAAAAATCTGTTTCATAAATAAAAATTTTAACAATTTAATTAACATGGATAACTATAATGTATAAATAAAATTTATTATTATTTGTGTAATATATAACTCATGAATGATTACTAATATATTTGTCCACTTTAAACAATCTATATTTATATTTCTGAATACACCTTTATTGTTAGTATGTATATTACTTATGATTTCCATATATGATATACTCTTAAACTTAATCATGCAATTTACTTTTATATTCCAAATAAATATATGAAATACATTTTTAAGAATCAAGACATTGGTGACAGGTCTGCATTTTCATGCAACAGAGCGACATAACTTGATTCAGGTAAAGCAGTTTTATTTAAATCAAACTAGCGGTGACAGGTCTGTACAATCGTACAACAAAGCGACATAGTTTAATTTTTTTTTTTTATTATTCTATTTTTGAAAGATTTTTTCTTTCTTTTGCTTTATTTAAGAATACTAATTAGAAACCAGGTCTGTACTTTCGTACAACAGAGGAAACAATTAGTAGACCCCCAAATGTCTTCATATAAGTATAAAGATATAAAAAATTATCGCATGATAAATCTAAGAATTAAGACTTTTATGTCATACATCATATTATGTATCATAAAATAATAAACAAGTTATTTTATTAATTTATTAAAATTCAGAAACCTTCATATAGATTGCCTATTAGTATATCATATCATATAACTATATATCACTCCTTATTTAAGTAGCTTACATTATATATACAAAACAGTTAATCCATATTAAAGTCTAAACTTTTTAAATACAAAACAAAAACTTTTAACAAAAGTATTCTAACTAATAAATACTTAGTTATTCACTTAAAAATTTTGAATTTTTAATAAAATTTAAGAACAATAGAAACTTAAATAAATAATTAAAGAAATTCTTTTTCTTACGAACCCTATCCCCACACTTAAATTATACAATGCCCTCATTGTATAAAAATTGATAAACAAAAGTGAGTAAGGGAAAGAAAAATAGAACAGAAAAACTCCCCTGACTGAAATTACAAATTTCATCATCGGCTAAGAAAAATCTGCTTGGTTGATTCCTTCATCTCTTGAAAAATAATATACAACATCCACACTTTCGTAATTAATCACGATTGCATTTAGCATATGCAATAAGCCTTTAAACCCCTCGGTATCCCGAGTGGACGAGTTATAGTCTCGTGAGGGTTTCCAGTGAACATACCCACAAAGTTCAATCCTGAAAATAAAAACATAAAAGAAAAACATAACATATAAAAATAAACATGGGTTGTCTCCCAAGAAGCACTTTTATTTAAATGTCGGTAAGTTCGACATTTTGATAACTTATTCTTCCAGAGTTACATTTGAAATATTTTCAATAACAGTATCTGCATAATATTTCTTCAAACGATGTCCATTAATTGTAAAAATAGCTCCATCGAAGGCAACTAAATCCACACTCCCATTTACATGAACTTTGTGAATAACAAACGGTCCGCTCCATCTGGATTTCAATTTACCCGGAAATAAACGAATACGTGAATTAAATAAAAGCACACGTTCTCCAGCAACAAACTCTTTATCTCCCCGAAGTCTTGCATCGTGCCATTTCTTTGTCCTTTCTTTATAAAACCTTGAATTCTCATAAGCATTCCAACGAAGCTCATCTAACTCATGTAACTGTAAAAAGCGATGCTTACCAACTTCATCGGTATCCATGTTGCATTCTCGAAGTGCCCAATATGCTTTGTGTTCTATTTCCACTGGTAAATGACAAGATTTTTCATAAATTAATCTATACGGAGTACAACCTGTAGGTGTTTTAAATGTTGTCCTATATGCCCAAAGTGCATCGTCTAACTTTTCCGACCAATCTTTTCTGTTGGAACCAACAGAACGTTCCAAAATACGTTTTAATGCACGATTGGTATTTTCAACTTGTCCACTAGTCTGAGGATGATAAGGTGTAGCAAATCGATGACTAACTCCATACCTTTTTAAAACCTTCGCTAATTGAGTATTACAAAAATGAGTACCTCGATCACTAATCAATGCCTTGGGAGTTCCAAATCTGGAGAATAATTGTTTAAGAAATTTCACCACAACTCTAGCATCATTTGTAGGTAATGCTTTTGCCTCAGCCCATTTAGAAACATAATCCATAGCTACTAATATGTACCTATTACCGTGACTCATAGGAAATGGTCCCATAAAATCAATACCCCAGACATCAAAAATTTCACAAACCTGTATACTAGTCTGCGGCATTTCATCACGTTTAGAAATGTTCCCAGCTCTTTGGCAAGAATCACAATTCTTAACGAATGCATATGTATCTTTAAAAATCGTCGGCCAATAAAAACCTGCGTCAAATATTTTCTTTGCAGTATAACTTGGTCCATTATGACATCCTACTGGTCCTTCATGCCAATGCTTTATAATCTGTTGAGCTTCTTTACCATGTACACATCTTCTAATTATGCCATATGCACAGTATCTGAAAAGAAATGGATCTTCCCAAAAATAATACTTTAAATCAGAAAAGAATTTCTTCCTCTTTTGGTAATCCATCCTTGGTAGAACTTTAGTAACCAAATAATTTGCATAATTCGCAAACCAAGGTATTTCTTTTATTTCTTGTACTGTCATAAGTTTCTCATCCGGAAATGAATCTTGAATTTCCTCTTCATCCAATGCTTCCAACTCTGGATTTTCCAACCTTGACAAATGATCAGCTGCGACATTTTCAGCTCCTTTCTTATCCTTGATTTCAATATCAAATTCCTGCAATAAAAGAATCCATCGCAATAAACGAGGGCGCGCATCCTGCTTATTAAACAAATACTTCAAAGCAGAATGGTCAGTATAAACCACAGTTTTAGTTAAGACAAGATATGAACGAAATTTATAGAAAGCAAAAACCACTGCCAAAAGTTCTTTTTCCGTTGTTGTGTAATTTTCTTGAGCATCTGTTAACGTCTTACTGGCATAATAGATTGGCTTAAACTTCTTATCAATTCTCTGCCCTAAAACAGCTCCAACCGCATAATCACTAGCATCACACATTAATTCAAAAGGTAGATTCCAGTTTGGACCTATCATAACTGGAGCAGATACTAACTTTTCTTTTAATGTATCAAACGATTGTTTGCATTTGTCTGTAAATTCGAATTTTGCATCTTTTTCCAACAAATGATTCAATGGTCTTGCTATTCCTGAAAAATCTGGTATAAATCTCCGGTAAAATCCAGCGTGTCCTAGAAAACTCCTTATTCCTTTTACATTTGTAGGATAAGGTAATTTTGAAATAGCTTCAATCTTTGCTTGATCTACCTCAATTCCTATTTTGGATCTTTTATGTCCTAAAACAATTCCTTCTCTAACCATAAAGTGACATTTTTCCCAGTTAAGAACTAAATTTGCCCCTTCACATCTCTGCAACATCTTCTGTAAATTTTTTAAACAAGAATCAAATGAATCACCAAATACCGAGAAATCGTCCATAAATACTTCCATGAAATCTTCTACCATATCATGAAATATTGCGATCATGCAACGCTAAAATGTAGCTGGTGCATTACACAAACCAAACGGCATCCTTCTATAAGCAAAAGTACCAAACGGACAAGTGAATGTTGTTTTATCTTGATCTTCTGCCGCAATCGGTGTTTGAAAATATCCTGAAAATCCATCCAGAAAACAATAGGACTCCTTTCCTGCTAGCCTTTCTATCATTTGATCAATAAATGGTAATGGAAAATGATCTTTCCTAGTAGCATCATTTAATTTCCTATAGTCAATACAAACTCTCCATCCTGTTACCGTCCTTGTTGGTATCAAATCATTCTTTTCATTTGGTATAACCGTTATTCCGCCTTTCTTTGGTACAACATGTACTGGACTTACCCATGGACTATCTGAAATAGGATAGATTAACCCTGAATCCAGCAATTTAATGATTTCTTTCCTGACAACGTCTTTAACATTCGAATTCAATCTTCTCAATGGTTGTACAACTGGCTTGAAATCTTTTTCCATCAAGATTTTATGAGTACGGTATGTAGGACTGATTCCCTTAATATCCGTGATTTTCCATGCTATTGCTTGTTTATGATGTTTAAGAACCTGAACTAATCGTTCTTTCTCTGCTTTTGATAGTTTTGAAGATATTATAACTGGCAAGTCTGATGTGCCTTGTAAATAAGCATATTCCAAATGCGATGGTAGCTCTTTAAGTTCCAAGTGTGGTGGTTCTTCAATAGATGTCGTGATCTCAAATATCTCTTCTTTAAAAGGAATATTATTCACAGAATATGGTATCAATTCTTGATTAATAATTTTAGCAACTGGCTGTATTGCTTCCTCTTCAGGATGTTGTTGAATAACCACGGTTGCTACTTCCAAATCTTTATCTTCCTCTAATAACTTATCAAATTCTGCTAAATCCTTTGCAGTGTCAAAATCTTCAGTCCATCCATTAAGAATTCCTGTGTCTGCTTAATCTTTTCCTAAAAAATCTTGAAAAGAAGGGTTATCCATATATTCATATGAATTTAAATAATAACAAGTATCATCCACATAATCAGGAAATTTCATGGATTTATTAACATCAAAAAAAAATTTATCATTCCCTAATCTCATGGTAATTTTTCTATTAAAAACATCTATTAAGGCATGTGTAGTTGCTAAAAATGGTCTTCCTAATATAATAGGGACTTTAGGGTCTTCTACCATATCTAAGATTACAAAATCACATGGAAAAACAAATTTATCAACTTTAATTAAAACATTTTCAACTATTCCTCTAGGGTATTGCACAGATCGGTCAGCTAATTCAATACACATACGAATAGGTTTTGGTTCTCCTAATCCTAATCGCATATAAAGAGTATATGGCATTAATAAAATACTAGCACCTAAATCTGCTAATGCGTTTTCAATAGTAATTTCACCAATTTTGCAAGGTATAGTAATACTCCCTGGATCTTTGACTTTCGGAGGTAGCTTATTCTGCATTATTGCTGAACATCTCGCATTCATGGTCACCTTTGTCACATTATCCAGTTTGCTTTTGTTAGTCAGCAGCTCCTTAAGATATTTTGCATACTTCGGCATTTGAGCTATAGCTTCAACAAAAGGAATATTAATATGAAGTTGTTTCAGATTTTCCAGAAATTTGTGGTATTGTTCATCTTCTTTGTCCTTCCTCAGAGCAGCTGGATATGGAGGTGGGGGTGTATAGTCTTTGATGACTTCTTTAACCTTATTTTCTCCAATGCTCTTTTTGCTTGGTTGTACGTCTTCATCAATTGTTTCTTTTTCAACCTGCTCAGATTCAACAATTTTATTAGTTATAACATGAGAGTCAACATTCTTACCACTTCTGGTAATTACTGCTTTAGCTTGCTCCTTTGGATTTGTTTCAGTAAATCCTGGCAATGTTCCTGGAAATCTCTCCTGTAATGTTTTAGCAATCTGATGAACTGATCCTTCAATTTGTTTGATTGATGCTTCATTATTACGCATCCTTGCATCATGATCATCCATTCTTTTATTATTTGCTTCAACCATTTTTCCCAAAATACTTTCTAACGAATTGATCTTGTCAGAATAGGACGGATTTTGTCCCGTTTTGACATAGAAACCTGGTGCTCCTTGTTGATACTGTTGTCCTGGTTGATTAACTCTTCTGAAATCAGAAACTTGACGATAATTTGGATTTCCTTGAAAATCCCCATACATAACTTCTTCAGTATTCATTTCGTTATCATTATTAGGACATTCTGTCTTTAGATGATTTCCTCCACATATTTCACAACCAATCCTGATTGCATGAACTTGTTCATTCACTTTTTTAATATCTCTTCCCAAACTTTCCAATTTTGCTGTGATAGCTGCGAGACCATCACTGTCTTCAGATATCCTTTTTCTTCCAGATGAACCATCATCCCATAACTGAGAATGCTTAGCTAATTCTTCAATTCCGGCTTTTGCTACTGCTGGAGTTTTCTGTCACACCCCGCCAAACGGTAATTACAATTACGTAGAGTGGTTTGCGGAAGCTTAGTGACGTGGCGGGGGTGCGAGCAGTAATAACAACCAACAGATACATACATACTCAGAGCATATGGTTATCGCAGAACGAAATAGATTAAGATGCCATTAGTTAAAGTTTTACAAAAGATTACCACTTGAAAAGTAGTAACAGTAATAGTAGTGGTTGAAATCAGTATTTCATAAAATACATAATAACAAAAGTAGATTTCATAGGTATGACTGCAGTAATCGCAGTTATACAGAGGAAATCCAAGTGTCCCAAAAGTAGTGGCATCCTAACAAGTCCAGGGTAGTCCGTCCTGATATGCATGCAGATCTTACTTACGCTGCTAATTCCCTGAAAAACATAGAGTAAAACGTCAACAAAATTGTTGAGTGAATTCACAAGTTTGTTCGTTATGTAGGAAACACAAGTTAAACATTTAAGAATAACATTTCCAATAAGTGTTGTTTGTCAGGTAGGAAACGCAAGTTATTGACAAATAACATTTCCCAAATCAGTTGTAGTTGTAATAGGAAACACAGGTTATTTCAATCAAGAGATAACATTTCCTAATTCAGTCATTAGTAGGAAACACAGGTTAACCTAGATAAAGATTAACATTTCCAAATCAGTGTACGTAGGAAATCACTTCCTAAACAATAGTTTTGTGGGAATATTTAGACGGTGATCCCTTGAAAGGTGAGCTAAACCTGTCAAGTAAGGTAACCCGATCTAACCCTATAACCAAACCACAACCCTAATCTGTTGTTGTTTGCCATGCTGGACAATTAAGTATACGCTCCCAAATCCGTAGGAGGGTCGTCACGGCGATAGTACTATCCGTATACTCAGTGGCTAGAGTCACCTAGCTAATGGTTATAGTCTCTAGCCATAAGGTCTTTTATGCACTACATCGTTCAGCCTAGATCTGTACCAAGATTCGTTGCCTAAATTCCCAAAATAGTTATGAAAAACATTTCATAAAACATAGTTCAAATAGTTGTGTGAAATACCCTTTCACAAACAGTTCAAGTATGAAGTACCCCTTCATAAACAGTTTAAGCAAATACTTACAGTATTTAATCAGTCACAACATGAAATTCCATTTCATCAATAGTTTAAGTGAATACATCAAGTATTCAAACAGTTATCGCATGCAATCATACATACGCTTTCTATGTTTTCCACCCCGAGGTTTTAAAACATTAAAACATTTAAAAGGGGTTTGTGAACTCACGGTGAGTGCTCGGATGTGAATGCTAGCGAGGAAAGATAGCGTAACCCAAACGTAGTCAACCTATACACAATAATGTATTAACCATAAGTACTTTATTCACTTATGTTAATAATTTGTTTGTTTGAAGATATTATCTATTTCTTAAGTTTGTATAGGTCGTTGATGATTGTTGTTGAAAATAAATAATATTTTCCAAGTTGTGTTCATTTGTCGAGTCATTCGAATGTGTAAGCATATATACATATATACTTATATATAGTTGCATATATGTATATATTCTCGCATATATATATTATTGTTCGTTATTTCGTTCACATATATCTCATATATATATGAATCATTCATGTATATTGTTTGTCGTTTAAGTTTCAAAATCACTAGTCTTATTTGTCCCATATAATTAATATACGTCTTGTTCCAAATGTGTATATATACCAATAGGTTCATTCCACATTCGTAGGTATGTATATATATTTATATATATATGTCCGTTTGTAATTACGTTCCAAATCATTTCTAAATTCCACTCGATAAATGTACGTATTTAATTTTTGCTCTAATGGCCCATTTGTTTGTTTATATAACCCGATCCAATTAATTTAAACGTATAATCCATTAATCGTCCGGCCCAAATCACGAAGCCTAGTTCACAGCCCAGCCCAGCCGATCGGCTTGGGCCAGCCGTTCGGCTTGGCCAGCCGTTCGGCTTGGGCCTTCAGCCGTTCGGCTGTTGGCCTCGGCCCAGTCCAATCCGCTCGGCCCAAATTATTTAGTCCGTTTATTAGTTTTGGCCCAAGCCCAAGTCACGGTCCAACTTGAAGCCCAATAGACCCTTAGCCCGCATACAGCCGATCGGCTTTGGGCTCTTAGCCGATCGGCTTTGGGCTCTTAGCCGATCGGTTTGAGATTAGCCGATCGGCTTGTTGTTCCAGACAGCAGCTCTGTCTCGTTTTCTTGTTTTTGATCACGAATTCGACATATTTTTAAGCTAAGTTTCGAATGGTACAAGCTTATATATGTTACATGACATCAATATATCACTTTGCATCGCATTTATAACAACTTTTACATGTTAAATTCTTGATTTTATGTTTTTGGTTCAAAAACCATCTCCCAAATCAAAGTCCCAAATCTTCAAATTTGTGTGTTATACACATAGATTATGACATATATACTTGTTATACTATGAATTATAAGCATAGAATTTCAAAACGATGAGTTTTCTTACAATGTAAAAATTTGAGGAGGTTGATGATGATGGCGATGAGATGATGAGGATGAAGATGATCTTGTTGTTCCACTTCCACCACCACAATCTGCTGCTGTTGGTTGCTTATGCTGATTTTGATCTTGTTTGTATATTGAGAGAAAGAAAATGGTGAATTGTGTGGGTGTGTGTTTTCTGCCGAATGATCACAGAAATATGGGAGAGAGTATGGTTTTAAAACCATCTGTCTCTGCATTATTGCAGGTTGGTGGGATTTTTGTCCCACCAATCTCGAGTACGGGTATAATTATAGCAATATAAAATTTAACATTTTATATTTTTATTTTGTAGATGCTCTCCTGTTTCGTAATATATTTTCAGAATAATGAGGTTTCCATTATTTTTGGTAGTTGTACATTTTTGTACATTTTACTGCGCGCAGTTAATTGAGCGCCAATTTTCAGTAAATTTAGGATTTCATATTTTGAAGTAATGTTCTAACTTCTTCCAAATGAACGAGAAAATTTGCATTTTTATGATTTGACGTCGTATGCGCGTTTTAGAATTGTTTCTGTTCGTGTTATAATACGTTTTATGTTAAACGTATATTTGAACCACTTTATCTATATGTTATAGATATATAAATACTCGTAATTAATAATCTAATTATTAATTATATATTTTGTCACCAACTTTCGTTATTTATTTTGTCGCATTTATTCGGACGCGTATTCGGTAACTTTTCAGCTAAAAATCGCGTAATTTTATAAATTACAATTTATGTAATACTTCATGTATTATTGTTTAGGGCTCGCTAGACTGACATCACATCATAAGTTTAGTTTAAAACAATCGCAGGGAATTAGCGTAAGAAATGCATGTAATTAAGTATAATTATATACCTAATTTGGAGGAGTGTCACATTTTCTTAGGTACTGGGCCTTGTGCATCTAACTGTTGACGTGTTGCTCGATCAACTCCTTTATAGAATACCGTTATTTCTTGTTGGACATTCAAATCATGTTGTGGACATTTATGTAACATCTCCTTATATCTCTCCCAAGCTTGATATAAAGATTCATTGGGTTTCTGCCTAAAATTCCTAATCTCATCTATCATCTTCGACGTTTTGGAAGGTGTACAATACATTTTTAGAAATTTTGTACGAAGATCTTCCCAAGTAGTAATAGATCCGGCTGGTTCATTATTAATCCATCTCTTAGCTCCATCCTTTAATGTTAAAGGAAATACTCGTAACATAACCTGATCTCTTGTAACATTAGGAATATTAAACATATCTGCAATCTCCAAAATTTTCTCAACATGCTCATTTGCATCTTCTTTATCTTCTCCTCTGAAAGGATTCTCTCTCAATTCTTTCAGAAATTGTCCTTTTAGTTCAAACTCTACTTCTCTAGCTATGGCAAGCCTAACCACTCCCGGTCTCGGATCTCCACGAGTTTGAATCGTGTAATCCTCAAGCGTCATGTTAGCTATGTCTGCCATGTCTCTTTGGTCTGGTTCAGAATCACTTGGATATACTGTATGTTGTCTAGAAAGTGCTTTATCTAACTCCGAATCGGAGTAATATCCTCTTTTAGCCGTTTTGACTAAACTGTTATGAAATATTAAGTCGTCTTGCTCAGATGAAATTCTGTGTTCTGGCGAATTAGGTGGCGCGTATGATAATCGTCTTCTAGAATGAAATTCTCGTTCTGGTTCGTCAAATGGACTAAGTGGATCCGGATGAAGTGTCCGGGTCATACATCCATCTGCAACAAAAACAGAATTTAGTAGTACTTTAAATTCAAAAGTAAATGTTAGTAATATATATTAGAAATATTCAAGTTGGTGTTTATGAATTCCGATACTTAATAATAAAACACATTCAAAATTAAATAATCGAAAAAGAATACCCCAACCAAAATTTCCTATTTGTTAATTATGCAAGTTAATTATATATTCAACAGTTTGAAATTACAGTAGGTTTTGTTAAATTTCTTTTACAAAGCTAGTCAATAGATCTCGGTAGCTCCATTGATATTACACAAAAGCGGAGAAACAGGTCAGCGCGAAGCTTATTAAAAACCTTTTTCTTTCGAGAAGCACCTTACCTCTTATATGATAAATCAATGAGGTAGGGCTTTACTCTCCTTATACTTTTGTTTTTGTCAGTATTCTCAATGGGTGAGCCGATATTTCTTATCGATTTTGCAAAGTATCAGAAATAAAAATTATACAAGTTAAATAATTAGTTTAATTAAAATACACCGCTTCCCCGGTAAAACAAGAGTTCAACCGGTTAAGTGTTCCCCGGCAACGGCGCCAAAAACTTGATGTGTGTTAAATATAGGCAATTATAATAGCAAGTTTAAAATTAAGGAAATACTAAATAATACTATCACACAATTCAGACAAGATTGACCCGTTCATTAATATAGCTTAATAAGTAAGTCCAAATTCGAACACAAGGAACACAAGAAACGTGATTCTTATTTATAACTAATTATCTATTTATTACATGTATTTACAATTATGATACAAACAAATAAATAAATAAAGGATCCAATTTACAATAATCTACAAGATAAGGCGGACGTTTTAGTTCCGAACGAACATATTTATATTTATATTTTGATACAGATTCTAATAGATAAGTTTTAGGAACAACTTAAGTATACTCAATTGGATAGAAGATTATAATTATTCAAACTATTATTTATTAAACTTATTATATGTATTTATGTCTATTTGTTTTGTTGGCTATTATTACTGGTGAATTACTAATGTAGAAGATCACTTAGGGTTAAGTCAAATCCTCATCATAGCAATACAGTCGTAAGGTTACGCAAAGTATCACTAATTAATAAGATCTATCATCAGTTTATTGATACAATTTCTAAGGTTAGGCTTGAATCGCAGTATTACTTTATATTAATGAATCATTCTTCGTTTATCGCATAAGGTTAAGATCAAAACATAAACACAATCACTTAATTTATATAAACTTAATATGGTCATCCTCGTTTAATATAAATCAGTCTAACTATGTCAAGAAACATCACTAATATATCATAATAAAGACAATTCTTGTATAATAAACATTCAATAATATAGTTCCAACATAAACATATAATTCACATAATAAACTCAACAAATATTCATTCAAACAATTATAATGAAAACCTAATTCACAATTAAATCAAATAAACAATATCATAAATAACTCAATAAGGTTATTAAAGTTACAAGGATAAAGAAATCGAACCAATTGACGAACTAGCTTTTCCTAGGGTTAAAAACCTTCAAACCCTAGCTCCTTAGCCTCCAAAATCGCACCTATAGTCGACCTAAAACCCTAACTTTCGGTTTTGGTATTCTTGAATCGTATATGAAAAACATAAACCTAAGCCTCTATTTATACTTTTTCTGGCCGACCTTCCAACCGCCGGTTGGGACTTCCAACCGCCGGTTGGACTCTTTGAATCCTGGTCCAACTCTACGTGTCTCCACCGCCTTAGAACCCTAATGGTCCAACCGCTGGTTGGGCTTTCCAACCGACGGTTGGATTAAGTTCCAGAATATTCTAAAAACGGGCTCGGGCTTCAATGTGGACTTTCTTTTTTCTTTTACGGATTCAACTTGTTTTCTTGGCCCAATTCTTTTTTATTATCATTTTAGTCTTCATTTCTTCAAGGTTTAAGCTCCTTTTTCTTCATTTCTTCATTTTCTTCAGTTTCTTTCAGTTTCGGATTCGTTCTTGCTCCTTTTTCTTCTATCTTCAATTAAAATACATCTCTGCAAATATTAACAAAATAAGTATCTAAAATCATATAAATACACTAAAATGTATATAAATATAGGGATAAATTACTATAAAATATACTATCTATTTTATGCTTATCACTCTTGCCTCCTTAGTGGAATAATAAAGAGGTGAAGTTTGGGGTAATGCGGTTAACTCCTCAACAGTTGGGTAAGTTTGAACTTCTACATTCGTGTCAGTCGGTGCTAGAGGAGGGATGTCTGCCATGTCTGTGGCAAGAACATTTAGTAAGTATCGTAAGGCCTATATATATATATATATATATATATATATATATAACATATAATATAGCCTAGAGTGTCTAGCACTAACAAGTATAGATCTGGTTTCTCTCGAGGTCGGAGTCAACTAGTGTATTCCTGTTCAACATAACCGTTTCAGCTCTCACATCATCTTTCCTTAATTGTACATAGTTGATCACGCTATGTTAAATTAAAGTCGTATGATGTAATCCCTGAACCAGTCATACCTAGTAAGGAAATACTGCCTAACAGTCATAGTCTAGGCCCACTAAATGCAGCCTAGTTCACTATAACTTTAGGCTCTGATACCAATATGTCGCACCCTCAAATTCGGGTTGCGGAAGCGAATCGGGTCGGGGCGCGACTAATCAAATATCACAAGCACATAAGATATATAATGAACGACTCTATATGCGTCGTTTACTGATTTCATTGATATAATAAAAGTTTACAATGTAATAATAGTTACAAAAGCTCGTAAGCCAAAATGAGAGATTCTATGGCATAACTATGTTACAAAATATAGTAATGCATGGGAATCTGCTGATGTTTGTATGCGACTCGAGCTAAGTATCCTGAATATGAGCAGACCTACTGCTGCTGAGTACCTGAGAATACATACTAAAAAGGTCAGCTAAAAAGCTGGTGAGCTCACAGGTTTGTATAATGATGAACCATAGTTGTGTGAACCATAAGATTTAGTACAATGATTTGCAACCAAGCAAATAAAATAGATGTATATCACTGCCATGAGCCCTTAGTTTGAGCTTAACTGAGGTGTCAGGATCACAACCAAGTGCCTGAGCGAGGGTGCCTCCCTGCGAGTGCCTAATCTACACTCGTATGAACAAATGCTAATGCGTCCGTTTGACCAGTTAGTGCGTGCTAACTCGGACGGGGATTGTCAATCCCATATGGTACCATACACTAACAATCGCGCTAAATCCATATAAAGAAACTATGTAGTGGAGGGCTTTAAAATGATTAGCAACAACTCATGAAGTATATATCAAGGTTTAGTACTCATGTCCACATGTAAAACAAAACAAGTATGTATTCCCACACCGGGAGTAAAAACTGTAAAAAGTCGGGGCTATGAGACTCACCTGAGTCTGGTGTGTTGCTATCAAGCAAGTATGATGTTGCACAAGGTGATGTTGTCCGAAGATTGCAACCTGTCGGGCGTTCAAAACGCGCAAGGTTATAAGTAAATGTAGACATCTCAAAAGACCGTCCATGCTAGTTGTTCATCCAACTAGTAATGTCCAAATGATTTGGTTGTCGGTTGATTAGTTTGAGTTTTGAAAACATATACGGCCCGTTGTGAATAATGATTATTAAAAGCATTATTATTATGTTGGTCTCGTTGTTTACTTACAAAAGTATATGTGTCATATGTTTCCGAGGTATTCCAAATATTGTATTGACGTTAAATCAAGTATATTGTGATATTGTCTTGTTTGAAAAGTCGTTTACGCAAAGTTAGTGTTGAACACTATTTATGAGACAGTAGCGATTATCGGGAATCACTATTAATGAGAAAATAACACGTTACTATTTATGAGACAATAGCGATTATCGGGAATCACTATTCATGAGAAAATAGCAAGTTACTATTCATGAGACAATAGCGATTATCGGGAATCACTATTCATGAGACAATAGCAAGTTACTATTCATGAGACAATAGCGAGTTACTATTCATGAGACAATAGCAAGTTACTATTCATGAGACAATAGCGATTATCGGGCGGTTTCAAGTATGAAAGTGTTAGTTTTTGCGACAATGATGCTACGACAATCGAGTTTAATACGACAATAGTGATGCGACAATAGTGATGCGACAATAGGGTTTCGGTTACTGTTCATGTGACAATCATGATTCCGACAATTGGGATGCGACAATGGATTCTCGGAACACTGTTCATGCGACAATGGTATTGTCGCAGGTCTGAGATTTCCCGTTTTTGTTTAAGTGTTCGTTTTCGTTGACTTGGTCAAAGGTGTTCGGTTTGACTCGAAACTTTTAGGGAAGTCTTAAATATGTTAACTAAGCTTTAGAAAATGGTCGTTACGTTTTATGGTTGACCCGAAGTGTCAGTTTTGTAAAATGACTAAAACAGTCCCTAAGTTTAATAGTTCCAGATTTTTACTCGGTTTCGACTCGCGATTTCACCCATTTCTACTCCGATTCAAGCCTAACCAAAAATCACACATGTCCTCATATATGTCTAGTTCATTTCTGCACTTTATGGTATTTTTATATGTTCATTTACTATTTTTAACAAAAATGGAAATGAATAGTGGTCGGATTAGGTCCAAGAACAGCTACAGCACAAAGATTAAGCTCTACACATAAATACGTAGATTTCTGGAAATGGTCAAAGAAGAACTTTTTGTAGAGCTCTTCCATACGAAAATTTTGGTATGTGTTTCGTTGTCTAATTCTTCCTAGAACTCAAGATATGGACGTTTTTGTATGACATATTTTCTGAGACAGAATCTGCCTTCATACTTAGGTGTTCGAAAAACATTTTTCATTATGATTTTTGGACATTAACAAGTTGTATGAACAATATAACATCTATATAAACATAATAAAAGTATTTTACGAAAGTGTCGGGATTCTTACAAGGGTAAATGACGGATATAGCAACGTACTTTCACTTTTGTTCACATATAAGCAATATACTTTTTATATTACCGAGTTAAGCAACGTACTCTTAAATTTTGTTTCGACTTAGGTAAGATGCCACGCTGTCATTTTTTTGACCGGAAGCAACCGGTCACCAGTATTATTTAGCCGGTTTCACCATTTTTTTTAAAAAGAATAATTTTACCTATTTTGTGACATGGCATAAAACATTTCCCCTCATTTAACCAATTCCACTCCCGTATCAAAATTAAAAACCCTCTCTCAATTAAATCAAAATTACACACACAAAGATTTCGTTAATGTCGTATGTTGTCTGAAATCATCTCAGGTATGTGAATTTCGACATGTATATATGCTTATCCTCGTTGATTGTTGCTGATATTTGAAAACCCCAATTTTCAAAACCCTAATTTTGTTATCTGCGCAGAATGCTCAACAAATTGAAGGTAAGCTTCCATCACGAAGGCTCTTTCAGTTTAACAGGGGACCGGTTGAAGTATGTGAATGGCGAACACGATAATATCATCAAGGTTGATTTTTCAGGACTCAAATATGAGGTAGTATTAGCTAAATTATCAAAGTTTGTTAGATTACCTATTCGTACGTTATATTATTATGTGCCTGATCAACCACTACTTACTGGTATAAGAGAGCTAACAAATGATGGCCATTTACTTGATGCTATGCAAGTGGGTAATTTACATGAGGGTAAAGTAGGGATATATGTTGAACACCATGGATATGATGTTTTGGCTTGGATAAAGAATAAGGACATGCTAGATGATTCTGATGAATCTGATAGTGATATAGAATTAGAGGAGGATGTTAAGCCTTATGTTGAGTTGCATAACGAAGGTGAAGATGATGTTGTTATTGACCATAAAGGCATAGAGGACCCATTCCTAACTAAGTTGTGTGGAGGCAGTTTTATTAGTTCTTTTGATGAAACCATTGTTTATGATCCTTTTGATCCAAATAGCTCCCGTGAGAAACTGAATGAGTATGAGCTTGAAGAAGATGATATAGAGGAGCAATATAAGGTGCAGCCTGGTATTCAGTATCCTATTCACAACCCCAATGTCCATTGGAAGGAGCAACAACCAGTTTTAGGGATGAGATTTGAGACTCCACAACAAGTGAAGCAAATGATGGTGAACTATGGTGTAGCTAATGGTCTGCCACTATGGTATGCTAGGAATGACTGGAGATCCTTGTTAGTTAAGTGTGGAAGGTGTGTAGATACTGGTAGGTGTGCTGGTGGTGATTGGAGAGCTAGAAGGGCAAGAAAACTAGCTAGAGAGTTTGGTGGAAGTCAAGAGGGAGAAAGCAGTGCACAAGGAGCAAAGAAGAAAAAGTCACCAGTAAAAAAAGGTACTCCCAAGAAGAAAGGGATACCAATGAAGAAGCCTGTTAGTGTGAAAGGAAAAGGCAAGGTGACACCAAAAAAGAAGGGTAATAAAAAAAGTATTCCTAGGAAAACAACGCCCAAGAAAAATAAGAGTCAAGTCTGCCCTTTTAGGTTGTGGGCTTCCTGGATGTCTAGTGAGAGTTCCTTCTAGATTAGATCACTTATTCCTATTCATTCTTGTGTTAGGAATTTTGACTTGAGTCCACTGGTTAGCTTCAAATGGATTGCCAAACATTTTGCAACTGAAATAGTGTCTAATCCTAAGATGACTTATAGGCAATTGAGGGCTGAAATAAAAAAGCATTTTCTGATTAATGTTAGCATAGGGCAGTGTAAAAGGGCTAAGCAAAGGGCCCTATATGATCATGAGGGTGGGTTGAGAGAACACTATGCCAGACTTTGGGACTATAGGGATGCTATACTTAAGAGTAATCCTGGTTCAACAGTGAAGCTTGAGGTGGATGAGAAAGGGGGTGGAGAGGCATACTTCAACAGGATGTACATATGCTTCAAAGGTTTAGCTGATGGCTGGAATGGTAATTGTAGAAGGGTTATAGGATTAGATGGTTGCTTTTTGAAGTCAACAGTGAAGGGTGAGCTGTTAACAGCCATGGGCAGGGATGCAAATAACCAAATGTATCCCATAGCATGGGCTGTGGTTAATGTTGAAAACAGGGATAATTGGTGCTGGTTCCTAGCTGCTCTTTCTGAAGATATTCACATATACACTGGTGCATATTTAACAGTCATTTCTGATGGACACAAGGTATGTCCCATAGCATATCCATTCTATTATACAATGGTGCATATTTAACAGTCATTTCTAATTGATGTTATTGTACCATTATTGTAGGGGCTAATTGATGCAGTTGCTACTTGGTTGCCACAAGCTGAACACAGAATGTGTACAAGGCATATTTACCAAAATTTCAAGAAGAAGTGGTCAGGCCTAACTTTCATGAGTTTGTTCTGGGGTGCAGCTGCATCATGTGTAGTAGAACGTTTTGAAGCTAAGATGGAGCAAATCAAAGCACTTGATGAGGCTGCATATAACTACTTGATTGAAAAGAATCCCAATAGTTGGTGCAGAGCTTTCTTCCAGCTGGATAGAGGCTGTGCAGCCTATGAAAATGGGATTTTTGAGAGCTATCACAGAACAATCCTTGATGCAAGGCACAAGCCTATTATCACCATGTTGGAGGATATTAGAGTATACCTGATGCAGAGAGTGTTTGACATGAGTAAGAAGGCCAAAGGGGGCATGGATGAAGTCTGTCCATCTATAAGGAAATATTTAGAGAGACAGAAAATAGTTCAAAAGTAAGTCCATTAATGCCAGTTTATATACACTTTTAAGCATGTCACTTGATTAATCTAATGTGGGTTTATAACTAACTGTTTTGCAGGGAGTGGACAGTTTACCCCTCTTCTTACCAACTGTTTGAGGTAAGAAATGCAAATGATTCATTTAGTGTAAACTTAGAAAATAGAACTTGTGGTTGTAGGTTGTGGGACATCTCTGGTATCCCTTGTACACATGTTGTTGCAGCATTTGTGTACTGTAAAAGGGATCCAGAAGATGGTGTGAATCCTTGGTACACAAAGGGATGTTGGATGAACACCTATTCCCATAGCATTAGGCCTGTTCCTGGAACATCCATGTGGGGGCATAGTAGGGAGATAACCATTGTACCACCCATGGTGAGGAGAATGCCAGGTAGGCCCAAGAAAAAAAGAATAAGGCACCCTACTGAAAATGACTATGAGGTTTCTAGGGTTGGAAGGCAAATGACTTGTTCAAACTGTTTAGAAAAGGGGCACAATAAGATAACATGCACAAACCACAAAAAGGACCCACCACCAAGGGTGGCTAGAGGTGGTGGCAGAGGGTCAAGAGGTGGTGGCAGGGGGTCAAGAGGTGGTGGTGGTGATATGGGTGAAACTGGTGGTGGTGATATGGGTGTGCCTGGTGGTGATATAGGTATACCTGATGGTGGTGATATGGGTATACCTGATGGTGGTGATATGGGAATACCTGATGGTGGTGATATGGGTATACCTGATGGTGGCAGGGGTTCAAGGGGTGGTGGAAGGGGGTCAAGAGGTGGTGGCAGGGGGTCAAGGGGTGGTGGCAGGGGGTCAAGGGGTGGTGGCAGGGAGTCAAGGGGTGGTGGCAGGGGTTCAAGGGGTGGTGGAAGGGGGTCAAGTGGTGGTATTGTGGGGTCAACAATGACTGCAGGTGGATCTAGTCAAGTAACTAGTGGTGGTGCTAAGAGTGGTGGAGCAAGTGGGGTTAGAAGGGGGTCTGCTTATGGTGGGAAGTATAAGGTGAGAAGGAGTATGCTTTTTGACCAGGTATGAATCTTTGACTTCCAGTATATTTCATATGTTTACACATGACAGATGTTTAACCATACATATGTGTATTGACAGGAAAACCAAGAACCTGAAGTTGAGCATGACACTGATGAACATGATGATCCAATGGATGTGGATGAGCCAACTGGTGGCCCATTGACACAATCAAGCCATGTGTCCAATCCAGAACCAAAAGAAACTGAGCTACCTGTTGATCAATGGTGGCTAAATCTTCCAAAGAAGACAAAGAGGAGAAAATCTGAAAGAATTGCACTGATAGGTAAGCCATTCAAGGCAGATAAGTATGGTACTGGATTGACCTTAGAGAGACCATTTGACTTGACTGAGAAGGATGATGAAGATCCTGGATCAAAGTAGTTGTATTGCAGTTCTTGTATGCAGGTGAAGGATCAAAGCAGACTTGGTAATGTTTTTTGTGAGTTTGCAGTATGTATGTCATATAACTAGTAGGATTGCAGTATGTATCAAGACTTGGTGATTGACGTTTGTGTCTTTGCAGTATGTATGTATCAAACTTACTAGGTCTTAAGTATGTTGCAGTGAATGTATCTAACAAATGATCCCAATTTTCAATTAGCTTAATGCAGTGGGTCATTTTTATATTGATTGTTGTTCTTGGGTCAATGCAATGGCATTTCTTTATATGTTTTGGTCATTGAGATGCTCTATTGTTTTGTCCCATTGGTGTTACTTTTCAACTTTTGGTCATTGAGATGCTGCCAGGTTGTGCCATTGTTGTTTTGTACCACTTTTCAAGTACAGGAAATATGCAATAAAGTTTCAACAACCAATTGAAATATGCAATAAAGTTTCAACAACAAACTGCAACTACATCCGTTCATTACTACACCAAAAGATTACATTGGATTGATTACATTCACCAACTACACAAAATGTACTGCAACTAACCAAAACACACCATCCTAAATGTTAGCTTCGGGTAAAACTTGAACTATATCAAGCTGCTACTATCCTAAATGTACTGCAACTAACCAAAACACACCATACCAACTATGATCACAACAAGAAACAGAGTTAGCTTCAGGTAAAACTTGATGCTTTTCTTGTAGTCCACCACTTCATTTTGCAGCCGTTCCACCATACCTTCCATCTCGGACCTATACAATGCAAAGTCATCTTCCATTTTCGAAAACATTTCTCTATACTTCATCATCTCATAATACGAATCTCGTTGGTCACGGTTCAAGCTTTCATGCAACTCAAACAGATTCATCTTGTACCACGCATTTTTAACTTCCTCATCAACCCAATAATATGCTTTGCACCTCTTCCATGGAATCTAATAAAAACAACAACGGTTTCAGAAATACCAAACAATCGATGGTGACCACTCAATTAAAAAAGCTACTACGTATGTGAA
The DNA here is from genome assembly GCA_949592205.1 of Helichrysum umbraculigerum. Lineage (NCBI taxonomy): Eukaryota > Viridiplantae > Streptophyta > Magnoliopsida > Asterales > Asteraceae > Helichrysum > Helichrysum umbraculigerum. The sequence continues at coordinate 29,902,261 of CATIUR010000007.1, read as the reverse complement.
TGTGTTCATGTTACATACATGAAGATACATCGGCCTGTTTACATACAAATGGTACGGTCAGTTACATACATGAAGATACATTACTCAATTTAAAAAGCTATTACGATGGTGACCTAACACTCTGTTTACATACAAATGCTATAGACTGATGTACCGAGCAAATTACATTCCAACCACCAGTCAAATAGTGAACTACTCAAGATCTACCAAACAATCAAAACCCCTTACCAGAGCATCCGAACAGTTCAAAAATCGCCTAGCTGGGTTGGTAATCGTCCATGAAGTACGAAGCTTCAAGGGTTGCGGCACTTTGCATTTGCATAATCTTGGCATTCGAGAGTTACCGGAAGAGCTTGATGAAGCCATTGAAGAAAAATTTGGTTTTTAGGGTTTTATGGTGATGGGTTAGCGGCGGGAACAAATGGGGGAAGAAGCCGCTATTCTTTTTTATAGTATCACATAATAATGATGTGGACGCTTACGTGTACAAATTTAACAGACGTGGCAGCCACATCAACAATATCCGTGACATGGCAAAACCATGTCAGCAGAAAATCACTTTCAATCGGTAAAAAACAACTTACTTACCTAAGTCGAAACAAAAATTAAAAGTACGTTGCTTAACTCGGTAATATAAAAAGTAGATTGCTTATATGTGAACAAAATTGAAAGTACGTTGCTTATATCCGCCATTTACCCTTCTTACAATGAGTGTTTGAAGAATCCGAAAAGATAGGAACGTTGCTCTCGTCGTGGTGATCGTCTTTGCTCCAATCGGTTTGATGATCCAAGATGGTTTGATGTGGTGATTGTGGCGTTTTCTTGACTGATTTTTGGAGAGGGAGAGTGTGAAATCTAGTGAGAGAGTGATGGAAAGAAATTGAAAATGAAATGGAAACATAAGAGGTGTTTGGTGGTGTTAGTCAATGAAGCAAGATCCACAAAACATGGAAAGGTGTTTTGTGGACTTGGAAAAACCGGCCCATGTGGGGCCCACATGGTGTGAGTGCTTCACTTTTTCGTTCCTCAAATTCGCGTTCCGTACGGTGTTCGTTTCCCCGGTCGTTTGAACGTATAATTAGACGTTTAACGTTATACGTACGTATTTTAAATAACGATTAAAATTCGATATTTTTAACTCGAAGTAGTACTTATTATTACTTAGAAACATTTATTAAAATGTTTGGTACGGTGCCGGTAATGATTTACGAGGTCGTTGTATGACTTAAATAATCGTGACGTTTAAACTAAACGTTTTTGTTATCGCTATAAATTACGATAATTATACTGAAGTATTTTATCAAAATACTTTTTGATGAGTTATAAAAAATATAACTTAGGTTTGTTTCGATTGTCAGGCGCGTCTCGCCAGTTTTTGGTCGTTTCTGAGCATTTTATATGCTACGGAATACTTTCGTGATATTATCGAAATAATATTTAGAATTACATATGTGTATTAAATAATTTCATATTATTTAATATATTGAGTTCACCAACGTCTGTATTATTGTATCGGGATCTGCCCGATATGAAAATGCACGATTAAATTCAATCGCGTACGTGTATATATAACAATATATATAATTATACATACAATTAGCCTAACATAGAACTAATTACATGTATTAGAAAGTGATTAGGTACTAACAACTAGTCCTAATTTGTCGGGTGTCACATATATATATGTATGTATTCGTAGAACAAGCAATGTAACAACTACAATTCGTTTGTTTATTTTATAACCTTCGTTTATACTTTTGTTCTTGATCCTACTGGGACCAACAGTGGTATCAGAGCACAGTTCAGAACCGTGATTTAGAATCAAATCACTAGTTTGTTCACATAATCGTTTTTGTGAACCAGTTTATTTTGTTTTTACATAATTAGATTACATACCTTACAATCGAGTACCGTCTTACTCAATTGCTGTTTACGATTGCCGTTTCTCAATCGCCGTTTGTATAATCCTTCCAAAAATTTTGTTTGCCGCTACCAAACAACAGAAGAATCAAAGTTATTATTTGATCAGTTTTTGTTCGCCGTTATTGAACAACAGACCATTGAATTTTTCGATCAGTATACAGAATTTGAAATTTTTCAATCGGTACAAAGCAACAGGAAAGAACAAACCTTGTTTGCAATCGGAGAATCATAACCCACGATTGAATCACCACAGCGTTTCAAGTTGACCATAACCGTTTCTTAAGCAAACCGATTCAGTGAAACCCTAGTTTTTGCAATAACCCAAAAGATCAAGGGATTCCATTGAAGGCTTGAAGTGACACCAAAGGGAAGAGGAGAAAGGCATCGGGTCAAAAAAGGACCCACCAGGTTTCAAGTTTTAAAAAGTTACAAAAACCATCCTCCACTTATATATATTTTTGCATATATATAGAATTAGAAATAGAAATATTGTGGTTAGAAAAGGAAGTTAAGTTTAACTATTATTAGATATATATTGGTTTTAGAAGAAAACCAAATCAAAAAAATAATTTGGGGAGAACATAGTTTGGAATTAAGATTGGTTAGACATTTCCAAAAATGACTGTGGGAAAAGAAGGAGAACAGGGTGATAGTTCGAATAACAACATGATTAAGGGGATGGGATCAACACCCTATTTCCAATGCCCGTTGTTGAATGCAACAAACTATACGATATGGTCGATAAGAATGAAGATCATTTTACAAGCAAATGGATTATGGGATATGATTGAGCCTACTCTTGAAACTCAAATCGATGAAAAGCGAGACAAGACTGCAATTGCATATCTATTTCAAGGACTATCCGAAGATATGACATTGCAAGTGGCAAATAGCAGAAGTGCAAAAGAAGTTTGGAATACATTAAAGACTAGAAATGTTGGAGTGGATCGAGTACAAAAGGCAAAACTACAAACTCTCAAATCCAAATTTGAGATGTTGCAAATGGAATAAAATGACAACATTGATTCATTCACCGCGAAAATGACAAGTGTTACCTCAAAGATGACAAGTCTTGGATCAACACTTGATGAATCAACCCGTGTACGAAAAATGCTAAATTCCGTGCCCGAGAGGTTCATTCAAATAGTCGCATTCATAGAGCAATACTCCGATCTAGATGAAATGACTCTAGACGAAGCTATTGGTAGATTGAAAACCTTCGAAGAAAGAGTAAAGGTTAAGAAGGGAAAAGACTTCGAACATCAAAATAAGCTACTATTGGCAAGGCACTACAACAATAATGGTCGAGGACATTACTATGATAATCAAGGAAGAGGAAAATATGTTCCACCACATAATCAAGGTCGTGACAATACTAGACAGCATGATAGAGACAAGACTCATTTGAAAGATACATTTAAGAGCTACAATGAAGAAAGGAAATCCCTCGAGATGAAGAAGAATTTACAAGGAATGTAAGTGAAGTAAGATGTTATAATTGCAATAAACTTGGACACTATGCCTCACATTGTCGACAAAGATCTCGAAGACAACAAAGACAAGAAGCATCGAACCTTGTGGAAGAAGATTTAGAACCAACACTATTGATGGCATCCACAAGCTTTAACAAGTTACAAAGAAAAATTAGCAAGGATACACCAACAAATGAAAGCAATCCGTTTGCAAAATTTTATGATGATGAAGACACAAAGTTTGGAAAAATTATGCTAGAAGAAGATGAAGGAAGATATGATCAAGAAGAAAAAGAAAACTATGATGAACCAAGTATGGAAGATGAACAAGTCAAAGAGAATGACGTTTATGAGAAAGGAAGAAAGCCTAAATTCAAGACATACTTTTGGAGCACCATTATTTCAAAGGCGGTTCAAAAGATCAAACATAAGATGAAGGGAAATCTAAAGCCCAAATGAAGAATTAAAGACCTCACTTAAACTATGTTTATTTTAAGGGGGAGAATGTTGAAAATTAAACTAAACTTTTTTTGTTATGTAAATTGTAATTATAGATTAGTTTAGGGATTAGATGTTAATAAGTCAAACTTGAAAGGTTGCACTAATACAAATTTGGGCTTTCGTCACACATGGTCTATTTGAAACGGTCACACACTCCAATATTTATGTGACCAAAGGGCCAAAAAAAAACTGGACGTTATTATTTAGCCACACATGAACTCCAATCGTGTGACCATTCTGAAACGTATTTGCCACACCTTCGAACATTTATGTGGCTAAAGGGAACTGGAATTTTTTTGCATTTCATTTAGTCACACATGAAGTTGGAACGCGTGACAAATCTTGTCACACACTTGAACACTGTGACCAAACGCCACTATATGGTCACATAGAGTAATTGTTTATGTGACTAAAGCATAAAGTCGATTTTGTCACACATGATTAAAGTGTAGCCAAAGCCAGGTACATATGGTCACATAAGTTATTATGTGACCATATGTTTGGTGTCTGTTAGAATGGCAAAAGGTAATGTCTTTAGTCACACTAATTTCTAGCCCGATCATGTGACTATATGGCATTAGAATAGCCACACCATATCACAAATGTGTATCGAAAGGATGTTTATGGCCACATGTTAGGTGATTATATGTGACCAATATATTCACAACAGTCACGTTTTTAGATATTCATGTGACTATTTTTTAAAGCAAAAATGGGCAAAAACGATTATCATTAAATTTGATATTAGTCACATTGAGTGCTGTTTGTGTGGCTATATCATGAGACCTTATTGGTCACATGGAGTAATGGTTTGTGTGACTATAGCATAGAGTCGATTTTGTCACACATGATTTAAGTGTAGCCGAAGCCAGGTACATATGGTCACATAAGTTATTATGTGTGTCTAAAATTTAGTGTGTGTTAGAAACTTAGAATGGCAAAACGTAATGTGTATAGTCACCCTAATTTCTAGCCCGATCATGTGACTATAAGGCATGGTAATAGCCACACCATATCACAAATGTGTATCCAAAAGGATGTTTATGGCCACATTTTGGGTGATTATATGTGACCAATGTATTCACAACAGTCACGTTGTTAAATATTCTTATGACTATATTTTAAGGCTAAAATGGGCAAAAACGATTATCATTAAATTTGATATTAGTCACATTCAGTGTTGTTTGTGTGGCTAAATCATGAGACCCTATTGGTCACATGGAGGAATTGTTTATGTGACTAAAGTATAGAGTCGATTTTGTCACACATGATTTAAGTGTAGCCAAAGTCATGTACATATGGTCACACAAGTTATTATGTGTGTCTAAAGTTTAGTGTGTGTTAGAAACTCAGAATGGAAAAACGTAATGTGTATAGTCACCCTAATTTCTAGCCCGATCATGTGACTATATGACATGGTAATAGCCACACCATATCACAAATGTGTATCAAATAGGATGTTTATGGCCACATTTTGGGTGATTATATGTGACCAATGTATTCACAACAGTCACGTTGTTAAATATTCTTGTGACTATTTTTTAAAGCTAAAATGGGCAAAAACGATTATCATTAAATTTGATATTAGTCACATTCAGTGCTGTTTGTGTGGCTAAATCTAACGTATATTGTTATATTAAAAAGCATTGGAATTCTAACAGATATAACATTTAGCTGCATTGGTTAACGTGTTTCTTTAGGTGTATTGGCTGGGACCCAAGTTCGAACCCCACTCTCAGAATGTTTTTTAATATAAATGTCATTTTGACCAAAAGCTTTAATGTATGCAAGCAGACTTAGTGGTATGATCAAATTAAATGGTTATTGTAATATGTCTGTGATTAGTTATTGGTTACATAAAATTGTTGTTATATATGACATTTATCCGTAAGTATTTATGTTGTAATTTACAAAGTTAATGCATGTTCTAAAAAAAATGGGAGTCATAGAAATTAAGATACAAGTAATCATTCCATAAAATAATCAAAAGGTAATTTACAAGGTTACTGTACTACAATTAATATAGCTAGTGTTCCAGCATTACATATATATATGTTGATCACTTGGACTTTGGTATAACAATACCCAAACTCTAGTTGGTTCGAAAGTAATCATCTCGTGATTCATTACCCAAGTCACGTTTATCCACACGTGGCAATATGTTATCATTGTGCGGGTGAATGACCATGCTAAATTCCTCATCGATTTCATCATATGTATCTCTGTAATTCTTGGGAGGTGCTTTCAGGACAATAGATAAATTCCTAGTTAGCTGGTCTTTCACATAAAACACTTGTCGTGCTTGTGAGGCTAACACGAATGGATCAACCTTGTGGCCTATATTATTCAGGTCAACCAATGTATAACCAAGATTAGTATCGCGTTGGACCGCGCCATCTTTACGGTTAACCCAATCACATTTGAAAAGAGGAAGTTGCCTGAAGCGGTAATCAAGTACCCATATCTCTTGCAAAACCCCATAATAAAATGTGCGTCTAGTGGTTGCAACTTCTTTGGATATGTGAATATCTTCTGTCTCAACACTAACCCCACTGTTTTGGTAAACTCTGCCATCACTACATTTAGTACGAAATGTATACCCATTGATGTTATATGCAGTGTATTTCACTACGCTGGCTCGTGGTCCATATGAAATCCACCTTACGGCTTCGGATACACTGTCTTTGGAGATCGCTAACTCTCTCTCAACCTGCAGAATCTCATTACAAGTATATATATATGTGAGCTTGAAATTGAACGAATTAATTAACAAAACACAAATAGTGATAGAAAAAAAGAATTGTCCAGCTTTTAGTTTGACTTTATTCTTCAACTCTGACAGTACTAACAGGCTTAATAGTAGTAACTTTGGTTAATGAAACTACAGTTAATTAAGTCGATCTCCAATTGGTAAAAACTGGACAATTATAAGGAGTAAATAATATACGATCAAATAACAATTACCTCTTCGCGTAACCACTTAGCAAAAGATTTAACGTGCTCATTTTGCAGCCATGCTTTTCGTTTACCCGGGTTTTGTGTTACCAAAACCTCCTTGTGTCGCCTGAAACAAGGTATTTTGTTATTATATTTGATAGAACATTAATTAAAGTAACGAAATAGCTAGACATGTGTTAGTAATTAATACTTACTCAATATACGGGACAATCTCATCTGTATTCAGTATTACATACAAATGTGCTTTCTGAAAGAGTTCTGCAGATACTTCACTTGATTTGCCAGCCGACAGTGGCTTTCCGTCCTCGTTTTCATCAGTTTCATGTGTATCATTTGGGATACCAATAGTTTTCATGGATTTTTGATATTCTCCGAAAAACTCTATTGTTTCTTCTGCAATAGTCTCCTCAGCAATGCATCCCTCTGGTCTATTTCTGTTTCGCACATGTCCCTTAATAACCTTCATACATCGTTCGAAGGGATACATCCACCGAAAGCATACAGGACCACATAATTTTACCTCCCTAATTAGGTGCACAGTCAAATGGACCATAATATCAAAAAAAGAGGGAGGAAAGAACTTTTCGAGTAGGCACAGTGTGACACAAAGTTCTTCTTGCATCTTATCTAGTTCCTCTAATATGATCTCTTTGCTACATATAGATTTAAAGAAAAAGCAAAACCTGATAATAGCCTTGCGTGTAGGTTCGTCCATTATCGAACGTATTGCAATGGGCAAAAACTCCTGCATTAGCATGTGATAGTCATGTGATTTAAGGCCGATGAGCTTCCTATCTGTAAGGCTAACTAAACTAGAGAAATTTGAACAATATCCTTGTGGTACCCTCATGTTGTATAACGTCTGACAAAAGATGTCCTTTTCGGCATTCGTTAACGTGTAACCTGCTGGTGGTATTACTGTTATTTCTCGGTCGTCTTTCCTAACAAACAACTCTGGTTTGTCTATTCCCAACTCTTTAAGATCCAATCGAGCATTCTCTCCATCTTTCGTCTTTCCCGGCACATTTAGCAAAGTCCCGACTAGACTCTCACCAACATTCTTTTCTATATGCATGAAATCGATACAATGTTGAACTTCATTGTGCCTCCAATACTTTAGCTTTCGATACCAAATGTTGAATTTCTTCCAATACGCACCATTCTGTTCATTTGATTTGCTTGAAGTACCATCCTCTTTTCCTGATCTTTTCCTCTTCTCCTTTTGGATCTTCCCACCTCTGCCTCTGGCATCTTCTTGGTTTGCTTGTTTTACGCGTCCCCACTTATTTTCAATATGTTTTACCTCGTTGTATATTTGTTCACCGGTCATTGGAATTGGAGCCGTGCCAAATTCTTGATTTCCATTAAACGCCTTCTTTTGCTTTCTGAACGCATGGTTATATGGTAGATATCTTCTGTGACCTACATAGCTCTGCTTGGATGACGCAGGAAGTCTAATACAATATGTATCTTTCCCACATACCATACAACCTTTGTATCCACTGGTTGGGCAGCCACATAAAGTACCAAGTGCAGGGTAATCATTTATTGTCCATAACACCACCGCACGTAGACTAAATATTTGCTTTGTGGAAACATCATATGTGTCGACCCCTGTCTCGAATAAGAGTTGCAGATCATCAACCAACGGTTCTAAAAAAACATCGATATCATTTCCCGGGTATCCCGATATCAATACAGATAGCATGATAAACTTTCTTTTCATACACAACCATGGAGAAAGGTTGTAGATGACAGATAAAACTGGCCACACACTGTGATGCCTATTTCCTCTGTTGACATCAACACCATCAGCAGATATTCCTAGGCTTAGATTCCTTGGATCATTTGCAATTTCGGGGAATTCATTATCTATGGTTCGCCATGCCTGTGAATCCGCCGGGTGACATAACACACCATCTGTTTTCCTCCTTGTCGCGTGCCATCTTAATTCTTCTGAAATACTTGTTATCTTAAAGAGACGTTGCAGCCTTGGTATTATTGGAAAGTACCACATTACGTTTGCTGGGATCTTCTCATACACTTTTTTTGTCTTCTTATCCACCTTCCATCTTGATGTCCCACAGGTACGACACACGGTCAATTCCTTGTCCTCTTTCCAGTAAAGAAGGCAATTGTTGATACATACATCTATCTTTTTGTATCCTGAACCCAGCAATTTGAAAATTTTCTTTGCCTGATAAGTGTTTTCCGGCAATTCGTTACCATCAGGTAGCATCTTTTTTAACAATCCTAGCAGTTCAGTAAAGAATTGATCAGAACAGCCATACTTACTCTTTAAGTTGAGTAGGTGAACTATGGCTGACAACTTTGTGAAGTCAGGACACCCACTGTAAAGTGGCTTCTCTGCATCTAATAGCAGTTCTAGAAGCTTGGCATGGTCATCCGGATCCTCATCATCAAAATTATCTTTTGTAGCATTAACCATTTCCACTGTTTCACTCGCACGTGTTGGGAGTTCTGCATCAAAATCCATATGGTTGTCACCATATTCTGTTGTAACAATTGGCTCATCCTTCTCTCCATGATAAGTCCATTGTGTGTAGCTTTGATCAATGCCATTGCTGAATAAATGGAAATGCACTTCCTCCATTTTACGAACTACATGGTTTAAACATTTGGTACATGGACATGGGATTAGAAGATGTGGATTATTACCCTGTGGGTCGATGTTACTCATCTTCTTCAAGTTGTTTACTGCATAATCAATAAATGCTTCTACTCCATCTCTATAAATTCTGCCCAGCCTGTTTGTTCCCATCTAAGACTTGTCCATTACTTAGGGTTTGAAAAATCCAATTAGGTGTGTCGGCGTGTTATGTACTGTAATTGATTAGGGTATGAAATATGTTAGGTATAGTAGCGCCTTGATTAATGCAATTAGGGGATCTTAGTTGAAGAGTGCCAAAAAGTGATTGAGGATCTCAAACACAGGCTTGCTGTACTCGAAGCTTTGCTGGTTAAGACCACTTTCAACAAGGGGGAGAATAATGATGATGATGAAGTCAGACATGATGCAAGCAATGATGGAAAAGTGGTGCGGAATGATGATATGGCTGAGGAGACTGCAAAGGCACCTGATGCAGAGGCTGAGGGGGAGTCAAAGGTTAGAACAGAGCCTAAGATGACAATGGGAAGAAAGAAAGCAATACCATATGCAAGTGCTAAAGCTAGAAGATTTGAAGAACTTAACAGGGCCAAGTCATGTGGTCCCACTGCTAGTTCAAGAGTCACTCCCACTGCTACTGCAAAATCAACACCAGCCACTGCTAGTTGTATTCAAAGTACAGCTAGTAGTAAACCTACCACTGTTATACCAATTGATTGGAACAGAAAGAAGGATGCTAAAAAGAAAGAAGCTAAAAGGAAAGCTAAGAAACCAACAAGAGGTGAATTGAAAAATCAATTGGTTTGCAAGTTAAGAGGAGATACATATCCTACAGTGCAGTTGAGGAGAATGACATTAGAGCAATTGCAGGAATTGTGGGATAACAATCCAATTGTTAATCCTGAGGCAAGAGAAAGAATTGAAAAGAAAAGGAGAGAGGATCAAGAGATACAGAGAAGGCTGAAATTAAGGTATCAACAGATTGATGAGGAGCTTGAACAAAAGAAAATCGAAGCCCAAAAGGCTGAAGAGTTGAGATTAAAAGTTGCAAGTCATAGAAGGTCATTTCAAATGATTCAAGACTCTGATGATCAGATATATGATTTGGATAGAGATGAAGAAATCTTAGAATAGATGATGGTTGAAAAGAGAGATAGGAATGAAAATACAAATCTTAATGATGAAGATCTCTCAGATATTGTTGAATGGCAAGGAATTTTCATAGAGTCAAACACTGTGTCTTATGAACTCAGAATTAAAAGAAGATGTGGAGATGTGAGTTTTCATAAGTCTATGGTTGATATTTTGAGAAAAGTAAAGAAAATGGATGTGTATGATATGTATAGAGTTGGAATGGAAAAGGATATGAAGCTTGTGAATATTCATATTGAAAGACACGTATGGGAATGGTTAAGAATGATGTTTGAACCAGAACAGTATGGTGAACTTTTTTTGGGTAGTGAAGCTGTTAGTGATTGGAGACATTTTGCTAGAGCAGGAGTTCATTGCATACGACTGAGTAATGGTAAATACATCTATATGTTGGAAGAAAGAGATTATGTTCTGAGCCAATCACTGTTGAAACAGCTAACTGAAAGAAAGTTACTTGTAGCTGTCAAAACTGATAAAGGAAAGGATATAATCTATAAAATCATGAATCAGTACAACAAGAGGGTAGAATCAAGCAAGAAAGGGTCCCAATCTTCTAAAGAATCTGAGGCTGAATGAAGAAACTTAATGCAATTCCAGATTGATTAACTTTAGGGGGAGATTGTTGGGATCTGAGCTGAGTTGGCTAAGTGTAGAAGTGCTTACCACTGTTCGTGTTGAAGAGTGCCACTGCTAGAGGAAGTGAAGACTAGCTACTGCTAGTGTAATTGTATGATAGCCACTGTTAGAAATATACTTGGTGAATATTGTGATAAGTATATTGTAGCCACTGTTAGTGGAAAGCATGGCGTAGCCACTGTTAATGTAATTAATGATATATGATTATATGGCACTATGCGGAAAACGAATTCGATTAACAATAAGGATTCATCATTTTGAACACTTTTATAAACTTTAGTTATCATTAAACACATTTTATAAACTTTGGTAATTCTTGAACACATTGCCTATAGTTATGGTTGATTAACGTACAATTTTTTATCCTTCACTAAATTAAAATTTTTATGAAAGTTTAAATCCCTTGTTGTCTATTAACTTTTTCGATAAAAAGTTTTATCGTTTCATTTTTTACGTCTTTAACAGATTCTTCGTACTAAACCAAATGAATTTGATTGAACAGATTCTACATCTTTAACAGATTTACGTCTTTATGTGACTTTAGCCTAAGTTTAATAGTGAAATGTATGATATATGGCACTACCGGTATCACACATGAGGGTATTTTTGTAAAATTCCCTTCCTACCCACCTTTTTAATCCCCTTTCTTCCCCATTCCTTTACATCGTCCACTTGCTATTTCCCTCCATTACCATCCTCATTTTATTCCCGCTCATTTTTCTCCCTGTAACATGGCGTCATCATCATCTTCTCAAAATCAAGCTTTGGAACCACAATTTTATTACTGACATTGCGGAGCCAAGATGTATGTTCGCACATCATGGACTGAGATCAACCCGGCACGCAGATTCGTAAAATGCCCAGATGTTAGTTTTAACCTTATTTTTTTATTGTTGTTGGTATCTGCAATTGATGATGCTATTAGGTTAAATATTGACTCAAAAATGCTTTAATTATGTTATTTTGTTGTGATTTAGGTTAAAACCCATTTTTGTACAAGATATCGCTTTCTTGATTCGGAGCTTCCAGAGTATTACAGGAAGATTATGTATCAATTAAGAATGGAATGCAAAAACAAGTCCATCAGGAATGAAACGGAAGAAGATTCAGACTCAAAGATGGTGTTGATGAAGATGGTTGAAGAGTTGACTCCCATGAAGACAAAATTGAAGATGTTTGACCAAGTGTTTGCACTTTTAATTGGTGTTGTAGTGATGTTGTGTGTAGTTATACTTGTTCTTGTTATGAACTAAGTTTCTTTAAATGGTGTGATTAATGGTTCTTTTAAGTAGCTATATGTATCATGTTTGGTGGGTGTATGGTAAATAAATTATTATATAAATGTAACCTCAACTAATAATAAATAAATTAATCAAAGCAGAATGAACAAAAAACCATTTGTGAAATATTATATGCAAATAATAACATTGATACAAATAATCACATACGCCAATAGTAAAATATTAGATATACGATATACGGCAGTAGTTGCGGTATCACACACGCCACTATTGAACTTAATTAGGGTGTTATGTAATTCGTCATTTCGGCATATGTATGCATGTGACATTGCCCTAAGGTTAATAGTCAAATGTACGATATACGACAGTAGTTGCGGTATCACACATGCCACTATTGAACTTAGGGTGTTATGTAATTTGTCATTTCGGCATATGTATGCATGTGACATTTCCCTAAGGTTAATAGTCAAACGTACGATATACGGCAGTAGTTACGGTATCACGCACGCCACTATTGAACTTAGGGTGTTATGTAATTCGTCATTTCGGCATATGTATGCATGTGACATTGCCCTAAGGTTAATAGTCAAATGTACGATATACAGCAGTAGTTGCGGTATCACACACGCCACTATTGAACTTAGGGTGTTATGTAATTCGTCATTTCGGCATATGTATGCAAGTGACATTGCCCTAAGGTTAATAGTCAAGTGTACGATATACGGCAGTAGTTGCGGTATCACACACGCCGCTGTTGAACTTAGGGTGTTATGTAATTCGTCATTTCGGCATATGTATGCATGTGACATTGCCCTAAGGTTAATAGTCAAATGTACGATATACGGCAGTAGTTGCGGTATCACACACGCCACTATTGAACTTAATTAGGGTGTTATGTAATTCGTCATTTCGGCATATGTATGCATGTGACATTGCCCTAAGGTTAATAGTCAAGTGTACGATATACGGCAGTAGTTGCGGTATCACACACGCCACTATTGAACTTAGGGTGTTATGTAATTCGTCATTTCGGCATATGTATGCATGTGACATTGCCCTAAGGTTAATAGTCAAGTGTACGATATACAGCATAATTCAACTTAATTATTATAAGTATAAGATTTTCATACTTTTGTTTGTGTGTGTATAAATAAAAATATGTTATTGTTAAATTGTGTACCGAGTAAAAATATAATTTATCTTCTTACCATATTTGTTTATATAAATACGTTTTTATAACATTTTTATAATATTATATATAAATATGTTATTGTGAAATTGTGTATATCAAGAGTAAAAATAGTTTATCTTTTTTTACCACATTTGGTATAGTAATGTCTGCTAATACTAACCCTTAAAGGTTGAATGACATAAATACCCTTTATAATCCATTACCAATACAATAAGAAGGATTTTAATAGTAAGGGCATTTAGGTAATTTACTTAAAGACTTGGAAGTAGGCGCGTGAGCCGTAAAAAGTTGCAGTAAAATTCAGACCATCAGATCAACACCTTTCACTTCCCGGCCTACCAACTTCCAAAGAAACTCAAAACAGAGCATCAACAAATCATCTAAACAAGAACTAAACCATGGATTCCCAAAGCTCTAAACGACAGAAAACTGCTTTGGATGATGATCGAACTCTTGCTGACCTTCCGGACGGCGTCGTTAGTCAAGTACTGGCCCGTGTCGGGGCTTGCAACACCAAGCAAGTTTTTAAAATGAGGACTCTGTAAGTCTCCATACCCTAGTTTCTAGTTTGGATTGTCGTTTCAACTTAAATACTCGACGTTTTGTCAATGTATATAAGCCTTGTATTTTCTGTAATTTTTAAAGAATGTAGCGCAATTATTAGGGCTTGATTTAGGAATATTTAAATTATATTGTGCATGTACATGAGGAATCACCTTTTATGATCATGAAGGGACTTAGATTGTGTTTATGACGTCGTTTATATGCATTACAGGTGCAAGACCTTCAGACGTGCAGTTGATTCAGATGAGGTTTATCGCCAGCTGGATGATGATTCCCTCTATCCTGTATTTTCTATGAACTTGCACAAAATTGATGTGCTATCAAAAATGAGGGAGAATCGAAACCCTAACATGCTGTTTAGGGATGGCATGGTAATGTTTATTTTACATTTTATTGAAGTTTTTAATTGTACTCTGTCACATACTAATTTACTTTTCTTAAATGTCTTGATCAGAACAAGTTCTTCTCATTTGGTGATGAGGCTGCTGGAAAGGAGATGATGCAACAGGCATCTAATTTGGGACAACGTGATGCAACGTTTGTGCTTGGGATGCTGGTGATGGGGGAAAGTCAAGACAGACAGGCAGAGGCCAAGCAACTGTTGACCTCTACCAGAACAAGGTTAGCAGGTCTGTGGGATGTTGCCCGGACAGCTAACAAGGTACGTCGATTGTTGGCTGATCCCCGTATCGTATGGCGAGCAAAAAAGGAATACCCTAACTGCATTCTTTGTTGTCCTAAGCACAAGGTATTGCAAGCACAGACGTTACGCCGATGCCTTCTTTCACAGACGGGCTTGGCTGTTAAATTGTAATGTATGTTTGTGGGATGCTTGCTACATTGACTTTGTATCTAGTTTTGGTATTTATTACTTTTGATTAAGTATATATAATTATATAGTTAGTTATCGATAGATGTATGTTGGATACTTATAAATATGTACTTATTTTTTGTAGTTAAGTTAATGATCGATGTGTTATATATATGTGCATTATATGCTTTTGTTAATGGAAGGTCAGGAAAGGAAACAAGATGCTAGGAACCTGTTGGTCATTTCACTTTAGGGTTTAGGGCTAGTGTTTAGGGTTTAACAACATAATAATATATATTTATCGTTGGAAAAGTAAATCAATTGTATTGATAGCTGAGTTGGTCATTTCGCTGAGGAGTTAACCTAGCAATCTCGGGTTCGAGTCCCCTAACCTACATTTTGTTTTTTTGAGCTCAATATTGTTTGATTTGCTGTTTTCCCCCCTACAATCATAAATTCATAATTAACCTTATTCATAATTTTAACTCTAAATATTATTTCCTTCATTTTGGAGCCAAATTTTTCCCCAAAAAATTTAAACTAACCAATTAGAGCCAAGCAGAAAAATTTGAATTTCAAGTGACCTTTAAATTACATTCCAAAACATCTTAATACATTTACAACTCTCAATTAATCTCCAACCAAAATATCAAACAATTTACAACTCTCAATTAATCTCAATTAAAGTATATATATATCATGGATAACGAAACCGATCATCCTCTAAATAATTATAATGATGACGACCACGATTTAGGATATGAATCGGAGGGTTACGATGATGTACAAGATGATGAAGCCGATGAAAACGACAATAATGCAAATCCCAAAATAGTTCCGCCGAGGGGCATAACAAGATTATTTGCGTTTCGCAACAAGTATGGCAGACCCGGTGCACAAAAGCTCAAGGTAACCTTCGATCAAATGGATCGGCTAATAGGGGACAATAGAGCTTTGTTTGCGAGTTTTTTGGGAGACATTGTTCGTGAGCATATTGGTTTGAAGATTCTATCCTGGAAGAAGGTCGATAAAGAAGAAAGAGATAAACTGTGGGATGAAATCATGGTATTTGTAACCCACTCCATGCTCCCTTGATTAATTTCCTTTATTAATTAAAATTGTTTACAGTACATTATATATGCAACTGCATATATATATATATATATATATATATATATATATATATATATATATAGATTTAACTTGTTAATATTGATCTTGCAGCGATATTTTGATGTTGATGAGACACACCTTAAGGTAGTAATGAATCGTCTTGGTGCCCATCTTAGGAATTTTAGAAGGAAATTGAGGGAATCCTACATATTGCCCAACCTAAACACACCAGCAGTAAATGAAGTCCCAATGAAATATAGTGCATTTGTCCATGCCCCGGAATGGAACTCTTTTGTAGAGTATACGAGCACGGAGGATTACCAGGTTTAGTCATTTATATTAGAGTGCATATATATATATATATATATATATATATATATATATATATATATATATATATATATATATATATATATATATATATATAATTTCAGATTATTGTGTTTGCACATTAATGCCATCTAATAATCATTTTGTTCTGTAATTAGAAAAAGTCAGATGCGTCAAAAGAGGCGCGCTCCAAGTCGGTTTATCCGCATACCATGGGACGAGGTGGCTACGCACATGTGAAAAAGAAATTGGTAATTACATTTACATATATAATGTATGTTTCTATTTTGTACATTATATGTATCAATTATATATAAGATCAAAGTAAAATACACGGAAAGCTAGTGTACTTTGTATCTGTTTTCAATTTTATATGCTTACATGTTAATTGGTAATTTGACTAATTTACATGTGTGTTGATTTGATGATTATAAGATCGAAGAAAAAGTAATCGAAGCACATGAAGAACCCCCACGTGGTATATTGTGGTTGAGAGGAAGGCAAAACAAAGCCGGGTTATTTCTAGACGAAATGACTAAAGACAAGGGACAAGAAGTAGTAAGCATTAATTTGACATGAAAATTTTCCATTTAAATAGTTCATGTAGTTTACTTTCGATAAATCAATTAACTACTGGCTGTTGGAATCTATAATGCAGATAGACACTCACGAGAAGATCAAAACCGGAACCTTACAGCTTGCTCATGGCAACGATGCAATGACAGAGGTATTTGGAAAGGAAAAGGGAGGGTATGCCAGAGGAGTAGGAAGTGGAGTGACAATCAACAAGTATTTTCATCTTCCAGCAGCTCGAAGCAGAAAAGCAGCAGATGCCGAACAGATGAAATTACTTCAAGCAGAACTTGCAGCAGAGAGACGTGCCCGTGAAGACAAAGACAAAGTTATAGAAACGTTGTCCAACCAGGTGTCACAAGTGATGGCCAAGTTGACTGCACAAGAGGCGAAAATTAATTCAATGTCAACTCAAAACCTGCCATCGGAGGAAAGACATTTAATTCTTGTATTAATTAAGTAATTATGCTAACATGTTATTCATTAATTTATATTGCAGCTAACGGATATATGTCTTTCTTTATATATATATTGCAGGTGTCTCCATCAGTGGACGTTAATCCTAAAGCAACCATTGGAACTGCAGATCAGGAGTGCCAAATAAGGTCATCAAGTGTGGTTGGAAGTGGGCAGGAAGCTAGTTTTGACAGGCCTAAAGGACTTGCAACTAGCATGATCAACCAAAAAGACAAAATGGTAATTAAGTAATAAAACATTAGAATTACATTGATTTTGCAGTGGAATTGAAGAACTTAAAAGGGCCAAGTCATGTACTCCCATTGCTAGTTCAAGAGTCACTCCCACTGCTAGTTCAAGAGTCACTCCCACTGCTACTGCAAAATCAAGCTAGTTTTGCCACTGCTAGTTGTATTCAAAGTACAGCTAGTAATTCAAAGCACTGCTAGTTCAAGAGTCACTCTCATTTACAATAATTACTTGTTTGCCTTGTTTTATATAGAAGACTGTTGAAGAAGCAGTTAACAAGTCAGCAAACAGGACGCCTGATTCACAAGAGAACACGGTTGAACCTAACCGGTCGTCCCGATCACAAAAGAAACGGTCTCCAACACCACTAACGCTGCAGGTATATATATGTATTTCAGCATGTTGAAACATTATTCAATTAAGTTTCATCTAATTCTGATATTGCATATATATATATATATATATATATATATATATATATATATATATATATATATATATATATATACATGATATGATGCTGTTGGAAAATATTGAAATCGGTAAATATGAAGTGCTATTAATTATTTGTTGAAATATTGGTTTATACAATTCTGAATTTAAGTTTCATCTAATTATGATATTGCATACATATATATATATATATATATACATGATATGATGCTGCTGGAAAATATTGAAATCGGTAAATATGAAGTGCTATTAATTATTTGTTGAAATATTGGTTTATACAATTCTGAATTTAATTAGAATGCAATTACAGGGTATTTATTGTGAGTTATACTCTGTGCATATCTGAAATCTTCACCGTTTAAGACAGAGGCTTATGCTTAGTTATAATTAGTATATATATTTATATTAATCGTCATCATTTCATTTTGTTTAGGTATTCAAGTGTAAACTGTGGAACCTAAAGAAGTCAAACACAATTGCTTTGGGTACCGTATACGTGTCGAGTGGAAAACAGATGCTTCATAGCAAAGTACTCCCAAAGGATTGCTACAGAGTGTCTGTTGGTACATCGTTGGTGGATGCAGTTTTTATACCGGACGCTGGAGACAATGGTGTCAAAACTGCTTTGCAGGCAGTAGGTGGTTTTTATGCATGGCCGAAGGAGCAAGTGGTATTTGAGGAGGAGGTACATACAGTACGTATACGTTTTTAACAACCTATATCTACCTACGTATACATATATAATTCTTCATATATTAATATTGATGTTTGATACATATATATATGCGGCTTTTGTCTTTTACAGGTAACACCACCTACTTCAGGTCAATTGGCGTATGCGGAAAATAAAACTGCACCAGAAGTATCAAAGAAAAGGCGCAACACATCGGTTTATGTATCTAGTGATGCCGTGCAAAAGCAAGCGAATATGAGACTCAAGAGTCAAAAGGCCTTGCAACTGTGATCATGTATAATTACTTTATCATTTTGATACATTTATTCGGTTATTATTATCATGTAAAACAATATTCCAATATTAGTTTGGGTACATGTATGCAGTTAATTATGTACATATATATTATTCCAATTTTAATTTGTCGTGTTATATTTATATATATATATATAATTCCAATTGTCACACGAAATATTGATTTGTTATACGTGACTAAATGATGCGCTCACATAATACGGTCACACTTTGATTGACTCGTTGTGTGACTAAATGATACCAAACGTCACACACACAAAAAATTCATGTGGCCATTGGATGAACAATAGTCACACAAAAAACAGGTTCACGTGACTTTAAAGATCATATGGTCACACAAATTAACACCTATGGCCACATTTGGTTTAATTATATATATATGTGACCAAATCCAAAAATAAAACATTTGTTGTGTGACTAAATGATACCAAACGTCACGCAAACATAAAATTCGAGTGGCCATTGGATGAACAATAGTCACACAAAAAACAGGTTCACGTGACTTTAAAGATCATATGGTCACACAAATTAACACCTATGGCCACATTTGGTTTAATTATATATATGTGACCAAATCCAAAAATAAAACACTTGTTGTGTGACTAAATGATACCAAACGTCACGCAAACATAAAATTCGAGTGGCCATTGGATTAACAACAGTCACACAAAATACAGGTTTACGTGACTTTGAAGATCATATGGTCACACATATGAACACCTATGGCCACATTTGGTTTAATTCTATATATGTGACCAAATCCAAAAATAAAACACTCGTTGTGTGACTAAATGATACCAAACGTCAAGCAAACATAAAATTCGAGTGGCCATCGGATGAACAACAGTCACACAAAATACAGGTTACGTGACTTTAAAGATCATATGGTCACACATATTAACACCTACGGCCACATTTGGTTTAATTCTATATATGTGACCAAATCCAAAAATAAAACACTTGTTGTGTGACTAAATGATACCAAACGTCACGCAAACATAAAATTCGAGTGGCCATTGGATTAACAATAGTCACACCAAATACAGGTTTACGTGACTTTAAAGAGAATTTGGTCACACATATGAACACCTGTCGCCACTTTTGGCTTACTTTTGTGTGACCAAATCCCAAAGAAAAGCACTCGTTGTGTGACTAAAATTTACATAACGCCACACAAAGATATAATTCACGTGGCCATTGGAGGCACAATCGCCACACAAAATCCACGTTTACTTGGCTTTAAGGAGCATTTGGTCACACTTATTAACACCTATGGCCACTTTTGGCTTCATTTTATGTGACCAAATCCCAAAATAAAACACTCGTTGCGTGACAAAAATATTACATAACGCCACACAAACATAGAATTCAAGTGGCCATTGGATGGAAATAGTCACACATAATACACCTTCTCTTGATTTTAAAGAGCATATGGTCACACAAAAACCACGTTTACGTGACTTTAAGGAGCATTTGGTCACGCTTATTAACACCTATGGCCACTTTTGGCTTCATTTTATGTGACCATATCTCCAAATTAAAACACTCGTTCTGTGACAAAATGTTACATAACGCCACACAAACATAGAATTCAAGTGGCCATTGGATGAACAATAGTCACATATAATACACCTTTACTTGATTTTAAAGAGCATATGGTCACACTTTTTATGGTTTTGGTCACTCTTTTTAAATGGATACGGCCACTAACCATTTAATATGGCCGTATGCACCCTATGGTCGCGGGACCTTTAGTCACACACACGTTGAAAAACAAGCGTGACCGTAAGCATATCGTCACGCTTTTCTGGTGTGACCAAAGCCCAAATCTGTACTAGTGTTGCCTAGAATAGTCATGATGAATGGAAGCAACCGTCAGGCGGCAGTTAACCACCAACAGTCACCACCGAACCATCATGATGGTTCAATAGGCACCTTTTCAATTAGTTATAGGAAGTTATTAGTGAAAGGGTATAACCGCCATAACCGAACCATTGCAACCATTCATAAGTGTCTCTTCGGTATGTATATATATGTATGTATTCGTAGAACAAGCAATGTAACAACTACAATTCGTTTGTTTATTTTATAACCTTCGTTTATACTTTTGTTCTTGATCCTACTGGGACCAACATATACATCCTAAAAACAATCAAATTAAAATCATGCACTCATAAACTAACTCTTTTAAGGAAAACAATATATACTCACTTTCTCACGTGTAGTACACATTGATCACAAAACCCTCATACATATTCGTTGACGAACCTGAGACATAAAAGCACGTAACAAAACATATACACACAATTAGGAAAAAACCATAAAAGCCCATATCACACACAACATATTTAGATAGAACGTCTACAGCCTTGTTGTACATGATTAAGTTGAACCCGTCCATTTTGCCACCTCTCTAAAAAGACAAAGAAGATGGTATAGGGAGATACCTTTGAATATGAAATAGCGATTCGTTCAGGCTCACTAACATAATGTGTGTCAAAGTTAATGTTAAGCATCGTAATGAGAAAATAATCATTTGAATATGATGAGTGTAGAGATTGATTTGCTTTACTAATCCATAACAAATAATTCTTTAGCCTTAAATTCAGTATATACAAAATAGGGTAAATAATGGTTTAATCACCAAACTTTCAACTTTTTTTCGTTTTAACCCTTCAACTTTTTTTTTAACGTTTTAAGCCTTCAACTTATGGGTTGACCAATTTTTAATCCCTTCACTTTAATTGACTGTACAAAACAACCATTTGTATGACTTGTAACCTGCGACGTGGCAACTGTACAAAAACTCAAAGATTTAGCGACGACATGTCGTCGCTAAATGTCCGCTAAAAACCTACAGCGACGACATGTCGTCGCTAAAACCCTACAGCGACGACATGTAGACGCCACGTAGATGCCAACTGTACCTAAACCGGCTGCATTAGGTCACAGTCAAGGTGAATGGCGAAATTAACAGGTCAATCGTAAGTTGAAGGCTTACAACGTTAAAAAAAAAGTTGAAGGGTTAAAACGAAAAAAAGTTGAAAGTTTGGTGATTAAACCATTATTTACCCTACAAAATATTACAACCTATAATTCGACCATGTTTTGATATAATAAAAAAAAAAAAAAAAAAAAAAAACCCACTAATAATGAAACAAAAATAGTCTCTTGCATGAACAATTATATATTACACAAGTATTACAATATGTAAAATAGTAAAATCAACAATTAGACAAAATATATACCTTTTGGAACTTCTTTCGTCAGCCTTTTGATTCCGAAGGGAAGCGCTACAACATTAAAAAACACGTATAGTAGAAAATCCAAGGCTGAAAACACGAACATACATGGCAAACAAAAAGTGTAAGGAGGCTTCAATAATTTTTTCAAAAATTTAGTTATTCAGGCCCAATGAAAAAACAACTTAGAGAGGATCACCAATTGAGAGATAACTGTTAACAGGTCATAAAAAGATTAACCATATATAAATATAGATATAAGAAAGATATTACTTTATTTTCTTATAGTTGTGGTGTAATAAAAGGTAGAAGAGTGGTTCTTGATTGAGTGTTCATAAAAGCAACGACCTCTTCATATTTTGAGGAACGAACATAAATGATTCTATTAACTGCGAAGAATGTTGGCTAAAGACCATCAGTTGAGACATTCCTTGCCTGTCAAGAGTGCATAACATCAGGTAATGAATTCAGTACCATTTTCAACTGACAGAATTTAAAAACAGATACAAATAAAAATATAATAATCTTGATACACCTAATTTGGAAAACAAACACTCCAACTTAAAATACACGCATAGCATGAATTAACCCACCCGCTACACACGGATTCCAAAGGAATGCAGGTAAATAAAATTGATGACTACTCTCAATACAAAATAGAATTAGAGAGCTATGGAAATCAAAAAAGAAAACAAACCTTATTGGCAAGATCGATGGATGAAAACACATACATATCTAGCTTAAGCTTAAACGGAAACTGTAAGTTGGTTTTGAAAAGTCTTATACTACGCTAGAAGATCAACAACTATTTTAGTATATGGAGTATTCTATTTTTATATAATATTTAATTATTTTTCAATATCTTTTGCCAATTTTTAATACTCCGTATTATTTAGTATGTTTTGACGTTTTTTTCTACTTTTTTCCTAAAATTTTTTTTTATATTATTTAATAGATCCATTTTTAGGGGTTGTGGGGGGTTAAGTGTAATTATGAAGATTAAATTCAGATCATCGGATCGATTTGGAAAAACTCAATGAAGGGCTGAGATTTCTCTATAGTGTTTTGCTTTAGGTATAGTTTATAGATAGATAGATAGATACTTCTGATGTAACTATGTAATTATTATATTTATATTCGGTTGTTATTTAAGGTATGAATTTATTTCTTAGTTTTTAGATAGGAACTTCTTTTTCCATCACATAAAAAACAATGGGTGAATAGTAATCTGCTTCAACGGTATGATATTCGATACCCATTGATTATAAGTGGCAAAATAAGTAGGTCGTGTCGAGTTGGATCACATATCTAGACTGGTTTGGGTCTAAAGGGGTCTGGGTATAAATGGGTCATTTAAGAGGACGGGTCTAAACGGGTCCATGTCAAACGGGTCTTGAGTCGGGTTGACCATTGGGTTTCCATCAAAACTCTTTTTATTTGGGTGAAAAATAAAAAAAATGAAATGAAGTGTTCAAAAAATTTTTACCCTCAGAGACCTGCCTAGACCCGTTATTGTTATATAATCGGAGGTTAAGGATATACTTGTATATTTTTATATTTATATAGACAAGAACTTTGTCAAAAAGTTATAGTCGGATGTCGTACTAACCAACAACGCTCTCAAAGGATCAAAACTTTTTTATTTTGTCAAAATATGAAGGGTTTCGCTACTTCAATGCTTCAAACCGACAAAACGTTGTACACTTTAACGAGGGTCTACTCGTTAAATTTGTACGGAGAATTTTAGAGAATTGTCTCTTTACACAACTTGAACTTGTATAATCCCCGATAAAGTTTGTAAAAAAAAAAAAACTAAACAAATTTACAGCCTCTTTTGTTCAAGAGAACACAAGTATGAAAGTCGAGCTCTCACAATAACAAATTATTTGAGTTCCAGGTCAAAAACAAATATTGAAAATTTATTCGAGTTTAGACCAAGTAGTTATTAAACAAGACGAGCCTAAACTTCCTATTATACAACTAGGTTCGGGTCATTAACACATGTAGTTGCAAAATATTAACCAGATATATTCCAAAGAAAATGCAAGTGTAAGAAAAAAGAAATTCCTTTCTTTGCAGTTTGCACAAGACAATGGCAAGAACAACAAACTAAATATACAAAAGATGAAACAAAGATAAACATGAAGAAACAATGCCATTTAGCGACAAAATCGTAGGTAGAAGTTCTAGGTAATACGGATACTCAGTTTTTGTAACATCATGTGTAGAAATCTATACTTGGATTTATATTGATGGTAGTATCGGGTTTACCAAGATCTCTCTAAATCATATCCCACGAAAAAAGACTTGCATTGAAACTGTACTAATAGCAGATTATGAAGTAAACTATAACACTCAAAATTGCATTAAGACCGATCTTCCTCAAATTGTATTTTTACAGTAAACACTCACAATTCACGAATACAGCTGTGTGTGAGATCTAAGTGCTTGCATACAATGACCTTTGATAATTAGACCCGAGGCTGAAGTCAGCTTTTCTGCTCCTGCTCCTCCTCAGGTAATGCAGTTCCTTTCAAATCCATATGGCCTGAAATAGGATGACAATAATTATAAAGATTTGATTCCGTCCGATAAAACTAGCAACAATTTTTACTTTTAAAAAACTTTTAAATTACAATATTTGCCCGTCTTGGGCTTTGCCATTGTTGACGGATATATTATACATTTGAAAAATGGTCAACTATTTGTATAAAACTAAGTGCTCTCTCAAGCGTATTGATTTTCAATCTTTCATGAGATGGAGAAAGTATATAACTTTCTTGCACTTAGAGAGTGATGCTTCTGAATTACTAATTCAAGTGTACGCGGATAAGATTGTGTTCAAAATGAGTGCCTGAACAAGTGTTGAAAATATAGCGAACATGGTAACATTAACATACCAAACAAGGATACCAACGACGGGGGCTTGGAAGCACCATTTGCCCTCATATCTATGCCTGCATAGCAAATAGATAAATTATGCTTCTCTCTGGTTTTGATATAAGAGAAGATAATGCATCTTCCAAGTTTCAAATACGAAAAGTCGACAACCATGTCCGTATTGGCATTAAAAAGTACAAAAGGCTTGCATCAGCATCAGTATCTTACGAATAGTATCAAAATTCAATTAAAGATTGCAAACGTAGAGAACTGATGAAGTCATGAGTTACCTAAACTAAACATGATTTGTTTAATCATAAGAATAATATTTGTAATTTGTCACTCATTTCTTTCAAAAACATCCAATAGACAGAACCAATACAAAAGGTTTTGTCAACCAAGTTTAATCATACAATATAGCAAATTATGAGATAACATGTGTTGCTTGACTGCCGTAACTGACTATGTTTAAATCTATAATTATTGGTAGAGTCGGACATCAATCAGTAGATGTCTAGTATCCAAAATTCTCGATATGACCTTTGATATCAGACAATTGTAGAAACAGATATATTCATTCTCATATTCACAGTTAGCAACGATTGCTATATACAAAGATTGTGCTGTAAGGTTACCTAATTAACCATTACCATTATCACAAGTACGCTGATCAGGTTTTGTATACGACTCTTATTGGCTTTATTTTGATAGTGTTCTACATACATGAGAAGTCAACAAAAAAGTACTAACATTGTGCTTCCAGAAGCATACCTGAAGTTCCAACTGATTTCAACATATCCGATTTTTTGAATGTATATCCTATGAAATTGGAGTCTTTTGATGTTAACATCTGCAAGTTTACACACCAACAAAAAAATGAATAAAATAGACTTGGACCATGGCAACTTAACACCAAAATGGATGCATAAGCAAACTCATCACTAATTCATTAACCAGACTACCAGAGCACCAAACTGATTAATGCAAAGGCAAAAAAAGGTTTCACAAAAAGTAGATGTTGTTACCTTTCTCCATGGTCCCACTCTTGGTACTGCTGACTGAGGATCGTCCACCTGTCAGTGCCAAGATTGACACACCAACACAAGAAATACAACTTAAATAACGACAAAAATAAGAATCACCCTTTTCAAGGAGGCAAAACAAAGTTTAGAGATCATAATCGAATTATGTTGGAATTTTAGAATAAAGAAACAAACCAAAAAAAGGAAAATAAACTAGAAACTGAACATGAGTTATCTGCACAATTGATGATCAAGGCAACAGCTAAACTTTTGTATATTTTTTTTTATTATAGAACTACATTATAGTTAAGGACACCTATCATTGAACAAAAATCTTCCATTCTTATTAAAGTTACTACAATTTACAAACACCCTTTCAACCTTTCTTTTAGAGAATGACTGATAATTCATTCGAAATGTAATTACTCACTTCAGGGAACTTCTCGAAATTCTGAGTATCCAGTTCTCCAGTGACAACAGGTTTGTAGGCAGCCTCCATTTCATACAGTATATCCCAGTTGACACCATTAAACCATGGGTGTGCCTGAAGGAGCATTATAATTCATAATTAATACGTTAAAAACTGAAAACTCAAATCATCTGACATATTATCAGCCATTGAACACATATATAGCCGTCTATGGGTATTCAACTAAATTTTTTTAATCTAACGGTTTTCCTACCTTTATTTCATCCACTCCTCCAGTACCCAACCTTGATTCCACATCACATAGCAAATGGCAGATCAAATCCCTGGCCTCTTTTGTAACTTTTGGTTCCTCTGGGAATTTCAAGCATGTTCTCCAATTTATGATCTTGCGGCACGTCATCCTGGGATCGTCAGAGCAAAATGGGGGATAGCCTATAAGCATCTCATACATGATTGCACCCAAAGACCACCAGTCACACTCCATACCATAACCCTTTTTTAGCAGCACTTCGGGTGCCATATAGTCAAGTGTTCCAACTGTGGAATATGCCTACAAGACGAATTTTTATACATATAACATGTCACTGATGAAGTGTTGATAACTTGGAAAATTAATAAAAACACAATCGAAGGCCATTGAAATATAATCGATATAAAGTAAATGCAAAGACACATATAGATGAAGGTAATACCAAGGCACGTCGATTACGTTTCCACTGTTGCAACTTCTCTTTTGGCATTAACCAAGGAGCTTGCTGCCCATCAGTGTCATTTATGGGTCCTTGATTTGCGTAATCTTCATCATTTAGCAATATCGATGAAAATTTACTTTCCAAGGGCTTACACAGCCCAAAATCAGACAACTTTAGGTGGCCATTTCGGTCCAGTATCAGGTTATCTGGTTTAATGTCCCTATAAGTGAAAAGAAGTTCAGCTCATGCTTTATTCCATATACACAAGTTGCAGAAAAGCAATTTGTATGTAAATGTTAATACGTGAAGGTACTGATTACAGTTAAAGAGATTGCTAAATTTGAGGCAGATAATACCTATGAATGTAATTGTGCTGGTGAATAGAATGAATGGCCATGATACTTTCAGCCATGTAAAATCGAGCAACATCTTCAGAAAGAATGTCTTCTCTCATCAGTAAAGTCATGATGTCACCTCCAGGTAAATACTCCATAATAAGGTACAAGTAATCGGCATCTTGAAAAGAATAGAAGAGTTTTACAATGCATCTACTATCAACCTCCACAAGCAAATTCCTCTCAGATCGAACATGCTCTACCTAAGTGTACAAAAGATGAAACTTATCAAGCAACAAAATGCATAATGGTAATGATGGGATAGTTAAGCCATTTGTACTTTTCCAGTATAATATCATTAAGCTAATATATAAATTCCCTGAATCCAAAATACGAAAGCACATATACATTAAAATCACATCATTCCAACAATACTATATGCTCCTCAAAGTAAAAATTGAGATAGCTGCTGGAAATGAATAAACTTTAGTGATTGTACCTGGCCACGACTAAGCATTTCAGATTTCTTCAACTTCTTCATTGCAAATACTTCTCCGGTAGTTTTCGCACGACATAACCTCACCTGCATAGCAGGATTAGAAGATAATTAGATTGATATCTACCAGACAAATGATATCCATAGTACCAAAAATAAAACACAAACATACGTATATGTCCACCAATCAAATTTTCATAACTAGATCCACAGTGTCCATCAATCAACTCACAAATTTAAAAATCAATTCCCTAAAACAAATCAATACTTGCACAATATCTTCTTAACTAATCACCATTTTAGAATTACAATTAACTTTTACTATTGATCACATAAAAACAGAACTCCGTAGAAATGTGATTGATCAAACTAGGGTTTATACCTCACCAAAAGCACCTTTACCGATCAATGTCAAAAGCTCAAAATCATCAATTCCAATTTTATGCCTTTGCAATCTCATATACTCCGTCTCTTTCTTCTCCAAATTCCTTAACATCTGTTCTTCTTCCTCAGTCGAAACTTGCGCTTCAGCCGCCTTACGCTGTAAAGCTCGTCGTCTACAAAACACAAATTTCATAACTCACATTCACAAATTCAACACTAAAATGCTACAAAATCACTTAAATTAGGTACATACATACATACATACCTTTCTTTACGATCTTGCAATCCTTGTAAGTAATTCTTATAATGATTCTCAATCAACTGTTTAGCAGCAGCAGCTTTCTGTCTAGTAACCGGCGATGAAACAGAGACATCGGCGGAGTCTAAATTGAATCCGTGATCGGGCCTACTACTTGTTACCGGCGATTCAACTTTCATTGATTTTGCATCACAGGCATCCATTGCTGTTCAATTTGAGGTTGAGATCTAGAATATAGAAATGAATGAATGAAGAGAACAAGGAAATTAGGGTAAATTAAAATTAAAATTAAAAATCGAAGAAGGTTCTGTGTTGTATAATTGGAATTGGAATCTTTTGACAGTTATGAGAGTGATGAAATCGAGGTAAGGTGGAAATTTTCATTTTTTGAGTCTGACTGACTGACAGTAAGTGTGTGTATGTATCTGTATCTATATCTATCTATATCTATATATATATATAATATATGTATAATATGTATATGCAATTGAAAAAAGAAGAAAGATGGAGGTAGTAGGGTTTTGGTGAAATTGGGGGTGGTATGAAGGAAGGATGAACTGGTTACAGGGTGGAGTGTTAGGATTAATAGATTTATTAATTAAATTAATTAAGTTGATTGACTGTGAGATGGATGGAGTGAAGGTGACGCAAATGACATCGCCATCTTCTTTGGAATCAAGAGATCAACTATGTTACACCCTGACAGGGTTTTATGGATCAACTATTATGTCCCTTTTTGAACAATTAATTGTAAACCGACAGTTTATCTCTCCACCTAATATCTGTTACAAAGATGTACACGATTTAATCGGGTTTATTCAGTGATCGTTGATCACTTTTTTTAGCCACCACAAGATTTGTTATTAACGGGGTTTGAACCTGAAACCTCTTGTAAGAATATCAAGATGCCAACAACTATGTCATTTTTTTGAACAAATCTTCAAGAATAGAAATTCAATTTTAGTTTTACCATCTTACTATTTTATGAAGTTTTATTACAACAAAAATGAGTATCTGACAACTGCTCAAGTTGAGTATTGACAAAGCTAATTTTTACGGAACTAATTTTCTAGAATACATAGAGATGAAGAAGAAAATGGTTTAATTGCGAATTTGAGTTGTTATCAAATTTGAAATAATTATTTGTTTTGTCTATAAATTAGGAGTTGTGTTAGGGTAAGGGTTACTATTATTAGATGATAGGTTGATACAATGATGAGAAAAAGAAGGAATGAGAGAATCTATAAGAGTGGTCTTCCTTAGTTTTCTGTGGTGAGTCTCCGTCTCCACCTTCCCATGATTCAGCAATATCAAGAGCAGAGAATTTCCGATTGATGTATGTGAGCAAGAGACTTAGGCTGTGTTTGGGAACAACTAGCTACAATGGGAGATTGTGGTTGGAGCTGGAGTTAGAGATTTTTTCAAGCTACTTAAAAAAGCTTCTTAAAAGGAAAATTTCATATATTCATTTTTCAATAATCTCTTCAGTATTTTTGCTGTCACACATTAATGGAAATTGAGATTGTTAAAGACTACAAGTTCAATATACTAGAATCTCTTATAATTCTTGTGACAAACACACCAATTGTTAGCTTATCTTAAAAAACTAACCATTATATTTTCAATCGCCAAGCTTGTTTTTATAAGGAGTTGATATATACAACAAAAAAGTTATTCATACATCAAACTGTACAACTGTTTCTGCTTATGCTACAATTACACTATAGCATAAGTTGGTGTATGAATAACTTTTTTTGTTGTATTTATCACCTCCCATTTTAAAAGTACGATATGCAAGTTCAAATTGAGAAAAAGAAAGTTATATAGATTGGATGAGATTAAACGGTACGAGCTTTATTGAATCGTATAAACCTACATCGTTTTTTTATGTGAGTATTAATTCTTGATGAAATCATGAATTCATCATCACAAGAAGTAAATTTAAAATAATAATGCGAAAAGAACAAGTATTTTTTATTCTTCTTGTTGATACACCCGTAATTGCTACTTTTTAGCAAAGTGAATAAATGATTTTTTAACATAAAGTAAAATAAAAATATTTTTGTTACATTGATTCCGACATTGATGAAATGATGAATTCATCATCACATCATAACCAATGTGCGCATGGTTGTTACCTTTCAACATGCTTAATAATGCATCCACATAGTTGTCCAATCCTCCAATTTATATCATGAAATTGGATTTAAATAAGTTTTTTTTTTTTGAAAGGCAGTATTGGGCTCAGTGGCATTGCCTCTTCATATACCCATCACCAATTCCAGGGGAAACCCGAATATTTCGAGAGAAAACCCCTTGTCTCCATCCCGGAGAGCATTTGTTCATACACTATAACTATGTTATGATAACTTGTACTGTCTGTGTTAACACATGTACAGTTTGATGTAAACATCAATTTTCATGTTGTAACTATCACCTCCCATTGCTAAAGAATAACTTTGTAAATATAATTATTTAATCGCTTAAAAACAAGGTACATAATTAGACTACTTATTTGAAAATTATAGTTTGTGGCATTAATATATTTTGATTTCTTAATTCATGTTGATTAATGCAAACTTGGAAAGGGTTTCCATAGGTGGCCACGCATAATTTCCCTTTTTCTTTCGTATAAATAAGAGGAGCAATTTATACACTTATAAAAATTCTTCGTACGCTACTAATTGTATTTATAATTTTGTATAGAACAACAATATATAAAACACAACTAGTAGATGTACGAAAAACTTTTAATGATGTATGAGTAATCACCCAAAACATAATAAATACATTCATAATTATATACATAAAATTGAATTGAATGAATTGAATCTACAAAAGTACAAATAAAACTAGGATATAAAATAAGTCATGTCATACGTGTGTGTACCAAGTTGCCAGAGCACATTGTATTGGAAGCACATCACGTGTGACGCTGACAATTGTGACCCTGGAAAATTTAATAATAATAGTTCTAAATATCAGACTGATTAAATGTTACTTTTATTTATTATTTGTAGTTTAATAAAATGTGTGTACATAAAATGTGTATTTTATGTATTTCTCCAAGTAATTACTTCTGCATTATTCAACGACACTGCAACATCTTCATGTGTGAAATAAATGCTCAAGGTTTGTTATGTGTTAACCAAATCCGATTCGAAATGAATAACTCTACCCATAAAGTCGTACTTGAATTATTAAATGCGTAATGCTAAATATATTAAAAAATTTGTGATCTAAAATAGACTCAAATCATTATTTGACATATCCGTCAACCCCGCTGAAGCACTGGTAAAATGTTGACCACGATTTACTCATGCATTTTATCTCTAAATTTTCATCCATCATTTTCTCACGTAATTGATCACATCTTTAAACCTTGCGGCCGACTTACCAATTTATGCCTAATGCCTAAATATCATTTTTTTCATATTGAATACTACAGTAAATGCCATTGTAATTACTAATTTTAATTTTCGATTATTAATATGACATTATATTTGGAAGGCGCGAAATATCGACACAGTTACGAAGTACTCCGTGATTTCGTTATTCATACCTCACACGGTTTACATAGTCCAATATGACATTTTCAATACGAATGATTACCTAGACATCATCAACTCAATCTTCTCACCAATTTCGCAAGCTAGATCGCGATATCAATTTCGCAAAAGTTTTTAGCAGGTGTTGGCTTATTAAATTTCACAAGCTAGGTGGGGGAAATCTCAAATCTCAAAAATCGTATGATTTCGCGATAAAAAAGTTTTGATGAAAGTGATACAACTTACTTACAATTTGGGCCCATTTATATTTGCCAGTTGGGCCTATCTTTTACATTTAGCTGATCAGCCCCTTTTAATACACACATGGTAAATTGGTAATTAAGTCTGATAGTGATAGATAATGATTCAAAAACAAAATCTTAGAAAGCATTTAGTATTTCATAGGCCATCGGCCCAAGTGACTTATACAAACTCTATTTTCTGTTGTATAATCACCTATGGCATGCTAGTAAAGGGGCGCTCACAATTTACGACACGACTTGAAAATAAGTAGTGTGGATCGAGGTTTTTAGCCCAAGAACCCGTAAATCATAACCCGCCAACCTGCTATTTTTTGGGTTGAATTTGGGTCACCCATTGAGTTTTTGGGTTGACCTGATAATCCGAATAAATTCTAAAAGTAGTTAAAAAATTTAAAGTTTTATCTTAATTTGATAAATGAAAGTTTCTAATGATGTTTTAGTATGACATCATTATTAAACGATCCATGTTAAAAGTCAAATGATCTATGTATATACACGTGTTTAAAGGCTACTGATTATAATATGCTATACGTATTCAAGTATTTAAACACTTTTAATATTTTATTCATCACATAAATGTTTCAGTGCACAAAATCCTTGATCAATTGTAACATGAAAATACTCTCTCCGTCTCACTTAAAGTGTCCATTTTAACTTTGCACATAATTTTAGGATTCTTCACCAACCATACTGTTTACCAATCAAATAACATATCTATCCATTATAGTATCTTTTAATTGGTTGAAACGTGAAAGTGGACACTTATTTAGGACAATTCAAAGTAGTAATATGTCACTCGTGGTGGAATGGAGGGACTAACTAAATGTAGTACTAATAGGTAGGGGTGTTCATGGACGGTTAACCGGAGGATCGGTTAACCGAATACCGGTTAACCGGATCCCCGGTTCGTCATTTTCTTGAACCTAAACCGAAACCGAAAAGTTCGGTTTACCGGTAATCGGTTAACCGGCTTTTCCGGTTCGGTTATACGGTTAACCAAATTAACCGGTTTTATTTACCAATCATTTAAAATATAAATATCAAAACACAAATACACACTCATTTGATGAATATTTGTTATAAATTATACACATTGATCATTTTAACAATGAACATAAAGCTTTTCAATCAGGTACAAAACATGAATGTATAAACGCCGAACTAAGTTAGTCACGAAACTTAATATTTAACTACTAAAAATGCAAAAAAGTGAACATTCGTACTAACATAAATACAAAAATACAATAATCGCATTCTAAATTAGAAGATATTTACTAATATTATCATATATCTATATATCTATATATAAACACATATTTAAAATAGCAAAATTAAATTTTCGGTTTTTCGGTTAACCGGTTGAGGCAATATCGTGAACCGAAACCGAAACTGAAGAACCAAAAAAATACCGGTTCGGTTAACCGAAACCGAAAAATAAAAAAATTTCGGTTCGGTTAACCTAAAATTCATTACGGTTCAACAATATTCGGTTCGGTTTTCCGGTTTCGGATAATTATGAACACCCCAGGGGTGTTCATGGTCCAGAACCGGACCGAACCGGGCAAGAACCGGATCGAACCGAGAACCGAAAAATAAGGAAAACAAGGACCGAGGACCGGACCAAATATACTCGGTTCTTTCCGGTTCGGTTTCGGTCCGATTCGGTTCTCGGGTATTTTCGGTTATACCCGAAATTTGCACACTGAAGTGACTGAACAGTTCATGGGAACCGAACCGGGCTTGAACCGAACCGAACCGAGAACCGAAAAATAAGGAAAACTAGGACCGAGGACCGGACCAAATATACTCGGTTCAGTCCGGTTCGGTTCCGGTCCGGTTCGATTCTCGGGTATTTTCGGTTCTCGGGTAAATTTGCACACCCCTACTAATAGGAATACAATATCCATATCCGATTAAAAAAACCCACCCGACCCATATCCAATCGAATTACGAATAGAATCTCCAATCAGTTATCCGCTAGGTGTTCATTGTTCAACCAACTGATCATTATACAAAAACAGTTAACACCGCGCACTTTTAAACCCCTCTAAACTAAAAATCAAAATTCTAAACACCAAACGATGTTTCATACTGCAACAAATTAGGGTTTATACAACCAAACTCAAATTCCTCAAAAAAATGGAATCAATTTCATCATCATCGTTATCATGTTTACAAATTCATCTCCACCACACAAATCTTATCTTTCCACACTTAATTTCTTCTTCTTCTTCTTCAGCAACAAATCCTTCAGTTATTTCATTTCCGTATCGTTTTTCATCGTTCCGATTTTGTGCATTGAAAGCTACTAGTAGCAGCGGTGGTAGTCAGCAGGACGGGAGCGGTTACGGCGGTGCAGATTTATTGAGAAAACCGGTAGTTGAAGTGAAAGAGGATGTAATTGATTCATCTAAAGATGATAATGAGGATGATGATCACGAAGAAGATGATAATGATGAAGGAAATAGAAGAAGGAGAGGTGAAGATAGATGGATTGATTGGGAGGATCAGATTTTGGAAGATACAGTTCCGTTAGTTGGTTTTGTTAGGATGATTCTTCATTCCGGCAAGTAAGGTCTTAAATTTAACTCATATTGTTATTCTTCTTGGTGTTGATGAATAAATTAGTTTAATTTACTGATTCTGTATGATATCTAATCTTATGAAATGTTGAATTGTCAATTGGGATTAGGGCGCACAAATTTATTAAACAATAGTTGGACATTCATTATATGTAGCAAACTTATCGGGCTTCCATTGTATGTAAAGAACTTGTAATTTTCTTACATTGTATGTAACTTAAGGTACTTTTTCCGTGTGTCGACTATATAAGCTGCCACTTGGCGTTACTTATAACCGTTAATTTGACCACAATACATACAATGTAAAGAAATTACAAGTTCATTACATACAATGGAAGCCCGAGTAGTTCGTTACATACTATGAATGTCAGAGTGTAGTTTGATATCCTTACGCGCACTTAACCCTTGTCAATTTATTATGCACTGGAAAGTAATTCTCTTAATTTAAGTAATTAATATAAATGAAAACAATATAGCTAGAATTCTTTTGAGTAGTTTAGGGTGTAATCTTTTCAGTACTTAGTGGCTGCGCGTCTTGTTTTGGTAAACGTCTCTTGGTAATTTTTATGGATTGGCATTCTATCGTTGCTTCTTCTTTCTTTTCCTGTGCAATCAGTATGGTTTATTTTTTTCTTTTTGGCTGGACAAAGTGATCACTAATAAAGTTCCTCTTCGAGAAGAAAAAAGGTTGCATTTTTCATAACAAGTGCTTCTTGACTAATTGGAAAGGTTATATTGTTAGGGATTAGAGTTGGTTATTAAAATCAATGTTTATTCTATAATTATAGTTATGGTTCGTGATGACATGCCATTTGAATCTCAAGAATGATTTTTCATTGGCATTTGGAGTTGAGGTTTCTTAACCTGGTAATGCAGCGTGTTGGGCCCAGTCTTGGGTACCATACACTGAAGGGTTTCTCACTGGAATAAATCGCTTGAAGATTGCGGCAATAACCTATTAATATGTCTCTATTGGGATTTTCATTGTATTGGATCTCATTGAAGCAGGTCGTTTGAAGTTCTTTTCACTTAAAAGATCTGAATAATTTGAAATATCTCATTGGTTACAAAGTACGTTTGAAACTGATGTTTAAATAGACAGAATGGCTCTTTAGAAATGCATTTTACATATTTATCATTTATTACAGTAATATTTTAGCATGTCCTGGTTAGTTTAGCATGTTATGGTTCTGCATATTCTGATATATCCTACATGGAATGTATTGTTGGTGCAGATATGCAAGCGGTGAGAGATTAAGTCCTGAGCATGAGAGAACTATTCTAGAGAGGCTGTTGCCACATCATCCAGAGAGCGATAAGAAGATTGGATGTGGCGTTGATTACATCACGGTTAAGTTTCATACTCTTGTTACGCCCATTTGTTTATAATAACCCATTTTATGCTATTCACTTCATTGTAACTTGTAAGCCTTAAGATTTATAGAGACCACATATTAATTTATTCATAACTTACCTTCTTCCAAATTCATCCAAAGTAATATTAGTAGTTTCTGTTCCTTCCTACTGCATACTGCATACCAAATAATGTTCTTTTAGTGATTAAGATAATAATCATGTGGTTTCGAATTTAGAGATTCAATTTTTGGTTTGCAGTTAAACGAAGTATCCTCAGAATCTAAACTGTAATGCTTCTAGTTCTTTTTCCCCTTTTCTTTTTTTTAAAGTACAAGCTTTGTGTTTGTTAGTCCTGTACTCACTTATAATAATTAGACAAAACAATACTTTTTCCTGGATGCATACTTGAAGGAAGGAACCTGTTTCCCACATATGATGCCTATAAGTATGTCAAATCCGTATCCCACATTCGTCTCAGATTATGATATAATCTGTGCCAACCACACACATAGAAAACTCAGAATAGTGGTTGAAGTATTTCAGTAGAAAAGCTTAAATAACTTGCTATGTTAAAGACGTAAATCCATATTTAGTACTTTAATGGAAATAGTTCATGTAAATACTATACACAATTTTATGTCTTATACTTGCAAAGTTGTTATCCTAACAAGACAAGTATGTACTAATGTACAGTTCCAATATATGTTAAAAGCCCTAGGGATCGATGGGTTGGATGTGGCAGTAAATAACTCACCTGGTTAATAATTTATCGGCATAGTTGCGAAAGGGAACTTAGGCTGCTTGGGCAGATGGGACATGGGGCTGGCCTTGGCCTGATTTTCCAGTTGGTAAGCATGCTTTTGGTGTTGGCACTGTTTCTACTCATTGCACTAAGACCCTCGAGAAAGTCTTAAATGAGTTAAAAGTTCAGTTTCTTTTGGCCTTGTTGAGTTATTATCTCTCTAGTACATAAATATGATGAAGAAGTTCTATTAAGTCAGAATGAAATCTGAAATGTACATCCAGACAAAGCAAAATATATGAAAACAAGAACTAATTTCTGTGATTGCAACTTATATGCTCGCGAAATTACAGCCCGATAGTCTCCTATTTTTTACTATAGTACATTATACTATATACTATTATAGTGGCAAACACTTATTACTGTCAAAACAAATAACTGGTAACTGCAAAATAATAGACAAATACCCTACTAATTGGTGGATTCAAGTCGTATATCCAACAACGCTGATGGTATATTTACACAATTTTTCTAGTCCCAGACCTATATATGATAATAAACCTTGGTAATTCTAACTTTCTAACTAAAAGAGAAAGAGACCTGGGTGCAATGAAAGCTATCCAACCATTATTTCATACCTGCAGGTTCTTCTGTCATAATCCTATTTTCTCTTCTGGATGACCTTTTCTGTATTCTCCCTTCTTTATAATTTAACGCTCTCTAACTTCTGCTTTTTTACTTGCTGTAAGAGCTAAATATTCTGTTCTTTTCACTCTCTCACTCTCTCCCTCTCTATTATTCCTTTATTCCAGTATTAGGGCCTTGTATTAGATTGTGTGCTGAGATTTCCTGTTGGAAGTGATGACAGTTGGGAAGGATAGTTGTTGTGGAAAACATATAATTCGCACCACTACAAAAATTATAATCTTAATTTTGGTTTCATATTCAAACTCCACAACGAGTTGGGTATAAATAAACTTTTTATTTTGATTATTTTTTCTTCTGGACTTGGATGTTGTTGAATTGAATCAACCATTATGCAATATACCCTGCTTTAAATTACATGTGTACTTGGAGAAATACAGACTGTCATTTGTATCTAAATGACTGAAATTGGATTTCCTTGATGCATCTTTACAGGTTGGTTACCATCCAGACTTTGAAAGCTCAAGATGTCTGTTCATTGTGCGGAAGGATGGAGAAATGGTTGATTTTTCATATTGGAAATGCATAAAAGGTTTGATTAGGAAAAATTATCCTTTATATGCAGACAGTTTTATCCTACGGCATTTCAGACGGCGCAGGCATAACGACTGAAGGTGAATTACTTAAAAGACATTTTTCACCTGTATCGACTGAAAATTACGGGAAAAATAGTGTATTATTATGATGTTAGCTTGCATCAAGATTAGCTCGAGTTTTCTTATTTTGGTGCATGTTTCTGCTGCTTACATCTGTAAGGATACAATTATTTGCAATTTCTAGAAAATGTAAAGATGTATTCCGACCTTGTTTCCTGTTGATCTATTTTGGGTATTGTTTAAAGGACGACCACATATTATGGGCAAACTTCTTATTTTTAGTTCTTCATTATGTTGTTTCTGAAAGTCTTTATCAGTTTTGGGTTGTTAGTCAGAACTCGACGAACTAGAAACAATGGTGAGTGAGCCTACCAAATAACTAGTTCTCTTGCTGGCTTGTGTACACTTTCTGTTGGAGATGGTAATATTTTAGTGTTGCGTTTATATGATAATGTAAAGAAGTTTAAGTCTTTACTGTTCGAAAAGTGACAAACATTCTCAGAGACTTTAAATGTTGATTGGCGTGAGTTAATTCATAGTTATGTTGCTTCTTCAAAATTAAAACATGATCTAAATTTCTAAACTGATTTCCTTATCAATTGCTTTATTACACATTAATCTATACAAATAGCACAATGGGATCGAATAAATGAAAATTCTGAGTTATTTTTTATTTTCTTTTGTTATTGTAACAAAATGGAGATGACGAAACCAAGTTTGGTTATTTCCATCCTGTTTGTTAGGACACTTATAGTAACTACTTCATGCGTTGAAACTACTTCATGTTAGAGATTCCCTAGTAATTTTTAGACATTTTGCTTTATTATTGACACATACAGAGACCATTATTTGTTAAATGTATTTGTAAAATCCCATGTGATGCATGGTAATTTGAATATCACACTACCTTGATTGATAGTGTACATAACAATAAAAAGAGGATTCTGCAGCTTGATAATGAATCCGATAATTGATGAGAAGCATTCCGCAACAAACTTCATCATGGCTACAAACCTGAAATTTCATCAGGATCGCAACCTATATATAAAACACCAAAATAGGTACATGTATTTAATCAATGAGATGATTCTTGAGCCGAAGAATTAAACAAACAATTATAAAATAAAAAATACCTTGATTTGATACATGCTTCATCATCATTCTGAATTGCTTCATCATCATTTTTCCTTTCTTTTCATATGCTCATGTATTTTCTTTCTTAACAACGGATCACAAAACTGCATTTTACATTAGAACTAAAATCTTGAGTCACAACTAGATCATTGACCCGTGTATACACGGGTTAGACAAAGAAAATACTGTAATATCACTATATAATATTATGATAAATGATCTATTCATGACATGTATTGTTCAAAGAAAGTTATAGCAAATAGGCACTCCATATTGTTTGTAATAGACACTAAAAATACAAATATTAAGTCTTACGGAGTATAAGTCAAACTTCATTTAGAGACATGTAATTACACACATTTTGTTATAAAAATATGATGATAAAGATGTGAATATGTCTTAAATAAGTGAGTTTATCATTAGAAGTTTCCTGTTAAAACCTTAACGGCTTAACCCAGGAGGAACATTACATAAAAAAAATTATTACAAAAGCTCTAAAAAACAGTAAACCAAGGTTTTATAAAGCACCAAACATTTCTTCAAAACTTATTCACCTCACACTTTATTTACAAACCAAAAAACTCATACGAAAAACAAAAATACCCTGTTTGATATTTCAAGTTTTGTAGCAACCCAAAACTAAACGTACAGATAATTTAAAAAATTGACACAAATCTAGTTTTAACTTTACTGCAATCGGTTTCACGGCCATAAGACAACGTTAACCCTGATTGAGTTAGAACTGTAGAGGCACCATCATTTTCACAGCCACAATCCATTTGATCCATTTGTGAAGCAGACACATGCTTTTAACTTGTAGCCAGATCAACCTAAAAAATGTTACAGATCAAATGGTTTGTAAAGAAACTGTATAGAATAAATACAAATGCTTATTTCTGGTACTATATCAAT
Organism: Helichrysum umbraculigerum; assembly: GCA_949592205.1. Classification (NCBI taxonomy): domain Eukaryota; kingdom Viridiplantae; phylum Streptophyta; class Magnoliopsida; order Asterales; family Asteraceae; genus Helichrysum; species Helichrysum umbraculigerum. The sequence goes on along the minus strand of CATIUR010000007.1, from coordinate 29,861,442 downwards.
TGAACAAATTTATGACCTCTGACAAATAGTAAGAGATCACTAAACACATACAGATTTAACTGAAAGTTTTGGTAAAGGTACATAATGGGTACAAAGTTTAAACTTTGTAATTACTAACTATGATCAACTATTCATTCCATCACACGGGAAAGCAGTATTCCATTACACATACTTTGTAATTACCTAGTATGATAACCGTTCCTTCCAAGTAAATCTTAAAGATTGTAATGAACTACTGTCACATCTTTAGTCTACAATGAGAAATGAGTTGCATATCATACCTCTATTTGACAATTTTCAGATCATATCTTCACATCAGTTAATCACTTAATTGCTTTATGTGAAATGTAATATAAAATCTTTCAGCCCAGCACAACTATGTCCACTTGAGTGTAGAGCAGCTCTAAGAGCAACTTAACTTGTGCAACCTATATTCAGTACAAACAAACAATTAAACAATTGATGCCAACATTATACAAAATTGATCTAGACTCAAACATTCATAGATGAGGCCCATCCACATCTTCACACATAATAAATGGATCTTTTCTACCAAGCTCAAATGACTTGATAATAATATGTAGACATGAAACCTGAAAAACAATACTTCACAAATAGAATGATAAATAATCAAGTTGTGTGTACTTACAGGTAAGAGTATGAGTAATGGGAGGCGGCTAGAAAGATCCTAATGATCCAAACACGTATATTAGATTAACAAAATAAAGGTTACCACATTGATCGTGTAAAATATTATTCATCTCCATTGTCCACAAAATAGGAAGGTGCCCATCTATACATGTCTAGAAACCCAAAATAGACCATAATGGATTGTAATAAATAACGAAAGTAATTGTGCTCCGGCTTATTAAAATTTCATCATTAAAATCATATTCATTCTCAGCAAATGCTATTCTTTTTGTAACCAAGTAAGCAACAAAGGCTCGAAAAATCATTACCTAAGCAATTCAGGTGTCAAAGTGGGTAAAGAGATATAGGACCAGACTTGTTCTGCTTCAGCATGCTCATCATGGATGCAAATTCTTTGATACAGAACCTACCACAGCCTAGGGATGAGCCGATAGGTATATACTTATATATGGAGCTTTCTAACTTCAAACGCCACTTTATCTTTAAAGACCAACTTATTACGTGTCCATGATATATATGACATAATCCTTATCACCACTTTAGCTTGAAAAACCCCAATGGTCGATCAAAGGCCGTGGAAGCACATAACCTGCAACAAAAAAAGAAGATAAAGATGTTGTGTGTATAAAATTCAATTTTACTTGAGAATAACTGCATACATGAATATGCAAAAAAATGCTAAAGAATTCTTAACAAAGATCATCACAGTATTCCATTTTCTCTCTTTATCAAGTTATAGCTACTTCGTAAATCCAAACTAAAAAAGTTAAAGACAACAAAAACATTAGAAATAATCAAAAGGTAATATAAAAAAGAAAAGGCCAATAATAAACCGCTGTAGCTTTTTGCAAGATACGATCATATTCTGACTGTAATAAGTTACCATCGACTTCTTTCTAACACATCGAATATTGAATTACAAATCAAAAACAAATAACAAAAACACACTCACATACAAACAAAATGTTCTGAGTGATCTAATTATTTGAATAGCTTCAAAAGTGGACAACATGAGCACACTTTGTTCGTGCATAAAACAACTTTATGCGTCCAGCCGTCCACAACGAACTCTTTGCACAAAAGAGGGCAATGCATTCAAAAATTCATATAATATCCAAACCTGATAAAATTCACAATATACATCATAAACATAAAGAAAAATCATACCTTTACTCTGCCTTTCGTTTAGTCTTTAGATTTTTAAACTGTTCATATAGTATAAAACAAAGTCATGTCACTAACATTGTAATAACAGCATCATTCGGGAACAATAATATCAGCATAAAGCTTCAACAAAAATAGCACAAATCTCATCACTAAAAATTAAAAATAATATATTTAAAACTGAATATAGATGTTACCTTGTGTATATTAAAAACCATAATACGACATCTTGTTTCTTTGATTCAATATCCAAGATACATAATCTGCTAACAATAAGCAAATGCATCTCCGTCATTTCATCGAACAGCTAGTGTGCGTCCATGAAGATTCATATCCTTTGCCTACATCATATACAATAACATTTATCTTGGTCTACCTGCAACAAAAAGACGGTGGTATATTATGCCTTAAAATTGAACAATTAGATGATCAAAACCAAAAAAGCAAAAATAATGAAGAAGGTGCATTATAGTCGGCTTAGATTTCTTACTTCAATGTCACATTTTCTCTTCTAGCTTATCTCTACAACATAATGCTATTCTGCAAATTAAACTCAAATAATAGATAGATAGATAGAAGATTAGAACATAGAGACACAGAATGAAAACATAAATTTAGGGAAAAAACCTAATAATAAACAGCCGTATACTAACCTTAATTCTGAGTGATTGTTAGAATGGTTAACTTCAGCATCATGGCTATCGTTCAATCTTCAATCAGTAAACTTGAATTTTTGGTTGAAGATAAATTATCAGATGAAAAAGAACATATTGATGAAGTAGCAAAGAAAGATTAATTGATTCAATTTTGGGTGGTGGTGCAGAGAAAATAGAAAGAGATCAGGCGTGATATTGGGTTTGGAGAGGGCTAATCAAATTAAAAGAGTGCAAAATACATTTTAAAGTCTCAAAACAATACGGGACGGGCTTTTAGACATAAAGTGAAAAGGTTTTTTTTTTTTTTTTTTTTTTTTTTTTTTTTTTTGACTAAATAGACTATCCGTATTCCAAGCAACAGATTATTAATGTGCATCGTATACCCCAAATGCTCCTGACAAAGCGTGCAAGGAGGGAAATGCTGCTTAGGAAATAACATGTATTTAACCAGAAAAGTTAGAATAAATAATTTAAAGAAATTCAAAAAAAGGAGAAAATTTCTTGTACCACAATGCGCCATGTCATCGCTGGAAGCAGCCTAAGAATTGGACAAGTAAGCTTCGTGACATCAGCTTAAACTGCCCTTTAATATATAATATAGATTGTCGAAATAAAAGAAAGAGAAAGAGAGCCACAATAATAAAATTTAACTCTCTAAATCTCTATCAAAAGATTTGATGATAGGTGTCTAGTACGGAGTATTAAATATTACGTGAATATGAAACTGTTTTGGAAATGAAGAGATACAATATGACTCTAGGATCCTCTAAGTTGGAGACCACCAACAGTCAAGGAAGAAATATTGAAAGCAATTTAGATTTGAATGGGCATCATGAATTTAATACACTTTTAATTTTTATTTGCCAAGTAACATTTGACGTGGATTCATTGGTGAGAGATGATCATTATACTGATGACACATCAGATTATATTTAAGTTAAGAGCCTAACGTGTTTGTTTCGCGGAATTCCTCGGAATTGGACGGAATTGGAATTTGAATTCCATCATTGGTTGGAGAGTACAGTGGAATTTGAATTTAAAACATTCCTACAGATTCATTCAAACTGATGGAATTCAACTTTCCATCCATATCTTGAAGGAAACCTTGAAATTCAAAGGAATGTTTTAATTTTTACCAAAAAACCATTCTTCTTTGTACATAACCAAAAACCCTTTCAAATAAACAAATCACAACTTTCTTTTAACTTCTCATATATACAAGTCTGTCATTTCTTCCTATCGACCGGTAACCACCGATTCCCTCCGGCGACCCCTCCGTCGTTTCTCGATCTTCTTCCCTTTTCTTCTTATTCTCCTTTCTTTTTGGATCTGGTGTATTTCTAGGGCTTTTATATTTGACTTTTTTCAAGAGATTTATCGATTTGACACTGGTTTATAGTGGTGATAGTGATAGGGTTTCATAGGTTTGATTTGATTGTGATACAAACTGGATCTAGTGGTCAGAAGTTTTAATTTTGATAGTTCTTCATGATATTAGGTGGGGATACGGTGATGGAACTTGCTTCAAGATTATCATAATTTTTTTAATGATCCATATGAAACGTTGTGTAATAGTGATGATTCGGTGGTAGTGGAGGTTGCTTCATTCCTGGGAATAAAAACATTTTATCTTGAACACAATTCAAACAAAAGTTTATTTTGATACCAAATAAAAATTATTCAATAAATGCTCTGTAATCGATGACTTGTTATATGTTGAAAATCATTCATATATAATTTTTGAGTTATATGAAAAGGTAACAGGTGAAGTGTTTATTAGTTTTATAATGTTTATCAAAAATTAAAAGGGTAAATTTGTCATTCAAAGTTAATTACATTCCAATTCCTTTAATAAATTTTGCCAACCAAACAAAATTATAAAAGTGAAAGATTCCATTCCCTCAAATTACAATTCCCTCAAATTCCAATTCCTTTCACAAATTCCAATTCCTTCAAAAACATTCTACGAAACAAACGCACCCTAAGAGCTCTCCACATAATTAGGGGATAGCCACTTAGTAACTAGGGTAGACTAGGGTAGGCTAGGGTAGATGAGGGGGCAAAAAAAAGTTTTTTTTTTGTTTTTGTTTTTCAAGGGGGTAAATTTTTTAACTATCATTATTAACCAAAAAAAAATATTTTTTTTCCTGTAATTATAGATTTCTTGAGAGGGCGGCTGCCCCTTCTAGATCCGCACTTGTAGATACATCTCGTGTGACGATCGATTCTAGAAGATTAACGAAGATATTTTGAATATTAACGAAGACATCTAGAAGACATGAAGAAGTTATCTAGAAGCTATTGTCAATGAGGAGTCTGTTAGTGTATTTTGTGTGACAACAGCCTTCTAAATAGTTAGTTGTCGTTAATGTCAAATGTAATCATTATATTAGTTGGTGAGCGAATTTAGTGATGAGCGCGAATTTGGTTTTGATGAGCCCAAGTATCCAAGCCCGGTGTAACACCCCCAAATTCGTCGGTTTTGATTAGCGGAAGCATTAGTATTGGCTGGGGGTATCACGTCAACATTGTACATGCATACGTATCAGAGCATATGATTACAACAGAACATAATATATTAAGATGCCAAAAGTATTAATTACAAGTTTACGATTCATCGAATCGTACAAGTTAAAAGTAATAAGTTTACAAAAGTAGATTTCTGGAATATGACTAAAACAGTTTCAGTTATACTAGAGAAATCCATATGTTTCCAAAAAGTTGGCACCCTAAAACTTCACGGGTCGCCTAATTCTCCATGTGTGTTGGCGATTCTTACATGCGCAGCTAATTCCCTGAAAAACATAGCAAAAGTCAACAACGAGGTTGAATGAATTCACAGGTTTTATGTTTGCAATTTATTGGTTCGAGTTTGTAAGCACAGTTGGCAACTCACTTGTTGTTTATACAGTATCGTTGGGATGTCACCCAAAAGTGTATTTCAAGTTATAGTAGGAATGTAGGTATCCTATTAGATGATCGTAGGAATGTCAGTATCCTAATAGTTGTGTCTCGTAGGAATGTTAGTATCCTAATCGTTTGGTGGGACCATGTCAGTAGGAACCCAGTGCCCATGTCAGTAGGGACTTTTTAACAGTTTATCAACAATAGTAGACCCATGTTCGCAGGATCTAGTGCCCATGTCAGAAGGGACTTTTCAGCGGTCAATGCCCATGTCAGTAGGGACTTTTCAGTTGCTCAATTAGTTAAGTAAAAAGTGTTGCTGGTCGTTCTCCAGCGTTTTCAAAACAGTACCGGTCGTTCTCCGGCTTATCCAGTATAGTTTATCCCGTTTGTAATAGTTTGTCGTATGAAAACACTATTTCATAGTTAATAGTTTCGTTGTAAATGTTCGACTGTTCGAAGTACTCTATACGTTCGAGTAAAGCAAGTATACTATCATGTAGTAAAAGTGTTTGACTATGTTTTCCACCCCTGCTCAAAGCAGTTAAAACAGTAAAAGTAGGGGTTGTGAACTCACCTGTCGAGTTAAGTTGCGTGCGAGTGCTAGCAAACCTAAGCCCAAGTACAGTCCGAAATCTCCTAACGTCCTAAACGTATGAGATTTAATAAGTATGTGGATGTCTAATCTAATCATCCATGCTAGTGTTCGTACAACTAAGTTATGTCCAAATCGTTCGTTTAATTGTTTACGTTTGTATTTTGTATTTGTGAAAAGGTATACGACTCGTTGGTGATAGTTTGAAATCATAGTTCCAAAAAGTATAATTATGTTTTGTTTCGTTGCATTTCTATAAATTACGAAATTGAATACGGGGGTCCGGGGGCAGCGCCCCTGGTAGCGGGGTCCAAGGGGTGGCAACCCCTGGCGGGGTCCAAGGGGCAGAGCCCCTGGTTGGGGTCGAGCTGCCAAGTCAGCTTGAAAATTTTTTATTTCTGCTATGTTGCTGTAATAAAAACGCATTCGAAACTTTATTTCGGAGTAAAATCAGGTGGTAAAATCTCAGTCTCAACACTTAGTGAAAAGTTGTAAACTTTCTGTTTTTAGCGTCACTTAATAGTTTATAGCGACACTTGGAAAGTGTCGCATGAAATGATAAATTCTGATTTATTAGCGTCACTTGAGGAAGTGACGCATAAGGGGCATCACTTAGGCAAGTGTCGGGTATGAGTGTCGGTGTAAGTGTCGGACAAGATGAAAAATCGGATTTAGGCGTCACTTGGGGAAGTGACGCAAGATTAGGGTTTTATGCGACACTTAGTGCGTCACTTAAGTGTCGCTACACTGTTTTTGGCACCAGTGCGTCACTTACCACTGTTCGACGAACAGCTCACAAAAACGGGTTTTCGGGTCGATTTTGGACATTTTCGGTTGTATAAAACGCTAAAACATGATGATCTAAGTATACTAAACATGAAATATAAAAGAAAACTTCGAAATCTAAGGATTTACGGGAAATGTCGGAAACTTACGCGTGTCGGTTTTGAAATCCGAAAAGGTAGAAGTGTAGATCGTTGCGAGGTGATCGTTTTATTCCAAAGAAGCTAGATGATTCTGTGAGTTTTTGTTGTCGTTTTTGTCGATTTTGTGGAGATGGTGGTGATGTTTCTTTGAAAGAGAGAGAGAGATAGAGATAGATGGAAATGATGATGAAAATGAAAAGAATGAAAAAAAGAGGTGGGAAGGGGGGTATTGTCTCCAGTTTTCGTCCTCCGTGGTTGCGCTCCGTGCGGTGTTCGTTTTCCCGAACGTTAAAAGTTAAGAAATATTTAATTGATAAATATTTAAATACATATTCGATTATATTTTTGGTTGGAATATTTTATGGAAATAATTTAGTTAAGTTTATAAAATTTTAACTTTGTTTTGTTTCCGTTTACGAAATAAATGTTTATATGTTATAAAATACTTTGTAAATATTATCGACATAATATTTAAAAATCGTTAATGTTATTTAGTAATTTCGTTTTATTAAATAATTTTGTTCACCAACAGTCGCGTATTTTTGTCGCGTTTGTTCCAATTGTCGTGTACATAATTATAACTAATTATGAATCGTAATACTACGCGTAGTAACTAGTTGGGCTTTGCTAGACTTATCTCTAAAATTGTGTTGTGAATTCACTCAAAGTAGGGAATTAGCCTAATAATGCAAGTGATTAACGTTAATAATCGCGATTAATTTTTGCGGGGTGTTACACCCGGCCCGATATACATGGTTTGCAATTTTGTATTGGGCCTAGGGGTGTTCGGTTAATTCGGTTTAAACCGAACCTAATAGATAAAAACAATCGGTTTTCGATTTTGAAAATTGAAATCGAACTGAACCGAAGAAGTAGAAAACCAAACCGAACCGAATCGAATTACTATTCGGTTTATGCTTTCATATATAAATAATAAAAATATTAAAACAAAATCAAAAAATTTAAATATTAAACAAAACTAATTGGCACGTTTCGTAAGTTCTTGACAAAAGTTTAATAACTTGCAAGTCAAAACTATAATATAGTTGATACTTTTGTGATAAATGATGAATAAAGTTAATAATGGTATCAGTATACATAATAGTGGGTGATTAACTCAATTAATTTGTACATATGTTAAAAATATTACCAAAGTATAGTACAATTCGGTTATTTTGGACTATTCGGTCTTTACAATGGTAAGCAAAACCAATCCAAAAACCAAAATAAATATTCAGTTGTGAACCGAACCGATCCAAAAAAACCTAATTATCCGAATCAAATAGTTCAAACCAAATTGTTCAATTGGAAAATTCAGTTTGTCCAAATAGTAAACACCTCTAATTGGGCCAAAGTCAAAGCCAAAGTCAAAGTCAAGTCCAGAGCCCAAGTCAAGGCCTAAAGGCCCAGCAAACATGTGGTCATGTGTCATATATATATGTATGCGATCAGACTTGATCTTGGGCCAGCGAAGTTGATAATGGGCCCAAGCCCATTATCACATAAATATATGTGTGTATGTATGTTCGGAAAAAGGGGATGTCGGCAGAAACAAGTGAAAACGAGTGAGAGTGACGGCAAAAAAAGAGATACGAGGGAGTTTGGTCGGCAGAAGCAAAAGAAACGCATAAATATATTTTATGTACGTACGAACGAAACGATATATACAAATATTATTGTCTTGGATTGATTGTAAACTCATTTATAATCAATTAAAGATATCGATTGAAAAGTATTATTTCGTGTTCGTGTTATCGTTTATATATTCGTTTGTGTCAATCGATTGTGTTCGAGGATTCCGCACTCGAATACAATTATATAACCTCATTATCGATCCACGAAAACGGGACTTACATAACTAACATTATTGTCATGAAATGTGGTGAAATATGCTAATATGTTGGATGAAATGAATACATAAAATAGATAATGAATTTATAGATTAGAAGGCAAAGAAATAAGTCAAGAGCATGCGTGGATGCAAATTCTGGTGAACTTTCACTATCCACTTTCCAATCATACTACTACTAATCCTAATAATGGCAAGAGAAAAACAGTTGATGGAAGTTTGGGATGGACATAAAAAAGCAGTTGTTGGAAGCTTGGAAAGCTGCCATCTATTAATCAAATCATTATTATCTTATCTGATACTTTAGTTGATACATCACATGGCCCATGGTATGTGGCCCATGCATGATTGAGATAAATTATGTCTTCATTCCTTGTGTTGGGGTGTTTTTAAGATATTGAACAAAAAGTATGACAATCTATGGAAGTAAAATAGTGTTTGTTTTAGTGTGTGCTAACTTGAAGTTGTACTAATCATTTATTTATGAATAAAGTTATTATAAAAGTACTAGCTTATTACTCAAGGTATTTCCAAACAAATTAAATGTAAAAATAAGAGAAATGATAATGATAGCTCTCAATAAATAGGAATTTTATGCAATATATTGTATTATGCGGGTAAATGTTATCATCATGAATGATTTGACGACTACATTATAGCTGTAATGTGTAGAGTTTGAATTTTATTGATGCCGATAACGAGACTTAAATATAAAAGTAGCTTAGCTAAAAGTTATATAAGACCATTTGTAATGGGGCGTGGTGGGGTTTGTGGTCTGACGTTGAGCCACCACGATGTCACCACAGGTGTAGTGTGGGCGTTGTGGCGATTCGTTATGGAGGGGAGCACTGAACGAGAACACCACAAAGTGGGCCCTAATGATATTTTTTTTTCATCATTTTTTAACCTAAACAAAATTAATTAGTGGAGCCAACCTCCGCAACACACCACAACTTTGTGTTACATGCAATGGCAAATCTAAGATCCTAACTCACGTGGGTCCATGAAAACTTAACATTGTTAAAGCGACAAAATGAATGGTCACACATACGGGTCGGGTCATTAATATTTAGCATAAACTAACAATGATCTTATAGAACTAAAGTTGATAAAAATCTTCCCCCTTGGGTTTTTAGCATTTGCAACCAAAATAAGCAAAAAAGTTGTCACACTTATTATTTATTAGACATTTTCAATAAAGAAGCTAAGATTTTTTGGCATAAACTAAATAAAATTCCAAACTAACATAACATAATAATAAAAAAAAAACATTATGATGAATATTATAAATAAATTGTTGATTATATACAACATTAATCACAAGTTTATAAGGAGAATAAAGCAGCCTAAGTTGTTGTGCGTATGAAGGGTCATGTAATACAAAGGAACCTAAAATTATGTAAACCTTTTTAGTTTTCAAATCAATGTGTATCGTCATTTTGGTATGTTGCAGGGTCGTTTTGGTTGGGGTCAAGTTGTATGGTCAGTTTGGTGGGTTCAAGTTATGTGGTTATTCTGGTATAATGTAGGGTTTGGAATCAAGTTGTATTGTCGTTTTGGTATAATCTAGGGTTTAATGTACGGTTGGGGTCAAGTGGTATGGTCGTCTTGGTAGGATCGTGTCGGTTGGTCTTCAGTTTTTGGGTTGTTGTAATTTATTTTGATCTTTTGGTTGTAATTCTTATTATCTTACTAGTTTTTTTTTTAATTTTATTTAATGTATGCCGTTTCAAAAAAAAAAAAATTGGTTACTGATTTAATTAAAATATAAGGGTGTTCAAGTCCAATAGTTCAAAGTCACAAGGTGGGTCCATATTCATTTGTAAGGAGGGTCCAATCACAATTGCAAAAAGGTTCATTAATAAACTTTGTGGGCTTTGTAGTAAAAATATTTTTCCAAGGTGGTCCAATGACCCACCTTCATTGGATGTAGATTCGTCTGTGATTACATGTATTATGGAATAATACTATGTTTTGGTGACATAGCGTTCACCACATACTATGATGTTACCATTGCAAATGGTCTAATGCTATCATATGGAGTATGTATATAATTAAGGTATATAGGGTATGTTTGGCAAAACTAGCTTGTAGCTGGAGCTTGTAGCTGGAGCTGGTAGCTTGTAGCTGGTAGCTGGAGCTAGTAGCTTGTGGCTGGAGCTGGTAGCTGGTAGCTTTTGGTAATATTTGTGTTTGGTAGAGTAGCTGGAGCTTGTAGCTTATGAATGTAAAATGACATAAAAGGACAAATATATTAATTTTAAAAGATGATATATAATTATATGGAGGGTATTTATGTAATTTCATTTTCCATAAGCTACAAGCTACTTCCATAAGCTACTTCAAGTAGCTTATGGTTTTGGAGCTTATGAAAACCATAAGCTACTCATAAGCTACTCAACCAAACAGAGCTTATGAAAATCATAAGCTACAAGCTACAAGCTACAAGCTCCCATAAGCTCTCAAAACGTGCGTGCCAAACATAGCCATAAGGACTTAAAAAGTGCAATTGAAGTATTCATTGATGTCCTTTCCTCCCGGGTCCTATTTCATACCATTTTTTTTTTACTTTTTATTTATTTTTAACAAAAAAAATTGTGCAATAAATTAAGGGTCAAAAGTATTTAGAGCACAGTGTGTGGCGCTTTTGTAATTACAGTGTTATGGAATGAATGTTTTTGTTGAGGATTTTGTGATGTGATGAACAGTATTCTGGACATTATTCTGGAGTCAAGTATACTAATCCACTCACCATACCACTAATGTATTAGTTTAATGGTATCGTGAGTAAAAAAATTGGTATGGTTAGCCCCCACCTTCCTCGTACCTATTCTATTGCTTTGAACTTCCACCCAAACTTCAATTCTTTAATATTACTTCACCCTCAAATAGTCAATGTTATTATTGTAAAGATTTTAATATAAAGAATAGATGGATATAATTCATCATGTAAGAAGTAGAAACTTCTTTTCTACTCGTATTTCTTAAATTAAATCACCCACAAAAAGTAAACCTCCTTTCGGCTATAACAAGTAATCTTCTTTTGAATTGAATCAAATATAAGTCTCACCATGATGAACTAATTTTATTTGATATATTTCCTCACCTTCCCATAAATAGTAATACAAAACATATAAGGAAATTGAACTCTTTCAATTAAAATCAACATATATATTAAATTAAAAAATATATATATTATATTATAGTAGTATGAAGTAAGGGTGTGTTGTGTCTTACGTAATAAATGTGCCATGCGATAGATACTTCCACTATCGTATTTTTTACTTCTACTTTTTTTTTATCGATATAAGCATGCGATATTTTGTAGGTAAAATGACATAAGTTGGTGGTTGCACGGCTTTGACTTTGACATGTTTTTGCTGTTTTTGGACGGCTTCTTTATATATGGCACTAAACAATAATTATACGATTATATTAATGCATGTTATGTTGGTTTTATTTCATCCGTTTATTTGGTCATACGGAGTATTATATTATGGTGCCCACAACCATATACTTACCGCCTTCCCACTCCCACAATCAAAATCATCAAATTCAAACTATGATTCAATATTTGAGCCATCGGACATCCAACAGGCAGTCTCACGATCGGGCATGAGTGTCCGGAAGTTGTCATTGGCTCTGACCGCGTGCCTGTTGAAGAATGAGCTGGCGACTCATAGGCAGTGGCTTGGTTAAGGGAACCCAACGGAGCCGTAGCGCTTGATTCAATATTTGAATTATTATACTAACGAGCGATAACACGAATTATCAGTCTTTAGACATTTAGTAACGATCTATAAGTAAATGATATACTACAAATTGGTATGGTTAAAACTTGATTATTTGAACCTACAATAACAAAATTACGATAATTGGTTAAATTTTAGTTGGTCCAAAGTCTTGTGCTTGTTTTTGACATTTATTAGTCAATTATGTGTTGTCAAACACATTATTAATTAAATTGTTGTTAATTAATATTGAAATTAGTCTTTATGCAATGACTTTTGAAGGTATTCAAACGTCAAAAGATTGTAATGTTATCTAATACATGTAGTTTAGGACCCTTTATCTCAGACCGTATTAAGTATAAGAAATATGAATATGTTTATTTATATAATCAATAATCAAATTATTATAAAGATAGATAAATCTAAATTCAATCATAAAATATATAATATCTTAGCTCTTAAGTTTGTATCAACCGTACGATCGATCTTCAAATATATAAACGATTTAGATCGATTCATATGGCACATAGATACAGGCCAACGACAAAATCAATCGTTTTGTGCCACGTGGCTCTCTTTCATAGATGCCACTTGACATTGCTTTACAAGGTGAGATTTTAATATGCAATCAACAATTATCTAACCAACAAACATACAATAAAATACGGAGTAAAACATTATTCAGGGAAGTGACACATGTAGAGCATTTTGTATTTTAATTAATAATGTGGGGAACATAATTAGACAGATTAAGACATGTTCATGGACTACTTCTAGAGACACTTTTTTCACTTCATTATCTATTAATGGAAATAAATAATTCTTGGTGATCAGAAAATTGGTATGTTTTCTTGCTAACCAATGTATGACAATGACATGGCATATTAAATAATTACCCATTATCTTATCCATATATATGGTGCTAGTAAAATTTTGTGTTTTTGCATCTTTGATTGTGTATATTATAAGTTATGTGACAAGTATGATATGTGATAATTCGACAAGTTCACCATTTTTATTGAAGTAAGCTTGAGGAAGTGATCTCATGAAAATATGGCTTGGAGCTTTTAATGTGGGTTTAAAATTTACATTGGTTAGTGTTTCTAACATAATAAGTAATAACGAATAACGATATAAGTTAGCGTAGACATAACAACGATACATACGTGTTTCAACATTTTGGTGTTTAGTTTCACATATCAGAAATAATTTGACACCATCTTATATGATCTTCACCACAAAATAGAATATGATAGTAATTTAATTAGGTCATGTAATATAAGGACTTCAGTGATACACATTTTGAGTGCCATATCAACGCCACATCATAAAAACGTATCAAGACTATTTACTCTTTATTAACACATGAATGACACAAGCTTTCTTGAATCTCACAATTTACATATATCACACACATTTACAAAATAATAATAAATAAAAAAGGAAAAAAGAAAAACACATACATACCCATTAACAGAGCATCCACCAATAAAAATACTAAGGAAAGACGAGCTAAGACACCTTTGTGCCTATCGAGACATACTAAGACAATTAGGATATGAGATTTTCTATTCCCACCCCCAAAAGTCTGCTCCTACCTCCTGGCCCACCTTTTCAGTCTAGTTTTATTTAAGTTTGGTCCAGTTCAGTACAGAATCAGTTTCAGTTTTAAACTAAACGAGAGGTAGAAATTAAAAAAAAAAAGAGAGGGTAGGAGCATAAAGTAAAAAAAAAGGTGGGCTAGGGGGTATGGTTAGCAGGCCCCGAAGGATATACTTGTAAAATTGATAGGAGGTGCTCTTAGAATCTAAAAGTTTGATAGATTATTTTGTATTTAGAAAAATAAAAAAAAATAGTGGTGAATATGTACAATTAATTTAGTTGTTTACTAATTTAGAAAAGTTATACTCCCTCAATTTTAAAAAAGATGTCCAATTTAGTATTTATAAATGTTTCAATATAATCATTTACTTGTAAAAAGTAACTACGAGTATTAAAATCATTTAACTTTCCATATTACTTAATTTATTTCTAATATAAATTTTGTTAAACTTGTCTTGAGTATAAAGATAAAATTAACATCTACCTAACTTATTTTAAATCAAATAAAAATATTGAGGGGCAAATATGAGTAGGCCGGAGGGGATATCATTACTTATAATCATCATAACATATAACCAATTAAGGTTGTCAAGATCGAGATCTTACCCAAGATCGTTTTCATATTTGCAAGATCGAGATCGTAAAGTAGGATCGAGATCGTAAAGTAGGATCGAGATCGTAAAGTAGGATCGAGATCGTAAGATCTTACTTTAATAAATATAAATAATTTTTATTAAAAATAATTCATATATACATTTATTATAAAATTAAAATGATCCTACGATCTTGGTTACGATCTTATAATCGATCTTACTTACGATCTTGTTAGCGATCCTACGATCTATATTTACGATCTTAGTTACGATCCTACAACGATCCGGCACGTTTTTGTGAAATAGGATCATAAGATCATATGATCCTACGATCAAGATTGCGATTTTGATAACCTTGCATATAACATTTATATAATTATCTTGACCCATTAACCCGCTAAGACTAAACTCTCTAACCCGTTTAATCTTCTGGTCGAACTCGGGACAAGTTTCGGTTAACGGGTCAGCCCCTCAAACCTTAATTTGACCCGTTTTACCCGAAACTAGCACCAACCTGAATTAAATCAAAACTATCTTGTCAACCCATTAACCCGTTTGACCCGTTAAGTTTTCCAGGTTGGACTCGAGTCAAGATTCGGGTTAACGAGTCGACCCACCAACCCGAGCGCAACCATTATATTTGACTCATTTGACCTGAAACCAACATGTCAATTCATTAATCCGTTTCCTAAACGGGTAATAAAAATTGTGTACGGGTTAAAAAAAAATTGTCCCGCAACCCGTTTAACAAATCATCTTGGATTCATGTCTGGTACTTTAGACACAGATCCAATTTGTCAATCATGCTTTTAGCCGTATGAATCAAACAACATCAACGATGATATTGAAGAACCAAATACCCGACGAAACAAATTTCTAACATTAATACCCGTTGTCAGAGTCACATGAAAACTATGTAAGTCCATTTCACTACAAGACAAATATCTCCATCATCATAAAATCATCAATTCATTGACATACACGTGGACGGTTTCGATCAAACCACTTGACGAACTCTAGTAGGTTCTTTCCCTCATCTGCCGTCCACGTCTCTCATATTGCGGTCCCCACACATTATCATCACAATAAAAAATCAATTTATTACCCAATCAAACCTCAAACTATTAAAATATTACATTTCAAACCCTTATAAATATACATGTTATTAACACATGGACCACTTTACTACCTACAAGTACAGTAGCTACTTCATTTCCAAATTTATAATTTAATCAAAGTAACGCAAAACTTAAATTAGGTCCAGGTGCAATATATACATTTGAGGAATTTTTTCATTTTCTTTTTTATTTTAAGAAAAAGAATCTAGTGAACAATCAATTCAGGTAAGTTCTTTCTTCATTGTTATTACTATTTTTGGTTTGCTTATTTGTTAAATTGTCCTACTTTCCTTTTTTAGTTGGTAATATAATCCATGTTTGATCAAGTTATGTGATCAGAATTACCATAAATAAGACAAAATATGGATTGATTTCAGCTAAGAAATATATGTACATGAATGTTCTTGTGTGAAATTGTGTGTACTTATTTGATGACTATTGGGGTTTGAGTCAATTTTATGTTTTGGTTATAAGGATCGATGCTTTTTAAGTGTGTGATAACAATGGTGAAGTTTGTGAATGAAAACAATATTGAATCTTCAAGTGCTATTTAGACAGTCACTTTGATCTTACAGTATTCTTGTTTTGTCTATTAAGAAATTGAAAGGATTGATTATCGGGATTTTAAGTATTGGAAATCAGTAAAGTTTGTTGCTTTTTAAGTGTTTGATAAGAATGGTGAAGTTTGTTAATGAAAACAATTTTGAATCTTTAGTTGCTACTGGAATTCAGTCTGATCTGAATCGTTTATTTATTGATTTTAATTTATTTTATATATTAGGATACTGAAGGAATTGTTCAGTTATCAGGGTTTAAATTGTCGATTATGAACTTCAAGAACTTTGGGAATCAGCCAATGGATAGTAGAAGTGGTAGCGGCCGGCCACCGGGAAACAACTTCCCATTGGCGAGGCAAGGTTCGATTTATTCGTTGACTTTCGATGAGCTACAAAATAGCATGGGTAGTATTGGTAAAGATTTTGGGTCAATGAATATGGATGAATTACTAAAGAACATTTGGAATGCAGAAGAAATGCAAACAATTGGATACAACACTAATAATAGTGTGCAAGATCGTGGTGGCGTTAGTGGGACGAATTTGCAGAGACAAGGGTCCTTAACATTACCACGAACGTTAAGTCAAAAGACAGTTGATGAAGTTTGGAAAGATTTATCGAAAGAATATAATAACGGTTTTGGTCAACCGGATTTTCCCCAAAGGCAGCAGACTTTAGGAGAGATGACTTTAGAGGAGTTTTTGGTAAAAGCTGGTGTTGTTAGGGAAGAAATACAGTTAGGTGGTAAACCAAATGATAATGATTTGTTTACAAATTCACAAAGTAACCCTGCGTTTGGTGGAATTGGGTTCCAACAAGGGGTTGGTCAGATTCAGAATGCTGTTGTTAATGATGGTGGTAGTAATAATCAGATATCTTTTCAGTCTGCAAATGTACCGTTGAGTGGAAATGGGGTTCGATCTACACAGCAACAACAGAAACCGTTGTTTCAAAAGCAGACTACTTTGCCGTATGGAGGTCCTCCTATGGCTATACCAACTAGTAATCAGTTGGGGAGTCCTGTAATTAGGAATGGAGTTGTGGGTCTATCTGATCCCATGATAAATAATAATTTGGTTTCAGCTGCTACTTTACAAGGTGGGATGGGACCGATGGTTGGGTTGGGTGCACCTGGTGGGGTCATGGTTGCTGCAGGGTCTCCAGCGGTTTCATCAGATGGGTTTGGTAAGAGTAACGGTGACATATCTTCTGTGTCACCTGCTCCTTATTCTTTTAATGGAGTTTTGAGGGGAAGGAGAAGTGGTGCAATAGAGAAAGTTGTGGAACGAAGGCAGAGGCGGATGATTAAGAATCGCGAGTCAGCTGCTAGATCACGGGCTCGTAAACAGGTTAGTTGATGCCTTGATATTTCTGTTTTTAGATTAATCTTGTATCATACTTTTAATGTTCTTTGACTGTTCTTTAGTACAGTCAGCTGTTATATGCATGCTTAATGTACTCAGTATTATAGAAAACAAAATTATAAATCAAAGAAAAAATAGAACGCTAGATTTAATTTTCTTGTCTTCTATATGATTACAACGTCGTTAAGTGTTTTGGATCTTTTATGGAAGTACATTAATCTGTTTTTAGCGTTTGGATGAACAAATTCCGGTTTAGTTAGTTGGTAAAGTATCTCCTTCTTGACACTAATGTCATTTTTGGTCATTTTATCCAGTAATTTGTTAAATGAACAAATAGTTATTTTCCACAAACAAAAACATTGAGACGGATTATTCTTGGGTGGTGATTTGTACACCACCAAAAATTAGCCATACACCATTTTTGTGCATCACTGTATTGTACTGTACAACACTGTAAAGCATCTTTAGTGGTGTATGGTTAATTTTTGGTGGTGTACAAATCACCACCCATTATTCTTACTTCAAGAGCAAAGTGACATCCAAACACTATTTTCTCACCTGGTTTTATTTTTAGCTGATTATCAGATTATATAATACATTAACTAAAAAGACTTCAAACCAGACATATAATTATACATACAACCCGTAAAGTCTATTCACGTCCATGGATTTGAATCATTAAACGACTTCATGAAAAATTGGTTATCTTATGCGACAGACGGGTAATCTGGTAATGATATGCCTCACGTGATCAAAGATTGAGAAGTTTTACATCCTGAGAGGTTATAAGGATGTCATTTCAATCCAGGTAACAAAATACATAATTTTAAGGAAAACATAATCATTTGGGTTTACAATCTTAAATTAGAACAATCGTCAGTAAATCTATGTCCACATAGCCTAACTTATGTGTTTTCGTTAAGTGGCATAATCTATATATGTGTTTTGTCACTTGAAATACATGTGTATAGATTGTGTGTTTACTTCTTTGTGTTTGTAGGCATATACAATGGAATTGGAAGCAGAAGTCTCGGAACTGAAACAGAAGAATCAAGAATTGAAACGGAAACAGGTGAGAGCATAATTGATTGTTGTAGTTATTTTTATGTCCTACGTTTATCAATTACGACTCTGGTTTAATATAACACAATCCCTGCAGGAAGAGATGTTGGAAATGCAGAAGAATCAGGTACGCTGTAAAATTTAATAACTTGTTATCCTACTGCCATACTAAACTGCATACCCATAATTCTTAGTGGTAAAGTTATTGATTAGTATCAAAATCTAGCCAGGTTCTTGGATCTGATAAGAATACCCTTTATTATCTTGATTAAAAGTTTGAAACTTGCAAGCGTTTTTTTCTACTACAACCAGATGGAGATTTAAGCCATTTGAAGTGAAATCTTGACATGGTTTTATAATAGCAGGTGATGGAGATCATGAATATGCAACCTGGAGCAAAACGTAACCGTCTGAAAAAGACAAGTTCTGGTCCATGGTGAAGATGGTGTATATATATAGGTGTATGTTGGTGCATGTGATCGTCCATTGTTGTTTGTATATATGTAGTAGGAACGATCGGTTTAAGTATACGTGTTTCTTCTGTAACTTAAATGTCTCGGTATTTTTTGTATACTCCATAGCTACTTGGAGATGCATGAGGTAGAGCAGGTACAAGGATAGGTGGGACAAAAAGATAAAGTACAACTGTTGGTGCATTAGGTACTAGTTGTTATAGCTTCATGAGGATGTTTGGCCTCATTGGATGAATAGACTACAGGCATGTTTGTGTGAGTGAGTGATCCATTTGTTTATTTCTGTAGGATGATATATTAGTTCTGTAAATGGATGTTTTGAATGCTAAACATATAATACTATGTAATAAGTGAATCTTAAAGTTGAGAAATATTGCCAACTAGATACAAAGTAACAAATCATATTTCGAAGAAAGATATTAGACATGATATATGAAACTTTGATTTTTGTTACAGACAACTTGTCATTTTAAACAATCCAAGGTGATTGTACTAAAAGTACGGAATGAGTCGGTTTCTCTTCTATGTTTTGGTCCTGTGTGTCTCAAGTCAGCTCCTATAGTGTTATGTTGTTCATCATCTGAGTCAATAATCGGTTTGCTCGATCAACTTAAAATTGGCACAATGTTCCTCTCCGAAGTGCTTATCTTTTGAAGGCTTAGGATACAGTTTTACGCTGTTATTTGAAACTTTATGATCTTGAGCTCCTAAAATTCTCACTAAGAATCACAATGTATAGTATATCGTTTTGAAGCCTTGCATATGCAGATAAACTAAATCTTAATCCCGTGCAGTGATTAAGAGTTTATTTTCTAATGAGTAACGAGCGTGTTACTAGCCTACTATAAAGCTAAATTGATTCAAACAACCTTATAAGCAGTAATGTGTTTGGTAACTAACAATAGTCTACTGCATTTACAACCTTATAAGCAGTAATGTGTTTGGTAACTAACAATAGTCTACTGCATTTACATGACATCCAATAATAAGCTAAAAAGTTGTGGAGAACACTTGACCCAAATACCCTCGGATCATGACTTATTTGTGTCAGTCTATCAGATTTAAAACATGAGTCTTTGTTCACATTTATCCTACTTCAGGTATTTTAAGTTTTATGTATTTATGTATATACTTCACATGTATGGCACCGTATAGTCATCGCGATTGTACTTTAGCAGTGTGGAATATGTATCATGAATTAGAAGGTTAAGGGTTCAAGTTTCTAATCTCATTCCTATCTAATTAGTACATGGATTTACCTCATCCATATTGTTCGGAAACTGATCGATGAGCTCTCGAATACGTGCTACCTTCTACATGGCACCGTAGATGATGATCGGGTGTTTGTGAATCGAAGAAATCACACAATAAACAAAGATGGGAAATTCAACAAACCCTAAAAGGGTGCCCAAATTTGGACTTCAAGAGTAACACTCTTCTTTTCTCAAATCATCATAACCTACTAAACACTAACAACTAAACACCATTATATAGGCCTAGACTAACTTGAAGGAAAAGATAAATCTTCTCCAAATTATAAAAGATATTATAATTAAAACATGATAACTATTAAATATAAAAAAGATAGATATATGACAATTACAAATTGTCATATTTGGCCCTTCAATTATTTCGAATTGTCATTGACATTTAACTTCACATGTCGACCGAAGAACCGGCAGCTAAGCCAGAGGAGTTGGAGGCCCGAAGGCATTCTCTGCATCATTCTCCCCTCTTGGAAAAGACTCGTCCTCGAGTCTTGTCTTTCCAAGTCTTGAACTTTGAAACTTTCTAACCCCCCCCTCCCTTTCCTTATGCGGCTCCTCCTTGGAGAATCACAATCCATCTTGTTCAAGAATCCGATAAAATTTTCCGGAGACTTCTTCCTTACTCACATTTCCGTTGCCTATTTTGGCGATTCTACGATTGGCTCGTTGTTGGAATCCGTCTGAAGTTCCTCCAATTGTTTATGGGGTCTTCATCCTCTAACACACGTGCGTATCAGCGGTTGGTTATATCGTTGCCTCTTCCGGCGAATCGACAAATTACCAAAATCAAAACATATTCGATAACAAAAACATGCAGCAACTTCGGAAAACAATATCTCCCTGTAAAAGAAACAATCGAAAATCCTAACGGTCAGATTGTGCGTCTATGTGTTCTCAACCACATACCCGAGAATCACAACGATCCAACGGTTAACGACTCTGTGGGGTCAATTCTCTCGCATCTGCGCAGAGTATAACGAAACTGGACATATTTTTTCGCTTTTTCTCGGATTGGCTTCTTTTAGTTATGCGATTTAATCTCTCGAACCTATGCTCTGATACCAAATGATGACGGGTGTTTGTAAATCGAAGAAATCACACAATAAATAAAAAAGGAAAATTCAACAAACCCTAAAAGGTTGCCCAAATCGGGACTTCAAGAGTAACCCTCTTATTTTCTCAATTCATCATAACCTACTAAACCCTAACAACTAAACACCATTATATAGGCCTAGACTAACTTGAAGGAAAAGATAAATCTTCTCCAAAAATTATAAAAGATATTATATAAAAACATGATAACTACTATATATAAAAAAGAAGATAGATATATGACAATTACAAATTGTCATATTTGGCCCTTCAATTATTTCGAATCGTCATTGACATTGACCGAAGAATCGTCGGTTAAGCCAGAGGAGTTGGAAGCCCAAAAACATTCTCTGCATCATTACACTATCTCATTGACTTTTCTTTATAAGTAGAGAAGTTCGTTTGAAGTTAGAAACCAAATCATTAGTTAGAAAAGAACGTCAGAAGAAGGATACAATAAGGGACATGGTTTGTTTACAAGTATGTTGAATTTAGGATTAGATTCTATTTATTATGTTTTGGTTAGTAAAACATACAGGAATGAATGAATTCCACTTCATGTTATTGGCTTTAATATATTTTATATGCGATATACTGTATTATATTCAGTTCATTGTTTGAGTGTATCATAATTTTATGTTACTCCTATATTATATTACAGTATACTAGACTATAAACTCGTGTATACATACGGACCGTTAATTTTTGATATGAAATTTCATATTTAGTATCTTGTTTCTAATAATAAAATGTGTAAGTTAATATGTATATTAAGCATTTAGTTGGATTCATGATAATATTACTTTATGTATATGTATTTATATAAGTAGAGATTAGAAATTAAAATTTTTTGAAACCAAGTTAGTGAAAAAAATTAATTATTTAAGTCTATATTAACATTTTCAAGTAATTTTATTCCTACTCGGTGAATTGAAAATAGAAACATTACAGATCAATTTGGATAATGTTTTAATTAATGAATTATATTTATGTTTATATGTATGTGAGTAGTTGATTAAAAATAATCATTTTTTAATAAGTTAGGGATCTTATTTTAAAATTTATTACAATTAAAGGACTTAATTGACAAATTAAAACTTAATTAGAATGATAAAATCATAAAGATGTTTCCTATATATAAATTAAGATATTAAATTATAATATAATATAATTTAATATATAATTATAATTATAATTATAATTAAATGATTGTTCTATCTTTATTTGTTTATATATTATTATAAAATATTACATCAGATTATATTATGTTATATTTATTATTATATTTTATATTATATAATATATATTATAATAGGTTTTGAGCATGCGCGATGCACGATCATTTATAAAATACAATTATATGTTTATCTGTATCTAGCCTATTGAATTAGAGTTGTTAACTTAAAAGGTTCAACTATCATTTAAAATGAAAATAAGTAATAAAATAACTTTTACTTTTAACTTTTTAAATGCATCATACTTTGACATGAGTAACAATTGGATTTTCAAGTATCAAAATGACACGAGACAAAGATTGTCATCGGCTTGAATTAATGGTCATTGCGAAACATACAACAAACGGATAAGTTAAATGATATTTGTTTGTCGGGAGGACATATTAACATCCGTGGGATCAAAATTGTTATAAAAGTGTTATTAATCTCTCTTAATATTTATAATAGAGTGTTAATTAGGTTGTCATTATGATTTGAGACTCCTCTAAGTTAATCTTAACCTTTAATTGTTTAGCTAATTTAAATTTGGACCTTTGATTATTAATGGAGAAAAGGACAACCTAAATAGTGGATCATAGGTGTCCCAAAGACTAAAATTACCCCTAAATGAATTTGATAATCACCCGTATATGGATTTTTTATACCCACAAATATTGGAAAGCGTATTATTTATATTGTAATAATAAAAATAAAATAAGGTATGTATCTCAACCCTAACAAATTGACATCGAAAGATGAAAGCTAAAACCCTTGTCTTTGCTTCCTTCAATTTATTCAACCGGTAAGAAATTTTACATAACTTTTCCATCAATTCAATCTACTATCTCCTTTCTCCTTGATTTTGCTTTTATTTCAATGTTCTCCTTGATAATCAGTTTCGATTTTGCGTTCCAATCGATAGTCTTCTAGCATCTAAACCCTACATCGAACAAAACTAATGCAATTCTCCAATTCTGAAATTTAGTTCGTCCAATCACCTCAAAAGAAACCTTCCAGTACAGATGGTCAGGAATGAAAGATTTTGCTTCTTCTCTATGCTTTCTAACAGGTTTGATGTTTATATGTAGGGTTTTTGTGTGTCAACTATAATTGAAATTCTCCATCTGGTATGTTTAATTTTAGTTTCTTATGATGTTGATTTTGTTTTGTAATTGATTAGATACATCCTCATGTCCGTTTATAGTATAATCGAAGTAGTGTTTGTCATCAAGGTTATGTTTATTAGATAGAACATCAAGTGTTTGATGAAATGCCTAATTGAAAAAATCAAAACAAGTTCCGATTTTGTTATATAACCAACTGTTTCATTGCCATCATCATCATCAATCTTGAATTGATATAATATCAGAGGTATGTATTACATTGTTTATGTTGGATTAGTTATAAGTTTTATATTATCTCATCATCTTATGATTCATTGTAGGGTTTAGTGTAACAACTAAATATATATAGGTTGAAACTGCCCGTGAGAAACGCAGAAGAAAATTGCATTTTACTAAGACGGGTTTGGTACTGCAACGTTGTCACCGGCCTTTAAAAAGACTAGCCAGTAGTAACGATTCTTGTGAGACCGAACCTGATTTAAGTGAAAACCACTCCGATCCAGTCGAGAAAGAGGACGCCTATATTCAAACCATTAACACAAATACCGAAATCGTTGATAGAGAAATCGTTGCTGTCAAACCTTCTCAGATATTTTTTCCAGAACCACCATATATTGTAAGAGGTGAAGACATTAGTGCATTAGAGACTATGTCGTTTGTAAGGAACTTGATCATAAGCATACTGATACATCCGTGATAGAAGATTCTAAAGCTTTGGGTCAAAATTGTCTGTGTAATTCTACATTTTAAATTTTTCTTTGTGATATTTTTTTAACCAATTTTGGAGAGAAAGAAACAACTGATAAACAGTTTATTTGCAGGATAACGAGCCATATGTTTCTCGAGATGATGTAGATATCAGATTACCGATTGTTGACAGCTTCCCGTTTCACTATCTGCAATTAGTTGATTACATGGTTAACTGATTTTGAGTTTTCAAGCCACACATCAAGGCACCTATAAGTTTGTGAACATACATATATACAGCTTTTCACCTCTAAGTGACTTTTTCATCCATTTATGATCATCTTTTAACAATAACAATCATGTTACAAGTAAAGTTTTCTTTTGATATACGCATCTTTATATTTGAAATTTTAGAACTTTGCCAAGCATGAATTTTAAAGGCCCACTTACAGTGGATATAAGACAGTTAATTAATGTGCAAATTCTATCAGTTATTTGTTTGATTTGGTTATTTTGTAGGTATTTTTGTCAACATATAATTATGGTTCTGTTTATTGAATTTTTGTGTATGTAGTAATCTATCTTAAAAGTAGAGGTTTGACCAGTTCTTTACCTTTCATTTTCGTTGGCTATGTTTGTACTAACGTTGCATTAATTTTAGATTGATCTTGTTTTACAGAATTCACCTAAATTGCAGTTATAGTGGGCCACTTCCAGAGACACTCGGAAAAACCTTGAGCCCTCGTCTATATGTGAGTACCAGATATACTTGAATACGTAATAAGTAATAACTGTCGAAATCCCATTTTCAGAAGTGGCAATGTCGACCCATTTAATTATAATAAATTCGTAGAACATCATATGTTTGGATTTTCGAAAAGTAAGATTATTATTGAAACAATATAACCTTTTTATATGAAATCACTAATTTAAGGACTTGATACCAGGGACATCTAGGCTAAACGTAGAAGGACAAATTTCTTCTCAGTATGAAGAGCTGAAAAGTTCTATTACTTACCCGCATTGATGGTGGACACTGGGAAAATATCAAAACTTTGTTAGGGTAATTAAGGCATCATGAAAGGTTCCCATGATCCCATCAAATAGCAGGGTGGTTTTGAATGCCATGCAATACTCAGACCGTTTTCGGATAATGTAAGTTTTCTGTATACCTTGCTCTATGTTTTGCATCTATAATTTTACTTTTGGATTAATATATTTAGCAAGAAGCTTATTAAAAGATGGCATGAATATATTGAATTAGATGCTCCATTTATGTATCTTAGTTTTGTACGTACCAGTACTAATTGTGTGACATCCGTCAAATTAGGACTAGTAATTAGTGCCTAATCAAGTTTTAATACATGTAATTAGTTCTGTGTTAGGCTAATTAATGTATCAATATATATAGATTGTTGAATATATACAAGAATACGATCTAATTAAATCGTACAAGTTTCAAACCGAACGTGTTTCGATCAATTAAATACGGACGTTGGTGAACAATTTAATTTAAATAATACAATGTTATTTAAAGATACTATTAGATCCAAAAATATTATTTTATAATATTTCGTACACGATTCATAACATACAATCGATGATTACGCGAGTAAAATGTTAAGCACACAAACAAACGAAACAAGTTACATTTTTATAACATAGTTATTAAGTATTTGGTAAAATACTTCAACTAAAATATTGAGTAAATATTCGTATTTTAAAACGCACATTTTGTGCATTAGAATAAATAATTAACGTTTTAACGATCGGGAAAACGAACACCATACGGAGCGCGATTACACGAAGTTAAAATTTGGGACACACCCACCTTAGGTGGGCCCCACCAGCCGGCCAAGAGACAAAGGGGGAAACCCTTTGCCTTTTTCCCCATTTCAACATCACCATCATCTTTCTTCTTTCTCTTTTCTCTCAAAAACAAACCACACCAAAACTCACTAAATCTCCAAATAACACCCACAAACGACATCAAATCATCAAGATTTTTACAAAAAACGAAACCACCACGCAACGATCTACACTTCCATCTTTTCGGATTTTCGATTCGACACTTTGTAAGTTTCCGACAAAATCCCGAAACCTCTCGTATTAGCTTATTTTTACGTATTGATGGTTTATTTAAGTGTATATATGTCCATTACAAAGGGGAGAACACGATTTTATAGCTTAAAAATGGGTTAGATTTGAGTTTTGGGTTGGAAATTCTCGGCAGTCACTGGGTACTGGGCTGGTGTTCATCTTTGCGACACAAGCCTTGTGTCGCAGGTTGTGTCGTATAAAACCCTTTGTGTCGTGTTTTGTGTCGTAAAAACGTAGTTATGTCGGACCTTTTGCGACACAATATTGTGTCGTACCTTATGTCGCTAATTCCATGCGACACAAACACTATGTCGCTGTTAAATCAGCATCGTACGCTTATGCGACACAACCCTTGTGTCGCTAAGCTCTTGTGTCGCACTTCTATGCGACACAACCATTGTGTCGCATAATCAACTTTATGTCGCATATTGTGTCGCATAAAACAGAATGTTTAAAAACTCAGATTTTCACTAAGTGTTGGATTTGTAAAACCTTAAACTTTCAAACTACATGACTTCGGAAATACATTGGTATATATGATACAAGCATAAGACTTCGAAAAACAAGATAATAATATTGAGATTATTATTACAAAACAATCACCAACGGGCCGTACACGTTTTCAAATATACAAATCAATCAACCAAATCGTAGTAATTTGGACAAGTCAATCAACCCAATTTGTAGTAATTTGGACAAGTCAATCAACCAAATAGGAGTAATTTGGACAAACAACTACAAAGGTAGTCTTTCGAGATGCCTAAACAATTAATAACCATCGCGTGTCATGGACACCTTCAGGTTACAAGTCTTCGGACCACACTTCAAGGCAAATCAATCCAAGTTATTAATTCAAACTTTCAAGACTCAGGTAAGTCTCATGGCCCCTACTTTACTGCTTTTCAATCAGGGGTGTGATATTATTGCTCGTTTTGTTTTACAAGTTGAACGCAAGTACAAATCAAATCAAATACTACATGAGTTTCAAGCTAATCAATTTAAAGCCCTCCATAGCATAGTCTGGTAATACGTAGTAGCGTGAATATTAGTATATGATATCATATAGGATTGACAATCCTCGTCCGGGTTAGCACGCACTAACTGGTCAAACGGACGTATTAGCATTTGGGAAGACGAGTGTGGATTAGGCACTCGTAGGAGGCATTTCAAGTTAGGTTTCCTTAAGTGGGCCTGACAACTCAAGTTAAGCTCAGACTATGTGCTCATGGCTGTATAACTTTTATTTTGCTTAATTGCACTTTAAATTCAATTATAAATCTTGCGGTTCATACAATATATGTTGACATACAAACCTGTGAGCTCACCAGCGTTTCGCTGACCCATTTTAGCATGTATCACAGGTAACCATCAGTAGGTTGGACTGCTCATTCAAGGCCAATTAGCTCGAGTCAGCATGCAAACAATCAGAGATTTAGCTGCATTATTATATTTTGTATAGATTAATTATGTACTTAAATCTCTCAATTTCAACCGAGCTAATGTAAACAATATTTTTGATGTAAACTTTGTGTTTTATCAATACAAATGTAAAACGACGCATATAGTGGTCGTTCATTATGTAAAACGACGAAACCTTCTCCATTGACCTTATGCCTGTTGAAATAGGAAGTTTTGATGTTATCATTAGTATGGACTGGTTGTCCAAGCATCGGGCTGAAATTATCTGTTATGACAAAGTCGTCCGAATCCCTCTCGCCGCCGGTAGAACTTTGGTCATACAGGGGGAGACCGGTGGGACGAGACTAAACATCATCTCTTGTTTGAAAACCCGAAAATTTCTGAGAAAGGGTTATTCAGCAATCCTCGTGCACATCATGGAGAAAAAGTCGGGAGAGAAGTGACTTGAGGATGTGCCAATCGTTCGAGACTTTCCAGAAGTCTTTCCCAAAGAACTACCTGGTCTACCACCACCAAGACAGGTTGAGTTCTCAATCGATCTCGTGCCAGGTGCTGCACCTGTGGCCCGAGCACCATACCGTTTAGCTCCATCTGAACTTCAGGAGTTGTCCACCCAATTACAGGAACTCCTGGAAAGAGGATTCATTAGGCCGAGTTCCTCACCTTGGGGTGCTCCGGTCCTATTTGTCAAAAAGAAAAATGGATCTTTCCGAATGTGTATCGACTACCGAGAGTTGAACAAGTTGACCGTCAAGAACCGTTATCCACTTCCCCAAATCGATGACCTGTTTGACCAACTTCAAGGGTCGAGTTTCTATTCCAAGATTGATCTTCGATCGGGTTATCATCAATTGCGTGTTCGCGACGCCGACATTCCGAAAACCGCCTTCAGAACCCGTTATGGGCATTACGAATTTCAGGTGATGCCATTCGGTCTTACCAATGCACCGGCTGTATTCATGGACCTTATGAATCGGGTGTGCAAGCCTTATCTCGACAAGTTTGTCATTGTCTTCATCGATGACATCCTCATATACTCACGAAACGAACAAGAACACGCGCAACATCTCAGGACCATCCTAGAACTACTTAAACACGAGGAGCTTTACGCTAAATTCTCTAAGTGTGAGTTCTGGATTCAAACTGTTCAATTCCTTGGTCACGTTATCGATAGTCAGGGAATCCATGTCGATCCATCAAAAATCGAGGCTATTAAAAATTGGCAATCGCCGACAACTCCAACAGAAGTATGGCAGTTTTTAGGACTGGCCGGCTACTATCGACGATTCATCTAAAACTTCTCAAAAATAGCCTTGCCACTCACGACACTGACTCAGAAAGACAAAAAGTTCGACTGGACTGAAAAACAAGAGTCAGCATTTCAACTTCTGAAACAAAAGCTTTGCAGTGCTCCAATCTTATCATTACCCGAAGGCACCGATGACTTTGTGGTATACTATGATGCTTCACATCAAGGTCTCGGTTGTGTGCTGATGCAACGAGACAAGGTCATTGCTTACGCCTCACGACAACTCAAAATCCACGAAAAGAACTACACTACGCATGACCTCGAACTTGGAGCAGTCGTTTTTGCTCTCAAAATCTGGAGACATTATCTTTACGGCACTAAGTGCACAATCTTCACCGACCACAAAAGTCTCCAACACATATTCGATCAAAAGGATCTCAACATGAGGCAACGTCGCTGGGTCGAGTTGCTTACCGATTACGACTGTGAAATCAAATACCATCCAGGGAAGGCAAATGTTGTTGCTAATGCCCTCAGTCGAAAAGAGCGATCTAAACCACTTCGAGTCCGAGCCCTCAGTATGACTATTCACAATGATCTAAACATTCAGATTCTCGCTGCTCAACTTGAAGCCCTGAAAACCAATAACATCAAAAATGAAGCCTTGCGAGGCATGGACAAACAATTCGAAATCAACCTAACGGGATTAGGTATTTCTCAAACCGAATCTGGTTGCCTAGTTTTGGGAACCTGCGAGACTTGGTGATGGATGAAGCTCACAAGTCTAAATATTCTATTCATCCGGGATCCGACAAAATGTATCACGGCATTAAGGATTTTTATTGGTGGCCGAACATGAAAGCCGAAATCGCCACGTATGTCAGCAAGTGTCTTACTTGCTCGAAAGTCAAAGCCGAATATCAAAAACCTTCTGGCTTACCCCAACAGCCCGACATTCTTTAATAATCACAACAACGTTCCGTTACGCCATACGTTTCTACGTTCCTACGTTCCTACGTTTCTACGTTCCATCGTTCCTACGTTTCTACGTTCCATCGTTCTTACGTTTCTACGTCCCATCGTTCTTACGTTTCTACATTTTAAGATAATCTTACCTCGGCGGTGGAAATATCCACATGTGTAAGATCACAGCGTTTCATCGTTCCGCACAAAATAACAACACACAAAAGCTATGCTCTATTCACGTTATCGTTCCACACAAACGAACAATACACATTAATCTATACAAGTATTTCATAGCAACTCATGTTCAAAACAAGTTCAATGATTGTTTCCACAGCAATAAAAACAGTTTAAGATATTTGAGCATTCTTTTCCCCCAAAACGTTAAAAATATAAATTAAAAATGGGCCACGAAACTCACCTGAATAGCAGCTCAAAGTAAGATAAGTATCACACACAAGCCGTAGTAAAACATGAGCATCCTATAATGTTTAAGTGAAATGTTCATGAGTTATATGTCTTAAGAATTATGTACACGAGTCGAATCGAAGGGTTTCTAGGTGTTCACATTCATCTTAAGCTTATACCCCTTTAATATCTTTCCCACCAATTTCAAAATGAACTAAGTCTTATAGTTACTCAAACTTAGGTCTACTCATTGTTAATTATAACAATTCGAATCCAATTCTTTTGTAAACATTCGTCAACACATTATTAAAAATCTTTATCTACCCTAAACTTAGAAAACATTAAATTCAGAAAACATTTTTATAACTCATACTATATAGACATCTCTAATAAAAATATTGGTTCACAAGAATCAAGAAAACAATATTGAAGTTGAATTACGTAGACTTTAAAACACAATAACTTAAATAATATACCAATTAAATTAAATAAATAAATTCAATGTAAGTCTATAAAAATATAAGTTTATACAGAAAAGTTTAAGTCTTAACCTAATTTTAAAAGTCCCCAAAGCAATTAGAAAGTAATTTACCCGATTCATATAACTTAACCAAAGTTTTCAGAAAATTCGGAATACACTGCAGCAGTTTACGAAATAATTTTTATAAAATAATTTGTTCGGTTTCAGAGGCCGAAACCTCGCGTCATTGAGTAAAACATCGAAATCTACAACTTTTTAGTTTTGGTCGAAGCCTGAAAACGAACATAAATCGGTCAAATCGGCCTTTGTTCGTGACTGAAAATTCTGGACAGATTTGCAATTACCGTATAACTAATTCCAACTTCAACAACGCATTCTTCTCGACATATATAATCTCTAAGACATATTTACAGACCTATTCTCGACTCGTATCACATATAAATCAGCCTAGGGTTTTAAAAATCTCAGAAATACAATAGAGTTAAATTGAAAAAGGTTATAGAGTTTACCTACGCGAGTAACCGAACGATTAACACACGAAAACAATTCTGGAACTCGATTTTCGGTCTCTACTCTTTGTTTTGGTCGAATACAGCAGGAAACCACAAAAAGTCGCAGGTTTTTTTATCCAAAAAGGGTTAGGGTATTAGTTAGGTTCTTATTTATATGCTTATATATTTGTTTGGGCTTAAGTTTAATGGGTTTGGGTTTGTTTTGTGGGCTGACCGAATGGGCTCACAAGGGAAAAGTTTGGGTTAGTTTTTAGGGCAAAAATAAGAAGACACACATTATAAACTCAGGTCAAACGGTCCAAATCAGCCAAGTCCAGAACTGTTTATTTGTTTTACGTTTTGCTTCGTATCTCCTTCGTTACACGTTCGTTTGCGATGATTCTTTTTGCGTTGGATTCGTTTTTCAAAAACGAAGAATTTGATGTAAAGAAATCCCTGAAATGAGTCTTAGCACAAAAACGAGTTTTTACGGTTTGAATTAAGATTACGGTTTGGTGACGGTTGTCACAGTTTTGTTTGCGCGTTAAATCTTTAAATCGCGTAAATTGTTAATGGGCTAATTGTTTGTAAATGTATCGAACTTGTCCCGAAATGCTTTTGTATGCATCCATCTTTCCAAAGTTCTATTGTATGTATCAAAGTTACTAATCACTCCTATTGTATGTATCAAGGTTACTAATCACTCCTATTGATTAGTAACTTTGATACATACAATAGAAGTGATTAGTAACTTTGATACATACAATAGGAGTAATTAGTAACTTTGATACATACAATAGGAGTGATTAGTAACTTTGATACATACAATAGAACTTTGGAAAGATGGATGCATACAAAAGCATTTCGGGACAAGTTCGATACATTTACAAACAATAAGCCCATTGTTAATTGTATTATACGAAATTTATATGAAATATTATCAAAATAATATTTTGAATATAATATTGTTATTAAATAATAATATATTATTTAATAAAGTCGTTCACCAACGTCCGTATTTAATTGAACCGAATTACATTCGATTTGAAACTTGTATGATTTAATCAAATCGCATAATCGTATATATTCATCAATATATATTTTGATACATTAATTAGCCTAACACAGAACTAATTACATGTATTTACAATTGATTAGGCCCTAATTAATAGTCCTAATTTGACGGGTGTCACAATGCTATAATTATAAATCACTCAATTATTGGAGTTTCTATATCAAGCAACAAGATTTACAGGATTTTAGCACGAGAGGTAAGTGCATGTGAGCTCTACTAATTACGATTGCTTTTAGTTTTTGTGCTAAAAAGAAAGAAAAATCCTTTTTGCTTATGTATGACTAGATGTTTAGTGGCCTATATCAAAGTACTAAAAGAAAAGACCCCAAAGGACAGCCAATTACTTATGATGTGCTCCTTAGTGTAGCTGCTCGAAATAGACTCTTGATTTGGTCAAATCTTGAGTTTCAGTTCACTTATAAGGATATTCACAAAGAATTATACAAACTTATATAGTATTAATGCGAAGATATTTGCACAACCAAGGAACTTAAACCAAGTATTGATGTTCTAAAGATTTAGATAATGTATATCTTTCATCAATGTATCTCAAGAAGCGCGTATTAGAAGCTATTAATACAGTTATTTTCAATTGTTATGCTTAATGTTCTATTTCTTACTATTTTTTGGTCAGCTAGGTATACCAAGCATGTTTCATCCCTTGAATATGTGGGTTAGGCTTAGGTAAACACGTATCATTGGCCAAGGGAATCGTTGAGATTCGTCATATGTCTATAATAGATATTGGGTGAAAAGAATACCGTTTTGATAATTTGTTAGATCAAACCAACCATGATCAACATTACACTGTCTATTACGTTCGTTAAACACATTACATTGTCTCATCCCCCAAGCACACAAATCTTATAACATTACAGATATACCATAACATGGATGGTGATCCGCACCGACCAATCCAAAAGTAATTAGGTAAAAATTGTCACATTTACCAGATATGTTTATTTTGCATGACAACTTTAACATCATGGCTTGCCAAATAATGGATACTTTATGAACCTTACTGTCATTTTTTAATTACCTCATACCTCATCGTTATTTATGAACGTTTAAATTGTTTATGTAGTGTATGTTTTATCATGTCCACAGCAGATCATAAATAAGGAATAACTTTCTGGCAGGTAGGATGACTTGTGAGTGTATGCTCCATAGTTTTAGCTATCCATGAATTCAAGTTACATGTTTGCGGTCAATGTTGTGCTGATTTTTGCTCATGGTTTTTACCATAGGATTCTAAATCACGACACTTTTGGATGGGCAGGGGCAACGACAACGAACCCTACTCAATGTTAATGTAATAATAGTATTTTATAAATTTGAACCTCTTGTGATTATCTTTGTGCAATATGTGGTATATCAATGTATATAACCTGTGTTTCATTTTACTCACAGATCAGCCTCTCAATCTGTCAAGAAACAGGGAGAGAATGGTTTGTCTAGAGTATCAAATTTAACTTCAAAATGTTATATCATTTCACCATCATTGGTGTTTCTATTTTTTTTTTTACATTTGCTTCACGTTTTGGTTTTTGTTTCCTGTTTGAGAACTAATTCATTAACAGTTTATACGAATTTACAACAAGCATGGATCCGATTGAGGTAATATGGTTTCTGTCACACCCCGCCAAACGGTAATTACAATTACATAGAGTGGTTTGCGGAAGCTAAGTGACGTGGCGGGGGTGCGAGCAGTAAAACAACCAATAGATACATACATACTCAGAGCATATGGTTATTGCAGAACGAAATAGATTAAGATGCCATTAGTTAAAGTTTTACAAAAGGTTATCACTTGAAAAGTGGTAACAGTAATAGTAGTAGTTGAAATCTGTATTTCATAAAATACACAATATCAAAAGTAGATTTCATAGGTATGACTGCTATAGTTGCAGTTATACAGAGGAAATCCAAGTGTCCCAAAAGTAGTGGCATCCTAACAAGTCCAGGGTAGTCTGTCCTGATAATGCATGCAGATCTTACTTACGCTGCTAATTCCCTGAAAAACATAGAGTAAATCGTCAACAAAATTGTTGAGTGAATTCACAAGTTTGTTTGTTATGTAGGAAACACAAGTTAATCATTTAAGAATAACATTTCCAAATAAGTGTTGTTTGTCAAGTAGGAAACCCAAGTTATTAACAAATAACATTTCCCAAATCAGTTATCAGTAGGAAACACAAGTTAACCTAAATTAAGATTAACATTTCCAAATCAGTATACGTAGGAAATCCTTTCCTAATCAATAGTTTAGTGGGAATATTTAGACGGTGATCCCTTGAAAGGTGAGCTAAACCCGTCAAGTAAGGTAACCCGATCTAACCCTATAACCAAACCACGACCCTAATCTGTTGTTGTTGTGCCAAGTAGGACATTTAAGTATACGCTCCCAAATCTGTAGGAGGGTCGTCACGGCGATAGTACTATCCGTATACTCAGTGGCTAGAGTCACCTAGCTAATGGTTATAGTCTGTAGCCATAAGGTCTTTTATGCACTACATCGTTAAGCCTAGATCCGTACCAAGATTCGTTGCCTAAATTCCCAAAATAGTTATGAAAACATCTCATAAAACATCGTTCAAATAGTTGTGTGAAATACCCTTTCACAAATATATGAAGTACCCCTTCATAAACAGTTTAAGCAAATACGTACAGTATTTAATCAGTCACAACATGAAATCTCATTTCATCAATAGTTTAAGTAAATACATCAAGTATTCAAACAGTTGTCGCATGCAATTATACATACGATTTCTATGTTTTCCACCCCGAGGTTTTAAAACATTAAAACATTTAAAAGGGGTTTGTGAACTCACTTTGAGTGCTCGGATGTGAATGCTAGCGAGATAATATAACGAAGCCCAAACGTAGTCAACCTATACACAACAATGTATTAACTATAAGTACTCTGTTTACTTATGTTAATAGTTTATTCGTTTGAAGAAATTTTCAGTTTCTTAGGTTCGTGTATTTCGTTGATGATTGTTGTTGGAAATATACAATATTACCCAAATATTGTTCGTTTGTCAATTTGTCATAAATGTGTAAGTACATATACATATATATACTTATATAGTTGAATATGTATATTCGTAAAAAAATATATTTTTGGTTTGTTGTTTCATTCATATATATCTCGTATATATATAAATATTGTTCGACATTTAGGTTTACAAAACACACGTCCAAATTGTCCCGTATAATGTTCATCTATAAATACGTCTCAGTCATTTATAATCCCACTCGATAAATGTACGTATTTAAGTTTGTATATGTTTATAAGTATGTTACTCGTTCGTCGAAAACATTTGGGTTGTCATTTACTAGTTCATCGTAATCACATGGCTTATCCATTACTAGTTCATCGTAACACATGACTTGTCTATTACTAGTTCATCGTAACCATTTGGGTTGTCTATTACTCGATCATCGTAGTTGGGTCACAACAGGTTTTGGCTATTGATGAAGTTCACGCGATCGGTTTACATGATCACGCGATCGGTTGGTACGAAAAGGTTCACGCGATCGTGGTTGAAAACCACGCGATCGC
This sequence comes from Helichrysum umbraculigerum, assembly GCA_949592205.1. Classification (NCBI taxonomy): domain Eukaryota; kingdom Viridiplantae; phylum Streptophyta; class Magnoliopsida; order Asterales; family Asteraceae; genus Helichrysum; species Helichrysum umbraculigerum. The sequence goes on along the minus strand of CATIUR010000007.1, from coordinate 29,825,061 downwards.
GTCGTTCCAAGTTTCGAGGATTTCTGAAGTTTTTGATTTCACGCGATCGCGTGAAGTAACAAAAGGTTTTAGCGGGTTTTATTCATGAAAATGACGCGATCGCGTCATTTGTTTCTGCACAGAAGCATCAGACGCAGAACAGAGCTGCACGAATTTTAGTCGTTTTCCACTTCAATCGCTTATAGTTCAGTTTCAATACGTTCAAAAAGATTCACACTAGTACCATATCACGTTTTGGCATCATAATATAACGTTTTAACAAGTTTTCACCAATCGATTTTTGTTTTATGGTTTTGGTTTCTCAAGCTCATTTTCAAAATCAAAGCTTCAAATCTTAGATTTTGTATGTTATATAGCTAGATTATGATGTTTAAACATGATATATATACGAATTTAAGCATGGAAATCAAAGATTTTAGATTTTCTTACAAAGATTTGAAGGTGGTGATGATGACCGTGAGTGATGATGATGAAGAAGATGATCTGGTTTTGCTCCACTTCTACTATCTGCTGCTGCTACTGATCTTGTTAAACTTTTGTGAAAAAGGAAATGGAATTTTGGTGAATTATTTGTGTTTGTGTGTATGTCGAATGAATGATCACAGAGAGGGAGGGAGTATGGTTTAAAAACCAATCTGTCGCCTGCATTATTGATGTTAGGTGCCATTTTTGGTACCTCAATTTCGAGTACGGGTATAATTATAGCAATATAAAATTTAACATTTTATATTTTTATTTTGTAGATGCTCTCCTGGTTCGTAATATATTTTCAGAATAATGAAGTTATCATTATTTTTAATTGTTGTACATATTTGTACATTTTACTGCGCGCGTCCAAATAAGCGCCAAATTTCGGTTGAGTTTCGAATTCATAATTCGAAGTAATGTTCTAAATACTTGAAAACGTACTAGAAAAATAACATTTTTCATATTTTGACCTTTTAGGTACGTTTTAGAATTGTTTCTGTTCGTTATATAATACGTTATATGTTAAACGTATAATTGAATCATTTTATCTATATGTTATAGATATATAATTTCTCGTAATTAATAATCGAATTATTAATTATTTCATATAACCAAATCTGGTTAATTATTTTTGTCGGCGTAGTTCCGATACGTTCGTACGTAATTTATAAATACTACGTATAATGTAATACTTTTTGTATTATCGTATTGGGCTCGCTAGACTCATATCACATCATATGTTTAGTTTAAAACAAATGCAGGGAATTAGCGTAAGAAATGCATGTAATTAAGTATAATTATATACCTAATTTGGAGGAGTGTCACAGTTTCTATAACATTATGTTTTTGTGTTTGCTTATATGATTAAACATTTCATAATTGTGTTTAGCATGGTCTCTTTCTTCACAATGATAGATAGATGAAAGTCGCATTATGTGCAGTACATGCCGGTTAGATCAATTAAATTACAATGGAAAATCTTATTGGTGAAAGAATATTTGGTGAGGATTTATAATTAATCCACATTTGAACTTCTTCTATGTAGGCTTCTAACAATGTTAATGATCATATGATCTGTTTTGCATACCCGTTAGAATCTCTTTTTCAAATGGCCTAAATCATTATTGTACTTAATTGAAAATGACATTTGACTTCTTTTGCCATTATAAGTAATCTAGAAGATAATTATATGTGCGTACTGAAGGATAATTGCACCAGTTTCACATGGCCCTTCTTCATCAACAACTTTGTCGCAGGTGACTTTTGACAACCATGGGCAAGTTTGTTTAATTTATCTATGTGCTACTGGTTTCTTTTTTCCGGCCCATACAATATCAAAGTTAGGTAACTCTTGCTAATTTGTTTTGTTATTATTATACATTTTGACATTCTTCAAATATTATTATCTAACTTTTTTTTTTTACTAGTGACCATTTATTTATTACCCATATTATGTGCAGAACTGGAGTATAGCCTCACCCGTGAGAAAGTTGTGTGACCTTGCTGATAGAAGTAAGTTTAATTTCTTATACTCACTGAGTTCCTACTTAATATTTTTGTCATTAAGGATATTATTTTAGATGTATGTGTTGTTCCATAGTTAAGTTGACAACGAAATATATGCACGCCAGACTACAATAACCAATTACTTCAAATTCTAGGATCAAAGCAACTTTGAGGTGGTGAAGAGTTTATTTGTAAATATCTTCCCTTCAAACCACCACAATTGCTTTTCATTTCTCGAGTTATTTATTCGGTAAGTAGTCATCATCAACTTAACTATATTATTGCATTATAGTTCTATAACTTCTGTAAGTACGATCAATCCGAAAAGGCAGAACCAGTGTAATTGTGTTCCGTAGTTATTACTATCTCATCTTTATAATGGATTTGTATCATTTTGAATTATGTATGTGATTGATGAAATGAGATATTTATCTAGAAAAGATCCCTTAGATCTTAAAGTAAGCACGTATTGAGGTTTTAATGGTTCATCTTTAGATTGATAAATAAAATGCAGGGGAAGTCTTTATTTAAAGTTATGCTAAACAAGATTCTTTGGGGGGGTTCGTAAATTTGCAATATTGTTTTCTAATATGTGATTTCTATATAAAACAACCGATGACAAATGATGGTGATAAGGTTGAGATGTACTCAACCCCAAATAAACAAATGAGCTCGTGATTTATGTAATCAAATACATGAAGCTATACTTAATGCTCTGTTAAAAATTGTATACTCATTTGACCTTTACATATAAAGTCAGTATTGGGCATTTATTAGAATGTTGACGTTAATGTACACAGTTTGAAAATTAAAGGAAAACATGATAATCTATATTAAGTTTCAACAATTGTATTCTATTAAAAAAAATCTATTTAATCTAAAACATAATTATTATGAAATGTAGTAAAAAAAGTATTAGTCATTATATGTGTTGACCTACAAATTTATTTTTAATTAGTCAAATATTCAGCTCAAACCTTGAAATATTAGTGCTATTGCAATGTCGGAGTTGGTCATTTTTCAACAATTATCTTTTAGTGTAGCCTCATTGGTTTTTAGTTTTTTATTACTTATTACTTGTATTGGAATATTAAAAAACCAATTTACAATTAAAAAATACCATACATCGAAGATAAACACCACCAACATAGACTATAAGGTTATCATAACTGTATCTCAATACGATCGAAGCATTGTTTTTGATGCTTTTGGTATCTATCTATTAAATTAACCCGTAAATCTGCGGGTCTTAAGCTAGCACATAAACAAATAGAATCGTACTGAAACTGATAAAGGGTTTTAGAGCGGCTTATAAACATGTCAAGTAAATGATAAAAACAAGCGGTAAATTATGTAACAAGACCCTAGCAAATAAGACATTTTATGAAATGTTAAAACACCTACAAGATAAATACTAGTGTGAAGCATCCACTACAACAAAAGTGTTAATTCTCCACGCTTTTTTCTTCACGCTTTTATAAAGTGTTAATTTATTTGCTAAGTTATTCACAATTATAAGTGTGTAAAAAATGTTCACGCTTTTAAGCGTGAAGAAATTGAACTAATAAAATATCTATCACAATGTTCACACTTATAAGTGTGAAAAAATTGAACAAAGTCCACACCTAAAAGCGTGAATATCATTTCGTAACACTCATATATACTAAATCACTACTTTTAGTTTTTCTTTTGTGTTCTATTCGATCTAGACATAGATGTTTTTTTTAAAAAAAACTCATAACAATTAAATAGGAGTACCTCATCTTATGCTAGACGTTTCTTTCAGAATTGACCTTTTTACGCCTTTGCTTTTACTCTTACGGAAGTAACTTATTTCATATGGAAAGGTGAAGTATTAGTTGTTGATGAACTTATACAATGCATATACCTCAACTACAAGATGCATACTTGAATGAACTGAAGTCCAAGCTCACGATACATCCTTTTCTGAAAATATCTAAGACGACCTTCGAAAATCCTAATTAATTCATTCGACGACTTGCTACTAAGCCCTTTAGCAGCTTCAAAGTTTACTATGTATTAAAACAAAGTAATTTTTGAATGCCGAGTTGGTCTAATTGTTTACACCTCACGTGTATCACCACCACTTTTATCATTCCCAAATTTTAAGGTAGATGTGAGTGTAAACAATCATTTAATTGAATGTAAACAAACATATATTTCAATGTAATTCTCGGCATTTTTCAAATAAATAGTGAAAAGACGTAACATCTATCTATTATATTACTTTTCTTGACATATAGAATATGTAAGGTACTATTATTAACTAATAAACACATGTTTTTATACTTGATAAACTTAATAAATATACATCTCTCATTACATTGATAACATTTATGCGATGTCAACCGAACAGATATGTAAACGTAATAAATTACGTATTAAAGTAAAAATATAATATAAACTTTGTATTAAAATCATGTGGTAGCCCGCGAATTCGCGGGTTCTAATCTAGTTCATATTTATATTAAAGCGTTTACTTAATTATCATAGACTAATTTTTTTTTAATATAAAATAACAATTAAATCACATAAAGTTTTGATTGTTTTTGACCCATGTATGGGGTTATTTAATTAAAATAAATATTTTTATAAAGTTATTTAAGGCAACAATGATGTGGTTTGTGTAGGAACTTTTTTAATTGTTTAAATTGGATTTTGAAGTATCAAAATGACACGAGACAAAGATTGTCATCGGCTTGAGTTAATGGTCATTGCGAAACATACTGCAAACGGATAACTTAAACGATATTTTTTTGTCTAGAGGACATATTAACATCCGTGGGATCAAAAATTTTATAAAAGTGTTGTTAATTCATATTTATATGAAAGCGTTTAGACTAATTTTTTTTAAAAACTAACAATTAAATAACATAAAGTTTTGATCATTTTGATTCATGTATGTGGTTATTTAATGAAAATAAATATTTTTATGAAGTCATTAAGACAACAATGATGTAGTGTGTGTAGGAATTTTTTATAATTGTTAGCATTTAGTTATTTAAGGTAAAATGTTGATTAGGCATTTCTAATATTTGTCTAAAAAACGTTGTTTTATATATATAGGAGATGATAGATAGATAGATGAATAGATAGATGAGTAGAGTTCAAATGAGTTCATCAATTTTGAGTGAGAATAGGAGAATCAATCTCAACCATTCATTTTCATCAAATACCCATTTCCCTCACATTTTTGAAACTCAAATATCTCACAAACGGTAAGTTGAAAAATCATGAAAATTGCACTATACAATTCAGCGTTTTCTTCTCTTCGATTTGCCGTCCCTCAAGGCATACTTTTGAAAACTTTTTTTTTTCTTCATTTTTTGGTGAGTTTTACAAATTAGTAACACATGTGTTAGTGATTGGTTGTACATTTGATTTGTGGTTAGGGTTAGGGTTTAGGGCTAGGGTTTAGGGTTTAGGGTTAGGGTTTAGCAGAGTTTAAGGTTTAGGGTTTAGTATGATTTATGGTTTAGAGTTTTGTAAAGCGTTTAGGGTTTAGGGTTTGGGGATTAGAGGTTAGGGTTTAGGGTTGGGGGTTTAAGGTTTCGGGAATGTGGGACCTCACTTGAGATAAAGAGGTTGGGTGTTCAATCCTTGTGGTTGGTATCCCCAACATGGCCTTGGCCCTTGGCGAGTCCGATTTACCTCCCATGTGTTGGACCTGGGGCGGTTCGGCATGGGTCGGTTAGCGTGTCCGGAACAACACGTAAACCCCAAACCCTAAACCCTAAACGCAACACTTTAACACATGTGTTAATAAATGTGAAACTACCAAAAAAGATGAAAAAAAAACTCGTTGAAAGTATGCCTTGAAGGACGTTAAATCGAAGAGGAGAAAATGCTGAATTTTATAGTGCAATTTTTCATAATTTTTCAATTTGTCGTTTGTGACATAATTGATATTGGGGGTAAATAGATTTTGTAAATGTGAAACATTCTCTTTGTACACATGACACGATATCATTTGTTCCTCGTTCTCACACAAATTCATATCGCTATCTGAACCGCACCCATACATAGATATAAATAAATTAAACTAGTTTATAGTTTATTTATTTATTCGTTGATGTATTTGGACATTGCTTGTTTGCTTCCACAAGCTTATTGAAAACACAAGGGTTTAGGGTTTTTACTTTTTACGAGAATTTACATACACCATATACCATTGCTGTTAACGATCGGTGGTACAATCTCCGTTATTTCCAATTCCATGCCCTAAATTCCCAATTTCCAAGTTATGGAAGATGGCGAACTACCTGCAATCAAAGCACTCGGCTCTCTCTTTAAGCTTACACAAGTTCACTTTTGGTATTATTTCTTCTTCATTTTCCAGAATTTAATACATTTGAAAAGTCATTGTATATATATTTGCGTGTACATACATGGCAGTCTAGTTTTCGGAGGTCCGAACTCAATCGACTCTAAAACAATTAGAAAATTTTTTCTTCTTGCGACTATCAATAAAATTATTTGTAATCGGAGGCCGACGGTCGACCACCTCGCCCACCCTCGAAGACATATATATATATATATATATATATATATATATATATATATATAAGGATTCCTAATATTTGTTTGGGTTGTTACAGGGTTGATCTTTGTACAGGGATGCAATATAGGTCGACTTCTTTAGAATCTTCAGTAAGTTTTAGTTTATTTATTTTTTATACTTTATTTTATTATTCGCAACTTGCTTAAGTATATGCAATTTAAAGGATATTGGTACTTGATATTGTGTTAAGTTGGCTAGATCATGTATTAGTATTGTCTTCATGATCTTAACATAGAATTTTTGTGGTGCAGAAAATCGTTAAAGAGGATGGCGATTTGTTTAGCAGGACAGGTATGACACATAATTACGGAGCATTATTCTCGTTAAGTTTTTATAAATTGAGATTTCGTTTGACAGGTATTGTTATTGTTGTGTGTGTCAGAAAGTAGTTTGTCATCTGTTGATAGTGAATTGTATAGGCAGATGAATGAACTTGGACTTCCTCTTTCCTTCTCCACAAACAAAGAGGTACGGTATATATATATATATATATCTTTTCTTTGTGTGTTTCTTTTTTTGTTCTTGTAGCTACATCGTTTAGTTCATATGCTTTATAGAATGATGTATTGTTTCTTTTGTTGCAATTTTGTCTGCTGGCTGTTGGACTATCTAGGAGAGACATTGCAATCAGTTTTTCCTAACTGGGAGGGATTCGTAACCAGAAAGTTGGAAAAAGGTTACTGAATTTGAATATCAAAGTGATGGTATTAACAGGCATACCGATTTCACTATTTTGGCAGTCCTTTTTCTTATGTTTCATTTTGTGTCTCATTAGTTTTATATGTAATTAGCAAAGTATTTATAATGCTATGGGGTTGATTACTTACTTCTGTTAATGATGTACATTATGATACTTTTAAAAAGTAGAGGCAATTCTGACCCATTTCCTTGTGAATGAGTCTATATGGGCTTTATTTTATCACAGATGTGTCAAAATGGTAATTTGGAAAATTAGGTATAAAAACGAAATGGGTCAATGGGATACCAAGTCAAACTGCTCAAAAGTTTAAGGCCTTTAAGTCATGTATTATGAACTTTATCTGATCATTGAAATATTCCAACTGTTGTAATAATGACAAACTAGTTGTTTTTTGAAACAAATTATTACCTATTCTCTGACAATGTGTTCTTGGTGAAGCCAACCCTGTGCAACCTGGTTTGACCTGTATCACAAATTACCCATTTTGACCTGAACGCGCAAATATTGTTGTCCTTTGTATGCAATGACAGTTAAATTGATTTTCCAGAAGCAGAATGGAAAGGTCAATGGAAAGACAAAGGATACCCACAAGAAAAAACTGCATACCCATGAAGCAATCACAGTTGAAGTTTCTGATATACATGTTCTTGATGCCAATGGAGAGAATCATAAGAATATATGGTTAGAAGAGAGACCGGGAGATCCTTCAGTCACTAATCAGATGTCTGAAGTTGAGGAGGTCTGCAGTCTTGTAGATAGCGAGAGGCATCACGAATCTGACTTGGTTTTGGATTCTCCTTTACCTGATAATTGTGATACAAATCATGGTGGAAGAAATGATGAGTATGGAGATTGGGTGACATATTGGGATGAATTTTATGGAAGAAACTACTATTACAATTGTAGAACAGAGGAATCAACTTGGGAACTGCCTTTTAAGCCGAATCAGTCAAAAGAGGATGATAACATCGATGCTAGTAACAGTGATAGCAAAGAGGAAAAGTTGGGTGTTTTGCAACATGGTGTTGTGTTATCTGATGAATTGAACATCGATATTGCCTTAGGACAGCTCGGTAATGAGCACCAAGTAAGGCTTGACTTTGCTGCTGACAGTTTTGACAACGTTATTGTTTCATCAACTGTCAGTTGCTTCGACATCCATCTGAATGAAACCCTCGAGGTCGATGAAGGCGTAGAGGGAAGGTCTGTGGCTGACTTACCGGATACAGTGCATCCATCAAGCAGGTATTGTAATTTTTTAGCTAGCTAATGAAAGTATATCATCACGCATTAAGCAAAATCTGGATGGTGCCTAATGCTGTTGGTTTTCTTGATTTCTGAACAAGCTTTATACAAAATGGTTTTTCATGTTTGCTTATTGTGCCCTTCTTCATTTGACTTAAAATAATTTGTATCATGTTACAAAGTAAAACTAATATTTCTTGACATCTCAATGTGCTTCTAGGTCAGCAACTACTCTATCTAATGATGCATGTGATGGACTTGAGACTAGTAAAGAGCATGTTGGATATCTGGATTATGCACTTGCGAAGTTGAACACCGAAGTTGATGCTGTCTCTAACAAAAGAAAAAAGAAGGTGAAACGAACAAGGCGATCCAGTAGATCATCTGTTGACAATAAAGGTTCGTTACTCAACTATTGTTACTCAGCTTGCTTATTTAGAAGATCCTATGTCTGGGATAGAATAGAATTATTAAGTTCTGACTGATTCATCATACGCTAACTATAATTGGTGGTGTTAGATAGATTAGTTAAAAGGCTGTTATAAATACAGAATATATGCTATGCTACTTGGGGGAATTCTGATGTGTGTTTAAATGCTAAAAATGTTAATTTAACTCACAGACTTGGTGCTCATTTAATATCTATTGTATGCTTAATTGCTTATCTGATTGTAAATACACATCTATTCAATATTGAAGACTTTTAATTGTTAGTACGATAATAGGACTACATGGCGCAAATGCTATGACTCGTTGCTAAGGTGTTGCTTGTGTCTCTCCTCGACCATATTGAAAATTTGAAATCTTTGCTTGTTAACAATACACGCAACAAAAATGCTTACATCCAAGAATTTGGTTGAAATCTATGATAATCTTTGCTTGTTAACAATACAATCAACAAAAAATGCTTACATCCAAGAATTTGGTTGAAATCTGCACTAAATCAGCCATATTTACAGATCGAGGATGTATCGCCCACCCCCTCATTAGTTCAGACAATATTTTGACAATGTCATGACTTTATTGTTACTTGATGTCTTGATGAGGGGGTGTGCAATACATCTTTATTCAAATAGAAAATATCTCCAATGATCAGCAAATGAGGGGTTTGCGCTAACTCATTCGTTATTGGAACCCAACATTATAATATGTAGAGAAATTTTTAGTTTTTGTCCCCGTGGTCTCACTTTGGCCATTTTGTCCTTTAGGAATTTTTCCGCAATTTTCAGCTTGTATCTCTCAGTTTTGGCCAACTTTGTTCTTCCCTCTAACTTTTGTTAAAATTTTCCGTCAAGTCACTTAAAATGACTCAGGTTTCCTTCATCTTGCTCAAACTCACACTTGCTTAACCCTAAACTCTTTCTTTTTCACTTTTTATTTATTCCTCCTTGTTAACCTATACAAAACCATCAACAAAACAACAAATCAACTGTCAAAACAACAAATCCTAATTCATCCATTATCAAAATAACAAGCAAAGAGCAAGGGTTTCGAAGTCAAAATCGTGGCTTGGGTTTGGAAGTCAAAACAAGTCACATCAAGTCGTTATCCTTGTGCGGTATGTTTGTTTTCGGTCGCCGTGTGATACCGGTCGTCGGGTTTAAATAGCTCTTCATTTTGACGGTGGTGAGGGTAAGGGTGAGGAGAGATGAAGAGTTCAGGTTGGTGGTAATGGTTGTTGAAGAGCTCTTCATTTTGGTAGAGATGGTTGATGAATAGCTCTTCATTTTGACCAAAAGTGTTTGATGGTTAAATATGTAGAATTAGGTGTTGTTTGATGTATTTGTTTTAAGAATTTGTTTGCTTTTACGAATTTGTAAAAAGAGGAAAGGAAGAAAATCATGGTTCTTAAGTTTGGATTTAGGGAATAAATATAGGGTTTGAAGACATGATAGGTGTACAAGGAGGAAAGGAGGAAGATGAAGGGTATTGAACTCATTTTTTTTTTTTAACTGAGTTTATTAACCAAAGTTAGTGGAAGGTAAAATTGAGGACCATAGGGTTAAAATTGCGGAAAACATCAGCCAAAACGCTAGACCGTTGGGACAAAAATTGCAAATTTATCTAATATGTAATGCCTACAATTACAATAACCTTCCAATAATGCAACGTTACAGGAATAAAATAATATAAGCTAATAATATACTCTATAATAACTACAAAATAAGAAACGTGTATAATTAAAATTCTGGGTTGGGAGGAGCTTGTACAGGGTACCGAGGTATAACGAACATCTCATTGGATTTGTGGGAGAATGACTAACTAAATAGGGTTCACGTACTATGTTCGATTTGTGGGATAATGACTAACTAAATAGGATTTCACATATTATGTTGGGGTAGACAAACTGAAAGTTAAAATCGTCATTTTTAGCGACATCAACAATTTGATCAATAATAGTCTTCCCCAAATTGATTGAGAAACCCTTCTCGATAATGAACATCAAAGACCCTTGTTCCTTCGAAACACCCGATGATAACATCTCAGTGGCAATGAAATTTGTGACACGGCGTATCGATTCATACCCTACACGTAAGACTTGCAGAATAAAGGTCATATGCAGGCCACCGTTTTACTACTGCTTCGGTAAGCTCACTCACCACCTCATCCAAGTCCACCAAACTTGTAACCCCTTTCTATGAGAAACCAAAATAATTAAAACCGTTATAGAAGTCCCCTCAAGAACACTTGATGATAAATCACTTTATCAAGATCCACAGTTCCACACTCTTACCACTAAAGTTAATATAATATAATATACCTTAGAAGCATTCAAAGAGCATGATCTACTAATGGCAGTTACCGATCTTTCTAGCCATGTTATCGAAGTTGTGAGGGATTTTCATGTGAATTCTAGTGGTACGATTGTGGATCAGTATGAGTGATGTATCAAGTTTTACGGGGCGTTTATATCGGTTTTCTAGCTTTGGTTATTAATAATTATCTTGGTTTCTGATATTAAGGGGTTACAAGTTTGGTTGACTTGGATGAGGTGGTGAGTGAGCTTACATGAGGGCTTGGGCTATGGTGGCCTGCATTTGACCCTTTTTCTGCAAGTCTTACGTGTAGGTATGAGGCGCTACGTTGTCTCGGACAAATTTTACTGTCACTAGGAAGTTATCATTCGGTGTTTCGATGGAATAAGGGTGTTTGAAGTTCAGGATCGACAAGGGTTTTTCTGTCAATTTGGGTAAAATTATGTTTGATCAGATTGTTGATGTTGCAGAACAGACGATTTAAACCGTCATTTTGTCTTCCCCAACTCAATTTGTGAAATTTAATTTAGTCCGTGAGTCTCCCACAAATCTAGTGAGTTGTGTGTTACACCTTGGTACCCCATACAAGCTTCTCCCCCTCTAGAATTTTAGCTTTATTTGTTTCTTAATGATATTGTAGTTATCGTGTTAAAATGCAATGGGCATTACTTTCAAATGTCCGAGGATTGGTCACTAGTGTCATATGCCTTTTTTTGTTGTTATAAAGTATATTATCTGTTTATATAATTCTACTTATGTAACGTTGCATTTTTGGAAGGTTATCTTAGGCATTACATATTTTAATATTGGTTATAATAACGAATAAGTTAGTGCAAAAGATTGATATATTTAACTTGGTGTGTTCAAATTAAACTTGGGATATTGAAAAGAGTCATTATCTAGATAGCCCTACGTATACTGTATACATTTTCATATGGAAGCTCTTAGGAGTTAGAAATGATAAATTGTTGTTAGATGAGGCTAACTTAGTGGGTTAGGTGAGGGCTCAAGAGGTCTATGCTAAAACAGATATTTATTGTAGGAGTTTTAAAGGGTCGGATTGACCCAAAACACTTACTAAAAGTTATTATTTTTATATTTTTTTCAATGGTTAGTGTCACATATATTTTATTCTAATAGAAACTAATTTCATGAATAAGATGATGTCGGAAGTTTTGTGCATTAAAATACACTTCATGAGTTCAGGTGACATTATACTTATACAACCCATTCCTGTATCCTTTTAAACAAGAGTAATGCTAAATAGGCTTACTTACATAGACCTAAAAGTATGCCTAATTTTCTGATTGGTTGAAATTTTTCTCTCTCTTAATCTCATCCAATCAATTTTTCGAACATACCACTCAGTCACTCACATCTTTAGATTTACATGTAGTTAGGCCTGTAAACGAACCGAACGAACACGACGGAGTCTGTTTGTGTTCGTTCATTAAGGTTTTGACAAACAAACGAACGAACACGAACGGATAAGCGAACAGATTTTGTTGTTCATGTTCGTTCATTAAGAAAATTTGTTTGTTCACGAACACAAACGAACGTACACGAACAAACACATAATTTAATGCATTTCTTCATCAATACCTTAAACGAACCTCAACAAACATAAACGAACATATATATATACACACATCTACACATATATATTATATACCTTGAAACTTTGCGATGCACATTCAACATTATTACAAAACGATCACAATATGAAGATAAACTCTTTTGCTTGGTCCGATCGTTGGAAAGAGCAGCACATCTGGAACTAGTCGAGGTGCGTTTGGAGTGGAGGGAAATTGTAAGGTAAAAATATCTAGATGTTTAATATTATTAAATGAAAATATCGAAATATAAATAATATTCTATATGATATTTAGCTTAATCAAAATAAGATATACAAATATGTATTAATTCAATTAAATTATTAGTTAATAAACGAACATTTAACCGAACGTTCACGAACATGTTATCAAACGTTTACGAACGTAAATGAACGAACGAGACATGTGTTCATGTTCGTTCATATAATTAAACGAACGTAAAAATTTGTTCATGTTCGTTCATATAACGAAACGAACGAACATAAATGAACTTCCCGCCGAACGGTTCGCGAATAGTTCGCCGAACGTTCAGTTCGCTTACAGGCCTACATGTAGTCAAACAAATTTAGACCTACCAATCATTTTTTTTAAACAAATATCTTCAAGGCTGCCTGGTTTGATCCACTAAAGAGAAAACATAAAACAGGTTGATCCTAATAAGTCAATGGGTTGAAACTTCCACCTCTAGGTGTCAAGATATTTTATTAAAGGGTTAATTAGCGGGCCTAATGGTATGTAAGGAGCTCATCAACCAAGAGGTTGTGAGTTCAAGTGTCGATGGAGACAATATTTATATTTGTGTTGATTGTACGTATATGTGGGATAGGTTGTAAAATTGCCCATTGAAAAAACTTAACAGCCCCAAGCTTCTTATTGCTTGCAAAAAGTAGTAATGTAGATAAGTTGAATTGCAATATATAGGCAGCTGGTGGTAGAGCTGACTTTGAGTTGGTTCATGGAATGTGCTCCAAATATAAAATTTTGTATTGGGTCTGGATGTGTATGGCATCATCCATCTTTATTGCCTTTTATAGCCCAGTTCTATGTAATTAAGTATCTTTAGAAACTTTTGGCAGTATTGCTGCCTAAAATAGATGATCGAGAAATGTTCTCTATTTTTCTGTTTTAAATATTTATGTTTTCTAGAGCATCATATTCCAATTTGGAGATAGAAGTAGAAATTAGAAGTATATTTGTTTTAGGGTTTATAGTATCAAAGTGTATGGAACTTTACACGTTTTACTACCGTGTGTGTTGAACTTTGGAATGCCCTATTGTCTGTAGTCAAGTTTTGAAAGCGTTTATTTGTATGTTTTTGTCTGTTTTTTACACAAGATTTTTTTGTAAGTTCTATACATAAAATAGTAAGTTCCGTATTAAAAGTGTATTGTCTGCAGACAGTACACTTTTAATACTTGGATACATAAATAGGACATTATAAGTTGGACACATACAAAAGTAAAACGTGTATAAGTTCCGTACACATTGAAACTATAAACCCTTTGTTTTATAGTTTGTTATGACGTATGATAATAACTGTTTATTTCTCTCTATATAATAGCTTGATAACTATTATTCAATTCTTTTACTTTTTACAGAGCTTCAACATGAGGTATCAACAGAAGAAATATCTCCAGTCATCAGCAAGTATTGGTGTCAAAGATATTTGCTTTTCTCAAAATATGACGATGGTATAAAAATGGATGAAGAAGGTTGGTTTTCAGCCACTCCAGAGTGCATAGCTAAGCATCATGCTTTTCGTTGTGGCAGTGGTGTCATTGTTGACTGTTTCACCGGAGTTGGTGGTAATGCCATCCGATTTGCACTGAAGTAAGTAGAAGTTGTCACCCCTTTTAGCTTTGCATTATTCAATTGATAGTTTGCATGACCGCGAGATAACAGAAATAAGTTTTATGGTTTCTGGTGTTGTATTATCAATTTCTGCTAATGGTATTGATATTTTTGTTAACTTCTTATCTGAAGCTGCCACATTATTGCAATTGATATTGATCCAATAAAGATCGAGTACGCACAACATAATGCAGCCATATATGGAGTAAGAGATCTTATAGAATTCATAACAGGTGACTGTTTCATTTTGGCCCAAAAGTTGAAGGTATTAAAGTTCTTATACTCTTATGTTTCGTGTATCCATTTTTTCAATATTGATCTATAATACGTTTCTTATATAAGATTATCGCATGCAGGCGGATACTGTGTTTTTGTCTCCACCTTGGGGAGGGCCTGAATATAGTAAAGCAAGAAACTTTGACATCACTACTATGCTCAAGCCACATGATGGGTGCGATTTCTTAACCGTAATTACCATCACTTGCATCTGTTTACTTGCACCATGCTTAGGGTTTTAACTTTTAATGTGGGGTCATTACAGGCAGTTTCTTTTCAATGTTGCAAAAGGTATAGCTCCAAGGATTGTTATGTTTCTTCCGAGAAATGTTGACTTGGACCAACTAGCTGAGCTTGCTCTGTCTGCTAATCCACCATGGACGCTTGAGGTACTTTGTTAGCTTTTCTTTTTAGTAGCAGATGTCGTTTATTTTCGTATATCATTTGCATAACTGCTTAGATAATACTAGTTGCGTATTCTTGCGAGTCAAACATGATCAAATATATCTGATTTTGATCGTATATGCCTCAGGTTGAGAAGAATTTTTTAAATGGCAAGTTGAAGGCTATCACTGCCTACTTCACTCATCCATCACTATGCTAGACAAGCTCCAGTCCAGCTGATGGCTATAAATCCACATTGTGGAATTGAGATGGTATCTTTGACCTGTTTAGTTAAAAAAGGGTCGATTCAAGTTACATTTTAGGGTCAAATAGGTAAATTTTGTAAACTTGGACAAAAATAAAACCAGTCAAATGGGAGAAATATGTTAATGGGTTGAAAGTTGTTCATGTAGCCATTCAAATTGTTTTATTTATATCGTATTACATCAATTAAAATAGATAAGAGATGATTGTAAGAATAAAACTTATCCTATTTAATACACTAATGATATATACTCCAGTTACTTAGGTTGCGGATCCGGGATCGGAAATGACCTGAGCATAAGTTATGTTTTTTTCCCTTAAAACATGTTTTAATATATTTTATTTTATTTTTAAAAATGTGTGATTTCACAAAAATTAATTACGGAGTAATAAGTTATCAGATAATAGGTTACCTCATAAAAACTGATCTGATTATTACGGAGTATTTTATAAAATGATAATATGAAAAAGGGACTCATAACAAAGGATTGGGAAGAGGTAATCATCTTCGTTCAACACCTTGAACACCGGGATTTGGCATTCACGACACTCGGCCGGTATTCAAGGACAGTATGCGAGGATGAATGGTGAGTCAAGCGAGTTTTTTTTTTTTTTTTTTAACGGCTAAACTATAGCCGTTTGAACAGCTCTATTTAAATTTTTTATTATTTTTTTTTAATAAATTTATGAAAAATCATTTTTAACTCCATAAATATACATACAAATTCACCCTATTTTTTCACACACTTCTCAAACTCAATTTACACTAATACAATTACTAAAACTCTCCAAACGATGTCGCAAAACCTGAGCGGTTCACCATATCACCTCCAATCGCAATGGAATCCATTTCAGCCATCGTACAATCTCCCGACACCAAACTCATCAAACTCCCAAATGCCGGGGTTTGATCAAACATACCAAATACCTCAAACGCAAGTTCCATCAACCTAATTCACACAATATCCCCTAACGAGTCAACAATATCCCCAAATGACACCCGAACAATATCACGAATTCATGCTATGGAAGCAATCACAAAGCGCTACCATCGGAACAATCGGCCGAAGGCGAGACACCTACATCGTCTCGCCAAAGAAAATCCGAGGCTGGATCCAAATTGAAACAACCCGACGAGCCAAAAAAGAAAAAAGTAATAACAGTTCGCAATAATTGGACGATCAAAGAAGAGCTACTTTTGGCTAAATGTTGGATTTGTATATCCGAATGCCCGAACCGAGGCAACGACCAAGCATCCGATTCTTTTTGGTACTTGGTGATGGAGGAGTACAATAAGCGTGCTGACATCAAAAACGTTGTCCAACGTGGCAAAGACGCATTGTCGTCTAAGTGGAAATATTTGAACGGACGATGTCATATGTTTAACAGAATTTGGAATATGCTGGGTCGTAAAAAACGTAGAGGTGAAGCCATGGAAGATTTTCGGTTGCGTTGTTTATAAAGATGAGGCGAAAGCGAATTTTGGTCATGAAAAAGCTTGGGATTTTTTGAAGGATAGACAAAAGTGGTTGGTTCCCGAGGCGGTTGTAGTCGGAAGGCGGAACAAGCGTAGGGAAACGGTGGATTTGGAAGATATAGATGTTGACTTGGAAGACGAGGATGAAGAAAACCCGAACGCCGCCCTTTTTGGTGATGATGTGAACCCGCGGCCACCGGGAAAATCAAGGTTTTCAAAGAGTGCCAAAACCTCTTCCGATTCCGACGCTTCATCCCGCCCTCTTTCTTTTGATAACTCGATCACTTCAAACTTTGAACAAATGACTCAAAGTAAAACGAGTGTATATCGTAGACGTGACATAACCGAAGGCATGAGGAGATGTCAATGGAAGGTTTGTCGGAAGATGACTCGTGGTTTCTTAATATGAAAAAGGAAAAGATTCGAGCCAAGTTTGGGTGGACGCTATCGGCATCAAGAGTGGGATCGGGATCGGAAGTGGGAGACATTTAAGCTTTAGTCGTTTTAATAATTGTCTTTTATTTATTGTTTTTTAATTATTGTTTTTATATTATTGCCTTTTAATTTTTGTATTTTAATTATTTATAGTACTTTTATTATTAAGTTATTGTTTATTTAATTATTATTTGTATAAAAATAAATAAATAATCAACTGAACAGTCAACTGAACACTGAACCGAAGGTAATGATTCCCCGTGCTCTAATAAATGATAGTCCCAATCCTTTGGGATCTATGACACCAATAAAAAATATGTTTACACCTTATAGGCCGAACAAACTTGTTCGGGCTAAACTTTTAGAATGGTTTTGTCTTACATATAGTTTAGCGATATACTCAATAACATTGCGACACCTGAAAAAATATCAAAAATCATGATCAGGGAGAGAATTAATAGAAAATCTTATGATATTAGAATGATCATATGATTATAATAATGAAATGGTAAGATGAAAGACATTTTTCTTCGTATATGTTATCAGGCACATCCTTAAAATTCCTAAAATTATCCATTTGTTTAGTAAAGTGTTCACAATCAGTTTTTGCCCTTACTTCCATATATTAGTTTTGAAAAAGTATATCAATAGTTAAATGTAGGGGTGTTGTTCGGATAAACTGTTCGGGTTTCGGGTTGTTCGGGTCGGATTATTCGGATTTTTCAAGTTTATAATTTATCCCTAAACGAAACCAAATAAGATTCGGATTATTCGGTTTCGGGTTATCCGGATTCGGTTTGGATTGATTCGGATATTGTTTTTTTATCCAAATAAGAGAACTTCTTAAACTTTCACGTCTTTAACATAATCTAAACTTCACAAAATAATAATAAAAGCTTTATATAAATCATTTTAAGTGATGTATATCTTGATTGTATATAGATATACTCATATAAATCATAAATAACATATATATAAAATTATATTTCTATATTTAGTACCTTCTTCGAGTTATTCGGGTTATTCGGATCAACCAAATTCAAAATTATTTATCCGTAATCCAATCCAAATAAGATTCGGATTACTCGGATTCGGGTTATTTGGATTCGATTAACCGAATAGTCCAATCTGTTTTATCCGAATCCGATTAAAGTCGGATCGGATTTTTTGGATTCGGACATTTCGACACCCCTAGTTAAATGGTAAAGTTATTATACTATTTTGGGTAGTAGACATTTATTTTTGGGACAAACTAAAATAGAAATGTATACGCTTATTTTGAGATGGAGGGAGTAAGGCCGGTCGCAAAGGTATTTAACCGACGCAAGTGAGTTCGGAACCGATGCACGTTACTTTAGTGACACCATTGGCACCACCGTGTCAGTTTGGTGTGTCTAGGGATGGCAATTGCCACCCGATTCGGTGGATATCCATCCGATCCATTCACTTAGTGATTGATATGGATGATCGATGTAACATCCTATTTTTGGGCCTAGAAATAAATGGTATTTTATTAAGTTTAAAATGATTATTTAAATAATGGGAAATAAATTCATTTGGTATTGTTGAAAATAAATAGGTAAAAGAGTCACAGGACTTATTGTGACTAATGAAATAGCATTTGTTTTAAATTGTTAAAACTGACGGTAAAATAAAATATTTTGTCTCGCGGGTATTTTCGAGTTCCAGACAATAGGTTTAGAAAGGGGTATAATTTTTACACTGTATTATATTGAGGTCGGTGTATAAACCGACTCCACCTACTTTTCTTTTCCCAGATCTTTCATTTTGTTCTTGTTTCTCTTTTACTCTCACTAAACATACACAAAGAAATCAAGAGATTTAGGGCTTTGATTTGGTTTCAAGTTATCATCTTCATCATCTTGTTCTTCTACATCATCATCTTGTATCATCTACTTCTTCTTTTTTGTAAGTTATTTACTAGTTTTGATAAAATGATAAATTTGATGTTCTTAATATGAATTGATATGTTATTGAAGTTGAGTTAAAGATAATTGATGATTGTATGTTAGTAGTTGCTGATTTCATGATGATTAATCAGTCGATTATTTGATGTTCTTCAAGACTAAAATTGGGTAAAATGGGTTTTGAGTAAATCATGTAGATTAAAGTTAGTGAAAGGAATTTTAACATGCATGTTGTTGTTGATGTTGTTATAAGATGATTATAGAGTTATTGATATGTTAGAATAGGTTATAAACTGAGTTTGATGATGTTTTGATAGTAAAAATGGTGTTAGGGTTCGTGCTGTTTGTTGCAGGTCTGAAACTTGATTTTTAAAGCTAGTAAACGCGATCCCAGCCATGAACCCGGATCGCGTTCCTTAGTTATAATTTGGCTAAATCGGATTTTGAACTATCGAACGCGATCCAGCCCTTTATTCCGGATCGCGTTGTCAAGTGTATTTCGGTGACAGGACGTTTTCTTAAGGTGAACGCGATCCAGCCCCCTATAGTCCGGATCGCGTTTGCATGAATAATTCATTAACTCGGATTTGATTGAAATTCACATGTTCACTTGGAAACGGCCCAATGATTAAAACTATATTCTAATAGCCTAGGTGGTTTTTGGCCATTCGGGGTCATTTAAGGGTCGAAAATGGCATTTTTCAGTTTGTAAACATCATTTCGGGACTTTCTAAAATCATTTCGGATTGGTAACTTTTCTATAGCTTGAATACTTGTATCATATACACTTCATATGTAGTTTAAAGCATATAATGCTTAATTGTGTGATGCTATGTGTTGACATATGCTATATGATTATAATATCAGTAATCGTTATTAATAAGTTACTGACTTGTATTGTTTTGTGGTAATTTCAGATAAGCAAAAGAAAACTCAGTGATATAAGACAACTGAGTTCAGAGACTGGAATTTTGATGAGTGGTAACTGTATTCTTCGGTTCAACCCAGTTGTAACAAGTTTGGTTACAACGGGTGAACATACTTGGTTATGAGTTATTGATTGATTAGTTATTTGGGTTATTGTTATTGTTGATGGGTTGTTTATATTCCATGATGGCATGACTATTATGCATTATGTGACTATGTGGATTATTCAGAGGTCAACACTGGTTGGGTTTGTTGCTATTGTTTGGCTGGCGGGGTTTCCGATACACATCGTTGATGGATGAACCCTAGTCAGTGAAGATAGCTTCAAACTATCGGTAAATCACTGTGATGGCATACCAGTGGTTTAAGGTGTTCTTGTGATGGCATACCAAGAACCGCCGATCCTCTTTGATTGTTGTGTGATTATGTTTATTTGTTGTAAGATTTGTTATTTCTGGATTGAACTGTCGGATACAGTTCCATTCACTTAGCTGTGAGCTAATCCCACCATGTTTAATATTTTGCAAATCTTGATTATGGTTAGTGTATGGTGATGGCATGGAACACGGGATGGATGTTTGACTATTACTATCGCTACTCTGATAATCTTTTGGAAGACTTAAAGTCATGTTTTGGAAACTAAAATAACACCCGGTTCTAAGTAAATGGTTTGTAATAATATATGTTTAAGTGTGATGTTTGAAACTTGGTACATTTGGTATATGTAAATATGGTATTTATGTTTTGGGACTCGCTTCCGAAGTTTATTTATATATAAAGTATGTTTATAAAATATGAAGGGTGTTATAATCGATATGGATGAATATTGGATATGGATATACATGTGGATGATTAGTGGATCAGATGTGAATGACAAAATTTATTATCCATGGATTTATCCATTATCACCCGAAATACATATATATGCATACATAAATAAATAGAAATATACATATATACATATACATTTACATATTCACATACACATACCATAAACTAACCATAAACTATTAAGGTGTTATCGGAAATGAGAGTTGTGTAAGATATAGCTATGTTGATATATTCTAAAATTCACATATATTAAATATTTAATATATATTTGAAGGGTTTTCTTTTTGTATTATTAATTTATAACATATCGACGTTCACACATCCATTGCGCCAAGCCAAATTTGCTTCCATCCGTAAAGTGAATTCACAATTCGACGATAGATTACAATCAGAAAATGTGTCATTAACCAATAAACATAGAAAATACACAATTACATTTGTCGAAACTTATGTTTAATTGTAAGTGTAACAAATTATGCTCCATTTACGACAATAGTTGCACGTTCTTGTGACAGAATTTTCGTTACGTTTAATTGTAAGTGTAACAAAATACATTAACATTTTTCTAAATATTCAATGGATATCCATTAACCCGCTTAATTCAGCGGATATGGATATGGACGGATGAACTGAGATTAAATGGATATGGATATGGACGGAAAACATTATATGGATATGGATGTGGATATGGCATCACATGATCAATATTCGATCCATTGTCATCCCTAGGTGTGTCCCTTGATCTGCGTCGGTATAGCGACGTACGAACTGACGCATCAGTATTTTTTTGTTTAGTGTATAGAAATAAAGGTAAATTAGTAAATGTTGAGTTAAAAAATTGAAGTGACACAATTATAATTGACATCATTGTGTCGATAGTGTATCAGTTTGAGAAATGTTGAGGTGGCATAACTGACAGAGCTACGGTTGGGAGTTTTTTGATCGATTATATTTCACTTATTCACGCGAGTTGCGGGATTCACGAAATACATTTTTACAACGAGGGCCCATGATTTATACATGATATGTCATAAATCAGAATAGATATAGTCTTTGTTGAGAGCCAAGAGGCCTCAATTATTAGCAACAAATAGTCAATTCACTTTAGCGTGCGTTTGTCACATGCATGTATCCGATCATCATAAATGAATAATTCGCCCTTCCACAGATACGCAACATATTCCTATCTATCAAACATGTGACAAAAAGTACAATAATTCTGTGAAGAGAAAATAAAAGGGGCTTATAATGAAATATATGAGGAAAAGAAGGGTAAGAGTTGTAAAGTATTAGAAAAGAGAGGGGATGTATTTGTAATTGGTTCCTGTTTGCGTACTGTTGATGGCAAATGCAAAAATTAAAAGCCTGTCAATTTCTACATCGTCCTAAAGCAGCTGTTTTACGAAACTTGTGTGTTCTGTTGTACGTGTTTTTGTAACAATTTTTGCTTTGTTTCGTGGATCCTACGCCATCACTTAAATGAGAGGTGACAAAATGAGTTGTTGGATAAGGGTTCTAATTAATACATCTACATGAAAAACAGGTAAATGAACGAGGCTTTTTCTGCTTAGATTGTTTGGACCGAGCGAATTTATTATTTTATTTTATTTTATTTTAATAAGTAAAATTTTATTTTAATAAGTAAAATTCTAATCGTGTATATACCCCACGAATAAATTGTGTGAATTTTTTTTCCAGCGTCCTAAATAGCATAGCATAGATACATATAAAGTCGCCGTTTGTTAGTTGTGTGTGTAGACAGTGAAATTCATTGGAGATTATAAGAGGCGAATAATAATTTTCACGGATAAACTCTAATCGCGTATGTAATTTTATATATCAGTGTATATTGATGTAGTGCTTAATTGAGATAACAAATTAATCATGTTGATTCAAAGGAATAGCCAGGAATAATTCTTCCAAAACACATTGATTCACAAAAGAATGCCGTGGATGAGTATGCTTATTGAAAACTAAGTTCATTACAATGAAGAAAAAAGCTTAAATAACATCCAGAATTTTAAACAGGCCTAAAAAACATAACGGGCCAAACACACGATCCAAAACAAAAGCCCAACATGCAGATCCAAAACATATAATGGGTCATATCTTTCAAACGGAGCCGTTTTTGGGCTTCGAGCATGGGCCTAACCGCCTACGGCGTTAGCGGGTGGTGGGCCTCGAACCGAGCTTCGATTCGCCTGCTCATGGGCCTAAAACGGAGCTCTGTAGCCCAAGTTACGCTCTTTTCCGTGCAGCCCTTTTCTCGTGGGCCTCCATGAACATGTGGGCTCGATCTTCAATACTTGGGTCTCCATCATATATCCTAATAAATGTAAAATACGCTAGAGCTACGACGGAAACTAAACATTAGGTCTAACTCCTTGTATCTTTCTTATTTTGTGTTGCAAATAGATGACCATTAGGCATTAAGATTGGTTCTCTTACAAATTATGGACTATGGAGTCATTTCATTTGAACTTTTCATTAATCTTGCCTTTAATAATTACCAAAAAGTATACGAGTTTCTAGGTTGTGATAAGTATGATTAAACTTACTAATTTGGTTTAGAGTGTGCTAACATCATTTCATGAGTATCTTATCAACCAAATTCTGTTATTATTAAAATAAATATAAATATGTCTTATGCAAACAAAAAACAAGCGCTAGCTAGCAATTAGGGCCAAATGTGGTCCTAGCTTGGTCCTTTTTACTAGATACAAAGCTGTCCTTTTTAACCGATAAAAACCAAAATAAAGAGGGGAATTTTTTTAAAAAAACTATACGTAAATAAAACAAATCTAATGTGGACCACAATAGTGGCGTGATCACTTGCTTGTAAATTGTAATGAAAATATGTACTCTATCCGAGTGTCATTAAAGCAGTAAATATGCGTCTTGATACCAAGCTAGTCTTTGTTCAACAAGAATACTTGTTAAAACATGTATTTAATATAATAATATTTCCAATGAAGTGTAGCTTAGTTGGTAATGAGTGCAGGCATCTTTGTCCCAAATAGCTCAAGGTCAGGGGCCGCTGAGTGAGTCATTGTTTAAATTCCTTCATTTGAACTTTGTTGCTTTTAATACAGTATTAATATCATCTCTAGGTTGTTCAACAACCTTAATAAGTTTACTAATTGATTTTCATAATTCTATAAGTCAACGTCATCCCTTGTAGTTCTTAAACCTATCATGACTTACCATTTACTCTCTATAAAAAACTAATTAACATCATCTTCTTAAATAAGAACATTTTAAGTCATGACATTTCGCCATACAGGACTAACCATTGAATCAAAACAACAGTTCATGAGTAATTGACTTCAGCAAAACCTATCATGTCACACTTAACTTTGAATCGACTGTTATTTATATAAAGAGAAAAAGATACGTATAACAATGTTTCCTCTTCGCAATCACCACCATGTACATGTAATAATCAATCTAGTCATTTACCACACAAGAAGCATAATGATGAGGGTGCGTGATGAGACCAAAAGAGATTATGCCAACGGTCCCAATACAAATCCCCTAAGACTCATAAATAATTCTTAGACGGGTCACGGGTGCTTATGGTCCCATGTGGCAACCATCTTTGGCACAAGGACGGAAGTAAGCCATAGGCACGGGTGAGTCTTCCAGGCCATCCTTCTTCCCTTTGTTCCGGGCAAGACGGGTAGAGGATGGAATGGAATGTGAACACTTTCTTTTTTAGTATATAATAAATAATAAATATATTATTGGTAAACGCAGGGCCTAAAAAGTTTAGTTTTTCTGTCATTATAAGCACAGTTCAGTCTTTATTCGGTTCTTCTGAGTAAGTAATACTAAATTGACAATTCAGTCTATCCTGGAGTATCACCCTAGTGAGTGGTCTTGTACTTAAAATGACACTGTTAAATCTTCTTCTATAATTTAGCTTGTACATTATTATTATTATCTTTCTAATAAAACAAAAAGGTACTAATTAAATGTCATTATCAAAAATTAAAGTCAAATTCCCAGTCAAACAACAAACATAAATAGAAATCTTGATTATATCATCTCCCCACTATCTTCTGTCAGTAACATATTCAAGTATCACAAAACAAACACCATCATCACACATTCACACCACACCATTTGTCTCTCTCCCTAATTTCCCCTCCAGGATGCCCGCCATTTTCTCTGTAAAATCACCACCAACAACAAATCAATTATAACTAAAAATCACACCTCCATTTTAACAACTCCACATCTTACAACAATGCAGCAAAATCAAAATCACAAAATCAACAATCACCAATCCAGATCAAGCTATGGCGGTAGTAGCAGCACTAGTAATAATAACAATAATCGAGATGCTAGTCCTGATTCCGTAATTTTCTCGAATTTCAGCTTGTTTTCTTCTTCTGCTTCAGCTAGCGTTGATCGTTGTTCTTCAGCTTCCGATGTACTCGATCGTGATTCCTTCGCCTCCGAGATGTCTATCGTAATTACTAAATTTTTAACTATCACACTTCATTTTTTGTATATATTGTACTGCTATGGATATAATGTGTTTGTATTATTTTGTACTGTTTGTTTGATTTGATTGATGTGATGATCCATTGCAGCATTTGTCCGGACGTGGATTTCGTCCAGATCCAGATCGAATAATTAAAAAAGTTGAAAAGGAAAAAGCTAAAGGTATTTTTTAAAAATTTGAGTAAATTGACAGTTTGAATGTTTTATTTTGATAAAATGTGAATGTTAGAGATGATATTAGTTTTATATTGTATGTATATGTATATGAACAGGTGTAATAGAATACAGTGATGCTGAGATTGATGGTGAGAAAAATCAAACCCTAGATTCAGCTAGAAGCTCATTCTCTCAAGCTTTAAAAGGTATTCTTATTGGAGTATTATTTAACTATTATAGTGTTGAAAATGTGGCATTTTTTTTTTTTTTTTTTTTTTTTTTTAACATGGCTTTAATGCTGTCATTAGTTGCTAGTTGGTGAATTAGTCAGAATGTTAGGTTGTCAGCCATGAGGATGCATGTAAATTAATTAAGAATCTAATGCACTGCAAGGCTAACTAACAAAAGGATATCGTTAGTAAGTTAGTTATTGATTTGTTTGTTACATTAATGAAAGCAATTTGTTGTGTTGTATAGATTGTCAATATAGGAAGTCAAGATCTGAAATTCTGTTACGGAAGTCTGACCGTAGAAGACCTACGTCTTTAGATCTGAAAAATCAAGTGATAAATGTGACTAGTTCTTCTCCAAGACTTGTTATGAAGAGTTCTGTTTCTAGTAAGAGAACTAGCATGTTTCCGAGTCCAGTAACGCCTAATTATCGTCCTGCGAGCAATGGGATTCAAAAAGGTTGGAGTTCGGAACGTGTGCCTTTGCATACCAATGTTAATAGGAGACAAGTGAGTTCTGGATTGATGTCATATAATAGTGGAAGGACATTGCCTTCCAAATGGGAGGATGCTGAGAGGTGGATATGTAGTCCAGTTGCAGGAGATAGCAGTTTGAGGAATTCGGGTCAACAGGCGCAAAGGAGACCAAAGGCAAAAAGTGGGCCCCTTGGGCCACCTGGATCTGCATACAACCCCATTTATTCCCCTGCAGTACATATGTTTGATGGAGGGAATTTTGGGAGTTTACTCACTGGATCGCCGTTTTCAAGTAGAGTTAATGATGATGGTTTGTCAATTCAATATCATGATCCGCATAGCAGCAGTGGGAACTTCCCTTCGCTTAATGAGCCTTGTATGGCAAGGTCAGTCAGCGTACATGGTTGCTCTGAATCGCTGAGTCAGTCATTATTGCGTATAACTCAAGGTGTGTACTGTGTAGTAACTTCTTTTAATCTCTTTTTAGATATTTTAAAGTATCTTTAATTTGGGCGTACAGTTTTATATAACTTCTCATTTCTTAATTCCATTCCATGAGGATGCTGCATGCCCCTACGGCCTACCACTTTGAAATCTTTTCTATATGCCCAATCCACTTTTATGTCTTCAAAGTTTTTCTGCATTATGTGTTGTAAGTCTGTAACGTCTAATCTGTTATTTGAACCCCTGAGTCTGGAGACACTATTATTTAGAATAATAATAGGGACATAGGCATGGATGAGACTTAACTAACTCCTTTTTTGATTTATCATTGATCTCATGTAAGGTTTAAAATAGGAGCTCGAAAGTTCAGCCTTTTGTCGAAGCAGTGCTACTTTTTAGGGTCTGTAATCCGATTCTCAAAGGCTTAGTGAGCTATGAAGCCTTCTAAATTGTTACCAAACTTTAAACGAAGAAAAGACTAGGTCAAATGTGGCAGTGCCAATGTTTTATGGATTATTGACATCTGTATCAGTTTATTTCTTGATGTAACATCACTAGAGTAGGCATAAATGGGATTTTCTTAACTTAGATCACTTGCTGGAAAGAGATTTTAACACATTGCAAACACCTACATGGTACAATAATTGAAAAAAAGTTAACAGGACACTCAACACAGACGTAGATATCATATTTATTTGGCTATAGAAGCTATTAACCACATTTCTTTAAAGTTTCTTTTGTTGCTATATGCATATGCCTGATTCTTTGTAATAAGATTTTAGCTACAAATGTGCCAAATACAGAAAAGAAATCTAGTATAAGCTTAGTATTGGGCTTTTGATTATGACTCATTTAATCATTGTACAGATGGTAAAATTGGTTGTGTAATGGATGCCGCTACCAATGTCTCTCGTGATGTTTCAAGAAGAGACATGGCAACCCAAATGAGCCCCGAGGGTAGTCCTTACACATCTCCTAGGATAAGGAATTCTATCTCTCTATCAACATCTATAATACCCGTTGAAGAGATCCGTACCTCTAAAGCAGATGTCAGGGATGTACAAGTAGATGATCAGGTCAGTTTATCAAGATGGTCTAAGAAAGGTAGAACTAGAATTCTGGGTAGGAAGTCTGGCTCAGAAATGGTGGATGACTGGAAAAGAAAAGCCCTCGAGGTTCGATCTGCAGATTGGGAAGTTTCAGAAATGACAAAAAGCCTCTCAAAGTATGTCTGCTTATCAATTTTGATTTTTGTTTCTTCCTTCCGAAACCTTTGAAGAATGATTTTATGTAATATTTTATTTGTTTTGTTTTCTAGGATGAAACGAGAGGAATCTAAAATCACTGCTTGGGAGAACCTGCAGAAAGCAAAAGCAGAAGCATCTATACGGAAACTCGAGGTTCATACTTTTCCTGCATATGTTAAGTGTTATTTTGATTTTGATATCCATCACTGAAGTGAGTAATGTTTTTCCAGATGAAATTGGAAAAGAAGAGATCATCTTCGATGGATAAGATAATGAACAAACTACGATCAGCTCAAAAGAAGGCTCAAGAAATGAGAGGGTCGGTTTTATCTAACAATCAGTCTCATAATCAAGTTCCTACTAGATCTTCTTCGAACAAGGCCATCTCAATCATCAGAACTCCGCAAATAGGTTCCTTAAGTGGTTGCTTTACCTGCCATGCATTTTGACAAGCTATTCAGGTCAAAACAATAGGTAATTTAAGTATAATTTCTATATGCTCGTGTTAAATCTTTGTCCTCATTTGTGGATGTTTCATATAATCCATTTCTAGATAAACTAATTATCAAATTTGTCCTTTCTTGCATTCATTCATTTATGAAATTGTATGTTATTACTATAGTGACTAGCCTTTACTCTCATAAATGAGTCTTACTGTTGAATAGCAGGGGTCTGTATATGACTGGGCCACTGAACACCAATTATCAAATCTCTAAGCAGACATGACCCAACCTGTTTTTGTTTTGATAGGTTGCCCAACCTCTTTATTTGCTACATCTACCTTATAGTCTCATCAGGTATATAACACTAACCAATGGCAAGATACCTTGTAAAAACATCGGTAATTCTTATCAAAACAATTAGACTTACTTTAGACTAACCAATGCAAAAATTTAGCTAAGTTACCAACCAAAAAATAGTATGTATGGAAACAGACTGACCTCAAACTAAGCATGACAGTATATAGGGATGTCAAAAACACTCGAAAGTCGAAACGGATGGGGAAAACCGAACCCAAAATATTTGGGGCGGGTATGGAGGCGGGTTTGGATGCGAGTTTGGGTACAAATATTTTCCTGTTTACCCGTATCCATACCCGCATAAATTTTATTTTTAATTAATTTTTTTATAAAATATATAATATTTCTTATCTTATCTTATCTTAATCTTAAGTATTATATAAGGCAAACCCTTTTCATTCTCATAATGACACATGGCATCCATCATGTTATTAATATATTAATTTTGATCTCATATTTATATACAATTTTTAACAATAATCTTAACACTAATAAATAGATTAATCTAATACCTTGAAATAAATTACTATTTCAATTGATTATAAGACATATAATCATTTTTATATGTTCTCAATTTCTTAATTTTTCTAATTTTCAATTAATTGTAAGACATATAATCATTTTTATATGTTCTTTAATTTTTCTAATACTTCACTCTTAATTCATTTTTTATATCATAAAACTCATATTAACACCAATATAATATACATATTCTAATCATAAACTTCAAAAAATAACTAATATACAAACAAACCTTTAAAGTCTCGAAAAACATAATCTTTTTACAAAATTATGTGTCGTTAATTTTATTTTATTGGACTGATGGGTGATAGTCGTCAAAGGTCAATTATGCTTTAATCATGTATTTTTGGTGTTTCTAATGTGTTATTATTAATCTTTTTTTTTTTTTTTTAATATCTTAAACTTAAGATAAACACTAATACATATCTCGGTTATTATATAAGGAAAGACACATGCCTTAAATTTTGCCTCATGACCTCATTAAAATTAGACACACCACTTTAATTATAAAAATATACCTACAAATACTATAAAATAACTTTTGATTCATTTGTTTACTAGCTTTGATTTATACAAATCTCAACATGTTATCGTTCCAAAATCACGACATGACTTATGTTAATTAATCATGAATAACTTCATTTATAACATATTTAATCATAATTTTACTATTTTGGATAAATGTGTAATTTGGATAAATGTTGAGTTAAAATTTTTTAAAAACATCCATTATAACATATTTGATCGTAGCTAAACGATTTTAAAAGCTGAAATCTATTAAGTTAAATATCTATATCAATTAAATACGTTTCTATAATATATACAAGTGTCTATATGTGCATATGAATTTTTCATAAGATTAATTTGAATTTGTTAATGATGACATATACATAACAAATTTTCAATGAAATGCTTAGATTTTTTAGATAACGCATACGATATCTATTTGATAGGCTTAACGTAACAGGGTTGTGCTTAGCACAACCCACAAACTTTACTAGTTTATATATATAAGAAGATAATGTACATATCAATAGAGGTGCACAAAAATCGGTTTCAGCAAAAACCCGACCCGACCCGAAACCGGTTTTGGTCAAACTTGGTCAAAACCGGTTTTTCCAAAACCGGTTCGGGTTCAACCCGATTTGGACACCCCCAATACCCAACCCGACCCAAACCGGTTTGGGTAGGGTTCAAACCGGTTCGGGTTCAAAACCGGTTTTTTTTATAAAATTCCGTTTTCGTTCGATCATTAAGCGTTTTAAGGAAAATGAATGTTTTGCCAATTTTTTCATTCAATTCGTAAAACATTAATAATGGAAACACAATTGATCGATAACTAAACCAAAAGGCTTCTAAATGTTCTTTTAAAAAAGTATTTAATCGAAAAACTCTATATAATTCAATTTTCGTTGAAGCATTAAGCGTTTTAAGGAAAATCAACGTTTAAGTCAAAAAAATTTCATTAACTTCGTAGAACATTAGTAATGGAAACATAATTGATCAATAACATAACCAAAAGGCTTGTAAATCTTCCTAAAAATATTATTGAATCTAAAAAGTCTATATAATTCAAACACGTTCGAGCGTTAAGCGTTTTAAGGAAAATCAACGTTTGAGTCAAATTTTTTTCATTAATTTCGTAGAACATTAGTAATGGAAACATAATTGATCAATAACATAACCAAAAGGCTTGTAAATCTTCCTAAAAATATTATTGAATCTAAAAAGTCTATATAATTCAAACACATGCATTCGAGCGTTAAGCGTTTTAAGGAAAATCAACGTTTGGGTCAAAATTTTTTCATTAACTTCGTAGAACATTAGTAATGGAAACATAATTGATCAATAACATAACCAAAATGCTTGTAAATCTTCCTAAAAATATTATTGAATCTAAAAAGTCTATATAATTCAAACACATGCATTCGAGCGTTAAGCGTTTTAAGGAAAATCAACGTTTGGGTCAAAATTTTTTCATTAACTTCGTAGAACATTAGTAATGGAAACATAATTGATTAATAACATAACCAAAAGGCTTGTAAATCTTCCTAAAAATATTATTGAATCTAAAAAGTCTATATAATTCAAAGTGAGCTGATACATTCAAGGAATTTTTTACTAAATGCAAGGAAACATGTGCATAAAAAGTGGTATTGTAAGCATAAAGAGTTGTACTTTTCCGTGAATTTAGTAAAAACTTCCTTGCATTTATCAACTCCCAAATCAAAGTGGTTCGAGCGTTAGGCTTTTTAAGGAAAAACAATGTTTGGAGCAAATTTATTATTTAATTGAATTCGTAGAACACTAGTAATACAAACATAATTGAACAATAACTTAAACAGAAATCTGCTAAGTCTTCTTGAAAATATTATCGAATAGAAAAAAGTCTTCATAATCTTTGTAATTTTCATAATCTTTAACTTGTATTAATCTTCAAATCTTCAAACATCTTCAAAGTCTTCAAAAGTCGAAATCTTCTTCGGAGGTAGCCTCGTGCGAAGCTTGATCAAGTGCAATTTCTTCGTCGGAAAGTGATATTGTCACACCCTCTTCCACATCGATATTGTGTATTTCTTCTTCGTATTCCATTTCACCTTCAAGACTTAAAATATTTTGTATACGTTCCGCGGCGTCCAAGTGATCCTTCAAGCAAATGCACATCTCTAAGGAGGCCGGTGTGAGTCTTGTTCTTCGTATAGATAATACCCTAACACTAAGAGAAAAT
Source organism: Helichrysum umbraculigerum (assembly GCA_949592205.1). NCBI lineage: Eukaryota > Viridiplantae > Streptophyta > Magnoliopsida > Asterales > Asteraceae > Helichrysum > Helichrysum umbraculigerum. Next base: position 29,792,705 of record CATIUR010000007.1, on the reverse strand, counting down.
GCAGATTCCGAAGCTACCGTAGAAGCTTGGACGGTTAGTAAATCTCGGGTCATGATGGTTAGAACGGGAAATTGAGATTCCCTCTCTTTCCACCAAGCCAAAATATCAAATTTTTCGAACTCATTGTGTCGCACCCCCAAATTCGGGTTGCAGAAGCGAATCGGGTCGGGACGCAACTAATCAAATATCACAAGCACATAAGATATATAATGAACGACTCTATATGCGTCGTTTACTGATTACATTGATATAATAAAAGTTTACAATGTAATAAATGTTACAAAAGCTCGTAATCCAAAATGAGAGATTCTATGGCAAAACTATATTACAAAATATAGTAATGCATGGGAATCTGCCGATGTCTGTATGCGACTCGAGCTAAGTATCTAGAATATGAGCAGACCTACTGCTGCTGAGTACCTGAGAATACATACTAAAAAGGTCAGCTAAAAAGCTGGTGAGCTCACAGGTTTGTATAATGATGAATCGTAGTTGTGTGAACCATAAGATTTAGTATAATGACTTGCAACCAAGCAAATAAAATAGATGTATAACACTGCCATGAGCCCATAGTTTGAGCTTAACTGAGGTGTCAGGATCACAACCAAGTGCCTGAGCGAGGGTGCCTCCCTGCGAGTGCCTAATCTACACTCGTATGAACAAATGCTAATGCGTCCGTTTGACCAGTTAGTGCGTGCTAACCCGGACGGGGATTGTCAATCCCATATGGTACCATACACTAACAATCGCGCTAAATCCATATAAACAAACTATGTAGTGGAGGGCTTTAAAATGATTAGCAAAACAACTCATGCTGTAGATATCGAGGTTTAATACTCATGTTCACATGTAAAACAAAACGAGTATGTATTTTCACCCCGGGAGTAAAAACTGTAAAAAAAATCGGGGCTATGAGACTTACCTGAGTCTGGTGTGTTGCTATCAAGCAAGTATGATGTTGCACAAGGTGATGTTGTCCGAAGACTGCAACCTGTCGGGCGTTCAAAACGCGCAAGGTTATAAGTATATGTAGACGTCTCAAAAGACCGTCCATGCTAGTTGTTCATCCAACTAGTAATGTCCAAATGATTTGGTTGTTGGTTGATTAGTTTGAGTTTTGAAAACATGTACGGCCCGTTGGTGAGTTTTGTAATAATGATTATTAAAAGCATTATTATTATGTTGGTCTCGTTGTATACTTACAAGAGTATATGTGACACCCGTCAAATTAGGACTAGAAATTAGTTCCTAATCATTATGAATTACATGTAATTAGTGCTATGTATTAGGCTAATTGTATGTATCAAAAATATATATTGATGAATATATATATATCAGTTCTCGATTAGATTTAATCGTTCATTTTTAAATCGGCCGAATTCCGATTCAATTATACGGCATTGGTAAAAATCAAGTAATTAAGTAACATGGAATTGTTATTTAATACCCTCATAATTATTATATATTATTTTGATAATATATATCAAGTATCTCGTATCGTACAAATCAAACGTCCGCGACAAAACTATATATAAATAATAAATTATTATTGAAATTAATAATTATTATTTACATCAGATAAAATAAAGCATATTTCGTTTTATAACATTTTACTCAAACGCAACGAAACCACTCGAATCGTATCCGTCTCTAAAACGTAAAACAAAGATATATTAGTATATCTCACCAAAGGTATTTTTATAAAATACTTCCAATAAAAGTATAAACGAATTCATTTTTAGAAATTTATCGATTTAAAACATTTTACTACTTTTCGATCGGGTACCAAAACACGGGTCAAAATACCACGGTGCGGATCGAAGCTCGGATCAACCACCTCCAATAATTGGAGATGGCCGATCCATTTCATTCCATTTTCTATCTATCTCTCGGCTCTATCTCTCCCTCTCATTTCTCTCTATCTTTTCAAAAATCAAACGACAACAACAACAATATTAACATCACGATTAGCAGCAGAGATCATCACCATCATCATCGTCATCTTCGTTTTCATCATAATCGCCATCCCACCTCCATTTTTAGATTGTAAGGAAATATTTGATTTAAACTTTGTAATTCCGTGTTTAAATAACGTATATCATCATGTATTAATGTTAGAATAAGTTGGTTATATGCGAAAATGGTTTTAAATTGGGTTTGGGTGTGATTTGGAACGAACAGACCTGAGCCGGACCTATGAATCCGGCGGATTCAAGGGAATCCGACGGATTCCTGCCCAGAAAACATGATCCACGCTACATTGTCATGAATACGGTCGGATTCATGGGAATCCGGCGTATTCCCGTTGTTTGTCTTGAATACGGTCGGATTCATGGGAATCCGGCGTATTCCCATCAAATGCCACCAATCCGGCGGATTCAAGGGAATCCGGCGGATTCCCCCCTTATATTTCATGATCCAACGAATCAATAAACTAGCCCGGCGAATTATAGCTAAAACAGAACAAATAAATTTTCGAAAACGTCGACGATTTAACAACTTAAAACAGGGTAGCTTCTCGATGAAAAATTTATTATAACGGATTGAGCTCAAATTCGCAAGGTCACTCGGAAGCGACCCAATAATCAATGCTAAGCACCTTAGCCTTGTCAGTTTTAGGCCATCCGGGGTCGTTTAGGGGCCGAAAATGGCAGATTACTGTTTTCAGACTCGTACCAAATTTTGTAAATTATGAAATAAAGTGTAACGGATATAATGAACTTGATTAACAACTAAACCTATACGATACGACTTATATATGAAACACATACACTTTTATAAGCACAACAAATCATGTATAATAATAATAGTTTTAAATTACTATTACAAACCATCACCAACGACCCGTATACATTTTCAAAACTCAAACATAATCGACAACCAAAGTATTTGGGCATAACTAGTTGAGGGAACAACTAGCATAGATGGTCCGTAGAGTCATCTAATCAATCAAAACCTTGCGCGTTTAATACGCCTGACAGGTTCAATATCTAATCATTATCAAAACCTTGCGCGTCTAAGACGCCCTGCAGGTTCAGTCGTTGTAACGACATCAAATCATTGTGAATCATTATAATTGTTGGCTAACAATTCATCAGACTCAGGTGAGTCTCATAGCCCCTATTTTAAATGCTTTTACCTAGGGGTGAGATACATGCTCTGTTTTGTTTTACATGTGAACGCAAGTATCAAATTATCACGTATGCTGCATGAGTTGTTTTCATCTAATCAATCAAAGTCCTCTGAAGCATAGTTCTGTTAATATGATTTAGCGTGAATGTTAGTGTATGGTACCATATGGGATTGACAATCCCCGTCCGAGTTAGCAAGCACTAACCTGTCAAACGGACGCATTATCATTTGTTCAAACGTATGTTGATTAGGCATACGCATAGAGGCACCCTCGATCAGGCACTTGATTGTGATCCTGACCCTTCAGTTAAGCTCAGACTATGTGCTCATGTTAGTTGTATCAATCTTTACTTATTTGTTTAATTACAAATATTCATGTGATACTCATTATTCAATTATTTACATGCTTTGTAAATCAACTCATTAAATCTTGCGGTTCACAAATCATATATTATCATATCAAACCTGTGAGCTCACCAGCTTTATAGCTGACCTTTTAGCATGTTATCTCAGGTACTCAGCAGTAGGTTGGACTGCCCATCAGGATACTGTAGCTCGAGTCGCATGCAATCATATAAACATCAAGAGATTTCCCTGCATTTCTATATTTTGCTAAAATTAGATATGTATTAGAATCTCTCAAATATCTATGCGAACTAGTCTTTTGTAAAACATATGTAGACTTTTACGTTAATCAATGTATTTGTAAAACGACGCATGTAGTGGTCGTTCATTATGTATCTTATGTGCTTTGTGTATTGATTAGTAGCACCCCAAAGTATGCTTCCGCCAACAGTAAATTTGGGGGTGTTACAGTATATGTGTTATATGTTTCCGAGTTATTCCAAATATTGTATTGACGTTAAATCAAGTATATTGTGATATTGTCTTGTTTGAAAAGTCGTTTACGCAAAGTTAGTGTTGAACACTATTTATGAGACAATAAGGATTGCCGGGAATTACTATTCATGAGACAATAGCAAGTTACTATTCATGAGACAATAGCGATTATCGGGAATCACTATTCATGAGACAATAGCAAGTTACTATTTATGAGACAATAGCGATTATCGGGAATTACTATTCATGAGACAATAGCAAGTTACTATTCATGAGACAATAGCGATTATCGGGAATCACTATTCATGAGACAATAGCAAGTTACTATTCATGAGACAATAGCGATTATCGAGCGGTTTCAAGTATGAAAGTGTTAGTTTTTGCGACAATGATGCTACGACAATCGAGTTTTATACGACAATATGGTTTCGGTTACTGTTGATACGACAATGGATTCTCAGAACACTGTTCATGCGACAATGGATTCTCGGAACACTGTTCATGCGACAATGGTATTGTCGTAGGTCTGAGATTTCCCGTTTTTGTTTAAGTGTTCGTTTTTGTTGACTAGGTCAAACGTGTTCGGTTTGACCCGAAACTTTTAGGGAAGTCTTAAATATGTTAAATAAACTTTAGAAAATTGTCGTTACGTTTTATGGTTGACCCGAAGTGTCGATTTTGTAAAATGACTAAAACAGTCCCTAAGTTTAATAGCTCCAGATTTTTACTCGGTTTCAACTCGCGATTTCACCCGTTTCTAGTCCGATTCAAGCCTAACCAAAAATCACACATGTCCTCCTATATGTCTAGTTCATTTATGCACTTTATGGTATTTTTATATGTTCATTTACTATTTTTAACAAAAATGGAAATGAACAGTGGTCGGATTAGGTCCAAGAACAGCTACAGCCCAAAGATTGAGCTCTACACAAAAATACATAGATTTCTGGAAATGATCAAAGAAGAACTTTTTGTAGATCTCTTCCATACAAAAATTTTGGTATGTGTTTCGTTGTCTAATTCTTCCTAGAACTCAAGATATGGACGTTTTGGTGAGACGATTTTCTGAGACAGATTATATACTTGTATATATGCTTAGTAAAAACGATTTTTAAGATGATATTTGGACATATACTTGCTAGATCATCAACATAACATGTACATAAATGTGAAGCACAAAAATCTAGAGAGAGAAAGTGTGTTCTTACTTTAAGAAAATGATGATCTAGAGATGAAAACGAGAGGGTGTGCTTGGTTATGCTTCTTGCTTCGTTTCCTTAGCTTTTCTTCCTCCAAAAGGTGGTGGATGATTGCGGATTATGGTGGTGGTGTGGCTGATCAAAGAGAGGGAAAGGAGAGAGTATTGGTGTGTGTTTTAGTGAGAGAGTGTAGTGAGAGGAATGAAAGATTAAAAGGAAATGGTATGGGGTATGTATGCATGTATTGGTTAGGAACATGATCCACTTTTTGTGGATCATGTCCTGGCCGGTTTTTCTTATTAAAATGGGAGGTGAGGTTGTTAAAATCTTGCCTTCCAATTAGTGGTATTATACCCGTGTTTGTTTACCCGATCGTTTGAACATATAATTAGACGTTTAACGTTATACGTACGTATTTTATATAACGATTAAAGTTCGATATTTTTAACTTGACGTAATACTTATTATTACTTAGAAACATTTATTAAAATGTTTGGTACGGTGTCGGTAATGATTTACGAGGTCTTTGTATGATTTAAATAATTGTGACGTTTAAACTAAACGTTTTTGTTATCGCTATAAATTACGATAATTATACTGAAGTATTTTATCAAAATACTTTTTGATGAGTTACAAAAATATTACTTAGGTTTGTTTCGATTGTCAGGCGCGTCTCGCGCGTTTTTGGTCGTTTCTGAGCATTTTATATGCTACGAAATACTTTCGTGATATTATCGAAATAATATTTAGAATTACATATGTGTATTAACTAATTTCATATTATTTAATATATTGAGTTCACCAACGTCCGTATTATTGTATCGGGATCCGCCCGATATGAAAATGCACGATTAAATTCAATCGCGTACGTGTATATATATAACAATATATATAATGATACATACAATTAGCCTAACATAGAACTAATTACATGTATTAGAAAGTGATTAGGTACTAATAACTAGTCATAATTTGTCGGGTGTCACACATTGGGTAGAATAGTGGACAAAAAATCCGTTCCTGTATATCTCCCATATTCGTTAGTGATGTTTTGGTTACATTCACCCCTTGCCCGTTTATTGTTTTCTTGCCTTAAACTATTATATAAGTTTAGCATCGCATTGGAAGAAGAAGAAGAAGAAAACATTGAGTTAACCGAACTAGTGGGCACATTTGATGTTGAACCATATTTTTGAAAATATACACCAAATAAATCTTGTAAACATTTATTAAAAGACGTTTTTGCATATTCTGAAAACATTGGGTCCTCCGCATTCAAATCAAAATTGTGACAAATGTTATCAATAAGCATTTCCACCCCGGTAAGGTTCAAACATGGGTTCATTGCGGCGGAACAAGTAATTACCGGTGGTATTTCTTGAAAATATTTTTTAGTTTTTCTTTCATGGGAGCCACCATTTTCTTCAAATAAAGGACCTTCATATAGGTAGTCGTTTAATTTTGTAGTCATTAACCAAAGTTGATTAAGTACCAAATGACTAGTTGGATAATAAACACCCGATAATAAAGTAGTCACGGTTTTGAAAAGTTTAAGCAATTCGGTTATCTTTTTAATAATCTCCCAATATGCGATTGGAAATGGTGTTGCAAGACCTTTTTGAACAAGATGATCATGAAAAACTTGTAAACAATCACGTTGGCGTAAACCACATACAAACATATGGTAAGTCGAATTCCATCTAACGGGCATGTCCCAATTAGGGGTAAAAAAAATAGAATTCGTTTCCTTACACAATTTCATATAAGATTTGTATCTAGCTTTACCCCTTTGAAATATGTCTTGCAACATAGATTTATACGCCGTTTTTATATCGTCTACTTCTTCAACCGCTAGTCCGGCTTGCACAACCAAATTAATGATATGTGCAACACATCGACTATGATAAAAAATGCCCTTCAATGGTGGTGCGTATTTTAGTATTAATTTTGAAACGACGAGTGTATTATTACTTGCGTTGTCAAAAGAGATTGAAAAAACCTTTTCTTCCAATTTAAACGTTTTAATTACACTTCGTAACATGTAAAATAAGTTTTGACCCGTGTGAGGATACTCAAAGTCTTCAAAAGCAATGGTACGTTTCATCATTTGCCAAGTTGCGAGATCAACCCAATGTGCGGTAACACAAAGGTACGAACCGGGCAAGCCATGAGGAGCCGACCAAACATCGGTTGTTAATGATACACTTGTATTTAAATTTTCAAAACCGATTTTTAGTTGTTTTTTAGATTCTTTCCACAATTTAAGGGCATCGCGTTTAAGAGTAGTACGACTTACATGATTATATCGCGGTTGAAGAGTGTTTTGAATCACCCTAGTAAGCCGAGGGTTGTCGAAGTGGTTGAATGACAAAGCTTCTTGAATTACAAAACCCGTAAAAGCTTCTCGACACCGTTCCTCATCGTATGTAAAAATAGTTCCATCTCGTGCCATCGAAGCTTGACCACTTGCTTCCGGATTACCTTTGAGTCCATCACAATGCTTATCGGTATGATTTTTCAACGTTGTGTTGGAGTCGGGTTTGAAGAATTTCCGACAACGTTTACAATGTGCCTTAGTCGTACCATCCGACAACAACACTTTGTCGTAAGCATACCAAATCTCCGGATTTCTTTTGTTGGGCAATTATTTCATAATCGTTGGTGCATTTGAAGAACCAACACCATGGGAAGTAGAAGAAGATTGAGTTGCCATGAGAATTTTGTATACGTTTTTATAGCGTTTTGAGTTTTTGTAGATATGTATGAGTGTTAGCAAGTTGTGATTGAACCTAAACTCAAGCCTTGTATATATAGTAAATTTGAAATGGCAACAATGTAAAAAAAAGGTCAAAAAAAGGGCTAGAAAACGGATAAAAAAAACCTGGTTTAAAACCGGGTTGGGATAAACCGGTTTGAAACCGCCCGGTTTGAAACCGGTCCCCAACGGCTAAAACCCAAACCGGTTTGAAACCGGCGGGTTGGTCAAAACCGAACCGGTTTTGGTCGAAACCGGTTTCGACCGGTTCGGGTTTCGGGTTCAAATCGGGTCGGGTTCCCAAACCCGGTTTCGATGTGCATCTCTACATATCAACTCTATACGTTTATATATTTGGATTTTCATGATGATCACATTTGAATTTTGAATTAGTTAATTAAATAGTTTAATTGTTGGCCTTCAATTTTTGAAATTAATTTTAGTTTCATTTTTTTGCCGAGTTTCAAATTTTCATCGTATTTTTAATCCCAAACACTTTTTTGTTCGGTCAAAGTTGCATACATGGGGATAATCGAAACCCGCAGATAAACCCGAAAAATGGATGGGTGATACTAATTGGGTACCCAGTGGGTAATGAGCCGGGTATGGATACGAACATTATAAATGGGTATGGATACGGATACACTAAAACCCACTTGAACTCGACCCATTGCCATCCCTAGCAGCATACAACTTCAGTTACCAACTAATGCATTCTCATAAGCTCATATAGGTATTCTTCAAATCATACATACAACTCAAAGCTATAACCTCTTGGATTATGTTTATTCCTCATGCAAGTTTCCTTATAATTCCCCAATGCTGTTACGTACTCGTTCATTCCGATCAAACTAATATTATAAACTACACAGACATCAAATAATTGCTGGATTGTTCTTATTGATTACTAAAATTCTTTTTAAACTTAAAAAGCACTATGATCTATCCAGTTCCAGTTGAGATAAAATGCTTTTTTATAAAATTTCATTGTGCTTTCGCTTTCTATCTCTATCTCTATTCTGAATTTTAAAGGAGGCAGTTCTTGCCATTTGCCACTCTAGATTGGGCAAGATACAAACCCATTCAAATTTTCAGGTTGCATTCGGGTTAGGGGTTTGGTAAACAGGTCGACTAGCCACCCTGAAATCTATCCCCTAACGCAAAACCAGCCCATCAACCTTTCTTAATCCGTTTGCCTAAATGGGTTATGTGAGTCATGTTCAGATTAGCATGCATCAGATCAGAGTTAAAATTTGCAACCTGTTTTTCAACTCATGTTGTTGGGTTGGGTAATTTCAACCCGTCAGGCGCCAACATGCCCCATCATAGATTGACACCCCTAGTCCATTTATTCAAATCCATAAGCTGATAAGCATATGGGATGTGGACTTTTTATTGGGCTCAATATAGGCCTTGCTCCAAAATTCAACCCTAGACTGTAGAGACTGTCACAAAAAGAATGTGCAATGGCTGAAGATAACATCTAATTCACACAATATAAAATATTTGATACATTTCATAGCCTAAGATAGGTGTTAAACTGTTACAAGGAATAGCGTAAGCGTGAAGGTTGTAACGATATTCAACAGTGTTCACGTGTGGTTTATTTTAGAGAAACGATCCAAGATGCAAAATGAGTTCTTTCACTAAAATTCACTGATTTTAATTTGTTGTTTTTTTATTGTAGAAAAGACTAGTTGAAAGACAGAAAAATACAAATAGAGACAATTATGTCGAATATTCTAACTCAGTACGAGTTGAAGGTATACATTTCTAGTTTCTAGATAGATGGACTAGTAGTACAATACAAATGGTTAAAAATATAAAAATGTTGTTGATGTTAAAACATTTTTGCATGGTTGATATCCATGAGACTCACACTGGTTTTAAGACCGGTTATGACATATTTGGATGTATCACTAATTATTAGTGATTAGTTATAGTTATAACTTTAAGAGTAAGAAACTCTTTTTGAGAAATAGGTCATTGGTTCCATTCCAACTTCCCGCGCTTTCATAGGAACCGGCAAGTTGTACATTGTCTGAAATGTAGTCCTTGAGAAAGGGTCGCGTGATCACATCGGATTCAAAGAATTCCGGATTAAGTTATCCGTCAAAACAACCTTTTGATAAAAAACTTTTTTTTAAGTTGCAACAATCTAACATAAAAGGAGTAATAATGAATTCATTCAGATATATGAAGTAACAATTGTATGGCAAAGGACATAGAGAAGCCAAAATGCACATAACCAAGATTTTTGTGGATTTTGTATATCGATTTCAACTGTATGCATTGACCATACAAAATTTCATGATCTAATCAATAATAAATTGAATATTTGAATACATCCCACCTATCTAAAGAGACGAACACATTTCAATAAGGATCTAGACCCAACATACAAGGTCGTGTCATCTTCCTAAGTCATATATGACCCGCCGACTTTATGAATCCCACGATCTAAATCCATCAAAACTTATATTATTTCGGGCCTACATTTGAACCAAGATATACACATACATGGCTTATTTACAAGAATATTCAAGTCGAGGCGACGACACATTGTGTTATTACAATCGATGAAGTCCTATCGTAGGGTATATCTAACGATGGCGCCGCTTAGCTAGAAACTAAGACAAGTTGTCTAGAGATTTAAAAAGACTCTGCTTTTATATATAAATCAGTAAATAAAAGCTTGAACTCGTTCTACATGCAATTATGTGACATATATAGAATGGTATATGTTATAAACTATAGATTGCATGGAACTTGAAGAAACAACAAATGTTTTACTAGTAGGATCCAGACATTCTTGTTCATATATCTCGCTTGTCATCTTCTCTTTAGCCAAATAAAATAATCATACATTGAATAAAAAGAGTATAAAAGAATAAGAATTGATGTTGTATTTTCTAGAGATATAATTTTAAGATGCAATGAACTTGGGGATAAAAAGGGCATTGGCCATTGGGGATACCCTATGTGTTGGCAAGGATGCCTAGTCAAATTTATTTAATGTACGTTTTTTGGCTTATGGAGACCTATCACATGTATGTGCCCCTTTTGAACATTTGTCACTAGCATTTATAATTAAAAATATCCAAAATTGTTCAATGTTTTCCTAGATTTTATAGTTTGATTGGCTTTTGATTTGAAATGGGGTTCAATATTTGATGGCATTTAGTGATGTACGTACGATTTGCACTTGAGGTAGGCAAAAACAACCTAATTTTCTTCCACTTATGTTATCTTTTTGGGTTTTTATAATCCCAATTTAGTAAGACAGTCAACAATTTTTATATGAATGAACCAATTTATGATACTCTTGAAATGTCTTAAACTCAGTTTAAGGTTAACTTCATGAAAATGCAATTGACGGAGGTATGAAATTCGTAATATGTGTATATATATCAACTATTTGGGTATACAATTTATATATACCAATTTATTTTAGTTTTTCTTACAGTTGTAGTCCATTGATACCGTTGCTTTAATGTTCAGTCGTTAAAAGGCACAATTTGTAAAATTAATAGTCTTTGATACTATAAATGACTAAAATACTCTTAACTTAAGCTTATGGTCCTCATTCATGTGTGTGGGGTATTGCTAGTCATTTTAAGAGGATTAGAGCTGGATTAGAAGAAAGCTTGTGCCTAATTCGTACATCTGGATGGAAGCTATCTTACTTGTTATAAGATTGTGTGTAATAATAGTACATGTAATTATGTAATTGTAATTGTATTGAGTGGTGCTGATTGATTACTTTGAACTAAACCACAATGGGATACTATCAAAAACGATATAGGGTGAAAACCGGTGGCGCGGCCCCTATTATCGGGGATTTTTTCCTGAAATTTTCAGGTTTTTTTCATCCCTTTTAGTATCTTCGTAGTCGTGTGTTCGGTTCAAGGTATATCAGGTGGAGTCTGTACATTCATGGGGTCTATTTAGCTCATTTGCTATTAGACATATATCTATAATACTTAGCCTTTCAAAAAAAAAAATGTAACGACATGTGCCATTTAGGGACTAATAATGTAAAAATTATGATAACGAGGCTGAAATTGTTCACGTTTTTATTTTTTTTTTGTTCCAAAGTAAATGTTTACTTTATATTTTAACCCGTTAAAAGACAATTTAGTGGGTATAAATGATATTAATTGGTAAAGTGTGTATTAGGTGACGATTTTTTAAACTATGTGAATAGTGAAAGTAGACGGTACAATTAGTGAGAAACAAAAACTATAACTTAGCTCGCCTACACAAGGACCATTTTTTAGGAAACAGTGTGAATTGACTTTCTGAAGAAGAGTAGAAGCCCATGGGCCATGGTGGTGAGTTATTTGCTGTTTTGTTTGGAATCAAAATCCACAAGCCCACTTTATTACCAAGAGGTGCACAAAAAAAACCGGGTTTTATACCCTACCCGATTAAAACCCGAAAACCCTACCCGGTTGTACCCGGGTATGACCCTACCCGGTTCGGGTTTTGGGAGTACCCGCCGGGTACATAACTGGGCTGGGTTTTTAGAATTCGAAATCGGGTTGAACCCGGGTTGAAATAGGGTCGGGTTGAAAAACCGGTTAAAAACCCGGTTGAAAACCCGAAAAAAACCCAGAAAACCGGTTTTAACCCAGTTGAAACCCGGAAAAAACCCGGGTCGGGTTGGTCAAAACCAGGTTTTCCCCTTTGACCAAAAAACCGTTCGGGTTTTCGGGTCGGGTAGGGTTAAAACCCGGTTTTGTTCACCTATATTACCAAATAATATACTGTTTTTGTTAAGTTAACGGGACCCTCAGCCAACTAAAAATTGAGACTTCGGTTTTCAATCTTAATGTGTGTTAGAAGGTAAACCGCTGATTAAAAGCTAATATTAGCCTTTCATGATACGAGTAGTAACTTCATTTATTGCAATCTTCATTATATTATTAACTTGGTCCTTCTGAAGACAGTGAAAATCTTTTATGTAATAAAATATCAGATCGGAACCTTAAAATTCAAGGTTACACCCTTTAAAGTTTCTTATCACAACGACGAGAACAACACCACCGAATCTATCCCATCAACGGCGGGTATAAAAGGTCATACCTCTAACTAGAGATGAGCAAATACCAGATAAAACTGGTTTTCAGTCCAGTTCAAAAAAGTTCGGTTTTTTAACAGAAAATTAAAAACCAGTCTTTTCTAGAACTGGTCCAGTTTTTGCCAGTTTTGCCAGTTTTTCTTAGAATTTCAGTCCAGTCCCAGTCCAGTTTCAGTCATTTCCAGTCTTTTTTTTCATGGTCGATAATTTTGTCAATAGCTACAATAAAATTTTAAAACCAATAGAAAAAATCAATAAATGTGAAGTATGATTAAATTAAAATGTATATAATTGAAATTGTTGATGTGAAAATAAATAAAAGTTTATAAATAAAGAAATAAAAATGTATCAAATACAATTTGACCTAAATTTAAATTTTATAAGGAAAGAAAAAAGTTAATAAATAATAAATAAACATAAATAGCTTATAATACATTTCAGTCTTTTTGTCAGTTTTAAACCAGTTTCAGTCTTTAACCAGTTTAAACTGATTTCAGTTCAGTTTTTAACCAGTCTTCTGACTGAAAAGTAGGACTGAATTAGGACTGTCAGGCAGTCCTAGGACCAGTCCAATTTTTTTCCCAGTCCAGTTTTTCTAGGACCGGTCCCAGTCCGGTTCAGGACCAGTTTCATTCTTAGACTGTTTTGCTCATCTCTACCTCTAACTGAGAGTAAAAACTTTTTTTATAAATACAATTGACATATAATTAAAAGTTAAATCCTAAAAGTGGGACGACACGAATTACCAAAAAAATCCCTATCGTAAAAATTCTAACTCCATCCCTACGTATAACGTAACCAATGTGTACGTTATTCTTCATAACTATAAACGTGTATGTAAAACCACATGGTATATTATAGCTGTTATTATAAAGCATACGGAAAAAATATAACTTGGTAATTAACAACATTTGATAATATATTGTTAGAGAAAAGTTTAATTGAGACCATTTATTTTGTGTGAGAATGTGGGAACCACAATATGCCATGTGTCACTTTTTTCTCTCTCATCCACGTTTTTAAAAATTGAATATCTCACAAACGACAAGTCGAAAAATCATGAAAATTGCACCATATTTTTCAGCGTTTTATCCTCTTCGATTTGCCGTCCATCAAGGCATACTTCCGACGAATTTTTTTTTTTCCATTTTTTTGGTGGGTTTTACATATTAGTAACACATGTGTTAGTGATTGATTATACATTTGATTTAGGGTTTAGGGTTAGGGTTTAGAGTTAGGGGTTAGCAGGGTTTAGTGTTAGGGTTTAGCATGGTTTAGTGTTAGGGTTTAGCAGTGTTTAGGGTTTAATATGCTTTAGGGTTTAGAGTTTTTAATGTGTTTAGGGTTTAGGGTTTGGGGTTTAGGGGTTAGGGTTTAGGGTTGGGAGTTTGGGGTTTCGGGACGAAACCTCAAACTCCCAACCCTAAACCCTAAACCCTAACCCCTAAACCCCAAACCCTAAACCCTAAACGCAACACTGTAACACACGTGTTAGTAATGTGAAACCCACTAAAAATAATGAAAAAAAAAACTCGCCGAAAGTATGCCTGGACGGTAAATCGAAGAGGATTAAACGCTGAATCTAATGGTGCAATTTTCATAATTTTTCGATTTGTAGTTTGTGATATATTTAACTTAATGTGTAAATGGGTTTTGTATTCTCTTTGTACACATGACACCATATCATTGGTTCCTCTTTTCTCACACAATTTTTTAGTCTCATTTGAACTTTACCCTATATTGTTAATTAAATTTGTGGATCCACCATGCACTGAACGTAACTAACGAACGAGGAAATTACGATTATGCAAGCGCTAAACGTGGTGATCGAATTGAACAAGTCATTAATTATGCAATTAATTAGCATACACGATCGAGGTGGAAAGCCACGTAGGATAGAATATTAGAATGTATGCACAGGGTAGATTACGTTCACGTGCCACCCAAAGGTCGTAGGGACACCTCGATCATCATTGGGGGTTAGATCGAATAAATAATCGAAAGATAAAAAACATGATAATTAGTGCATATTTTCGTTATTAAAATTTGATGTCAGTATATCACGTGATAATCTCGTGCATGAAGCAGTTTGCTATGCTTGCACTGTTCCATTTGGGCTTTAAGAGCACTCGGAGTGGTGACGGCCTAAACACAGTGTTCTGAGTGAGAATTTTGTGGTGAGGATTTTGTGGAGTGGTAAACAGTATTCTGGACAGTGTTCTCAAAGCTTATTTTTGTTTTTATATTAATTCTTTGTGTAGGGCAGTGGCAAAAAAAGATGAGAACATTGATCAAAACAACTTCTCATTTGGGATGCTGAACGAAAAACACTGATGAAAACACCGTGAAGAACACTGATGCGGAATGGCAGAACACTGTATTACAGTGTTCTGGATGGAGGATTTTGTTAGAACACTGTCCACTCCGAGTGCTCTAAGGAGACTTGGAAATTACCCACTATCTAATTTTTATATATTATTATTATTATTATTATTATTATTATTATTATTATTATTAATACTCGTATCGTATTATTTTATCGTAGGTGCACCAGACTTCCCGTGCAACCCTGCCTCGCTACAGCTGACATACCAATTTTCATGATTTCTCCACTGTATATTTAATTTATGGGCATATTTGTCACTATTGTGTTATTAACCGTTTCGTGGGTATGCAGCGGCTGTTTGACGGATCTATAATTTTGAGTGACTCGTAACACTGTGATATCGTTTTTTTGTGAAGTCGTATAGTAGCACAAACAAAAAATTCAATAAAGAATGCAATTTATCATAAAAAACTTGCACCTCGTACACCGAATGGACATATAGCTACAGTTACCCTACTTTCAACGTGACTCCTCGTCCTTTTTATCATGTTAAAATTATCGAACATGTAATTTCTTATTTAGTGCCTTTACTTTATTTAATTAACCAATTACTCTACAAGTTAATTAGCAGTAATTTGTTAAATCAAAATATAAGCGTGTCCTTTTTTTACATTAACAACTTTAATGTTTTATTAGTAGAACTTTCAACTACAACTAGTCAACTTAGGGCTATATATTGTTATTAAAACGTACATTAGCTAGAATACATATATATGAGTTCCAGAATATTTTATATAGAAAAAGGTGAAATAGACACCCAAGTCATGTGCAAAGTTTCGAAGTTAAACCAAAATAGTTATGTTTTTTTTTCAACCTTTGACCTGCAAAATAATCGAGATCCCAAGTTGACAAACCCGGCCATATATACCCCAGTACTACAGAGATCGATGGTCCCAATTCTAATATGTCCTATATATTTGTTGTTTTAGTATCAAAACACTCGGATCAAGATGCACACGTTTTGTTAATTTTCATACCCTGTCTCAAATCCTTAAAAAAAAGGAAAAAAAAGCGCCCGAGGATTCTAACTTGCAACCAAATTTTAACCCAGCCAATGATAACCCATACCACGCAACGGTGTTGCGAGCTTGCAACCCGGCTACATTGTTGGAAAGATCGAACCTCGCAACTAGGCCCCGCGTTGGCAACCCGGGGGTTCCCAATTGAACATTCATGTGGGCATTATTTTAAACAGTTTTGTGTTAAATGAGAGCATTTTAGATCGGGAATCCTATTTTAAACAGTTTTGGATTTCAACCAAGTAGATTGAAAAAAGTTGAGATGAAGTGGGTGGATTGGCAAAGTTAACCCTCGCTTCATTACCATGTAATCCTTTCTCGCTTCTACTGTATTGCTAGTATGCTAATATACTTTTGCCGTTCACAAAAAACAAAAAAAAAAAAAACAAATTACTAACAGGCTAGGTATCTATACGAAACAAATTTATTCTAAGTTTCAAACCTATGAAAGTACGTACTCATGAATACACGAGTTTTATTGGGGGTTAATTGTTTCGTTATGTATTTAACTTTACCTCTTTTACTATTGTATGCAACAAACTTTCAAACGTTCTATTGTATGTATCGAACTTTTCAAAAATGTCTATTGTATGTATTGGGTGACCTTTTTGCTGACAAATCAGCGCCACGTAGGATGACAAATCAGCGCCACGTCAGCATGACCGGTGCCACGTCAGCAAAAAAGTCATCCAATACATACAATAGACATTTTTGAAAAGTTCGATACATACAATATAACGTTTGAAAGTTGATTGCATACAATAGTAAAAGAGGTAAAGTTAAATACATAACGAAACAATTAACCCTTTTATTGGCGGTGAATGAAATTTCTCTATCACACACAAACACACAATAGATGTTTCGATCTTGTCAAGAGAGAGAGCCATATATGGGTGGGGTATGTTGTGACTTGTGAGGAAGACTAAATATTTTAAATAAATAAATGAACAAAGACATTGAATATTTAAATAGGAGTAGAAATAATATTTTGCCATTATTTGGGTTCCTTTTCTCTAAAGTAAATAATTAAGCTACTACCCAAGAAGTTATCACATCACAATTCTAGATATAATAAACATGTGTAACATAATGATTAAGTAGAATACTTTAGTCCCATAAACTCATTTTTATAATTAAGTTATATGATCAATAATAGATGCCTACTAATTTATATTGACACGGTACGTATAATTTTTGTTTGAAGTTTAAAAAACTATCTAGCTACGTACTCCCTATTTTGATATCTACTAAACTTTTAAGCTTAGTTTTAAAGTAAGCTGTTAGTTTAATTAATTATAACAATTTAAGAAGATGACTAGTAGTTGGCATCGTAATATCCCGCAAGAAGTTTCATGTTCAAACTTCATTTGTTGCACATCTTGGGGTGAAAAGAGCAAGGATGCGTCACAAATGATCACCGCGATATTCCGATTAATTATGAACCGAGAAAACCTCCCGGTAACTAATCTTGAACCGAGAAAACCTCGTCTGTTTAATTTGGTTAATTATGACGTTATCCATTAATGTAAACT
Organism: Helichrysum umbraculigerum; assembly: GCA_949592205.1. Taxonomy (NCBI): domain Eukaryota; kingdom Viridiplantae; phylum Streptophyta; class Magnoliopsida; order Asterales; family Asteraceae; genus Helichrysum; species Helichrysum umbraculigerum. Next base: position 29,774,759 of record CATIUR010000007.1, on the reverse strand, counting down.
AGTTATATAATTTCTCAAATAAATAACATTTCAAAATAATATGTCATTTTACAGAGAACGAAATGATTATTTAACGATAATACAACTTGCATGGATTCCATATCCTAAGATTTCATGTTGCAATACTTTTTTCTTAAGGTTACTAAAAACAACCCTCTAGCTAGCTAGTTTCAATTAAGCCTCTCAAGAAAGCATAATATTCATATTATACCCATAAATAATTAATCTCTTTTCATCTAATTAAGCACCTAAATAATGCTGAACATTTTGTCCAGACTGCTGATAACCCTTTGCGGATGTCCCCATCGGAATGTAATTCCCACTTGACATCGGCATAGGGAAACCGATCCCAGTTGCAGAATTCGGTTGTGATCGATTTTCCCCTACCTTCTCAAGTGTCTGCACTTGATTCTTCAAAAACTTGACATAATGAATCGCTTCATCGAGCATCGAAGCCGTGTCCATCTTCGTACCACCGGGTACAAGTCTTTGAAGTATCCTAATCCTCTCACTAATCCTCTCTCTCCGATGTCTTGCAGCCACACTTTGCGGATCTTTCGATATCTTCACGTTCCTTCTCTTTGGTGGTTTCACTGATTCAGGGTCAATGTTAATCGGTTGCATGGCCGCTATCCGAAATATCATTTCCCTCATAGCCGCCATCGAATTTCGCTTGTGCATTTCGCCGCCTGCGGACTGTAATTGTGTTGGAGAAGTAAACGAAATCGTGGAAGAGTTATTGTTCAAGAATGTATGTGAACCGAAATTCGGTTCTTCAAAATGTGACATGTTAGGATCGGTGAATTCGGTTGATGGGCTGTGATCATCGCCGTAAATACGAGCGAAATCAGGAAGCTTGTCAAGCTGCATAAGCATCATCATCTCGGTTTGATCCTCAGAAATAGACCTTAGAAACTCAATGTCCATTGTTGAATAAGGATTTCCTTTTATAGTAACCCTAGCTAATATGGCTTAATGTTAAAAAGGAAAGATAGTGGTTTTGAAAAGCTAAATGGACAGAGGGATGGGTGAAGTAAAGAGAAGAGGGAGATAGACTGGAAGTTGTATCAGAATGTTGCAGAGAAATAGAGAAAATGAGAGAGAAATTATTAGGGTTTTACTTTGTTTTGAGAATACAACATGAATAGTCCATCTATATATATATAACAAGTTGTTGATTATTTATACTTTATGTATTTTATTTTGGGGTTTTCATTTAAGGATATGGAATAATTATAAAATGGCATTTCCAATATATGTCCCAGAGTTGGTGGGCTTATCCCTTTTTCTTTATTTTCTCAATGGTTTCCCATTATAATTGTATATGTATTTTTTAAGATGTCATTATTGACGAATATCAAGTACATGAATCCATGAAATTATCCAAAGTTTTTATTTGGTAAGACAAATGATTGACATTATATTATATTAATCTCAAAACATTTGTTCATTGCATGTACGTGTACGCTTGTGATTGTATGTGTTAACATACGTAATAACTCCATGCTATAGTTGTTGTTTTGTCTTAATGAACTTATGTCTTTTAAATTGGTATTTTAAAAGCTAAATCTCACGTCACCTTGTCCATTAACACGTATTTAATTAGGTTTTCAAACTACAAATTCCATCCTCACATATCGATCTAACATTGATTATCGTGTTTTTGTTATGAACTAGTTGATATATACAAAAATGTAACTCATATTATATATAATCAACCCGTCCGGGCTTCCCCGTTTCGAATCCCTTCTGTTCGGATATTGATCGGTCTTCTCGTTATTTACTTATTTATTATTTTTTTAATACTTGGTTGCTACTTCGATATAATTTTTTTTTTGGTACACCTAAAGATATTGATGATAATGCTAAACATTGTCATATTCTAGTTCTAGCTAAATGGCATCACGAGCTTGCTCACCTGTTGGCCGCTGCTGCTCTTATATTATGCACTTTGGAAATATAAGTTCAATATAATAATTTATAATAATAAAATTCTACGATTTATATAAAGTTTTGTGTTGTTCTCACATGGTCGTTGCTTCTTAATTTATATAGAAAAAAAATAAGGATAATATCACATAAAATTCATAGAAAAAACATTTTATATATTTATATATCCAAGAGAAGACCACATTATTTATTACTGTATTTAGAAGGTTATTAATTCTATCCTTGTAATTATTATTTAAAATTCCAAAACTTTGACTTTGCATTAACTTTTTGTTTGTTCATATTCTTACTATAACTGTCTATTAGTAATCAAGTATAATTTTTTTAAAAAAAATAAAACATATAATAAAAGTTACATTTGGAATAAGATTGCGTTACAGAAAGGGTTGCATAGATATAGAAAGCAACAAATTCCATGCAATATATTAAATTAAAATTACTCTTGAAATAATAATGCAAATATAGTAAACAAAAGCAGATGTCAGACGATCAGATGGAGGTTGCCCCACAACGTTGAATGGCTCAGATTTGCCAACAATATAATGCTTTTGATGATGGTTTATGAACGAATTACACATTTATAGTGCAACTATATTCTTTAAAATCAATACATTTAAGTGTGTTTTCGGATCTTGAGTTCAATGGTATAACTAGAATAGGTACGAATTAGATAAATTGTTTGGTTTAATAGTTTGGATATGAAATTCGAGTATGAGCCCTGATAAATAAATAGCGTCCATACCCATCAAAACTGACGGATTTGCGAATTCAAATGCATTCACATTCCACGCAAACTCGTACCGTTTTCATTCATGAATAATAACCCAAATGGACTCCAAGTAAACAACCCGAAGTATAAACAACTACATTATATATATAATGATGATTATATAGATATAAGTTTAAAATTTTAAATATTTTGTAGGGAAAGAGCCCGGCCACACTCACATGAGAGTAGTCAGAGGTATAAAATAAACTAATCCGGGCGGTGAGTGATTCCGGTGCCGGAATATTTTCATTGATGTTTAACACGTGGAGATAAGCCACTTGATCCAAAAATGGGGCCACACTATTATATTATAGTAATAAACTTATAAACTAGTAATAAATAAAAAGGCCAAATAAATATAATGAGAGAAATATATCCTGAAGGGGTCTTATTATAATGATGATTGGAACGCTATTCAAGGCAGATTGATGAGGTTTGATATATGCAGGCACAGGCACAGGCACAGCCAAAGGCAAGACAGCAATAAAAACAACACAGTTAGAGTTAGAATTAGTATTTGTACTGCCAAACAACCACTGCTTCATGTGATCCCTACAATAACTCCTGTTCTATCTATCTATCTATCTATGCACCCCCACACAACTTGTTGGAAATTAAATTATAATTATATTGTAGATTTAAAATTAAGCGCACGAAGATCATTATATAAATTTCACGTTTATTGAAGAGTATAGAAATGAACAAGGTGCTAGTGGAGTCTTCGTACGTAATCCCATGCACCAAATGCAATTGGCTAGCTAACTCTCGGGCGTAGGTTAGTTGATTTTGAAAAGGAGGACTGCAAAGAAGATTTATTATAATAATATATACAACACAATAAACAATGTGTTTCATGGACGGACGGACAGTCTTTTAAACGGGTTGTTAAATCACCTAACCATGTCTTCCATACAATTTTCACGGAGTGGAGTACGTGGCCGTTTGCGATTGTTAACTTATTACAAGCTCATCACTTTACATGATTGATATGATGCATACAGATTGATCGAATACACTATGTAAATGTTTAAAATTGATCATTTAATCAATATTTGTCGTTTGTATTTGATCCTTTATTTGATCATATGTGTAAATTTGTGTCTTGGACGTACTTATATGATTAATATGATTGATGATTTTTTAATTTACAATTACTCCCTACAAATTCCAATAACACCAAGAGTAAACTTTACAATTAAGTAGTTATGTTGATATTTTCGTTTCGATTCTACACGAGTCATAAGCTGAATCAAGAAGCTAGCATCTGTATACGTGATTGATCGATGTTGGAGGAGTTGCTTTTCCTTTAAAAGTTGAGTTGCTTTGTTTAACGAATAGAATCTATATGATTTGTAAAATAAATATAGTCGAAAAATTGTCTTCTAAATTCTTTTAATTTAATCTAAGCCCAAGAACATTCCATAAATAATGCTACTCCGGCCCGGACACAAGTCCATTTATATACTTGCGTACCCAACAATATTCCAACATCAACAAATATTAATTAGTTGTTGGAAGCAATTATATAAGTTTAATGCTTCTTTCATTTTACATTTTAACTAATAAACATCATTAATTGCAAAGTAGGTGTGTACGATTGTTCAAAAACCACATCGAACCGGATCGCGAACCATTAAATGAAAAATTAAGAACCATGAACCGCACCAAGTAATTTGGTTCTGGTTCGTTTGGTACCGGTTCGGTTCTTGCGATTTTGATCAAAACCGCGAACCAAATAATATACGCGCATATATATTATAATAAATAAGATGTGTAAAAACATGTAGTTATCAAATTAAATATAAGAATTATAGAATTAAAAGAAAAAACTCAAAATCGTCTAATAATCATAAACTAAAACGTTGTTGCAATTCAAACATAATATGGATGCATTGCTGTTTTTTTTTCTAACATAACATGCATGTATGTAAAACACAAAATAATATTGTAGATCAAGTTTCCAAAAAAAAATATTAAATGGATCAAGCATTAACGATTGATCAATCGGGGAAATGTGCAAAAGTAACAAAATTATTACTTTTGTGTGGAAGATGAATGAGAGAGAGAAGCTATAAGTTGTATATTTTGGATATATAAAGTATAAAAGATAAAAATCTAAAAAAAAAAAACTCTTATATACTTACAATTAATATACAATTTTAATAAAACTAATAATATAACTCAAATTCTATCGATATTAAAAGATACACATATCAAGTATATATATTTTTTTCCTATAGAACGGGTTCTAGCGGTTTGAACCGAACAGCGAACCATTAAGGCTAAAAGATAAAACCGAGAAACGGACCATTATGCTTCGGGTTGGTTCGATTCTGCTATACTCCCGATTCAATTTACCGGTTCTGACGGTTCCAGACCACTTATGTACACCCCTACTTGAAAGTATAGGCTTTTGATATACAAGTAAATTAATAATTCACCACGAACCCTATTTTTTTCTAAAGATATGAGCAATCTCTACTCTGTAGAGGTACTTCCAATAAGGCATTACCGTTTTGATGTTTTGTACTTATGTATAAAGACAACATGGTATGTTTTTTCTATTTCACGACTCATTTAATTTTAATAATATTATTGGAATGAATGAATTAATTCACCGAACGATCGAAGGTCGGGTGCATGTGGTCGTTTGGTCATTTAGAAATAGACATCGATCGATGGCGACATCTATGGACAACATAACGGACAAGGTAGAGTGATTAGGGTAGAAGACAACATCGATTAATATATTGTAATCAATGACTGCTTCCTACCATCATAACTTGAACTTCAGAGGGTAATTCTGTAAATTCACTCATGCACAAATAAAATTGTATAATAGATGCAAAGATAAGGTGGTGCACTGTGTAAATGTGTACGAGTGTATCCATTTAGGGGTGCTCATGGTCAACGATTAATTGAAGTCATCGTTGTATGAAAGTAAAACTTTTTTGGGTTTGAATATTAAGCAGGATCAATAGTGACTAGTAGTTTATGTTTAAATCATTCAGTTCCATGTAAATTATGACAAACTAAATCAGCATGAAGTATAGAATTGGTAACAGTAGAACATATACTCGATCACAATGTTACGTTGTTATTATTGATCGTGACATATACATATGTCAATATTGCTACGTACTAATCCTGCGATTTGGTTATATAACATATGAAGGGTTTTTAATAGATTTATACGTTATAAAAGTTTAATCTTTATTAACAATTAATACAATTATATGTGCGGAGGCGTTAAGAAATATTTAATCACATTAAATCAAACCCTTTAGCCAAGATCATAATTTTCAATAATAAAACATGTACGCAATTTAATTACACTTAATTAAATATAACTTACATCGGGTGCTTGGCAAGATCTCTAATCTTCTACTCGTTGCCAAAGTACGAGTGAACTTATCTTGATCTTCCTTCTTGTTCTTCCTTGAATCGGCTACTACGGGATACGTTAGGTATCCACCTTTGATCCACAGTTGAACGGACGGTAGTATCCTAGGTGTGCATACTAAATGCCCAAACCAAGAACACGATTAAATCGCGAACTCGCAAACCCCAATAGGGGTTGGCCGACTTTCAGCTTTGGGTGGGTTGAGGTCGGTCGACGAAACCAAGGGAAAGGGAGAGGGAGAGGGTTTTCGTTAGGCCATTGAGCAACCAATAATGAAACCCCTAGCCCTTTATTTATAGTTGCAGTCAGCTTATTCTTCAAGCTACTAATTACACTATTAACCCTTTAGTTTAATAAGTGATTAAACTTAACCCAAACTTATTAATTTACAATTAAAACCTTGTAGTTTAATATTAATTAAACTAATTAATTTATTTATAAAACTAATTATAAATAAATTCTTTTATTAAATAAATAATTACGCTTAATTATTTATAATAATAAATGTCTCAATTGTGTTCGACCAAATTATTCATTTCACATAAATGAACGATATCAAATATCTAATTATATTATCACACTACTTATTCGGTTGTGCTCATCGGTGTGACCCTGTGGTGTTCATGTGATGCTGGATTTGATATTTATTTATGTTAATTTTAATCACATAATCTTTCAGACTCCCACTTGTGCGAAATATTAACATCGGTAAAATATCATGTACCTAAGGCGGTCCCTACCAGTAACTTAGGTTAACCAGATCAATGAAGCAATCACTCCTCGTAGCTTAACAGCCTAGTTGAAATAAAATATAAACGGTGAGGGTATGGCTATATCCTTTTGCAATTTCTTAAGATATTTTAGAGTATAAGGCATGGACCGTATGAACCTTACAATACTCAAGTCCTATTTTCGATTACAGATTTGCACCGACTAAGCAAGTGACTTATCACTCGAGTATGGCCATACATTTCTTCAGTCCAATTCATCGACGGCCTAGGAGATATCTCTCTTGCTTTTATACAAGAGTTGCAAAGTCCCATCTTGCGAGTTAAACTAGAAATCACAACATGTGTTCTTCGTCAGCCAACGAATAACCGTTATGGATGCTCATTTACGAACACCGTTAGATCTCATCAGAAACCAACTAGGTTCACATGCAAAAATCTAACATGCCCAGGTCAGAGGATAGTGCGCTACGATTGAGAATACCCATGACAATGGTCCACGAAGTATTAACTAAATATGTGGGACAATCCAACATTTAATCGCATTAAGTCCTAGTGATCAGGCATCACAAATTAACAGTGACTGTACCTTATCTACAGGACAAGTTGCTACTTAAAGCTGTAACATACCATCTTTCACTATAACCGATCTCCCTATTGTAGTTCCCACGACAATAAGCGGTTATGGATATGTGTCTCATACACTTTAGAATAAGCTTGCCTTATCCATGGATACTAAAATATACTAAATATGAACAACATGAAGGCCTCGTCATATCTCAATGAGTCATCCGACAATAACATGCCACAGTTCATGGTTTCGGAATCAGGTTGCCGTATATGAATATATATAGAACTATTTCCAATTCATTTATATTAACTATATTTATTAAGATGCATTTCTCTAAACATATCTTATTAAATATCTACCCACTAATCTAAAAGATTTTAGACTTTATTTGTTATAGCTATAATTCGAATATTTGTTAATGTTATACAATGATCATTTAATATGCACACCGAACTAAAACATATTAGATCATGATATCACCTATACAAAGCATTCACTATGACTAACCATTAATTCAACTTAATGAAATTGACTTCACAATGAAATTGATGTTTCCAAATACTTGGATTTTAAAATTTCTTTTAAACAATCATCAAACATTTTTAAGTCAATCCAACAATAAATTTTAATTCTCTAACAATAATATTAACAATTTAATATTCTTGTGAGATTTTAAAATTTCCATTTAACGCTCCCACTAAATCTAACAATATTCTTGAATCCAATTTCTACAAAACAAATCTCATATTTATTTTAGATATGATTCTCTTCATTATATGCAATATAAGCGTTGATTAAATAATCAAACAAATAAACTAATCGTTTTGGTTTAATGATGTGTTATGAAAACACATTATCAATTTGATTCTCATAAACAAGAATAAATCAAACCATAACAAGTTTATTATTATTAATTGACACTTCAATTCATTGTATCTAATAAGTTCATCCAACTTATTCATACATTTCCATGCATATAATAGATTCAATAATCTTTGAAGTAGTATTTATTTAGTGTTAAGTTAAATATAAATCTAACCCATAACTTTGGCAACTTACATTTTCAATAATTCATAATTATATTAAAAATATCAACTAAACAACATTTGTTTAATTGTATTACTCATGAACTTGTATATCACAATGATAAGTTCTAAATGAGTCACACAATTGGATTGTTACATGTGGATTATATTTGGGATTTAATCATAAGTTTTAAATAAAAACTTTTCAAAACTTTTTTCGCACATTTCAATCATTATTTCACAAAATAAAAATTTTAATAACAAAACTATTTAAATATTCAAAAAATATATAACCAAGCTCAAAATGAGCAAACCATATTGTTAAAATAATGTATGAAATAATATCCCAAAAATTTAAAAATAAACTTTTGTGACTATAGCACTTATTCTCCACATCCAAGCTTCTTGAACAACGCTATCTCCATAGCTCCAATTCAAGTGCTTCATTACTTTTTGACTCCTACAATCAAATATTGTACACATTAGATCAACCATCTAATATAGTCATATGAAGTAATAAACAATCCTTTATAGGATATCATCACTAACCAGAACTCTCAATACCATTCCTCTTATCGTTAAGATAATCGGAACAGTTCCTCCTCCAATGTCCAAGCTTATTACAATGAAAGTAATGACGCTCGGCTTTGGACACTTGGGCTTTTGGTGCTGGCTTTGAAGTTAAATCACTATTCTTCTTTTTTCCTTTGTTGCCACGAAACTTACGCTTCTTCTTAACACCCCCATCACGAATCATCAACACATCTTTAGACTTGACGGGTTCCATATCCTTTTGTGCAAATTTCAACATTTGATGCAACTCATGTATGGACCTTTCCGTATTGTTCATAATGTAATTAAGTACAAATTGCTTATACTCCTTACTTAATGAAGCGAGAATTATATCAGTAGCTAATTCTTGCGGAAAGGCATGTCCAAGTCTCTCAAGACAGTTAAGGTACCCTATCATTTTCACAACATGGGCAATCACATCGGATCCTTCAGCCATCTTGAAACTATTCAAATCCTTAGTGGCGTCAAACCTTTCGGTTCTAGCAATGGATTGAAAAATCTCTCTCAATCGACGAATCAAAATATACGCCGTTGTCTCCATGTAATTAACTTGGAGTTTGGGAGACATAGTAGCAAGCATCAAACATTGCACATCAAGAAGATCGTTCTCATGCTTGGAGTAAGAATTTCTAACGTCCTCGGTGGCATCGTTTGGTGGCACGGGACTAAGAGGTGTCTCGAGCACATACCACTTTCGTTCATGGCGAAGGACAATTCGAAGATTCCTTTCCTAATTACGAAAGTTAGGCCCGGACAACTTATCCTTCTCAAGGATCGAACGAAGCGACAAGTTCGTAGTGTTATTAGCGTTAATGATGTTATTAGCCATCTATATTAAAACAAACAAACTTTAGTTGTTCCGATTTAAACTCTTAATAATTTATAAACCCCAATAGAACTATTAAGCTAGGATCCGACATTCACACTAAAGTGTGCCCTCAACGAAGGCTGCAATGACACACGATAGCTTTTTAGGTAAATCACATATCAATTGCATCACATATACAACTCCTAGACTCTTGAGACTCTAAATTTTAATGTTTAGGTATATTTAATCTCAACTTACAACTTGGGCCAAGTCTCACTTGGAATCACCAATAGACTAAACCATTTGCTAACTGTGGGGAACTGGCCATCTTCTCAAGTGGATATCGCGGCCCTTTCACTTCACCCTAATCGAGTGCAACCATGCCCACCCGCGGAGGCGGCAAAGGACACGGAGTCGAGTTCGGTATGAATGTCCACAAATGGAGGGTGCTTACGGTCTAAATTAAATAGGGTTTTAGGTTTTAATTCTCTAATTAAACCTACTTCGGTATTTTCTTAAACTAATTTCAAAAATTACTTTTAAATATATATAAGCTATGCCTGAGTTTATATATTATAGATTTAATAAAACACGACCCTTAGGAAATCATCAAGTTTAAACCATTTCCTAGTTTTTTTCATTTCTTATTAAAAACAAGGATTTTATTAAGTCTCTAATAATGTGTTCATCATAGAGGAATCAACATTTCATAAATGCGTTCACTCGACAATACACATTACCTAATGTTTTATATATGTCCTAATTATTAATCTAACAATTCACCAATCATTCGAATAATTAGACATGCATAGACATAAAACAAAACATATAAAATATAGTGACATAGCCTTGCCATAATCTAAGTTTGATTTCCGTGAGCCATTACGGAAACCAAGAATCAACCTAAGGGACAAACATGACACATGGTTGGCAATCTTGATCTTCGTGCTCCCACTAGCTCCAACGACTACTCGTCACTTCATGGAAAGCAAAGACTCATTGTGGTTGCTCCTTTTTTCTTTTGAACTCCATCTTCTTTTGTATTACATTTGATTTAACTAAAACTACTTTTTCATAAAATTAAAAATACAAATAAATGGGGTTGTAAGTGACACGCAGATCTCCCCTTAAACCAAAAGAAAATTACAATACAACCAAAATAAACACAACCACGCAGTTCATATATTAGGTCAAATTTGGCTCGGCTATGGTCACAACACATGCAACAATTATAATCAAAATTATAAAACTATAATGGAAGCTTAAACTATAGTTTGCTTAGGGCGTTTAATTGGATACATGCATTATCTAATAAACGCACCTATTCAATATATACAAACTACGAGTTCCATTATATGTACATTATCTTTGTATCAAATACAACAATTAATAATTGTCCTTCTACAATTCTATTGAATTATAAACTAACAATTACCTTTTAATTAGTTTCTTGACTTATTGTTTCTTTGACTTTAACTTTTAAATAGAATTAACATGTTTGACCGAAAATTGCTTTTCTTTTAAAACAACCTTTTAAACAATTTTAATTTAAAAACATGTCAATTGTATTTAAACCTTTTAAAACAATACTTTAGTGTTTTTTTTTTAAAATACTAACTTGTATAAATAACATTAGTTTTAATTAGATTTACTTAAAACATTAAATTATACAAAACTAGAATTTCACTTAAAAACTAATTTGTATAATTCAACTAATTAAATCATCAAAGTTACTCAAGATTTCATAAATCATAACTTTTAATTAGTTTAATGCTTTACGAACTTTATCTCGATTCTTTTAACAGTTCCTGTATTATTCCAAAAATCAATATCTTTAGGTTTAATAACCCTAACCTCGATTTTGCTAAATGATCAAAAAATCCTAGCCAAAGATCGACTAATCCATGGGTTTGGTTAGAACCCTAAGTCGACTTTTGCTAAAGGTCTTATACCTTTGCAAGAATCAACTTATACCTAGAGTTTCATAAACCCTAGTTGATCACATCAATGGGTTAAAAATTGATTTTCTTGGGGTTTTGGAACCCTAAGGTTTTATTCAAACCTTATATTGATTTCTTGCTCGCCAAGTTAATACCAATTTGTATTATATTTTGTTAGAATATCAAATACCTAACACTTTTGCCAAAAGCGATTTTCCTAAGGGTTTGGGAAAACCCTAAAATCAATTTTGCATAAGTTACAATAATATAATCAATATTAACTTAAAACAAGAAGATTTAGCCGTTAGTTTTCGGGTTAAACGATTTAAACTATTAATCAATATGACTTTGGTTATGGTGTTAAACACCATATACTAAAATTTATCAAAACAAGGCTTCACATAAACCTTGGAGCAATTTTAGTACAACCAAATCATACGTATTTTGGATCAATCGCGAATAACCAACTTATACGCGTTGTTTAAATATTTAACATACTACACGGTATAAACCGATTACAAGAAAAGTAGAAGAAGAGAACAATAACTAAAACTCAATTAAAAGAAGCATACAAGAAACACAATTACAGTTTTATTAGAAAATTATATGGCTCTGATACCACTGAAGGGTTTTTAATAGATTTATACGTTATAAAAGTTTAATCTTTATTAACAATTAATACAATTATATGTGCGGAAGCGTTAAAAAATATTTAATCACATTAAATCAAACCCTTTAGCCAAGATTATAATTTTCAATAATAAAACATGTACGCAATTTAATTACACTTAATTAAATATAACTTACATCGGGTGCTTGGTAAGATCTTTAATCTTCTACTCGTTGCCAAAGTACGAGTGAACTTATCTTGATCTTCCTTCTTGTTCTTCCTTGAATCGGCTACTACGGGATACGTTAGGTATCCACCTTTGATCCACAATTGAACGGACGGTAATATCCTAAGTGTGTATACTAAATGCCCAAACTAAGAACACGATTAAATCGCGAACTCGCAAACCCCAATAGGGGTTGGCCGACTTTCGGCTTTGGGTGGGTTGAGGCCGATCGACGAAACCAAGGGAGAGGGAGAGGGAGAGGGAGAGGGTTTTCATTAGGGTATTGAGCAACCAATAATGAAACCCCTAGCCCTTTATTTATAGTTGCAGTCAGCTTATTCTCCAAGCTACTAATTACACTATAAACCCTTTAGTTTAATAAGTGATTAAACTTAACCCAAACTTATTAATTTACAATTAAAACCTTGTAGTTTAATATTAATTAAACTAATTAATTTATTTATAAAACTAATTATAAATAAATTCTTTTATTAAATAAATAATTACGCTTAATTATTTATAATAATAAATGTCTCAATTGTGTTCAACCAAATTATTCATTTCACATAAATGAACGATATCAAATATCTAATTATATTATCTGTAACACCCCCAAATTTGATGGTTTGCGGAAGCATACTTTGGGTGTTACTAATCAATAATCAAAGCACATAAGATATAGTAAACGACTCTATATGCGTCGTTTTAACAAAAATATATTAATATGAGAATGTTTACAACATTTGAAGCTGTACATAGCTCGTGTTCGATTTAAATAAGAGATTTCAGTACATGAGTACTTGTACAAAATATACTAATGCAAGAAAATCTCTAATATCTGCATGCTGACTCGAGCTATAGTGTCCCTGATGGCAGTCCAACCTACTGCTGGGTACCTGTGAAACATGCTAAAATGGGTCAGCTAAAGCTGGTGAGCTCACAGGTTTGAAATCAGATAATATCGTTTGAACCGCAAGATTTAAATAATGATTTGCATCCAGCAAATAAATAGTATGTATACAGCCATGAGCACATAGTCTGAGCTTAACTCGAGGGTCGGGTCCCATATAGAGAATTCCGAGCGAGGTGCCTCCACGAGTGTCTAATCCACACTCGTCTGAACAATTATTAGTACGTCCGTTTACCCAGTTAGTGCTTGCTAACCCGGACGAGGAGGGTCAATCCTATATGGTACCATATACTAATAATCACGCTACAACGTATTACCAAACTATGCTGACGGAGGACTTTGAAATGATTAGTGGAAAACAACTCATGTAGTATATTGTAAAGTTTGTACTTGCGTTCACATGTTAAAATAAGCATTGAATCACACCCCTGAGTGAAAAGCGGTAAAAAGAGGGGCTATGAGACTCACCTGAGTCTTGAGCGTTTGGTCAATAACGTACGGTGCTTAATCAAGCAATGAGATGTCCACAGACAGATAACCTGAGGGTGTCCACGACACGCGATGGTTATTAATATGAGTCGGTATCTCAAAGGACTACCTTTGTAGTTGTTATACAACTATATATGTCCAAATTACTACGATTTGGTTGATTATTAGATTTGTGTTTTGAAAACGTGTACGGGCCGTTGGTGACAGATTTATGATATTAACCTCAACATTATTATCTTGTTTTTCTAAGTATCTTGCTTGTATTATATATATACCAATGTATTCCCGAAGTCGTGTAGTTGAAAGTTTAAAGTTTTACTAGTCCAACACTTAGTGGAAAAATCTGAGTTTTCTGTGTTTTGCGACACAATATGCGACACAAAAGTTTGTCATGCGACACAAGGGTTGTGTCGCATAGGGATGCGACACAAGAGCTTAGCGACACAAGGGTTGTGTCGCATAAGCGTACGATGCTGATTTAACAGCGACATAATGATTGTGTCGCATGGGATTTGCGACATAAGGTACGACATAATGGTTGTGTCGCAAGACTTACGACACTAATTATTTAGTACGACACAAGGTGCGACATAACAGGTTTTATGCGACATAAGCTGCGACACAAGGCTTGTGTCGCAAAGATGAACACCAAGCCAGTACCCAGCGACTGACGCGTTTTTCCGATCCAAAACTCAATTTTAACATACTTTTAGGCTATAAAATCGTGTTCTCTTCCTAGTATAGGACATATATAAGTTATATAAATGACTATCAAGTGAAAATACTAAGAATCGAGTGGTTTCGGGATTTTGTCAGAAACTTACAAAGTGGCGAAATGGAAATCCGGAAAGATAGAAGTGTAGATCGTTGCGAGGTGGTCGTGAATCTCTAAAAATCTTGATGATCCGGGTGCGTATAAAGGTGTTATTTGGCGATTTTAGTGGATGGTGGTGGTTTGATGATTTTGGAGAAAAAAGAAGAGAAGAGAGAGAGAGAGGTGATGGAGAAATGGGGAAAAGAAAGGGGAAAGTGGGAGGTTAACCTCCCATTTTTCAGTCTCCGCTCTGCGCTCCGTAAGGTGTTCGTTTTCCCGATTATTTAAGCGTTAAATATTTATTTTACATATTCAAATATAAGTTTTAAAATACGAATTATTACTCGATATTTTTATTGAAGTATTTTACCAAATGTTTTATATTTGAGTTATAAATCTAATTTAGTTCGTTTTATTAGTTTGCGCGTTTTAATATTTTAGTTGGGTAAAAGTTTATTTGTACATTATAATACGAGTCTGAAATATTACCAAGAATTGTTTTTAAGTATAATTGGGTTGTTAAACAGTAATTAAATTATTTAATAATTTGTTCACCAACGTCCGTATTTAATTGAACCAAATTACATTCGATTTAAATTGCGTACGATTTAATCAAATCGCATTTTCGTATATATTCAACAATATATATTTCGATACATAAATTAGCCTAATACAGAACTAATTACATGTATTAACAGTGAATTAGGCACTACTAGCTAGTCCTAATTTGGCGGGTGTTACATTCTCCCCCTATTAGAAGAATTTCGTCCCGAAATTTAGTTCGAGGTCGCGTTTGATGTAGAATCGGTGAATAGCTGAGGGTATTTGAGTCGCATTTGGTCTTCTCGTTCCCAAGTGAATTCCGGACCGCGCCGCGAATTCCACCTGACCTTAATGTTGGGAATACGACTTTGTTTGAGTTGTTTGACCTCACGGTCCATGATTTCAGCAGGTTCCTCAACAAAATGAAGTTTGTTATCGATGCGAATCTCATCGAGTGGTATAATGAGTGTCTCATCAGACAGTCATTTCTTTAGGTTAGAAATGTAAAAGGTAGGGTGCACGCTGCTGAGTTCGGATGGCAGCTGCAATCGATATGCCACGGGGCCAATCCGTTCGAGGATCTCAAAAGGCCCAATGTACCTAGGATTCAATTTCCCGCGTTTGCCGAATCGGATTACGCCTTTCCAAGGTGATACATTCAGAAGTACTCGATCCCCAACCTGGAACTCGAGTGGTTTGCGTCTCACGTCAGCATAACTTTTCTGACGATCACGTGCGGCTTTGAGCTTATTTTGAATCTCGAAGATTTTCTCGGTTGTTTCGTGAATGATTTCCGGACCCATGAGTTGGCTATCCCCAACTTCGGTCCAACAGATAGGTGACCGGCACTTACGACCGTACAGTGCCTCGAATGGTGCAGCCTTGATGCTAGAGTGATAGCTGTTGTTGTACGAGAACTCGCACAACGGTAGATGTTGCTCCCAGTTTACACCGAAGTCAACTACGCAGGCACGTAGCATGTCTTCAAGTGTTTGAATTGTTCATTCACTTTGGCCGTCGGTTTGAGGATGGTATGCGGTACTCATATCAATACGGGTACCCAATGATTTTTGAAGTGATTGCCAAAAGTGAGATGTGAAACGACTGTCCCTATCTGAGATAATCGAGATTGGAACACCGTGTCGAGAAATGATTTCCTTGATGTAAGTTCGTGTGAGGCGTTCCATTTTATCGGATTCCTTGATCGCCAGAAAATGAGCAGATTTGGTGAGACGATCGACGATCACCCAAATGGTATCGCAACCGCTCGATGACTTGGGTAGTTTGGTTATGAAATCCATGGTGATTTGTTCCCATTTCCATTTGGGAATGTCAGGTTGCTGAAGTAAGCCAGAAGGTTTTTGGTGTTCGGCTTTGACTTTCGAGCAAGTAAGACACTTGCTGACATACGTGGCGATTTCGGCTTTCATGTTCGGCCACCAATAAAAATCATTGATGCCATGATACATTTTGTCGGATCCCGGATGGATGGAATATTTAGACTTGTGAGCTTCATCCATCACCAAGTCTCGCAGGTTCCCAAAACTAGGCAACCAGATCCGGTTTGAGAGACACCTGACTCCGTTAGGTTTGATTTCGAATTGTTTATCCATGCCTCGCAAGACTTCGTTTTTGACATTATCAGGTTTGAGGGCTTCGAGTTGAGCAGCGAGGATCTGGATGTCTAGATCATTGTGAATAATCATACTGAGGGCTCGGACTCGAAGTGGTTTCGATCGTTCCTTTCGACTGAGGGCGTCGGCAACAACATTTGCCTTCCCCGGATGGTATTTGATTTCGCAGTCGTAATCGGTAAGCAACTCCACCCATCGACGTTGCCTCATGTTGAGATCCTTTTGATCGAATATATGTTGGAGACTTTTGTGGTCGGTAAAGATTGTGCACTTAGTGCCATAGAGATAATGTCTCCAGATTTTGAGAGCGAACACGACAGCTCCAAGTTCAAGGTCATGAGTGGTGTAGTTCTTTTCGTGGATTTTAAGTTGTCGTGAGGCATAAGCAATGACCTTGTCTCGTTGCATTAACACGCAACCGAGACCTTGATGAGAAGCATCGCAGTATACCACGAAGTCATCGGTGCCTTCGGGTAGTGATAGAATTGGAGCACTGCAAAGCTTTTGTTTCAGAAGTTGGAACGCTGACTCTTGTTTATCGGTCCAATCGAACTTTTTGTCCTTCTGAGTCAGTACCGTGAGTGGTTGAGCTATTTTTGAGAAATTTTCGATGAATCGCCGATAGTACCCGGCAAGTCCTAGAAACTGTCGTACTTCGGTCGGTGTGGTAGGTGCTTGCCAGCACTTGATAGCTTCGATTTTTGATGGATCAACATGAATTCCTTGACTATCGATAACATGTCCAAGGAATTGAACGGTTTGTATCCAGAACTCACACTTAGAGAATTTGGCGTAAAGCTCCTCGTGTCTAAGTAGTTCTAGAATAGTTTTGAGATGTTGCGCATGTTCTTGCTCGTTACGCGAATAGATGAGGATGTCATCGATAAAAACAATGACAAACTTTTCGAGGTAAGGTTTGCACACCCGATTCATAAGGTCCATAAATACAGCCGGTGCGTTGGTTAATCCAAAGGGCATCACTTGGAACTCATAATGCCCTTAACGGGTTCGGAAAGCAGTTTTCGGGATGTCGGTGTCGCGAACACGTAGTTGATGATAACTTGACCGAAGATCGATCTTTGAATAAAAACTCGACCCTTGAAGTTGGTCAAAAAGGTCATCAATTCGAGGGAGTGGGTAACGGTTCTTGACGGTTAACTTGTTCAACTCTCGGTAGTCGATACACATTCTGAATGAACCGTCCTTCTTTTTGACAAACAAGACTGGAGCTACCCAAGGTGAAGAACTCGGTCTGATGAATCCTCTATCCAGGAGTTCCTGTAACTGGGTGGACAACTCCTGAAGTTCGGATGGGGCTAAACGGTACGGTGCGCGGGCCACCGGTGCGGCACCTGGCACGAGATCGATTGAGAACTCAACCTGTCTAAGTGGAGGTAAGCCATGTAGTTCTTCCGGAAAGACTTCGGGAAAGTCTCTAACAATAGGCACATCCTCAAGTCGCTTCTCCTCCGACTTTTTCTCCATGATGTGCGCGAGGATTGCAGGATAACCCTTTCTCAGAAATTTTCGGGTTTTCAAACAGGAGATGATGTTTAGTCTCGTCCCACCGGTCTCCCCCTGTATGATTAGGGTTCGACCAACGGCGAGAGGGATGCGGACGATTTTGTCATAACAGATGATTTCGGCTCGATGTTTGGACAACCAGTCCATTCCAATGATGACGTCGAAACTTTCAATTTCAACGGGCACAAGATCGATGGAAAAGGTTTCATCAGCTAAGTTTAAAGTGCAATTAGGTATCACACTATTGGTTTCTATAAGTTTCCCATTTGCTAGCTCTACAGTGTACTTAACATCTAAGGCAACAGGAGTGATGTCAAGTAGTGGGCAAAACTCATCAGAGATAAAGCTTCTATCAGCACCAGTATCAAATAGAACAGAAGCAGTTAAGTTGTTGAGGAGGAACATACCCGAGACCACATTCGGGTCTTGACGGGCATCCCCTGAGTTGATTACGAAGGCTCTACTTCGGGTGTTGTTGTTGTTGCTGTTGCGGTTGTTGTTGTTGTTGCCTTGGTTCTTCAGTTTTGGGCACGTGTCCCTGAAGTGCCCGGGGTTCCCACATTCAAAGCAGACCTTGGGTGGCCTAGTGTTGTTGTTGGAATTGTTGTTGGCAGGTGATCGGCAATCTTTGGTGAGGTGGCCATACCTCTTGCAATTGTTGCAAAAGGGACCACATGAACCTTCATTTGGAGCAGTAGGGTTTGTTCCCGGTGTAACCCCGTTTGGTTTCGGTGGTGGAGTTGTAGGCTTTGATGGTGTCGGGTTTCTTGTTTTGGTAGCTGTTGTGGTTGTCGGACCACTTTCTTTTGTTGTTGTGGGAGGACGAAACGGGTGGTTCTGGGCCTTCGCTCATAGCCATGAGGTCGTGGGCTAATCGTATGGCACCGTCAATAGTGGTTTGGTTTGAGGAGGTGACGTTCCCCCGAACAGGTTCCGGAAGACCAAGAATGTACTTTATGATTTTATCGGGTTCCGTTCTCACCATAGCTGGGCGGGGGGCAGCGAGCTGCTGGAATCTGGTGGTATAACCATCGATATCACCATTCTGAACTGTTAGGTTCCAGAACTCCTCGTCCAGCTTTTGGAGTTTGTCTATCGAACAGTACTTGGCGGTGAGTTTTGTTTTCAAGTCCTCCCAAGAGAGTTGGTAGGCAGTGTCAGCACCCACTGATTGGGAATATGAGTTTCACCAAGAGTGAGCATCATCTTCGAGGGAGCAGGTGGCGAAATTAACTTTGTCGTTTTCCGCGCATTTGCTGATGCAGAAAACAGTTTCCATCTTTTCGAACCATCTGATTAGTCCGATGGCTCCCTCAGTACCCTTGAAGCTTGAGGGTTTGCAGTTCTGAAAGTCCTTGTAAGAACAAGGTTTAGCAGCGGGGGTTTAAGCGGCATTGCTATTTCTCCCGGAATTCTGTGGAGTATTCCGAGCCAAGGCTTCAGTCACAGCCTGGGTTATGAGTGACGTAAGCTGGGCATCGGTGTATGGTCTCGTCTTTGGCGGCATGCTTCTTCAATAAAAAAAATGAAGATACATGAGATTTTGTAAGAAAATTTTATTTGTCACAGATGCTCATGTATAAAAGCGGTAATACATAACATCAATATGAAAAATGACAATTAATATGAGTTGAAACAACAAGGAATATCTGATAGATAATACGAGTTCAAAGGTTACATCCCATGGATGTATTACAAAAGGTGTCGGGAATTGTTACATCCGACCGAGTCATAAAGTAGCGCTTAAATAGTTATTAGACTACAAGATAGATTACAAGACAAGGACTACACTAGTCTCAACGTAGATTAATTTGTTCCATCATTTCAATGAGACGATCCACAGTATTTGCAAGTCTGCTGGCCTGTCGGGCATTGTCTTCAGCCAATGCTAGTCGCTGTACCAAACCACGGGCATATTCTTCTGTTTCCCGTGAGCGTTGCTCACACTCTTCTAGTCTGTGTTTCAAGAGGGCGGTTTCCACGCTTATCTCCACCACTTTGTTGAAAAGAATGTCTACATTGTTAACGGTGGTTTCATGATCCTCGGAGACTTGTTCGATGCGCTCGAGGGATGTAAGTCTCCAGTTTTCGTTCGTCTCCTGCAACACGACGTCCATGGTGAGAAGTCGTTGCTCGTGTTGTGTAACACCCCCAAATTTCACTGTTTGGCGGAAGCAAGGTTTGGGGTGCTACTAATCAAATATCACAGCACAAAGATACAGTAAACGACAACTATATGCAACGTTTGTAAATTAGTTACATTCCCATAGATATAATGTTTGAAAACTTAATGTTTTCGTATACAAAATGTAATTTCCTAGAGTCCACGCGTATGGCGGGAGATTCTATTACATAATCAACATATACAAAAGATAATGCTGAGAATCTCCGTTAATGCAGTTTAGTTGAAATCATGCGACTCTAGCTAAAGTCCTGGAGTAATCCTACTCCATCCGGGTACCTGAGAAAACATGCTAAAAAGGTCAACACGAATGTTGGTGAATCTCACAGGTTTGTAAGTAATATCAATTTTGAACACGAGATTTCATCAGTAGTGCCCGCAGACGTAAAATCAGTAATTGCAATCCTGCAATCGTAAAACAAGTATTTGCAATCCCGCAAATGTAAGTAAGTAAGTTATACCGTTGCCATGAGGCTCATAATCGTAGCTTAACCCGTAATTAATAAGTTTGCTCCCGTGACATGCTCGTAAATGAGCAAGCATCAGTAACGAATAATAGTCGCCCGTTTATACAGTACGGTTCGTGGTAGCGCTACTACCCCGGGCGGGGAGGGTCATTTCCCTAATGGATCCATTAACTAGTGTTCGCGCTTAAGTCCATAACTAACGATATATGTAGGAGAGACTTCTGTAAATAGTAAACAACTCATGCAATTACGTTTGGTATAGTAAACAGTTTTAGTACTTGTGTTCAAGGAAAACTAGTAGCATGTTTCTCCCCCAATAAGATAAAACAGTAAAAGTGGGGCCGTAAGACTCACTTGAGTCTTGAAATAAGCCGTAGCAAATAGCAAATAGCAAGTAGTAAATATAGCAAGTAGGTTCTCTGAACCCGTAATGTAACATCCTCGAAATGGACCTAGTTGTTTATATATTATTTCTTGATTTAAATATGTATTTAAATGTGTTTGGAAATAATATTGTTTGAAATAGTTGAAATAATTGGAATAGGAGTTAAATATTCCAATGTGATAAGTGAATTATTAATTGTTGTAAATTAATATAGTTAACGGTACAATAAAATGTTTGGACTCGCAAATGGTTTTCGGGTTCCAGACAATAGATTGAGATGGGGTATTAAATTATACCCGTATATTGAAGGCGGTTTGTGAACCGACTATATATTTAACTTTCCATTTTAGGAAAGTTCATTTAGAAACTTTAGAAACTCATAGAAACTCTCTGAAAACTTCCAAATCAATCCAGAAATCAAATCAGGAAGTTGTGATTCTCGTGAATCTTCATAATCATCAGATTACCATCGTTAGATTCTTCAATCAGTAAGTATTCTTGAGTATTTAAGAATTTGATTTTTGATTGAATTTGGGTAAATTGATGATTTGAGAGATTTGGATGTTAGAAACAAGTTATAAGTGTTACATATTGATTATGTGATGATATTTGAGGTTTATAACCGTTTAAAAACGAGTTTTTGGTGTTTTGAGGATTAAACCCGCGAGTTAGGGTTTCTGCTGTTCTTGCTGGGCTGGGACGAGGCCAGAAGCCGGCGGCTTCTTTGGCCAAGCCGGCGGCTTGTTTTTGTTAGCCGAAGCCGGCGGCTTCATAAGCCAAGCCGGCGGCTTGTGATGTTTTGTAGGAACCCGGCGGGTATAAACCCGACCCGGCGGCTTGGTAGGCTGTAATCACATTTCTTGTTTGATTGTTAATAGTAATGTGATCAATAGTTAATACAAGTTGATATATGATAATAATTATATTGTAAATCATTAGTGTATAATTAGGAACTAGTAATCTTGATGTGGATTATGTTAAGTTCTTAATATTATTGATTGATATAAGTTAAGTATTGATGACCTGGGTTACTAACTTATATTTGATTTACTGATTCTCAGATGTGGAGAAGGCTCAGTGATATAAGACTACTGAGTGGAGGCCTGAGGTAGTCGGTGAGTGGATCTGTAACCTCAGTGTGATTTAGTTGTAATGATTTGATTTACAACCAGTAATTTATAGTATTACTTTGATATGATACATCTGTAGAGATATCTTGCCATGATAGTTTAACTAGTTGTTTACTTGGCTGATTGTGCTAGTAGGTAAGACTTTGAGGTCAACTTGATTTGATGGTTGGACTTGTTGTTGTTGTAGACGACAGGAGATCTCGGAAACTTGAATTGTCGGTTTAGAGATCTAGGTCGTGTGTGATTGACAACCAGTTATCGGTAGTTCTGTATAGGCCAATACAGATGATTGATAAGAGTTCCTGGAGTACCAAACCGGTATTAGGGTATCTCAGGAGCCACCGATCCTCATGATGAATGATGAATGATGAATGATAATGATTGATAGGTGTAGCTTGACATTGATTGGATGTCGAGTGAATGATTGATTTTCTGTTTATTGTTATTTGATGTAAACAGATTGTTATGCTAGGTTGAGCTGTTGTTTATAGTTTCATTCACTTAGCTTTATGCTAACCCCACCACAGTTCTTCCTGCAGGTTAAATAGATGGGACATATTGGGCAGGAGGTTGTTGGACTGGATGGAATGTTTGACAGACTGTTACTCTGATGTTATTTTGATAACTAAATATATGTTTTAAATTATATAACACCGAGTTGGTTGAAATGTCATGTGTTTGGATTTGAAAAAGTTTAGTGACATTTTAAGTAATGTAAAACATTGATAGTATGTTTTGAAATATACGCTTCCGAGTCGCAATTATTATATTATTGTTTGAAATGAAACAGGGGGTGTTATAAGCTGGTATCAGAGCAATAGTTTCGGTGAATTGGACTTGATAGAATGTTCAATCCTAAACTTTGATGAATTGAGTCAAACATTCCAGTGGGTGTGGGTTTAGTTGATTAGTTGATGCATGAGAAAGTGTTTAGTTGAGTATGTACTAACCTTTAACAAGTTGTGAAGTTGTGTTTGATTTCAGAGACGGAGGAACATGAGTATCTGATTGGAATATTTCATGTTTCCTCAACGCTTGTGGGCTTAAGATTGTCAGGTAATCTTCGATAAGCCTATGTTATATTATATTAACTTGAATTGTTTACTCTGTTATGTTGAGTAAGCTTTGTTGAGAAGTTAATTGAGTCAGACTGATATGATTCCCCAGTTTGAGTCAACTATGATTGTTATACGTTGATATCAGATAGAGGTATTAAATGAGTTGCTCATTGTTGCTAGTATTTCTGATTGAATTGAAAAATGCAGAAATGTGATTAAATGAGTAGAAAACGAGTTGATTAAGGTTTAACATGATTGATGTTAGAACCTAAGGAGTGTCTTTATTGGGAGGCAAGATAATTGATAATACTATATTATTAGATTGATCACAAGGTGTGATTTGAATCCTGTTTAAGGATAGTGGTGTCATTTGATTTGAGAATGACTGCTATTTGAGAAAATATGTGTTTATGTGGCTATATGATGTGTTAGGATTATAGCTAAACACTTGATATAAACCAACAAAATGATAGGTTTATGAGAAATATAGCTTATGATAAAGCTAAATTGATTGAGAAAGTGATAGGTCTTTCTGGTTAATTGTAAATTAATAGATGAAATATTTAAAAGTAACATGATTGAGTAGGCTTGTTGTGACAGTGATGCTTGACATGATAGCATATGTCAAAGTGATAATAATAATTAAGTAAGAAGTGTCCTGAATTTTGAATGTAAATAGGGACATTGATTAGTGTAAGTAATGAAACAATGATGATGAGTTATCATGTGTTTGAGGTTTCAGATAAGTGATATACTGAGTAATTCAGTTGTTGAAAATTAGAACATTGTGTGTATGTGAGATGGCTTACATATGTAAGGTTGAATATGTAAAGTAGTAAGCTGATTTTGGGTAGGTATCAGCTGTTAGAAACTATTAAATGGAGTATGATTGATTTGAAATCATGAAGTATTTAATACGTATGAGGTGAGAGTAGATCACATTGATAATTATAATGTAAAGTGGCCTGAGAATGGATTGTGAAGAACATAATCTTGCAACTCCTGATCACCGTTGTTATATTATGTTGTGTCACATGAACTTGTTGAGGCTACTTGGTATAAAAGAAATGTAATGTGATTTAGAAAACTGAGCATGAAATTATGCTAAGTGGTTTAATAGTTGTTTTGATAAGAAAACAATTGGTTGATAGAACTGTAACATCTAGAATGTAAATGTGAGAGTGTAAATAATGTTTGTCATTGATAGTTGTTTTGTTGATGAACATAAATGACAAATTGGATTCTGTTAAATAGGTAATTGTGATTGATAATGATAGATTACCTGTAGGTGGATTTGTATAGTGTTTAAATGAATCACTATGTTGTAGCTGGCTTGTATGAAGCCAAGGTTGAGATAGGTTGATATTGTCTTGCTTGAGGAATTCCAAATATTATTGAATGTAATAATGTGAGGTCTATGTTTGAAAGTAAACATACAATATGAAATAGCTTGTATGGAGCCAAGATTGATGTAGGTTGACCTTGTCCTTGTGAAGGATTGATAAGATTTTTGAATGTAATAATTTGAAATATATGTTTGAAAGTGAACATATAAGATGAAATGGTTTGTTGTGAGTTAATATTGATAGTATGTTAACTTTGAAAGTCAAACCATGAATAGAGAGTTGTGTATAAAATTAATTGCTTGTGATTGGTTTGAGGATAGGTCAAACTTGAGAAAAAGCAGTTAGAGGATTTTATTGATTGGTTGATTTAAATCAAAGTTGACATTTAGTTAACTGTGTGTGTGAAATAGTATAACATAGATTGTAATGTTATGATTGTGTGGAATATGATTGAATTCCTAAATTGTATTAAGTTGTGAAAACTTGAGTAATTACTTAAAGCTAGTATTAAGTAATTGAAATAGTGTTAAGTATAATTAAGTATTCAGTTAGGAAATATACGATATTTGAACTGAATATGTGTTAGAAAATTATACAGATATGAAGTCAATGAATGATACGACAGTTGTAAATTGTTGAAAGGTGCAAATTAAGTCACATTGATTAGGATTGTGATAAGGAAATCTTACCAGTGTATGAGGCTTGTGATGATAGCTTTGATTGGGTAAGACTGTGAGATGATGAATAATTGAAGGTTATTATTATTAGTTGCATAGGTTGATTGGTACCTCATGGTGAGTTACTTAGATATTGAAAGAATTGAATGGATTCTTTAGTTATTTGTTGATTTTATACAAATGAAGTAAGTGATGAAGTGATAAATTGGGATTAGATCCAAATAAGAAATGATATGAAAGGATATCTGAAAGTGAATTGTGCTTAAGGTTTAGCTTAACCTTGGTTAATAATTGAGGAAATATGAATTGAATAGTTGGTCATATTTTAAGAAATCAGGTATGAAATTAAGTGTAATGATCATTATTTTGATAGTTTAAGAATAATGATTGCTTGACATTTGGGGCTGAAAACCTGATGTGTATAATTGTAAGTGTTAGAAAGTAAGAGAAACCTTGAGATTGATAGGTGATGATTGTATTCACCAAACTTTTCTTGAAAGTTTAGAATGAAACGTTTAAGTTATATACTAGTTGATAAGTATATAAGTGAAACATAGAGTTATTGATTGTTCCATGTCCTGTGGTATGGATATGTGATGAATAGTAGTATTGAGAAGGCTTGATAAAGACTTTAACAGTCTGAATGGCCTAGTATATAGAATGAAATGGAATTGTTGTGTATGTGTCCATTTTAGAGAATATCTAAAATTGTGTAAGTATATATGTGTAGTATACATGATAATAAATGGCATGATAAGTTTTAATAGATTGAATTAAAATGTGCCATAAGATATGTGGAGGTTAGTTAATTGTGATTAACTTGATGTAGATTTTGTTGAAATGTGTTGTAAAGTAGCACATTGTGATATTGTGATACTTGAATTGTGGTATCATAATGTTGATTAAGGTTGACTTAGTTGCTATATTGATGAGAAGTAGTATTAAGTGATTGTGTGGTTAAAGTTGTAAAACTTCTAATTGCTTGTGATTAGTAATTTAAGATTGTAAGGTTGAATGGAAATAACTGGTTGCTAAGATAAGATTCTTGATGTCTTACCAGTTTAAGCGTTAAGTAAATTCTAACTTGATGGTTAGTTAGACTTTGAAGACAAATATTAAGTACTGATAGGTGTATTGGAATGTATAATCACTAGTGTTGTGATTATTGTTTGAGCAGTAGTTGTTGTCGACTTATTGTTGTTAACAATTGATAGGTTGTAATGAAAGGAATTACAAGTGGAAATAAGTCAATGTAGAGGTTGGTGGAATGTAGGTAATAATTGATTGTGGTACTTTTGCTGATTGCGCAAAGTACTTGTTAATTGTAGTTTTACCTACTGAGTTTGACCTCTGCTTTGCTTATTAAGGTGATATGAATCTGAATTACTTATAAGTAAAGGATTTCATATGATTGTAGTGATATGTGAATATTATAGGTTATTCAAGAAAGTAGATATGGAACTTTTGGGTGAAAAGTTGACCTAGATTTGAATTTTAAATCTTTGATAGAAGAGATTTGAGATTGTTATCTGAATATTAGACTGGTTGTTAGTCATGAACTGAAATTAACTTTCAATGTTGCTAAGTAGTTTAATAACTACTATTGTAATAGTGTGATTGCTGTTTTATTGATAACAGAGATGAACAGTGAAAATAGGTTAAAGATTTTAGCATGTTGCTAATTTCTGGTTGCGTTGACCTAGTAAGTGATGTTAGGTTTCACTTATTGTTGTTGGTTAAAGTGATTGGGTACTTTAAACTTTTATCTGATTGGTGATAAAGGAATCAGATAGATGATTGATTTCTATGAGATGTTGGTTGGATGCACTGTAAGTGTGCATAGGAAAAGATAGAAGCATGTACATTTGAATATGTGCATGTGGAAAGAATTCAAACAGTCTAAGTATAGTTGTAAGTTGCTATTGAGGACAAATGTATATTAAGATATATGTGATTATATCACATTAGTTAGATTGATTGAGGTTAGATTTCGGGGACGAAATCTCTTTAAGGAGGGGAGAGTTGTAACATCCTCGAAATGGACCTAGTTGTTTATATATTATTTCTTGATTTAAATATGTATTTAAATGTGTTTGGAAATAATATTGTTTGAAATAGTTGAAATAATTGGAATAGGAGTTAAATATTCCAATGTGATAAGTGAATTATTAATTGTTGTAAATTAATATAGTTAACGGTACAATAAAATGTTTGGACTCGCAAATGGTTTTCGGGTTCCAGACAATAGATTGAGATGGGGTATTAAATTATACCCGTATATTGAAGGCGGTTTGTGAACCGACTATATATTTAACTTTCCATTTTAGGAAAGTTCATTTAGAAACTTTAGAAACTCATAGAAACTCTCTGAAAACTTCCAAATCAATCCAGAAATCAAATCAGGAAGTTGTGATTCTCGTGAATCTTCATAATCATCAGATTACCATCGTTAGATTCTTCAATCAGTAAGTATTCTTGAGTATTTAAGAATTTGATTTTTGATTGAATTTGGGTAAATTGATGATTTGAGAGATTTGGATGTTAGAAACAAGTTATAAGTGTTACATATTGATTATGTGATGATATTTGAGGTTTATAACCGTTTAAAAACGAGTTTTTGGTGTTTTGAGGATTAAACCCGCGAGTTAGGGTTTCTGCTGTTCTTGCTGGGCTGGGACGAGGCCAGAAGCCGGCGGCTTCTTTGGCCAAGCCGGCGGCTTGTTCTTGTTAGCCGAAGCCGGCGGCTTCATAAGCCAAGCCGGCGGCTTGTGATGTTTTGTAGGAACCCGGCGGGTATAAACCCGACCCGGCGGCTTGGTAGGCTGTAATCACATTTCTTGTTTGATTGTTAATAGTAATGTGATCAATAGTTAATACAAGTTGATATATGATAATAATTATATTGTAAATCATTAGTGTATAATTAGGAACTAGTAATCTTGATGTGGATTATGTTAAGTTCTTAATATTATTGATTGATATAAGTTAAGTATTGATGACCTGGGTTACTAACTTATATTTGATTTACTGATTCTCAGATATGGAGAAGGCTCAGTGATATAAGACTACTGAGTGGAGGCCTGAGGTAGTCGGTGAGTGGATCTGTAACCTCAGTGTGATTTAGTTGTAATGATTTGATTTACAACCAGTAATTTATAGTATTACTTTGATATGATACATCTGTAGAGATATCTTGCCATGATAGTTTAACTAGTTGTTTACTTGGCTGATTGTGCTAGTAGGTAAGACTTTGAGGTCAACTTGATTTGATGGTTGGACTTGTTGTTGTTGTAGACGACAGGAGATCTCGGAAACTTGAATTGTCGGTTTAGAGATCTAGGTCGTGTGTGATTGACAACCAGTTATCGGTAGTTCTGTATAGGCCAATACAGATGATTGATAAGAGTTCCTGGAGTACCAAACCGGTATTAGGGTATCTCAGGAGCCACCGATCCTCATGATGAATGATGAATGATGAATGATAATGATTGATAGGTGTAGCTTGACATTGATTGGATGTCGAGTGAATGATTGATTTTCTGTTTATTGTTATTTGATGTAAACAGATTGTTATGCTAGGTTGAGCTGTTGTTTATAGTTTCATTCACTTAGCTTTATGCTAACCCCACCACAGTTCTTCCTGCAGGTTAAATAGATGGGACATATTGGGCAGGAGGTTGTTGGACTGGATGGAATGTTTGACAGACTGTTACTCTGATGTTATTTTGATAACTAAATATATGTTTTAAATTATATAACACCGAGTTGGTTGAAATGTCATGTGTTTGGATTTGAAAAAGTTTAGTGACATTTTAAGTAATGTAAAACATTGATAGTATGTTTTGAAATATACGCTTCCGAGTCGCAATTATTATATTATTGTTTGAAATGAAACAGGGGGTGTTATACGTAACCTTCAAATGCCTAATCATATGAAGTTATGTAAGTATGTGTCTCGCGACACGTTTCGTTTAGTTGTACACAACTAGTATATCCAATGTTTATCCGTATGTCTGTAATTGTTTGTTTGTTGGAAAACATGATTGCCCGTTGGTGATTTAGTTGAAATGTTAATCTCGACATATATATATTTGTTTGGAGTATTATGCTTGAAAAACATGTTTCAACGTCCCTTAGATGTTATATTGTATAATCGTTTGAAGTCCCAAATGTTTAACACTTAAATTGGAATTAAATTGTAAAACTGCTGTGTTTTGCGACACAATATGCGACACAAAAGTTTGTCATGCGACACAAGTGTTGTGTCGCGGACGTCATGCGACACAAGGATACGACACAAGGACTGTGTCGCATCGGATACGATATGCTAAATTAATAGCGACATAGTGGTTGTGTCGTATAAAAATACGACATAATATGCGACATAGAGTGCGACACAGTATTGTGTCGCAAAAGTTACGACACTAAAGGTTTGGTACGACACAAGATGCGACATAACAGGCTTTATGCGACATAGTATGCGACACAAGGATTGTGTCGCATGTATGAACATCAGCCCAGAAACTTTCGGATGTCGAGATTTTCCGACCAAAATGCAAATCTAACCCATTTTTGAGCTGTAAAATCGTGTTTTCTTCATTGTTTAGGTTATAACTATGTTGTGTACACAATATTTCGTCAAAACATTACACCAAAATGAATAGATATAAGATTTTAGAAATTTCTTACAATTGTAATTCGAGGGAGATGGAGGCCGAAAATGATGATGGTGCTTTTGCAAATCTTGTTCCTTGTTTGTTGGTGATTCTGAAAATATAATTTTCGTGGGTCGATTTATGAATCCGAAATTTGGTGAAGATTTTTCGAGAGTGTTTGAGTTTGTGTGTGTGTTTTTGTTAGTGATAAATGAAAGAGGGAATGGGGTGGGGGGTTGGGTTTTGGCTGATCCAAAAAGAAAGGAGGGAAAAAATACTCCTCAAAACACAGTGTTTACTCCACGTCCTAATCGTTTAATCACTCGTTTTTAATATTTAAATAAAATACCTTGAAATTAACAATAAAAACATTTGTCGAAATATTTAAATTATTAATTCGCGTTTAATACGTTTTTGTTGAACTATTTGAAATGTCGTCGCGATAGTATAAATAATGTTCGTTCAATTGTGTATTTTATATAGCAAAAATACGTTCTCATTATTTAAGTAAATTTCTGTCACCAACGTCCAAGTAAACTGTGTCGGACTCCGTCCGGTTAATTCGTACAATTCATCCAAATCGCGTAAGTACACATATATATATATAAATCACCTTATATATATACAAATAGAGTCTGTAATTAGTCCTATTACATACTAATTACAACTAGTTAGAAATAATTAGGCATAATTAATTATCCTAATTAGGCAGGTGTTACATTCTCCCCTTGTTAAAGAAATTTCATCCCGAAATTAGCTCAAGTGTACGGACGGTGCTTTGTCTGGGAAGAGATGTGGGTATTTCTGTCGCATTTGGTCTTCCCGTTCCCAGGTGAATTTAGTACCACGTCTAGAATTCCACCTGACTTTTACGATAGGATTACGACTCTGTTTCAATCGCTTGACCTCGCGGTCCATGATTTCCATAGGTTCCTCGACAAAATGAAGTTTATCATCGATTTGGATTTCGTCGAGCGGTATAATCAGTGTCTCGTCAGACAGACATTTCTTCAAGTTAGAAATGTGGAATGTGTTGTGAACGCTGCTAAGCTCAGCAGGAAGTTGCAGGCGGTATGCCACTGAACCAATCCTTTCAAGGATTTCGAATGGTCCGATGTATCTAGGGTTTAGTTTGCCTCGTTTTTCGAATCGAATGACACCCTTCCACGGTGCCACTTTGAGAAGTACCTTGTCCCCTACCTGGAACTCAAGGTGTTTGCGTCTCACGTCAGCATAGCTTTTCTGACGATCACGTGCGGCTTTCAGCCGGTTTTGAATACCAATGATTTTCTCAGTAGTTTCATGAATGATTTTCGGACCCGTGAGTTGGGAATCTCCTAACTCAGTCCAACAGATAGGTGATCAGCACTTACGCCCGTAGAGTGCCTCGAAGGGTGCAGCCTTAATGCTAGTATGGTAACTGTTGTTGTACGAGAACTCGCACAACGGTAAGTGATTTTCCCAAGAAGTGCCGAAGTCAACTACGCAGGCTCGTAGCATATCCTCCAGTGTTTGAATAGTTCGCTCGCTTTGGCCATCGGTTTATGGGTGATAAGCAGTACTCATATCCAGACGAGTACCAAGAGATTTCTATAGTGATTGCCAAAAGTTAGAAGTAAAACGGCTGTCCCTATCCGAGATGATCGAGATAGGTACACCGTGTCGCGAGATGATTTCTTTGACGTAGATGCGAGTCAGACGCTCCATCTTGTCGGTTTCCTTGATGGCCAGAAAATGAGCAAATTTTGTGAGACGGTCCACAATCACCCAAATGGTATCGCAACCGCTCGAAGTTTTTGGTAATTTGGTAATGAAGTCCATAGAAATTTGCTCCCATTTCCATTGAGGAATTTCAGGTTGTTGGAGCAATCCCGAGGGACTTTGGTGTTCGGCCTTGACTTTGGAACAGGTTAAGCATTTACTGACGTACATGGCGATGTCAGCTTTCATGTTAGGCCACCAATACAACCCTTTGACGTCGTGATACATCTTGGCAGAACCAGGATGTATAGAGTATCGAGATTTGTGAGCTTCAGCCATCACCAAATCTCGCAAGTTTCCGAATTTGGGTAACCACACCCGGTTAGAGAAGTATCGAGTCCCATCGGGTTTGATTTCGAATCGTTTATCCAAGCCTCGTAAGGCTTCATTTTTCAGGTTTTCATCGCTGAGTGCTTCAAGTTGAGCGGTAAGGATTTGAGCAGGGAGCTCGTTACGAATTGTCATAGAAAGTGCTCAGACCCGAAGGGGTTTCACTCGTTCTTTTCGGCTTAAGGCATCGGCAACTACGTTCGCCTTGCTCGGATGGTACTTGATCTCGCAGTCGTAGTCACTAAGTAACTCAACCCAACGACGTTGCCTCATGTTTAGATCCTTCTGATAAAATATGTGTTGGAGACTTTTGTGATCGGTAAAGATAGTGCTTTTCGTACCGTAGAGATAATGTCTCCAGATTTTCAATGCGAAGACCACGGCACCTAACTCGAGGTCGTGGGTCGTATAATTTTTCTCGTGGATTTTTAGTTGTCGTGAGGCATAGGCAATGACTTTTCCCGTTGCATTAACACGCAACCAAGTCCTTGGTGTGAGGCGTCGCAATAAACTACGAAGTCATCGGTGCCCTCGGGTAAGGACAAGATTGGTGCACTGCAAAGTTTGTTTTTCAATAGCTGGAAGGCTGACTCTTGTTTATCAGTCCAATCGAACTTCTTATCTTTCTGAGTCAGTGTTGTTAAGGGAACAGCTATTCTTGAAAAGTTTTCAATGAATCGGCGGTAATAACCAGCAAGACCTAAGAATTGTCTCACTTCGGTTGGAGTGGTCGGTGACTCCCAGCCCTTGATTGCTTCAATCTTGGCGGGATCAACATGAATTCCCTGGCTGTCAATCACATGTCCGAGGAATTGAACGGTTCGAATCCAGAACTCACACTTAGAGAATTTGGCATATAACTCTTCGTGTCTAAGGAGTCCTAGAATGGTTTTCAGATGTCGAGCATGTTCCTGTTCATCGCGAGAGTAAATCAAGATATCATCGATAAACACAATGACGAATTTGTCAAGATATGGTTTGCACACCCGATTCATAAGGTCCATGAATACGGCCGGTGCGTTGGTTAAACCGAATGGCATCACTTGGAATTCGTAATGCCCGTAACGAGTTCGGAAGGCTGTCTTTGGAATATCATTGTCGCGGACTCGGAGTTGATGATAACCTGACCGTAGATCAATCTTTGAGTAAACACTCGATCCCTGGAGCTGGTCAAATAGGTCATCGATTCTAGGAAGCGGATACCGATTCTTTATGGTTAGCTTATTCAGCTCTCGGTAGTCGATACACATGCGGAAAGATCCATCTTCTTTTTCACGAATAAGACCGGAGCTCCCCAAGGCGAGGAACTTGGTCGAATAAATCCTCTGTCCAGGAGTTCCTGTAGTTGGTTAGACAACTCCTGCATTTCGGATGGTGCTAGACGGTAAGGGGCTCGTGCCACGGGTGCAGCTCCTGGCACAAATTCGATTTGAAATTCAACTTGTCTAGGTGGCGGAAGTCCGGGCAAGTCTTCAGGAAAGACTTCCGGGAAATCCCGCATGATTGGAACATCCTCAAGTCGCTTCTCCTCCGACTTCTTCTCCGTTACATGTGCGAGGATGGCTTGATACCCTTTTCGTATATATTTTCTAGTTTTGAGGCAGGATACAATATTCAGATTTCGTCTGCCGGTCTCCCCTTATAGGACTAAGGTTCCACCGGAGACAAGAGGTATGCGAACGAGTTTGTCATGATAGATGATTTCAGCTCGGTGCTCGGATAATCAATCCATACCGACAATAATATCGAAGCTGCCGATCTCGACAGGGATTAAATCAATGGAAAACGTTTCGTTCGTAAGGTTAAGTGTACAGTTGCGTATGATGCTATCAGTCTCAATCAGTTTGCCGTTGGCTAGTTCTACAATGTATTTAGCATCTAAGGCACTGGGAGTAATATCAAGTAAATGGCTATATTTCTCAGAAATGAAGCTTCTATCGGCACCAGTATCAAATAATACAGAAGCAGTAAGGTCGTTGAGAAGGAACGTACCCGTCACGACATTCGGGTCTTGCCTGGCTTCCCCAGCCTTGATAACGAATGCTCTGCTGCGAGCAGGGTTGTTGTTGTTTTTCAGCTTTGGGCAATCTTTCTTGAAATGCCCTGAATTTCCGCACCCAAAGCAGGCCTTTGGTGCATTAGTGTTGGGGGTAGGAACATTGGTCCGGAAATCCTTGGCTAGATATCCGAACCGTTTGCAGTTGGAGTAAGGGCAAGAACAGTCATGATGGTGGTTGCATTTGGGACAGTAAGGCTTGTTCCCGCTGTACCCTTTCTTCTCTGAAGTCCCTGATGAATAAGCCCTAACAGACTCAGGCTTCTTGTTGGTGAGTTGGTTGGATGAGTTGGGGTTTCCTTCCCATTTGCGTTTGTTGTTTGTAGATGGGGTTGAAGTTGTGCCACGGCGGACATAGTTTGCCGTTAGCTCATGAGCCATACGGATGGCGCTCTGAATAGTACCCGTTTTGGATGAAGTCACCAGGTCTTGGAGTCTCTCGGGAAGTCCATCAACGTATTTCTCGATCCTCTTGTACTCAAGATCGACCATGATTGGGCACAGAAGTGCCAGTTGGTGGAAACGGTTGGTGTACCCGGTGATATCATCACCTTGCATCTTGTGGTTCCAGAATTCCAACTCTAGTTGTTTCAGTTCGTCCCTGGGGCAGTACTCACCCCTCAACATCTCCTTCAGCTCCTCCCACGGGAGCTTGTAAGCATTAGCAACACCCACAGTCTAGGCATAGGTGTTCCACCAGGTGAGTGCGGTGTCAGTAAAAGTACTAACGGAGAACTTAACCTTGTCTCCCTCCGCACAATTGCAGATAAGAAATACAGATTCGACTTTTTTGATCCAGCGTACTAGACCGATAGCTCCCTCAGTACCTGCAAAGTTCAGAGGTTTGCAGTTCTGGAAGTCTTTGTAAGAACAGGGTTTGGGTTGTGGTCCATTAGTAGCTGTATCTTCGCTACCAGGAGTTGATGTTCGGGTAGCTAGGGCTTGGGCCACACTACGGGCAATCAGACCCGCAATTTCGGCTTCACTGAGGGTGATCTGTCGACGAGGAGGCATGATGCTGAACAAGAAAAGAACAAGGAAAGAGGAATAAGATATTTGCATGAAATTATGATATGTCACAAGTGTAAATGATGAGATACACGATAACAGTACGAAGTGACAATCACATTTCATTTAGATAAACAAGTTGAATACAAGGTACGGGTTTCCAAAATATTACAGAGTAATAGTAGTACAAAAGTGCCGGGAATTGTTACATCCGGTTGAATTACATAGGCCCTAATAAAGTAGTTAGATGGTTACAAGTTACAGACTGATCTAATCTTGATGCAGATTAATCTGTTCCATCAGCGCGACAAGGCGGTCCACGGTTTCTGCTAGTCTGTTGGTTTGCCTGGCGTTGTCTTCAACCAAGGCCAGTCGTTGTACTAGTGCTCGAGAGTGATCCTCAGTCTCCTGTGAACGCTGTTCACATTCCTCTAGTCGGTTTCTTACGAGTTCATCCGCACCTAATTCAGCGGTCATTGAATCCTCAATTATGCTTACAGAGAGGTTGGTATCCTCTTGTTCTCGCTGGAATTGGGATATGTGATCAAGTGCTTGGCGAAGCAGGTAGGTCATTCGGTGTTGTTCCCGTTCGAGATTTTCGAGCCTTTGCTCCTGACGGCGGAGTTGGGTAGCCAACACTGGCACCGTGAGATGTGCCGAGTTCTGAGAGTTATGAACAGGATAGGGGCTGGTTCGAGGTGACCTTGTGTTCCTCCTGGCTACTCGTGGGTTTCGTGACCCATGTGAGTGAGAGTGTGACGGATTAGGTGGTGTGTTTGCCATTCCTGTGGCAGAGTGTAAGTAAGACGAGGCTAATATATATAAGTATATAATATCCAGCCTAGTGTCTAGCACGTATCAAGTAATGGTCCGGTTCTCTCGTGGTCAGAGTCAACTAACGCATTCCTGTTCAACATAACCATTTTAGACCTCACATTATCTTTCCTTAATTGTACATAGTTGATCAGGCTATGTTAAATTAAAGTCGTATGACGTAATTCCTGAACCAATCATGCCTAGTAGGGAAATACTGCCTAATGGTCATAGTCTAGGCCCACTAAATGCAACCTAGTTCAATATAACCTTAGGCTCTGATACCAATCTGTAACACCCCCAAATTTCACTGTTTGGCGGAAGCAAGGTTTGGGGTGCTACTAATCAAATATCACAGCACAAAGATACAGTAAACGACAACTATATGCAACGTTTGTAAATTAGTTACATTCCCATAGATATAATGTTTGAAAACTTAATGTTTTCGTATACAAAATGTAATTTCCTAGAGTCCACGCGTATGGCGGGAGATTCTATTACATAATCAACATATACAAAAGATAATGCTGAGAATCTCCGTTAATGCAGTTTAGTTGAAATCATGCGACTCTAGCTAAAGTCCTGGAGTAATCCTACTCCATCCGGGTACCTGAGAAAACATGCTAAAAAGGTCAACACGAATGTTGGTGAATCTCACAGGTTTGTAAGTAATATCAATTTTGAACACGAGATTTCATCAGTAGTGCCCGCAGACGTAAAATCAGTAATTGCAATCCAGCAATCGTAAAACAAGTATTTGCAATCCCGCAAATGTAAGTAAGTAAGTTATACCGTTGCCATGAGGCTCATAATCGTAGCTTAACCCGTAATTAATAAGTTTGCTCCCGTGACATGCTCGTAAATGAGCAAGCATCAGTAACGAATAATAGTCGCCCGTTTATACAGTACGGTTCGTGGTAGCGCTACTACCCCGGGCGGGGAGGGTCATTTCCCTAATGGATCCATTAACTAGTGTTCGCGCTTAAGTCCATAACTAACGATATATGATGGAGAGACTTCTGTAAATAGTAAACAACTCATGCAATTCCGTTTGGTATAGTAAACAGTTTTAGTACTTATGTTCAAGGAAAAGTAGTAGCATGTTTCTCCCCCAATAAGATAAAACAGTAAAAGTGGGGCCGTAAGACTCACCTGAGTCTTGAAATAAGCCGTAGCAAATAGCAAATAGCAAGTAGTAAATATAGCAAGTAGGTTCTCTGAACCCGTAACCTTCAAATGCCTAATCATATGAAGTTATGTAAGTATGTGTCTCGCGACACGTTTCGTTTAGTTGTACACAACTAGTATATCCAATGTTTGTCCGTATGTCTGTAATTGTTTGTTTGTTGGAAAACATGTTTGGCCCGTTGGTGATTTAGTTGAAATGTTAATCTCGACATATATATATTTGTTTGGAGTATTATGCTTGAAAAACATGTTTCAACGTCCCTTAGATGTTATATTGTATAATTGTTTGAAGTCCAAATGTTTAACACTTAAATTGGAATTAAATTGTAAAACTGCTGTGTTTTGCGACACAATATGCGACACAAAAGTTTGTCATGCGACACAAGTGTTGTGTCGCGGACGTCATGCGACACAAGGATACGACACAAGGACTGTGTCGCATCGGATACGATATGCTAAATTAATAGCGACATAGTGGTTGTGTCGTATAAAAATACGACATAATATGCGACATAGAGTGCGACACAGTATTGTGTCGCAAAAGTTACGACACTAAAGGTTTGGTACGACACAAGATGCGACATAACAGGCTTTATGCGACATAGTATGCGACACAAGGATTGTGTCGCATGTATGAACATCAGCCCAGAAACTTTCGGATGTCGAGATTTTCCGACCAAAACGCAAATCTAACTCATTTTTGAGCTGTAAAATCGTGTTTTCTTCATTGTTTAGGTTATAACTATGTTGTGTACACAATATTTCGTCAAAACATTACACCAAAATGAATAGATCTAAGATTTTAGAAATTTCTTACAATTGTAATTCGAGGGAGATGGAGGCCGAAAATGATGATGGTGCTTTTGCAAATCTTGTTCCTTGTTTGTTGGTGATTCTGAAAATATAATTTTCGTGGGTCGATTTATGAATCCGAAATTTGGTGAAGATTTTTAGAGAGTGTTTGAGTTTGTGTGTGTGTTTTTGTTAGTGATAAATGAAAGAGGGAATGGGGTGGGGGTTGGGTTTTGGCTGATCCAAAAAGAAAGGAGGGGAAAAATACTCCTCAAAACACAGTGTTTACTCCGTCTCCTAATTGTTTAATCCCTCGTTTTTAATATTTGCCCAAGCAGTTATATTTTTAAAATGTGACTAGAGTATTTAAATAAAATACCTTGAAATTAACAATAAAAACATTTGTCGAAATATTTAAATTATTAATTCGCGTTTAATACGTTTTTGTTGAACTATTTGAAATGTCGTCGCGATAGTATAAATAATGTTCGTTCAATTGTGTATTTTATATAGCAAAAATACGTTCTCATTATTTAAGTAAATTTCTGTCACCAACGTCCAAGTAAACTGTGTCGGACTCCATCCGGTTAATTCGTACGATTCATCCAAATCGCGTAAGTACACACATATATATAAATCACCTTATATATATACAAATAGAGTATGTAATTAGTCCTATTACATACTAATTACAACTAGTTACAAATAATTATGCATAATTAATTATCCTAATTAGGCAGGTGTTACATGTTGGTTCACCCTTGCGGCTAAGGTTGGCAAGGTGAAGTGAGTGGGGTACGGGCCAGCTCGAGGCAACCTGGCGTTCCTCCTAGCTACCCTTGGGTTCTGCGGCCCGGATTGAGAGCGCGATGGATTGGGCGGTGTGTTTGCCATTTCTGAGACAAAACGTTAATGAGAATGAGGCCTATCTATGTATATAAATAATAGTTCTACATAATAGCCTAGGGTGTCTAACACAGACATGTTTGAGTCTTGGTTCTCTCGAGGTCAGAGTCAACTAGTGTATTCCCGTTCAACATAACCATTTCAGACCTTACATCATCTTTCCTTAATTGTACATAGTTGATCAGGCTATGTTAAATTAAAGTCGTATGCTGTAATTCCTGAACCAATCATCCCTAGTAAGGAAATACTGCCTAACGGTCATAGTCTAGGCCCACTAAATGCAACCTAGTTCACTATAACCTTAGGCTCTGATACCAATCTGTAACACCCCCAAATTGGATGGTTTGCGGAAGCATACTTTGGGTGTTACTAATCAATAATCAAAGCACATAAGATATAGTAAACGACTCTATATGCGTCGTTTTAACAAAATATATTAATATGAGAATGTTTACAACATTTGAAGCTGTACATAGCTCGTGTTCGATTTAAATAAGAGATTTCAGTACATGAGTACTTGTACAAAATATACTAATGCAAGAAAATCTCTAATATCTGCATGCTGACTCGAGCTATAGTGTCCCTGATGGCAGTCCAACCTACTGCTGGGTACCTGTGAAATATGCTAAAATGGGTCAGCTAAAGCTGGTGAGCTCACAGGTTTGAAATCAGATAATATCGTATGAACCGCAAGATTTAAATAATGATTTGCATCCAGCAAATAAATAGTATGTATACAGCCATGAGCACATAGTCTGAGCTTAACTCGAGGGTCGGGTCCCATATAGAGAATTCCGAGCGAGGTGCCTCCACGAGTGTCTAATCCACACTCGTCTGAACAATTATTAGTACGTCCGTTTACCCAGTTAGTGCTTGCTAACCCGGACGAGGAGGGTCAATCCTATATGGTACCATATACTAATAATCACGCTACAACGTATTACCAAACTATGCTGACGGAGGACTTTGAAATGATTAGTGGAAAACAACTCATGTAGAATATTGTAAAGTTTGTACTTGCGTTCACATGTTAAAATAAGCATTGAATCACACCCCTGAGTGAAAAGCGGTAAAAAGAGGGGCTATGAGACTCACCTGAGTCTTGAGCGTTTGGTCAATAACGTACGGTGCTTAATCAAGCAATGAGATGTCCGCAGACAGATAACCTGAGGGTGTCCACGACACACGATGGTTATTAATATGAGTCGGTATCTCAAAGGACTACCTTTGTAGTTGTTATACAACTATATATGTCCAAATTACTACGATTTGGTTGATTATTAGATTTGTGTTTTGAAAACGTGTACGGGCCGTTGGTGACAGATTTATGATATTAACCTCAACATTATTATCTTGTTTTTCTAAGTATCTTGCTTGTATTATATATATACCAATGTATTCCCGAAGTCGTGTAGTTGAAAGTTTAAAGTTTTACTAGTCCAACACTTAGTGGAAAAATCTGAGTTTTCTGTGTTTTGCGACACAATATGCGACACAAAAGTTTGTCATGCGACACAAGGGTTGTGTCGCATAGGGATGCGACACAAGAGCTTAGCGACACAAGGGTTGTGTCGCATAAGCGTACGATGCTGATTTAACAGCGACATAATGATTGTGTCGCATGAGATTTGCGACATAAGGTACGACATAATGGTTGTGTCGCAAGACTTACGACACTAATTATTTAGTACGACACAAGGTGCGACATAACAGGTTTTATGCGACATAAGCTGCGACACAAGGCTTGTGTCGCAAAGATGAACACCAAGTCAGTACCCAGCGACTGACGCGTTTTTCCGATCCAAAACTCAATTTTAACATACTTTTAGGCTATAAAATCGTGTTCTCTTCCTAGTATAGGACATATATAAGTTATATAAACGACTATCAAGTGAAAATACTAAGAATCGAGTGGTTTCGAGATTTTGTCGGAAACTTACAAAGTGGCGAAATGGAAATCCGGAAAGATAGAAGTGTAGATCGTTGCGAGGTGGTCGTGAATCTCTAAAAATCTTGATGATCCGGGTACGTATAAGGGTGTTATTTGGCGATTTTAGTGGATGGTGGTGGTTTGATGATTTTGGAGAAAAAAGAAGAGAAGAGAGAGAGAGAGAGGTGATGGAGAAATGGGGAAAAGAAAGGGGAAAGTGGGAGGTTAACCTCCCATTTTTCAGTCTCCGCTCTGCGCTTCGTAAGGTGTTCGTTTTCCCGATTATTTAAGCGTTAAATATTTATTTTACATATTCAAATATAAGTTTTAAAATACGAATTATTACTCGATATTTTTATTGAAGTATTTTACCAAATGTTTTATATTTGAGTTATAAATCTAATTTAGTTCGTTTTATTAGTTTGTGCGTTTTAATATTTTAGTTGTGTATAAGTTTATTTGTACATTATAATACGAGTCTGAAATATTACCAAGAATTGTTTTTAAGTATAATTGGGTTGTTAAATAGTAACTAAATTATTTAATAATTTGTTCACCA
The DNA here is from genome assembly GCA_949592205.1 of Helichrysum umbraculigerum. Lineage (NCBI taxonomy): Eukaryota > Viridiplantae > Streptophyta > Magnoliopsida > Asterales > Asteraceae > Helichrysum > Helichrysum umbraculigerum. The sequence continues at coordinate 29,732,999 of CATIUR010000007.1, read as the reverse complement.
ACGTCCGTATTTAATTGAACCGAATTACATTCGATTTAAATTGCGTACGATTTAATCAAATCGCATTTTCGTATATATTCAACAATATATATTTCGATACATAAATTAGCCTAATACAGAACTAATTACATGTATTAACAGTGAATTAGGCACTACTAGCTAGTCCTAATTTGGCGGGTGTTACATTATCACACTACTTGTTCGGTTGTGCTCATCAGTGTGACCATGCGGTGTTCATGTGAAGCTGGATTTGATATTTATTTATATTAATATTAAGCACATAATCTTTCAACATATATACCCTTTCTTGTGGTTTCATTTGTCGAATTTATAAACCTACGGTACGGTACGTGTTAGCTAGGTAAATTGGTAATGATATATGTATAATCAAGAATATATAGCTGGTAATAATAATTGATCATTCTAATATGAATTTATGTATATTAATATTATTGAGCATAATGCTATCATGAAATAGGACGTATATATATAGTAGATGAATAAAGGGACATGTTCTCTGCAAGAAGAGGTTCGATCGGATAAAAAGCATCCGGCCAGAAGAGAGAGATCTTGTTGTTTGGTCTGGGTGGCTTCTTTATTTTTTGGTGTTTTTTTTACTCTTTTCTAGCTTTTTATCATATTTTTAACTATATCTATAATATTACCATAATATAATAATAAATATACATACTATTATATTCCATTATATCACACTTAAGTTGCACCACCTTATCTTCTCTTCCCCACATCCCATTAACCTACTTACTACACATTTCATTATTTCGATTCTATTCCAAGATAAATAAATCAAGGCTAGCTATTATATTGTTTTCATAAACGAATTCATAAGAATAGATCTCGATCATCATTTACTTTGGTCTTTGTTTTTATTTATATAATGAGCATGATTCATGTGGCGACATATGTTGTCACGGTTCTATGTATATATATGTACTCCATGTACGTATATATATGAATCAAAAGATAATACTCGGTATATATTAGATACACGTACGATAATTAAATCTAAGTGATCTTTACCGATTTAAAACCATCACTTTATGGACAGTATGGAATTCTTAGTAAGCGCATGTATCAGAAAATTAAGAACTTCGATTTGTATCTTAACATATTTCATAGCAATCTAGCTCACTCATAGTAAAAGTATGTGTTTGTCATTACTTTTCATTCCACATACACGGGTTATCATATTTTACACTTCATGAAATGGATCAAGCTAATCAAGGTGCAAAGTGGCAGGTTGATTGATTGATTCTAGAATTGTCCCCCGTTCGATCACAGTCTGCGCACCATTCGTTAGTCATTGGGAACAGCAGAAATTGAATTGAAGGTCAGAGAGGAGACCAATTCGATGAGATTCACAATGAGTTAAATGAATAAAATATGGCCTGGTCCCCTCGATCTGCACATACATGATCATATATTCACCACATTTGGACTTTGCAGAACACCAAGTTGTTGTGCAAATGGCCTTCTTGATCAGCTTCTGTTTCTTATCGTCACTTAGCGGTCGAACTTAATGTACATTCTTTTGACTACCCGCTTACTTATTGTTTGAATATAGCAAGAAATGAAGTAAGACCTTAAATTAAAAGCGCGCATATATGGTCCCAATATGTTTTTAGGGTACGTTCAACCTGGATCTACTCGTCTACTACTGCACTTATTTTCTTTTTCTGTGAAAGGAAAAGAGTGTAGAGAAAGATCTTGTTGAAACAGGCTTTTCAAGTTACTAATTTTGGTAAGTTAATTCTTTTTTGTAAACGTGCATCATGACATGCATGCCTCATTGTCAATTCATTTGGTCCATTCCTTTTAAGGATATTTTTCAAGCTCCAAAAACTTATAAAATTTAATAAGTTTCTTCCCGACATCCTCTTCAATCTCGATTGATCGATTTTACTTATCCATCTACCAATTGGCATTTACTAACAATAATTTCTTAGCGCATTTCATGATTTATTTATTCTTTATGGATGACACTTATAAATCTCAAAATATAATACATGATACATATATACACCTAAATATCTAAAAAAAATATTGCATTTTATGCATTGAAAAAATGTAATAACTAATAAGAGGGCACATAAATTTTATTTAGGAGGGGTTTTTTTTTTTTTTTTTTCTTGGAAGGAAAGACCCGAATGGTTTTTCCACAACCTAAAGGCCCCAGCTCAGTAAAGTTCTTCCCTTTATTAGAAAGTTGGAAGTAAAGAATGAGTAAACTGGCCCGATCCATTAAAGCCTCAATAGTCATGAAAATCATTTTGAGCCTATTTGAGGAATTGGACCCAAGTAAATAAGGTGAACAGGGCTCCGGTTCTGGGCTCACCAATCTTACAATCCCCAAAGCACTTCCAAGATCATTTGGGCCTTTGGGCCCAAAAATAAGGAAAAAAGGCTGAATTGGATTTCATGAATCTACCACCCTCTTGGCCTCTTATTTAATTAACAACAGAAGCCAGAAGGAAGCAAACAAATATGTGATAAACTTTAGTTATTCATGTCATGCCTTGCAAAGTGATGACAAAGAGGAAAGCAAATATGTTTCCTTCATGATTATTAAATCTACTTTACATGTACTGCTAATCCATTCCAATATATGTTCATTATTCCTTCTCCACTTCCTTACCCCTTAACTGGTCTATGTCTTGTCACTGCTTTAATTCTTGATCTCCAAGCTTTCCACTTATTAGTTAGTTTCAACTTACATATCATTGCAAAAGCTACATGGTTGATTCTTTACGTAAATTTATATGTAGATATAGATGTAGACGTAGATGTTATACGTAAATTTATATGTAGATATAGATGTAGACATATATCTTGTTTCGATCCTAGCCAACTTACACACCTTAAAAGCGCCTATTTTTATCATCATTTTTTACCTCCATTTGTTCTAAATGTTAGTCAAATGTACCATACAGCACTATAATAAGTTAGCGCCCCGTTAAAACTTTCCCCTTACAGAAAGTTGTGTTGTTGCGTGATCCGACGTCGTACAACAGTACGAGGTAATCCCAAATCTCCTTGGCCGTCTTCTTTTCTTGAATACCTAACAACAATTCATCTGCTAATGACAAATGAAGATTTGCAATAGCAAGACTCCATCTCTTCCCATTTGTCATCCGTGAACTCTGCTGATCTTTCATTAATGGCCGCCAAATACTTATCCTTTCTAAGGATAGCTTTCATCTTTAGTTTCCATATCTAGAAATTACTTCCATTGAACTATTCAATCTCATAAATCATAGCCATTATTTTAACTGCTTTTCAGCATATACAATCTTTGGTAAAATAGTACGTAGTTACCGTTTCCTTTTACAAAATGTTAGTAAAATCTTACTTATATTTTTTAATATGAATATGAATGATTCAATTCCCAATAAGTTCTAACCCCAGAGCAAATGATATATAAGTAGATATATAACCTTCGCATACCAAATTAATGGAAATTGCAACTAATAATCAAAGATTTCACGTAGAAATTCGCAATAAGGTTTGCCATAATTACAATTAATCTCTAATCTTCATACCTCTTAGCATCGAACAAGCTTACCAAGTCTCTATATATATAGCCTACCAGAACACTTGTATTTTAAGGATGCTTCAATGAGATTTCAAATACCTTAATTGGTCAATGTTTGGTAATTTTTAACCCCAACTGAGCCATTTTTATTGACAATTGCTACACAAGTTACCTACCGAGTTTGGCAGTTCTCTCCGTCCACCAATCTACACAAGTTACATGTGCCTTTATGTTCACATCCGGGTCCAACATAAAGCTAAACTTCTTCATTACGATATAAAGCTACCGAGATGGTATATTTAGTGACACATATTTTGTGAGAGTACATATTTATCGAATATAATACTCCATAGTTTTATTAACATTTTATATGAAAAAGTTGTGTTACGAGTTCAAAATATATATGCATGCCCACTTTTTATATCGATCGCGTACGATATATGAAATTACTAACGATTAACTACTGACATGCACTTTTCATGTGCCATTACAACAATTTTGTTGAATGAAAAAACTTAACCTTTTATATATATATATATATATATATATATATATATATATATATATATATATAGGGTAGTGATTAAGAGGGAAGTGTCTTTCTGGGGGGAAGGGGGGAAGCGTTAGTACGCATCAGGAAACATATTACAATTATCAATCAAAACGTCAACAAAAAATTATTTTTATCGGTAAATAGTAATCAAAATCGATGCTATAAAGAATATTTTAACGAATGAATTTCATTTTTAAGTCATAACATTAATTGATGAATATTTATTTAATTAATTGTTAAGATGCAGTGTGATGCATATTAACTAAGATGCATCGCGATGCATCATAAAACTTCACATTATTTGAAAAATATTTTTATTGTTAAGATGCATCACAATGCAGATTAACTAATATGCACCGCGATGCATCTTAACGGATTTGGATCAAATATTCATAAATCGATACTATAATTTGAAGAAAAAATTTATCAAGGAAGCTTAACATTTATAACATCGATTCTGATTAACATTTACTAAATTTCAGTTTGCTTTTTTCGAGATTAGTATAGGTGAAGGTAATATGCTTCCTGATGCGTACTAACGCTTCCCCCTTCCCTCAAAAAATGGACTTCCCTCTGGATCATGCCAATATATATATATATATATATATATATATATATATATATATATATATAACCAAGCTAGAAGCTAGCTTAGGTACACCACGTACACCAATTTGTGCATTTTGGTTCGTGAATATCTAAAGTGACAAGGATATACATTTAGGTAGGTCCTGCATGCCCTTGATTAAAAGTTATATATATATATATATATATATATATATATATATATATATATGTTTATGCTGTCATGCATACATTGAAGATCAAGTTCACTATTCACAATTCTAACATAATGATTGCGAAATATACCATGAATTTTTACCACCCATCTTGCACTTTTCGGAGGATCTATCACGGAACCAACATCCTTTAAAGTGAAAAGTTAAGTTTGTGTGAAGTTCTTTAACCTGAAAAAGTGAAGAATCATTCTCTGATTATTTATTAATTACTGCATGTATAGTATATGGTGTTCTTTATCTTTATATATTAAGTGAATGATTACTTGCTAGCTTCCACCATTCATGCAGTTGTGGTGGTGGATGAACTAATTTCACCGGCTGAATGATTAAAGATACTTTAATCGTTAAAAGTACCTGACATTTATGTATGGATCAAATGGTTGTTGTGGTGCATGTATAGATAGTACGGACTGTGGTGTATATATACAGTTGCATACGGAGGTTAGCTAGTGTACACACGATCGAGCACTAGGGCTAAAGGTATAGTATCTTCTATGGTCCACGTACCCCCATGCAGTTTTCGACGACACACATGCTTCCTTTGTAAATCAACCAACAAAGGTGGGGTCGATCAAGATTTCTGATCCATACAAGTATCGGTTTTAATTACTCCATCTGCCTCATAAATGCTCACTTTGAAAATGCACAAAGTTTCGAAAATAAGACAATTGACTCTTTACCAGTGAAAAATCATCTCTATCACTAATATCTCTTTTTATTAGTTGAAATACAATGTGTGCAAACAAATTTTGGATAACCCCAAATATAAACTCGAACATTTTTTATGGGATGAAGGTAGTAACTTTAATTTTGTAAGTATCATTTTCCTTATTATTCATTCGCATCAATAGATGTATATATAATTATATATGCAACATAAAACTCAATTGAGACGACGTACGTATGAATTGTTTTGCACGAATTGTTTTGCAAGTATATAGTTCAAGTAACGGTCGCTAGCCATTTTAATTTAACATGCGTCCTCATGATGATGTGCCCTTACTTTTAGCTCCCGCATAGATTGGTATACGCACTTTCCTTACTGGGTTTACCCCTCCTCATATATAAAGGCATAAACCCTAAATGAAGAGGGACGTCTTATTCTCAATCACCATTTACCACCCTCGATGAGAACAATCTTTACAACATTTATATAGAGTAAATAAGTGATTCCCCTCCGTCTATACTCAAGCTGAAATATATGCGTTGTTGTACGTTTAGATTATGATTCTTTATAGTATGATGAGTATGAAACTTCTTAAAAGTGAAACCTTACTTATTTCTTGATATAATCTTTCTAATCTATGATATATCATGTCGATCATCAAAATTGTAAATTAATAGGATATGATCCCTTAGATTGAGGAGAAGTACAAAAGAATAAGTAGTGCATGCATTTTGAGTAAAAAGTTTGTAAATAAGATTCATTGGTCTAAATGATTAAAGACAGTGGGGGCCAATTCATCATTTCTACCAGGCTTCTCTAACAAGTCATTCAGATCCTTGCAAGATCAACACTGAAACAATGCTAATTAAGTGCTGTTAACCGTCTCTACATTTAATATTGCATTTTTACTTACTTAATTTTTTCTACACTTATAACATACTCAAGTGTTTTATACTTTTATTTATACGACTTATTAAGTACGTGCGGATATGTTTGAACGCTGGTGATCTCTTGACAAATAAACGTGCTAGCTAGTAAGAAATGTGCCGCGAAAAAACAAAATTACAAAGATTTAAGAAACTCCGAATTAGAAAGCATGCCTACATATTAAAGATATCATGTATGTGTTGGAACATTTTCTTAGTCATACAATTTAGTCGATCACAAGTATCAATCAATTTTCATTTTAAGAAATCCAACAAAATTCATTAATTAACTCATGAATGAATATAACTGCGAGATACTAATTGTATCTATGTTCTAAAACATATTGAGGCCGGCCAGCCCGGCCCGGCTGGTTTGATCTATATCTATATAACCCCTAGCTACGTCGATAGATGTTGTTTGATGGCATCATGCTGATTCATGTGTACGCACAATCCCTATTAATGTTGATAAATATATATGGATAATAATAATTGAAAAGAAAAAAGGATCCCTAGTTAAAAGGGTTGCTGCTGCAGAATATGGAGATGCAGCCTTAATGATCATGATTGGTTTAACAGTAGCTAGCCTTTGCATGATTACACACTTTATTTTTTTCTACATGTATATGATATCTCATACTGCATGATCATCCAGAAACCACGTACAAGAGAAGAATTTAAAGAAGGTGATGTGCATGTGATCCTACACCCATTGTGTTCCCTTAGATACCTTTATATATTTTGTCGTAATCTACAACGTTTACTTCAGTGTTCACTTTTTTTAACCGATCCATCAAAACTCAAGTTTTCGCATTACCAGTTCAAAAACTAAAAAGTTATTGTACGTTGAGTCCCTTCGATCTCTACTAAGTATAACATTTCAACTATATATTAAATACAACGAAATAACATTTTTACCCTATAATTTTCTCATATTTGATCCTTAGAGCTTTATTATTAATTATTCTCATTTTTTTTCCCATCAATTCAAAAAATAAGGGTATTTTAAATAAAGGTTAAGTTAGGGGGGAAAAGAAGATATTATTAAAAACACGAATTATATATAAATTTGAAAAATAAGTTATTCTGGTCATTTCATTGTATTTTACTAGTAACGAAATACGTAGTAAGATTGAGCGCATAACAAATTTTATATTTTAGAACTGCCCGAGGAAAAAAAAACACAATACCGTACAAGAACTAGGCGTATTATTTGGTGTAAACCACATATACGATTGATGCAATTAACTCTAAATTTTATTTCAAAGGTTTACATAGAACACATATTTTGGTGAAAGGACAAAAGCAGGGGTGGTAGAATCATAAAGAGAAGAAAAAAATAATACGTAATAATAGTAATAGTAATAATAACAACAAATAAGGGTACCTATTTAATTGTCGTGTCTATTAACAACACATGGCAACTAACTCGTGGGTTCCATATTCATCGCATCATATGATACGCGAATTCAGTCTCCCCTCGTGACCCGCTGTCTAGTTTCTACTCTCCATCTATTTTTCTAGCATAATATTTCTGGTACTACATCATATAAATATAAATATATTACGGGTGTGTTTGACACAAGTTCTTAGAGACTATATAAAGGTTTGATCCTTTAATTTTAACAATCTCAATCTCATAACGAATAATCTCCATTTGGTAACTGTTGGATAATAAGAACAAGGAATGTATATGATCAATGACCAGATATAATCTTTGTGAATTGTGTTTGTAAATCACTTTTTCAAAAACAGTATTTCGACCCTGTAATTACCCAGGGTTACACGAAATTCATATTGCGATAATCCAAGAGTTATATACGATTTATGGCAATCAAAATCGTGATCAAAGCGTTTATGAGTGTGGTTTCTGTGTTTGCAAGTATGCAGATTATGAGATTGTAACCATAAATTAAAACAGAAGTTATAGGACATATAACTGTCCTTAACCAATCCGGGTCATAATGTCCAAACGAATTTTTCCGGGTCATAATGCCCCTTGGACCCCACAAGGGGGCGCGGCCCCCTTGACCCCTGCAATTTTGTTATGCTCGGTATTTAGTAACTTAGCCGGGTATACACTCCGCATCACCTAACTCGGGTCTACTAAACCGCCAATGCACTAAAATATATAACAGTAACAAAAACATATGGATAATAAAGATAGAGATTATTACGAGTATAAAAAAATCAGTAGTAATCTTTTTTCAAAGAAACTTTTTGAAGTAGTAAAACGCCCCGAAAACTTGAACATTTTTTTTTATATATACATACTTACAAACATCTCATTATCTATAGCATACTTCACAATTCGTACTATATATATCACACATTCAACATTTGACTCAAAACTAATTTTTCTCATTTTATACAAGCATACGCGATCCTAGCCTTGAGGGTGTGATCGCGTACCACTGAACAAAAACTCACTGTGACGAATTTGCACTGATATACGCGATCCTGGAAGATTGGTGGGATCGCGTACTGAAGACCAAAATGGGATGTGATCAAATTACACTATGGTACGCGATCTTGGAAAATCTCTGGGATCGCGTACTCATACCCAAAACTGAAACTCAGCAAAACTCATATTTTTGCCCAAATTCAAACGCCCATAACTTTTTACTCGCTTAACATTTGGCCACCAAATTTTACGAGCACCTTTCAAATACTAAATGAAACTTTTTCTTTTTACAGTTTTCCAAAATTCGCGTTAACGAAGAATTTGGACGTATGACTAGTTTATGGTCATTTCGGACACTTTTATGAGCATGTCAAAACACAATTCTCTTGCTTTCAGACTTTGACCTTTTACCAACATATCATACCATACATTTGACATGTAAACCAATAGTAACAAGTAACATACTTGCACCATGGCTCATTTTAACACTTTGACTCGTTTAGGGTCCATTTGGACACTTTTTGACCCATTTTCCATTTCAATAACACTTTGACTATTTATTTTTACATCTTTCACATATACTTGACCATTTCAAATAGTTAACTATATGTCACTACCCAATTCTACCAAAACCTCACTTCAACACTTGAACACATTCCATATATTAACAAATCTTGACTTTCATACATACAAATATTGACAATACACTTGACCACTTTCCTCCTTGACTTTTAAAAGTCAAAGGTATGCATCATTGACTTTTAACAACTTTACACTTTAACCGACTAATTTGACTCAAAACGACATGTTTTTATGCATCATTTCAAGCCCATTTTGGCTCAAATCTTTGAATAAACAACAAATAATCATTGTTTTATGCTAAAAATGTAAAATGAGCCAAAGCTTAGACTTCCTTTCGAAAAATCACTTAAAATGCTCAAATAACGAACAAATCAGAGCTAAAACGATCCACCTGCGATTCTGACGTATAATTAAGCAAAACTAGCCTAATTTGTGTCATATTGATCTTCAGGAAAATACAAAACTGTGGCCGCAAGAATCGTTCCAATCTGACAAGAAACGAAGAAGTTAGAGCCAAACGAAGATCACAAGAACTACGACCAGTGCACGAGACTTACGATCCAGCATACAAGACCACGACCCAGGGTTCACCACCCCCTAGAGGGCCGTATACCCCCCTTTGAGGGCCGTATACCCCCCACTTGGGGCCGTATACCCCCTCTTTGGGGTGGTATACCCCCTTCTAGGGGTGGTATACCCCCTTTTTGGTGCTGGATTCGCTCTATTTCGTGCCGGATACGCCCTATTTGCTACCGAATACGTCCTATTTGATACCGAATACGCCCCTTTTGGTGTCGAATTCTATAGCTCAGGGGGGTGTTTTAGAAATAATTGGATGCGAGGGTGCTGAATGTAAAATTTGTAATTTGAAGCCTATAAATAGAGGCTTAACCTCCTCATTTTCAACACACCATTCCACATTCATTTTCACACACTTCTCACTAGAATAGTTAGTAACTTTCTCTCTCTAGCACTACTCTTAGGAGTTAGAGGAGAAATAGTAGGTAATTAGCTTACGAGCTTTGTACGGAGTCGCTCTGAGACTACGGTTGCGCAGATTTATTGTAACGTCTATCAGGTTTTATTATATTATCCTTTCTTGTTATTTTTAAATATGTTGTGCTGTTGTCATAATTATTTAAGAATGCATGCCATGATAATTGCTATGATAGGCTAGATAAATCTGTGTTTGCTATGATAAACGTTATGCTAGGGTAGTTATGCTTTAAACCATGCTGTTACTCTGCTCGCATGTAATTAGGATATGTTTGAATTTATAAATTAGTTCTTAAAATGTTTCATTTATCCAACTTATGCTGTGGTTTGAAACCTATTGATATAATCCGGCCAATTGTAGAAATAGGTCCCTCAACTATTCTTTGTCTGAATGATTCGATGAACTCGGCATGGCCGCTGTTCTCCAGATTGAAATACATCATAGGAGACACGGAGCATAGGATTAAGAGATAAATTAGAATTAATTTCATATATCAAATGCTTTTGAGAGTACTTTCGGAGCATTCGTGACTTAACCATTAATCCAGAAACTCTGCCTGAAACAAACCGATAACTATCCATGTTACACTACTGCATATTCTTGTTTGATTGTTGCTTTAGGGTTTGCATGCTAGTATCTGTTTATCTATTGCGGTTGTTGGATTCATGATTAGGTTATCAAACATAGAATAATTACACACAACAGTTTAACATGCTAGAATAATTGCAGTAATCTATATGAAATAATGTCGAACAATTTAAACGATCGTTAGACAGACTTTTCCAACTTATTCCGCGGGGTAACTCATGTTCACTTTATTGTTTATTCAACAATTCGTGCCACGATACGGACGTCTCAGACGACCGAGACTGGGGAATAGGATTCGAGGTTAGTTGTCGGTTAAATTGGTACTACATTTGGGAGAACTTCCGGTGTAGCTTACACTCCATATCTGTTATCCATGTGACATGTTATTTATTTGATTGTGGACAACTCTACGTTAGATAAGTAATAGGATAGGAGCTATGGCCCATTAGGACATATACAGTAATGATACGGGATCTCTGGGCGAGGCATCGGAAAAACCGTAAAACGGCTTAGTACTTGGTATAGCTCTGGAACCACCTCTGGTGAAGTACAAATGCGTGGAAGCCACGAAAAGGTCGTAGGTATAATACTATGTTGAACATCGTTCAGAGACCCCAAGTCAGCACTGCTAGGATTCGTTGTAATTAGAGCCTCAATCCTCATAACTACCCCTAAATAGCATACACCGATGTCATAGCAAAAAACTCGCGTAATCCATAGTTCTCTCAGCGACTACACTCCTCATTTACTTTACTGTCTTTCAATTTACCTAGAATAGAAAACAAAACCCCCAAAAAGTTTTAAAACCCTAGCTGAATTACCAAAGATAATTAATCCTCCTAAGATCCCATGCCCGTTGTGGTTTGAAGAACGACACCTGAGTCATACCTGCCGCTTACTATACAAGTAGTAGTATAACTTAGGCTTCCCTGCACTATAAATATAAAACCACCTCTCCGATCGCCAGCTCTGACTGGAAGGCCCGCAACGACCAGGAAGCAATTCTTGAACCGACCATTGGAGAGCGAACAGGTTTTTGGCGCCGCTGCCGGGGACTACAACGACCGATTTTAGGAATTTAGTTATCTTAGTTATTTAGCGATCCTTTCGGAAGATCAATATCATCCGGAAGTTCCTTTTCTATCCTTAGGTTAATTTTACTTTTTCCGTCTTTAGATTAGAATAGTTTAAACCTTCCTTTCCAAAATTCTACTTTCTACCAACAAGTTATGTCAAATCGTATCACTCTCGCCTCATCAATTAAGCCACTGCTAGAGGGACGAGGAGGACCGATCGTAGCACCAACAGACGAAACCCTTGAAATTAAGCCTCACTACATTAAAATGATTAAATCTGAGTGTCAGTTTCATGGTCTTTCGGTTGAAAATCCAAACGCCCATCTTAACAAATTCATCAACCTTTCCGACTCTTTCGAACAAATAGGAACTGATAGAAACCTTCTCCGTCTTCATCTGTTTCCTTATTCTTTATCTTCTCGAGCCTAAAATGGTTTTATGATTTCGAACCCAATTCGATTCATACATAGGAGGAGATGGCTACTAAGTTTCTAGCTAAGTACTTCCCTCCTTCCCTACAAACCAAGCTCAAAAACGACATCATTAACTTCCATCAAGGAACTAATGAATCATTAGGCAAGGCTTGGGAACGATTTAAGAATCTGATCAAAAGATGTCAGAATCGTCAGTTGTCTGAAACAGATCTGGTCTGTACATTCTATAACAGCCCCTCAATGCCGCTTCATCCGGAAATTTCATGCAACATACTTCAGACGAAGCTTGGAAATTGATTGAGACGATAACGATGCATCAACATGACTTGGAGTCAGATGAATCTACTTCGGAAGAAAGGAGTACTTCCAATCAAACCTTAGACAATCTAAAAACTCAACTCGAATCTATCACTCAAATTGTCAAGGATTTGCAAGAATCTTCAAACCCTAAGCCAGAGAAGAAACCTCAAAAGTTCCTCTCAAGCCGAAGGGCCAATGAAGAAATTCTTACAACTAGTGGAAACCCTAATCATACTTCTTATTCCAAACCTTTCATTCAGCGGTTTACCACACAACCCACTTCCCGATCTTTAGTTCTCTCTACTCTTTCCCCATTGACTTCTCGTCTAAACAACGAAACTTTCAAAACCTTCATTATTGAGCAAAATAATGTCAATAAAAAGATTGTTGATTTTCAAAACCAAATTGATTATTTGACTAGAATTTCAAACGATTTAATTAAAAACATGGAGGATAATGTTAAGAGGTTGTTTTTAAAAGTTAAGGAGAAGCAAAGGGAGGAAACAATCTACAACTCTGTCTATCACTCATCCTACGAGCATGATGACATCCTTGTGGTCACTAGAGGAGGAAAAGAGACTAAAAACGAGAAATCCGTAGATATTCCCACAAATGAACCTTCTACTTCTCCACCTACTGATTCAGTACAAGTTGACACCCCCGTCACTTCTCCTGAACCAGAACCCTCTAAAGCCCCAGAAAGTATTAAACTTACACGTATACCTTTCCCTGATAGGCTTAAGAAAGAGAAACAAGAGGCTCAATTTGGAAAATATCTAGAAATGTTCAAAAGCTTACACTTAAATGATAAACTTTTAGATGCTTTAGTTGAAATGCCTAGCTGTGCCAAATTCTTTAAGGAACTCTTATCCAACAAAGAAAAACTCAGACAAATAGTAAACTTGCCCTTAGATGCAGAATGCTCTTTGATTATGCAACAAGGACTACCCCCGAAGCTAGGAGACACTGGCCGTTTCACTATTCCTTGTTATCTTCAGGATGTTCAAATAAGTAACGCCTTAGCTGACTTAGGAGCTAGTGTAAACCTTATGCCATACTCGCTTTTTAGGAAACTAGGATTAAACGAACTTTTGCCAACCCGAATGACCATCCAGTTAGCCGATAGATCAGTTAAACTCCCTCGTGGAATTGCTGAAGATATTATGGTCCGTGTTGACAAATTCGTCTTTCCTGTTGATTTTGTTGTTATGGATATTGAAGAGGACAACCAAGTTCCACTCATCCTTGGCAGACCTTTCCTAAACACTGCCAAGGCCATCATCGATGTTAATGAAAAATCTTTAAAACTTCGAGTTGGAACTGAGGAGGTCACCTTCAATGTTGACAAACTAATGAAACATCCTATGGGAGAAGATCTTGGTCTTGTAGATTCTATGCAGGAAATAATCGAAGAACATTTGGAAGAAATTCTCGCAGTAAGTAGCAACAACCCCAACACTATCATCACAACAAGGAAACTATGTGAAGAAAGCATGGGATTATGCTCTGCTCTCTCCAATTCTTCCTCCACATCAAGAGAAGTTCTATTTCCTTTAAAGAACCCTAGCTCACAGTTCAACACTATTATGACTGCTCCGCTTGGACATGGCACGCCAGTCACTCTTCTAAGAAGAAACCCGACTCCTGAAGTAAATGATTCATATCTCTCAAGGGAAGAAATTCGAAGAACGCTCAAGGAAATGGAATTAATGTTTTCACCACCTGATTCACAGCTATCTGAAAGCTGTGAACCACAAAGTTCAAATCCAGAAATTACCATAAGCACTTCTTCATCAGCTCAAGCTCAGAAGTTAGCACTTACTGTAGACAACGATATCATCATTACTGAAGAAAATGTGACTTCTACATCCTCCATTGTCAAAAACGAGCTGAGGAAGGATGCATTCTCTGATAAAGCAGAATGGGTTGAAATAGCTTCAGCCAATACATCAGAATCACCTCTTGAAGAATCAGACTTCCAAACAGAGTTTGATGAACTCAAGAGAGATGAAATAGCAAGAATGAAGCCTTCTACTGAAGAACCACCAGAATTAGAACTAAAAGAACTACCCTCTCATCTGGAGTACGCTTTTCTCGAAGGAACTTCGCACTTACCAGTTATCATATCCAAAGATCTGAAGCCTGAGGAAAAAGCCAGACTCATTCAGGTTCTGAAGTCACATAAAAAGGCAATTGCTTGGAAAATCTCTGACATATAAGGGATTAGTCCAAACTACTGCACGCACAAGATCTTAATGGAAAACGACTTCAAGCCATCAGTTCAGAGACAGAGGAGAGTCAACCCGAAGATTCAAGACGTGGTCAAGAAGGAGGTCATCAAACTTCTTGATGCTGGCCTGATATATCCTATTTCAGATTCTCCATGGGTCAGTCCCGTACATGTTGTTCCGAAGAAAGGAGGAATGACGGTGATTACGAACGAACATAATGAACTCATCCCAACAAGAACCGTCACCGGTTGGAGGGTTTTCATTGACTATCGCAAGCTAAACGAAGCCACTCGCAAAGATCACTTCCCTCTACCGTTCATTGATCAGATGCTCGAAAGATTGTCAGGAAATGAGTTCTATTGTTTCCTCGATGGTTTCAATGGCTATTTTCAAATCCCTCTCGATCCGAAGGACCAGGAGAAGAAGACATTCACATGTCCATACGGAATATTCGCCTACCGACGTATGTCTTTTGGGCTATGCAATGCACCTGCTACTTTTCAGAGGTGCATGGTGGCGATTTTCCATGACATGATTGAACAGTGTATGGAGGTTTTCATGGACGATTTCTCTGTCTTTGGAGACTCCTTCACATCTTGTCTTTCCAACCTAGAAAGGATGCTCACTCGTTGCGAAGAATCAAACCTCGTTCTGAATTGGGAGAAATGTCACTTTATGGTGAAAGAAGGAATAGTGTTAGGACATCGAATATCTAAAGCAGGAATCGAAGTAGACAAAGCTAAAGTTGATACTATTTCAAAACTTCCACCACCTACTTCTGTGAAAGCCATCCGAAGTTTTCTAGGTCACGCCGGATTCTACCGTCGCTTTATTAAGGATTTCTCTATGATTTCTTGACCTATGACTCATCTTCTCGAAAAAGATACTCCGTTTGACTTTACAGATGACTGTCTTAAAGCTTTTAACTACTTAAAGGAACAGCTCGTGCATGCACCGATCATGGTAGCCCCCGACTGGAGTTTACCATTTGAAATCATGTGCGACGCCAGTGATTTTGCAGTTGGAGCTGTACTAGGACAACGGAAGGAGAAACACTTGCAACCAATTTACTACGCCAACAAAACTCTTACGGACGCTCAAGAGAATTATACAACCACTGAAAAGGAGTTACTAGCGGTAGTATTTTCTTTTGATAAATTTCGTTCCTATCTTTTTTTGTCCAAAACTATTGTCTATACAGATCATTCAGCTCTTAAGTATCTCTTCAAAAAGCAAGATGCTAAGCCAAGACTGTTGCGCTGGATTCTGCTCTTACAAGAATTCGACATAGAAATTAAAGATAAAAAGGGAGCAGAAAACGTTGCAGCAGATCACCTCAGCCGATTGGAAAATCCAGCAATGGAAAAGCTTGAAGAAGGAGATATTCAAGACCAGTTCCCAGACGAACAAATCATGAACATCGGAAAGCACCATCAGGGACCTAGTTCATCATACGATCCCTGGTATGCTGATTTTGCCAACTACTTGGTGGGAGGAATAGTCCAGAAAGGAATGTCAACTTCTCGAAGACGAAAGTTCTTCCGCGACGTAAAGAATTATTTTTGGGACGATCCTTTCCTTTTTAAGGTCTATCCCGATCATATCATCAGAAGATGCGTCGACGGGAAGGAAGCCGAACATATCCTCCACCAAAGCCACCATGGACCAACTGGAGGCCACCATGGAGCTAACAAGACCGCACGGAAAGTATACGACGCCGGCTTCTATTGGCCAACCATTTTTCAAGATTCTTACGACTTGGTAAAACGTTGTGATGCTTGCCAAAGGTTTGGAAGTATCTCACAGAGAAGTGAAATGCCACTTACTAACATCCAAGCTTGTGAAGTCTTCGACATTTGGGGATTAGATTTTATGGGACCGTTCCCTAAATCTAACGGAAAAGAATACATTCTGGTTGCAGTTGATTACGTGTCCATGTGGGCCGAAGCACAAGCTTTCCCAACAAACGATGCCAAGGTCATCACTAAGTTTCTCAAACAACTATTTTGTCGATTTGGAGCTTCGAGAGCCATAATCTGTAACACCTGCCAAATTAGGACTAGTAATTAGTGCCTAATCATATGTTAATACATGTAATTAGTTCTGTGTTAGGCTAATTAATGTATCGAAATATATATTGTTGAATATATACGAAAATGCGGTTTGATTAAATCGTACGCAATTTAAATCGAATGTATTTCGATTCCATAAGTACGGACGTTGGTGACCAATTTCATTAAGTAACACTATTATGTTAAAAATATTATTTTAATGAGGTTCAAATTACAATTCGTATAGTACAATTAAAACTTACCTAATTAACAACAAAATATGCAAATTATGTAAATCACATTTTAAATATTTAAATTATTAAATAATTAGTAGAACAATTTAATTAAATTATTAAAAAAAATTTGTATTTTTTTAAATGGATAATTAACGCGTGAAATTTTCAATTAAACGTTAAATGACGGAGAAAACGAACACCACGCGGAGCGCGGGGAGAAACCGAAAAGTGGAGGATAACCTCCACATCCCTTCTCTTTTTCTCTCATTTCTTTCCTTTCTCTCTCTCTCTTACTCTCTTTTCTCTCTTTTCTTCAAAATCACCAACATCACCATCACCTTAATTCCTTAAATTACACCACGAAACGCACTCGTAGCATCAAGATTTTTAGAGATTCACGACCCCATCGCGACGATCTACAACGCTATCTTTTCGGATTTTCAATCCGGCACTTTGTAAGTTTCCGACAAAATCCCGAAACCTTTCGATTCTTAGTATTTTTCACTTGTTAGTGTTTATATAACTTATATATGTCCATTACAAAGTGTAAAACACGATTTTATAGCTTAAAAACGGGTTTGAATTGGGTTTTTGGCCGGAAAAATCTCGACAGTCGGACTTTCTGGGCTGGTGTTCTTCAATGCGACACAAGCCTTGTGTCGCATGTAGTGTCGTATTTTGCCTATTGTGTCGTATAAAATCCTCTATGTCGCACCTTGTGTCGTACTAAATAAATAGTGTCGTAAATTATGCGACACAACCATTATGTCGCATACTATGTCGCAAACTTCATACGACACAATCACTATGTCGCTGTTGAATCAGCATCTCGCATCTATGCGACACAACCTTTGTGTCGTATAGATACTGTGTCGCATTTCTATGCGACACAACCCTTGTGTCGCATAACTACCTTTGTGTCGCACGACTGTATCGCATAAAACAGCAGGTTTTCAAACTAAAATTTCACTAAGTGTCGAACCTATATAACCTCAAACACTTATACGATACGACTTATAAAACACATTGGAACACACTTGTAAGTGCAAAACACCAATAACATGATAATAATACTTAAAGTTATTATTTCAAATCCATCACCAACGGGCCGTACACGTTTTCCAACACTTAACAAATCAACCAAATCGTAGTAATTTGGACATATATATATAGTTGTGTAACAACTACAAGGGTGATCTTTTGATATACCCAATCATGTTTATAACCATCGCGTGTCATGGACACCCTCAGGATACAAGTCTTTGGACTTCATCACTCGGCTAATCAACTTACGTTTATTTAAACGCTTACAGACTCAATTTTTACTGTTTTACTCAGGGGTGTGATATATTGCTCATTTTTAACATGTGAACGCAAGTACAAATATTTCCATATACTACATGAGTTTTTCACAACTAATCATTTAAAGTCCTCCGTCAGCATAGTTGTTAATACGTTGTAGCGTGAATATTAGTATATGGTACCATATAGGATTGACCCTCCTCGTTCGGGTTAGCAAGCACTAACCGGGTAAACGGACGTACTAATATTTGGGAAGACGAATGTTGATTAGGCATTCGTGGAGGCACCTCGCCCGGAATTCTCTATAGGGGACCCGGCCCTCGAGTTAAGCTCAACTATGTGCTCATGGCTGTATACACGATTACTATCATTTCATTTGCTGGATGCAAATCATTATTAAATCTTGCGGTTCATACTTTATTACTTGATTTCAAACCTGTGAGCTCACCAGCTTTAGCTGACCCATTTAGCATGTATCGCAGGTACCAAGCAGTAGGTTGCTTCTGCTTCAGGACTTTTAGCTCGAGTCAGCATACAGACGATTGAGATTTTCTTGCATTAGTATATTTTGTACAAGTACTTATGTACTGAAATCTCCTTTCATTTAAACTCGAGCTATGTAAAGCTTTAAATGTTGTAAACATTTCAATATTAATATATTTTGTTAAAACGACGCATATAGAGTCGTTTACTATATATCTTTGTGCTTTGTTATTGATTAGTAACACCCAAATCGTGCTTCCGCAAATCATTAAAATTTGGGGGTGTTACAGATTGGTATCAGAGCCTAAGGTTATAGTGAACTAGGTTGCATTTAGTGGGCCTAGACTATGACCATTAGGCAGTATTCCTTATTAGGTATAACTGGTTCAGTGATTACGTCATACGAGTTTAATTTAACATAGCCTGATCAACTATGTACAATTAAGCAAAGATGATGTAAGATCTGAAAGTAGTTATGGCTGAACAGGGTACACTAGAAGACTTTGACCTCGAGAGGACCGAGACTTAAACATGTTTGTGCTAGACACTTAATAGGCCATATTATATAGGAACTATATGAATATAGGCCTCACTCTTACTAACCCTTTGTCTCAGAAATGGCAAACACACCGCACAATTCATCGCGCTCTCAATCCGGGTCGCAGAACCCAAGGGTGGCTAGGAGGAACTCCAGGTTGCCTCGAGCTGGCCCGTACCCCACTCACTTCACTTTGCCAACCTTAGCCGCTAGGGTGAACCAACACGAGCAGCGACTTCGCACCATGGATGTCGTGTTGCAGGAAACGAACGAAAACTGGAGACTTACATCGCTCGAACGCATCGAACAAGTCTCCGAGGATCACGAAACCACCGTTAACAATGTAGACGTTCTTTTCAACAAAGTGGTGGAGATAAGCGTAGAAACCGCCCTCTTGAAACACCGGCTTGAAGAATGTGAGCAACGCTCACGGGAAACGGAAGAATATGCCCGTAGATTAGTACAGCGACTAGTATTGGCTGAAGACAATGCCCGACAGGCCAGCAGACTTGCAAATACTGTGGATCGTCTCATTGAAATGATGGAGCATATTAATCTACGTTAAGACTAGTGTAATTCTTGTCTTGTAATCTATCTTGTAGTTTAATAACTATCTAAGCGCTACTCTATAATTTGGTCGGATGTAACAATTCCCGACGCCTTTTTGTAATACATCCATGGGATGTAACCTTTGAACTCATATTATCTATCAAATATTCCTTGCTGTTTCAACCTATATTAATTGCCATTTTTTTATATTGATGTTATGTATTGCCGCTTTTATACATGAACATCTGTGACAATTACAAATTCCTACAAAAATCTCATGTATCTTCATTTCTTTTATTGAAGAATCATGCCGCCAAAGACAAGACCTTACACCGATGCTCAGCTTAAGTCACTCATAACCCAGGCTGTGACTGAAGCCTTGGCTCGGAATACTCCACAAAATTCCGCGAGAAACAGCGATGCCGCTGAAACCCCCGCTACTAAACCTTGTTCTTACAAGGACTTTCAGAGCTGCAAACCCTCAAGCTTCAAGGGTACTGAAGGAGCCATCGGACTGATCAGATGGTTCGAGAAAATGGAAACTGTTTTCCGCGTCAGCAAATGCGCGGAAGGCGACAAAGTAAACTTCGCCACCTGCTCTCTCGAAGATGATGCCCACTCTTGGTGGAACTCATATACCCAATCAGTGGGTGCTGACACTGCCTACCAACTCTCTTGGGAGGACTTGAAAGCAAAACTCACCGCCAAATACTGCTCAATCGCCAAACTCCAAAAGCTGGACGAGGAGTTCTGGAACCTAAGGGTTCAGGGTGGTGACATCGATGGTTATACCACCAGATTCCAGCAACTCGCTGCCCTCCGCCCAGCCATGGTAAGCACAGAACCTGATAAAATCAGGAAGTACATCCTTGGTCTTCCTGAGCCTGTTCGGGGGCATGTTGCCTCTTCAAACCAAGCCACCATTGACGGTGCAATCCTACTGGCCCAAGACCTGATGTCAATGAGCCAAGATTCTGAACCACCCACTTCATCCTCCCACAACAACAAAAGAAAGTGGTCTGACTACCACAACAACCACCCAAACCAACAAAACAAGAAATCTGACATCATCAAAGCCTACAACACCACCACAGACATCAAACGGGGCTACACTGGGAGCAAACCCTATTGTTCCAAGTGCAGCCGCCACCACGAAGGTTCCTGTGGTTCCTTTTGCAGCAATTGCAAGAGGCATGGTCACCTCACCCAGGATTGCCATTCCCCTGCCAACAACAACTCTAACAACACCAGAACACCCAAAGTCTGCTTTGAGTGTGGGAACCCCGGGCACTTCAGGGACACGTGCCCAAAGCTGAAGAACAACAACAACAGCAACAATAACCGCAACAACAACAACAACAATACCCGAAGTAGAGCCTTCATCATCAAATCCGGGGACGCTCGCCAAGACCCGAATGTGGTCTCGGGTATGTTCCTCCTCAACAACTTAACTGCTTCTGTCCTATTTGATACTGGTGCTGATAGAAGCTTTATCTCCGATGACTTTTGCCCATTACTTGACATCACTCCTGTTGCCTTAGATGTTAAGTACACTGTAGAGCTAGCAAATGAGGAACTTATAGAAACCAATAGTGTGATACCTAATTGCACTTTAAATCTAGCTGACGAAACCTTTTCAATCGATCTTGTACCCGTCGAAATCGGAAGTTTCGACGTCATTATTGGAATGGACTGGTTGTCCAAACAACGAGCCGAAATCATTTGCTACGATAAGATCGTCCGCATCCCACTCGCCGTCGGTAGAACCTTGATCATACAGGGGGAGACCGGTGGGACGAGACTCAATATTATCTTGTAACACCCCCAAATTCATTGTTTAGCGGAAGCAAGTTTTGGGGTGCTACTAATCAAATATCACAGCACAAAAGTAAAGCAAACGACATCTATATGCAACGTTTGTAAATTAGTTACATTTCCATATGATAAATGTTTGAAAACATAGGGTTTTCAGTTACAAAAATGTAGTTCCCTAGAGCCCACGCGTATAGCGGGAGATTCTATTACATAATCATAATATACAAAAGATAATGCTAAGAATCTCCGTTAGATGCAATGTAGAAATCATGCGACTCTAGCTAGTGTCCAGGGGAAATCCTACTCCGTCTGTGTACCTGAGATACAAAGCTAAAAAGTGTCAACCAAAAAGGTTGGTGAATCTCACAGGTTTAGTAGTAAAGTAATCGTTTATGAACCACAAGTATGTACCAGTATTGCTATCAAGCAAAGTAAGTAAATCAGTAAATCATCACAAGTGCCATGAGCCCACAAGTTGAAGCTTAACAGTTTGGTGTGAATGGTACAGTCAAGTACAGCATCACGTACCCCCCCGTGAGTGCTATCCGAACACTCAAAAGTAACAAAAACTAATATTCCTGTTTCTACGGTGAAATCCGTGGTAGCGCTACTACCCCAGGCAGGGATTGTCAATCCCAAATGGATCCATTTACTAGTAATCGCGCTTAAGTCCATAACTAACAACTTATGATAGGAGGCTTTCAGTGGATAAAAGTAACTCATGCAACATGTGTAAAAAGTAGGGAAATCAGTTCAGTACATCGTGTTCATATGTAAAACAGTTGCTAAGTATCTCCCCCAAAGTATAAAAACAGTAAAAGTGGGGCCGTAAGACTCACCTGAGTCTAGTAAGTGCGAATGTGAAATCAACCAAGTAAGGCGGATGTAAGTCCGTATGTCGGTTCTCAGAACCCTGAAACCTTCTGGCGTCCGAAACGCACAAGGTTGTAAGTAAACAAGTAAATAAGTTGGTGTCTTAAAAGACCACCCATGCTAGTTATCCACTCAACTAGGATATGTCCAAGTGTTTGTTTAGTAATTTGTTTGTAGTTTGAAAACAAGTATGGCCCGTTGGTGACGGTTTGTAATAATAATCCAAAAGTGTTATTATTGTATGTATCGTTGAATCAGGTTTCGTTATTTGTAAGTGTTTGACACTTAGTGCGAAAAGTATTTACAACATCTAATGACGGGGGTCCGGGGGCAGCGCCCCTGGTAGCGGGGTCCAAGGGGCAGAGCCCCTGGCTGGGGTCGAGCTGCCAGGTCAGCTTGGAAAATTTTTATTTCTACTACATTGTTTTATTAAAAATCGCATCTGGAGTTTAATTTCGGTGTAAAATCAAGTGATAAACCTTAGTTCATATTAGTGCTTTTATTATTGAATTCGGGTTCGAAAGACAAAGTGGGCTGCGAACCGAGCTGGGAGAACTCGACTCGCAGGCCAACTCGACTCGCAAGTCAATTTCGACTCGCGGGTCAACTCGACTCGCAAGTCAACTCGACTCGCAAGTCAATTTCGACTCGCGGGTCAACTCGACTCGCAAGTCAACTCGCGGTTCGATTCGGTTCGTTGGTGATTCCGATTCGCAGGATGGCTTCGCGAGTCGAATCTCGACTCGCCTCGTTTGACGAACAGATCTCGACTCGCGAGACGGGCTGTTCGCATAAAACTCTAAAAATTGGTCTTTTGAGTCGGTTTTTGGACATAAACTCGTTGGGGAAACGTTCTAGCATGTAAATCCAAGCTTTACAAGTAATTTAAAAGGGTTTTAACGTTCTATTACCTCAAAAATCGAAATCGAAGAAGATGAAGATGAAGAGTTCGTGGTGGTGATCCTCGTGCTTGTTCCGGATGGTGATGATGAACGATTTTTGATGGTGTTTTTGGGTGGTTTAGGGCTGCCGAAAATGAGGGAAAAGAGAGAGAGTTTTGTTGGTGAAGTTTGGTGAAATGAGATGTAAAAGAATCAAAAAGGGTTTTTAAAGGGTGGGTCATGGGTCGCGGGTTGGGTTGGCTGCGCGGGTTTGGCCGACCCATTTGGGTCTCGGGCTAACGTGTTCTTGTTTCTCAATTTACGTTACTTTTTGCGATTGATTAAATGTTTGTTCCGCGTTTTATGTTAAAGTTTATCGAAAATATTTCTAAATGGAGCGTTTTTTCAAAACACTTAATAAGGGATTATAAAAATATAACTTGGGTTATTCTCGTTTGTTGGGCGTGTTTCGTGTGCTTTCGTTACTTTTGGAGTGTTTTAAATGATACGATATACGTGTAATATATTTTCACAATATATTAATACAAATAATATTTGTTTGGATAATTCCACATTATTTAAAGGTTTGTCACCAACGTCCATATTAATTAGCATCGGACCTCGTCCGGTTTATAAGTGTTCGATTTAAACAAATCGCGTACGCGTGTATGTAATTACACCAAAATGTTACATACATTTAGAGTATTACAAAACTAAATACACATAATTACAAGTAGCTTAGGCACTAATTAAAGCCCTAAGTTGGCGGGTGTTACATTCTCTCCTTGTTAGGAGAATTTCGTCCCGAAATTAGCTTGTAGTTGTGGTGTCGGTAGGAGTAGAGTCTGTGAACAAGTGTGGGTATTTCAGTCGCATTTGGTCTTCTCGTTCCCAAGTGAATTCAGGACCACGCCTCGAATTCCACCTGACTTTAACGATGGGAATACGACTCTGTTTTAAACGTTTGACCTCACGGTCCAGTATTTCCACTGGTTCCTAGACGAAGTGTAGTTTGTCGTCAATGTGTATCTCATCGAGGGGTATAATCAGTGTCTCATCAGACATACATTTCTTTAAGTTAGAAATGTGGAAGATAGGGTGCACGCTACTGAGTTCGGTAGGTAGCTGCAGTCGGTAAGCCACTGGACCAATCCTTTCAAGGATTTCGAATGGTCCAATGTACCTGGGATTCAGTTTCCCACGTTTGCCAAAACGGATGACGCCTTTCCAAGGTGACACTTTCAGAAGAACTCGATCTCCCACCTGGAACTCGAGGTGTTTGCGTCTCACGTCAGCATAGCTTTTCTAACGGTCACGCGCAGCTTTCAGTCGGTTTTGTATGCCGACGATCTTTTCAGTGGTTTCGTGAATGATTTCTGGACCGGTGAGTTGTGTATCTCCCACCTCAGTCCAACAGATAGGTGACCGACACTTACGTCCGTACAGTGCCTCGAAGGGTGCAGCCTTAATGCTGGTGTGGTAGCTGTTGTTGTACGAGAATTCGCACAATGGTAAGTGATTTTCCCAGTTTTTACCGAAGTCCACTACGCAGGCTCGTAGCATATCCTCCAGTGTTTGTATAGTTCGTTTGCTCTGGCCGTCGGTTTGTGGGTGGTATGCAGTACTCATGTCCAAACGGGTACCGAGGGATTTTTGTAAGGATTGCCAGAAGTGAGAAGTAAATCGAGCATCTCTATCAGAGATGATTGAGATGGGCACGCCGTGTCTTGACACAATCTCTTTCAAATAGATACGTGTCAAACGTTCCATCTTGTCAGATTCTTTAATAGGCAGGAAATGAGCAGATTTAGTGAGTCGGTCGACGATCACCCAAATGGTATCGCAACCGTTAGGTGTTTTCGGAAGTTTAGTGATGAAATCCATGGTGATCCGCTCCCATTTCCACTGTGGTATTTCGGGTTGTTGTAGCAAACCGGAAGGTTTCTGGTGTTCAGCTTTCACTTTGGAACAAGTAAGACACTTGCTAACATAAGTTGCAATGTCAGCTTTCATGTTGGGCCACCAATACATTTCCTTGATGCCATGATACATTTTGTCGGCACCGGGGTGTATAGAGTATTTGGACTTGTGAGCTTCATCCATCACCAAGTCTCGCAGGTTCCCAAAACTTGGTAACCAGATTCGGTTCGAGAAGTATTTGGCCCCGTTTGGTTTGGTTTCAAATTGCTTATCCATGCCTCGCAAGGCCTCGTTCGTCAAGTTTTCGGGTTTGAGTGCTTCGAGTTGAGCAGTGAGAGTTTGATTGATGAGGTCGTTGTGAATGGTCATACTGAGAGCTCGAACTCGAAGTGGTTTCACTCGTTCTTTTCGGCTTAAGGCATCGGCAACAACATTTGCCTTGCCCGGATGATAGCGAATCTTGCAATCGTAATCAGTAAGCAACTCGACCCATCGACGTTGCCTCATGTTGAGATCCTTTAGATCGAAGATATGTTGGAGACTTTTATGGTCAGTAAAGATTGTACACTTGGTACCGTATAAGTAGTGTCTCCAGATTTTGAGAGCGAATACCACAGCCCCCAACTCTAGGTCATGAGTTGTGTAATTCTTTTCGTGGACCTTGAGTTGTCTAGAGGCGTAAGCGATGACTTTGTCTCGTTGCATCAACACGCAACCAAGACCTTGGTGTGAAGCATCACAGTATACCACGAAGTCATCGTTGCCTTCTGGTAAGGATAAGATAGGTGCACTGCAGAGTTTCTGTTTTAGCAGCTGAAAAGCTGACTCCTGTTTGTCAGTCCAGTCGAACTTCTTTTCTTTTTGAGTCAGTGCAGTGAGAGGTTGGGCTATTTTCGAAAAATTCTCAATGAACCGCCTGTAGTATCCGGCGAGTCCTAAGAATTGACGTACTTCTGTGGGTGTAGTGGGTGCCTACCAGCACTTGATAGCCTTAATTTTTGAAGGATCGACATGTAACCCTTGATTGTCAATGACGTGTCCAAGGAATTGAACGGTTTGCATCCAGAACTCACACTTGGAGAATTTAGCATATAACTCCTCGTGTTTAAGTAATTCTAGAATGGTTTTCAGGTGTTGCGCGTGTTCTTGCTCATTGCGCGAGTAAATCAGAATATCATCGATGAAAACGATAACGAACTTGTCAAGGTAAGGTTTGCACACCCGATTCATAAGGTCCATGAATACCACCGGTGCGTTGGTTAATCCGAATGGCATCACTTGGAATTCGTAATGCCCGTAACGAGTTCGGAAGGCCGTTTTAGGAATATCTTCGTCACGAACTCGGAGTTGGTGATAACCTGACCGTAGATCGATCTTGGAATAAAAACTCGACCCCTGAAGTTGGTCAAACAGGTCATCAATACGAGGAAGTGGGTAACGGTTCTTGACAGTTAACTTGTTGAGTTCATGATAGTCGATGCACATACGGAAAGAACCGTCCTTCTTATTCACGAACAGGACCGGAGCTCCCCAAGGTGAGGAACTTGGTCGAATAAATCCCTTGTCCAGGAGTTCCTGTAACTGAGTAGACAACTCCTGAAGTTCGGATGGGGCTAGTCGGTAAGGGGCTCGTGCCACGGGTGCTGCACCGGGCACAAGATCAATAGAAAATTTGACTTGTCTAGGTGGCGGAAGACCAGGCAAGTCTTCAGGAAAGACTTCGGGGAAATCTCGAACAATAGGCACATCCTCAAGTCGCTTCTCCTCCGACTTTTTCTCCATGACATGAGCGAGGATTGCCTGGTACCCTTTTCTCAAGTATTTTCGGGTTTTCATGCAAGAAATGATGTTTAGGCTCGTCCCACCGGTCTCCCCTTGTATGACTAAAGTTCCACCGGTGACGAGAGGAATGCGGACGAGTTTCTCGAAACAAACGATCTCGGCTCGGTGCTTGGATAACCAATCCATACCGACTATGATGTCAAAGCTACCGATTTCGACGGGTATCAAGTCAATGGAAAAGAGTTCATTACCTAAGTTTAAAATGCAATTAGGTATCACACGGTCGGCCTCGATAAGTTTTCCGTTTGCCAATTCTACTGTGTACTTAGAATCTAAGGCAATAGGTGTAGTGTCAAGTAGTGGATAAAACTCATCAGAAATAAAGCTCTTATCAGCACCAGTATCAAATAATACAGAAGCAGTCAAGTTGTTGAGAAGAAACGTACCCGTGACCACATTCGGGTCTTGACGGGCTTCCCCAGATTTCAGCACAAAAGCTCTTCCTCGAGCATTGTTGTTGTTCTTGTTGTTGTTGTTGCCACTTTTCAGTTTTGGGCAATCTTTTCGGAAATGCCCAGTACCGTTGCACTCGTAGCAGGTCTTTGGTGCAGAAGTGTTGGTGCCAGAGGTGTTCGATCGGCAATCCCTAGCCAAGTGCCCTAATTTCTTACACTTGCTACAGGGACAAGGAGCATCATGGTGAAGATTGCATTGAGAACAGTAGGGCTTGTTCCCAATGTAGGAGCGTTTGGGTTCAGAGTTGGAGGTATAAACTTGGATGGCGTTGGGTTTCTTGTTTTGGTAGTTGTTGTGGTGTTCTGAGGATTTGCGCTTGTTGTTGGAAGAGGAGTTGTTGGATGTCTCACGGCTGACCACCAGTGCCATGAGTTCGTGTGCTAGCCGGATAGCACTTTCAGTAGTGGTTGGCTTGGACGAGGCGACATTCCCCTGTATACTTTCTGGGAGGCCGCGGATGTATATCTTGATCCCTTTTACCTTGGGTTCCAACAAACTCGGACATAACAACGCATATTGTTGAAACTTTGTGGTATATCCATCAATATCAGTCCCCTGCACAGTCAGGTGCCAGAATTCTTCCTCTAATCGGTGCAATTCTTCCTCGGGACAGTACTTCTCCCTCAACTTCTTCTTCAGCTCGGCCCAAGGTAGCTGATTTGCTATCTCAGGACCTACTGAGTTGGCGTGGGTATTCCACCACGTGAGTGCACCTTCCTGAAAGGTGTATGCAGCGAACTTGACTTTGTTGTCTTCAGTGCAGTTGCAGAGATTGAAGACGGATTCCATACGTTCGATCCAACGGATCAGACCGATGGCACCTTCCGTGCCCTTGAAGTACAGTGGCTTGCAGCTAAGAAAGTCCTTGTAAGAACAAGGCTTGATGACAGGAGTGGCATCAACAGTTTGATCACTGTTTCGTTGAGAGTTCCGAGCAGCCAGAGCATCAGCCACGGCTCGGGAGACAATGACATTGATTTCAGCATCACTGTAACTTTTCTTCTTTGGCGGCATGATTCTTCAAGAAAGAAACAAGAAGTATATGAGAATTCGTACCAGAAATGTAATTACGTCAGATGTATATTTCTAAAAGCGGTTATATACAACACCTCAATGTAATTACAATATATAATAATTCGAGAAATTGTCAGTTGATATTACATAGTGAAACGATTACAGACAATTCTTAATTAGGAGTTTCAAGGGTTACAGTATTAGGTGTTCTACAAAATGTGCCGGGAATTGTTACATCCGGTCGTATTTTACAGAGGTCCTACAATAATAAAAGTAGATTACAGACTCAGCCTAAGTTAATTCCGGCGTAGATTGAGTTGTGGCAGCAGTGCGTTGAGATGATCCACAGACTCTGCAAGTCTGTTAGCTGTACGGAGGGCATCCTCGGTTTCCCTTAGACGTGTCTCGCACTGATGTAGCCTTGATTGTAGGACAGAGATTTCATTTTGGTTGCCAATCACTTGGTTGTGGACAACCTCCATGGTTCCGACTGTTTCTCCCACCTGATTCTGAAGAGTGTTCATGGTGTTGACAGTGTGATCGTGATCTTCGGAGACTTGCTCAATTCGCTCCATTACTGTGAGCCTCCAATTTTCGCGAATTTCTTGCAGTTCGATGTCCATCCCGTGGAGTTGTTGGTCGTGATGGTGCACCCTAACGGCTAAGTCCGGTAGAGTTAGGTGAGTGGGATACGGTCCAGCTCGAGGCAACCTGGCGTTCCTCCTAGCTACCCTCGGGTTCTGCAACCCGGATTGAGAGCGCGATGAATTGGGTGATGTGTTTGCCATTTCTGAGACAAAGCGTTAGTAGGAGTGAGGCCTATATATATATATATATATATATATATATATATATATATATAAAACATATAATATAGCCTAGTGTGTCTAGCACAAACAAGTATAAGTCCCGGTTTCTCTCGTGGTCAGAGTCAACTAGTGTATTCCGGTTCAAGATAACCGTTTCAGACCTCACATCATCTTTCCTTAATTGTACATAGTTGATCAGGCTATGTTAAATTAAAGTTGTATGATGCAGTTCCTGAACCAGTCATATCTAATAAGGACATACTGCCTAACGGTCATAGTCTAGGCCCACTAAATGCAACCTAGTTCGCTATAACCTTAGGCTCTGATACCAATCTGTAACACCCCCAAATTCATTGTTTAGCGGAAGCAAGTTTTGGGGTGCTACTAATCAAATATCACAGCACAAAAGTAAAGCAAACGACATCTATATGCAACGTTTGTAAATTAGTTACATTTCCATATGATAAATGTTTGAAAACATAGGGTTTTCAGTTACAAAAATGTAGTTCCCTAGAGCCCACGCGTATAGCGGGAGATTCTATTACATAATCATAATATACAAAAGATAATGCTAAGAATCTCCGTTAGATGCAATGTAGAAATCATGCGACTCTAGCTAGTGTCCAGGGGAAATCCTACTCCGTCTGTGTACCTGAGATACAAAGCTAAAAAGTGTCAACCAAAAAGGTTGGTGAATCTCACAGGTTTAGTAGTAAAGTAATCGTTTATGAACCACAAGTATGTACCAGTATTGCTATCAAGCAAAGTAAGTAAATCAGTAAATCATCACAAGTGCCATGAGCCCACAAGTTGAAGCTTAACAGTTTGGTGTGAATGGTACAGTCAAGTACAGCATCACGTACCCCCCCGTGAGTGCTATCCGAACACTCAAAAGTAACAAAAACTAATATTCCTGTTTCTACGGTGAAATCCGTGGTAGCGCTACTACCCCAGGCAGGGATTGTCAATCCCAAATGGATCCATTTACTAGTAATCGCGCTTAAGTCCATAACTAACAACTTATGATAGGAGGCTTTCAGTGGATAAAAGTAACTCATGCAACATGTGTAAAAAGTAGGGAAATCAGTTCAGTACATCGTGTTCATATGTAAAACAGTTGCTAAGTATCTCCCCCAAAGTATAAAAACAGTAAAAGTGGGGCCGTAAGACTCACCTGAGTCTAGTAAGTGCGTATGTGAAATCAACCAAGTAAGGCGGATGTAAGTCCGTATGTCGGTTCTCAGAACCCTGAAACCTTCTGGGGTCCGAAACGCACAAGGTTGTAAGTAAACAAGTAAATAAGTTGGTGTCTTAAAAGACCACCCATGCTAGTTATCCACTCAACTAGGATATGTCCAAGTGTTTGTTTAGTAATTTGTTTGTAGTTTGAAAACAAGTATGGCCTGTTGGTGACGGTTTGTAATAATAATCCAAAAGTGTTATTATTGTATGTATCGTTGAATCAGGTTTCATTATTTGTAAGTGTTTGACACTTAGTGCGAAAAGTATTTACAACATCTAATGACGGGGGTCCGGGGGCAGCGCCCCTGGTAGCGGGGTCCAAGGGGCAGAGCCCCTGGCTGGGGTCGAGCTGCCAGGTCAGCTTGGAAAATTTTTATTTCTACTACATTGTTTTATTAAAAATCGCATCTGGAGTTTAATTTCGGTGTAAAATCAAGTGATAAACCTTAGTTCATATTAGTGCTTTTATTATTGAATTCGGGTTTGAAAGACAAAGTGGGCTGCGAACCGAGCTGGGAGAACTCGACTCGCAGGCCAACTCGACTCGCAAGTCAATTTCGACTCGCGGGTCAACTCGACTCGCAAGTCAACTCGACTCGCAAGTCAATTTCGACTCGCGGGTCAACTCGACTCGCAAGTCAACTCGCGGTTCGATTCGGTTCGTTGGTGATTCCGATTCGCAGGATGGCTTCGCGAGTCGAATCTCGACTCGCCTCGTTTGACGAACAGATCTCGACTCGCGAGACGGGCTGTTCGCATAAAACTCTAAAAATTGGCCTTTTGAGTCGGTTTTTGGACATAAACTCGTTGGGGAAACGTTCTAGCATGTAAATCCAAGCTTTACAAGTAATTTAAAAGGGTTTTAACGTTCTATTACCTCAAAAATCGAAATCGAAGAAGATGAAGATGAAGAGTTCGTGGTGGTGATCCTCGTGCTTGATCCGGATGGTGATGATGAACGATTTTTGATGGTGTTTTTGGGTGGTTTAGGGCTGCCGAAAATGAGGGAAAAGAGAGAGAGTTTTGTTGGTGAAGTTTGGTGAAATGAGATGTAAAAGAATCAAAAAGGGTTTTTAAAGGGTGGGTCATGGGTCGCGGGTTGGGTTGGCTCCGCGGGTTTGGCCGACCCATTTGGGTCTCGGGCTAACGTGTTCTTGTTTCTCAATTTACGTTACTTTTTGCGATTGATTAAATGTTTGTTCCGCGTTTTATGTTAAAGTTTATCGAAAATATTTCTAAATGGAGCGTTTTTTCAAAACACTTAATAAGGGATTATAAAAATATAACTTGGGTTATTCTCGTTTGTTGGGCGTGTTTCGTGTGCTTTCGTTACTTTTGGAGTGTTTTAAATGATACGATATACGTGTAATATATTTTCACAATATATTAATACAAATAATATTTGTTTGGATAATTCCACATTATTTAAAGGTTTGTCACCAACGTCCATATTAGTTAGCATCGGACCTCGTCCGGTTTATAAGTGTTCGATTTAAACAAATCGCGTACGCGTGTATGTAATTACACCAAAATGTTACATACATTTAGAGTATTACAAAACTAAATACACATAATTACAAGTAGCTTAGGCACTAATTAAAGCCCTAAGTTGGCGGGTGTTACATATCTCTTGCTTAAAAACCCGAAAATTTCTGAGAAAGGGTTACCCTGCAATACTCGCACACATCACAGAGAAGAAGTCGGAGGAGAAGCGACTTGAAGATGTGCCAATTGTCAGAGACTTTCGCGAAGTCTTTACGGAAGAACTACCTGGTTTACCTCCACCTAGACAGGTTGAGTTTTCAATCGATCTCGTGCCGGGTGCCGCACCAGTGGCCCGCGCACCGTACCGCTTAGCCCCATCCGAACTTCAGGAGTTATCCACCCAGTTACAGGAACTCCTGGATAGAGGATTCATTAGACCGAGTTCTTCACCTTGGGGAGCTCCGGTCTTATTTGTTAAAAAGAAGGACGGTTCATTCAGAATGTGTATCGACTATCGAGAGTTGAACAAGCTAACCGTCAAGAACCGATATCCACTCCCTCGCATTGATGATCTATTCGACCAACTTCAGGGTTCAAGTTTCTACTCAAAAATCGACTTGCGATCAGGATATCATCAGTTACGGGTTCGCGACACCGATATTCCAAAAACTGCTTTCAGAACTCGTTACGGGCACTACGAATTCCAAGTGATGCCCTTCGGTCTAACCAACGCACCGGCTGTATTCATGGACCTCATGAACCGGGTGTGTAAACCTAACCTCGATAAGTTTGTCATTGTCTTTATCGATGACATGCTCATTTACTCGCGCAACGAGCAAGAACATGCACAACACCTCAAAACCATCCTAGAACTACTTAGACGCGAGGAGCTTTACGCCAAATTCTCTAAGTGTGAGTTCTGGATAAAAACCGTACAATTCCTCAGTCACGTGATCGACAGTCAGGGGATTCATGTTGACCCATCAAAAATCGAGGCTATCAAAGACTGGAAAGCACCCACCTCTGCAACTGAAGTACGTCAATTCTTGGGTCTTGCTGGGTACTATCGGCGATTTATCGAAAATTTCTCCAAAATAGCTCAACCACTCACGGTACTGACTCAGAAAGACAAAAGGTTCGATTGGACCGATAAACAAGAGTCAGCGTTCCAACTTCTGAAACAAAAGCTTTGCAGTGCTCCAATTCTATCACTACCCGAAGGCACCGATGACTTCGTGGTATACTGCGATGCTTCTCGTCTCGGTTGCGTGTTAATGCAACGAGACAAAGTCATTGCCTATGCCTCACGACAGCTGAAAATTCACGAAAAGAACTACACCACGCATGATCTCGAATTTGGAGCTGTCGTTTTTGCTCTCAAAATCTGGAGACATTATCTCTACGGCACTAAGTGCACAATCTTTACCGATCATAAAAGTCTCCAACATATATTCGATCAGAAGGATCTCAATATGAGGTAACGTCGATGAGTCGAGTTGCTTACCGATTACGATTGCGAGATCAAGTACCATCCAGGGAAGGCTAATGTTGTAGCCGATGCCCTCAGTTGAAAGGAACGACTAAAAACACTTCGAGTCCGAGCCCTCAGTATGACCATTCACAACGATCTTACCATTCAGATTCATACCGCTCAGATCGAAGCCCTGAAACCTGAAAACATCAAAAACGAAGCCTTACGGGGTATTGACAAACAATTTGAAACCAAATCTAACGGGATTAGGTATTTCTCAAACCGAATCTGGTTGCCTAATTTCGGAAACCTACGAGACTTGGTGATGGATGAGGCTCACAAGTCCAAATACTCTATCCATCCGGGATCCGATAAGATGTACCACGGAATCAAGGAATTTTATTGGTGGCCAAACATGAAAGCCGAAATCGCCACTTATGTCAGCAAGTGTCTTACTTGCTCGAAAGTCAAAACCGAACATCAGAAACCTCCAGGTTTACTCCAACAACCTGAAATCCCTGAATGGAAATGGGAACAAATTACCATGGATTTCATAACCAAACTACCCAAGTCGTCGAGCGGTTGCGATACCATTTGGGTGATCGTCGATCGTCTCACCAAATCTGCTCATTTCCTGGCAATCAAGGAAAACGATAAAATGGAGCGCCTTGCACAAATCTACATCAAAGAAATCGTTTCTCATCACGGCGTTCCAATCTCGATCATCTCTGATAGAGATGCCCGCTTTACCTCTCACTTTTGGCAGTCACTTCAAAAAGCATTGGGTACTCGTCTCGATATGAGCACCGCGTACCATCCTCAAACCGATGGCCAATGTGAACGAACCATTCAGACACTGGAAGATATGCTACGCGCCTGCATAGTTGATTTCGGTACAAACTGGGAAAGACGTCTACCGTTGTGCGAATTCTCGTACAATAACAGCTATCACGCCAGCATTAAGGCTGCACCTTTTGAGGCACTGTACGGTCGTAAGTGCCGATCACCGATTTGTTGGACTGAAGTGGGAGACAGCCAACTCACTGGTCCTGAACTCATACACGCCACCACTGAGAAAATTGTGGAAATCCAAAACCGACTCAAAGCCGCACGTGATCGTCAGAAAAGTTATGCTGACGTGAGACGCAAACCACTCGAGTTTCAAGTTGGGGATCGAGTACTCTTAAAAGTATCGCCTTGGAAAGGCGTCATCCGTTTTGGCAAACGCGGGAAGTTAAATCCCAGGTACATCGGGCCTTTTGAGATCCTCGAATGGATTGGCCCCGTAGCTTATCGATTGCAGCTGCCATCCGAACTCAGCAGCGTGCACCCCACCTTTCACATTTCTAACTTGAAGAAATGTCTGTCTGATGAGACACTTATTATTCCACTCGATGAAATTCGAGTTGACGATAAACTTCACTTCGTTGAGGAACCCGCTGAAATCATGGACCGTGAGGTCAAACAACTAAAACAAAGTCGTATTCCCATCGTCAAGGTCAGATGGAATTCGCGGCGCGGTCCGGAATTCACCTGGGAACGGGAAGACCAAATGTGACTCAAGTATCCTCAGCTATTCACCGATTCTACATCAACCACGACCTCGAGCTAAATTTCGGGACGAAATTCTCCTAACAGGGGGAGAATGTAACACCTGCCAAATTAGGACTAGTAATTAGTGCCTAATCATATGTTATTACATGTAATTAGTTCTGTGTTAGGCTAACTAATGTATCGAAATATATATTGTTGAATATATACGAAAATGCGGTTTGATTAAATCGTACGCAATTTAAATAGAATGTATTTCGATTCCATAAGTACGGACGTTGGTGACCAATTTCATTAAGTAACACTATTATGTTAAAAATATTATTTTAATGAGGTTCAAATTACAATTCGTATAGTACAATTAAAACTTACCTAATTAACAACAAAATATGCAAATTATGTAAATCACATTTTAAATCTTTAAATTGTTAAATAATTAGTAGAACAATTTAATTAAATTATTAAATAAAATTTGTATTTTTTTAAATGGATAATTAACGCGTGAAATTTTCAATTAAACGTTAAATGACGGAGAAAACGAACACCACGCGGAGCGCGGGGCGAAACCGAAAAGTGGAGGATAACCTCCACCTCCCTTCTCTTTTTCTCTCATTTCTTTCCTTTCTCTCTCTCTCTTACTCTCTTTTCTCTCTTTTCTTCAAAATTACCAACATCACCATCACCTTAATTCCTTAAATTACACCACGAAACGCACTCGTAGCATCAAGATTTTTAGAGATTCACGACCCCCTCGCGACGATCTACAACGCTATCTTTTCGGATTTTCAATCCGGCACTTTGTAAGTTTCCGACAAAATCCCGAAACCTTTCGATTCTTAGTATTTTTCACTAGTTAGTGTTTATATAACTTATATATGTCCATTACAAAGTGTAAAACACGATTTTATAGCTTAAAAACGGGTTTGAATTGGGTTTTTGGCCGGAAAAATCTCGACAGTCGGACTTTCTGGGCTGGTGTTCTTCAATGCGACACAAGCCTTGTGTCGCATGTAGTGTCGTATTTTGCCTATTGTGTCGTATAAAATCCTCTATGTCGCACCTTGTGTCGTACTAAATAAATAGTGTCGTAAATTATGCGACACAACCATTATGTCGCATACTATGTCGCAAACTTCATACGACACAATCACTATGTCGCTGTTGAATCAGCATCTCGCATCTATGCGACACAACCTTTGTGTCGTATAGATACTGTGTCGCATTTCTATGCGACACAACCCTTGTGTCGCATAACTACCTTTGTGTCGCACGACTGTGTCACATAAAACAGCAGGTTTTCAAACTAAAATTTCACTAAGTGTCGAACCTATATAACCTCAAACACTTATACGATACGACTTATAAAACACATTGGAACACACTTGTAAGTGCAAAACACCAACAACATGATAATAATACTTAAAGTTATTATTTCAAATCCATCACCAACGGGCCGTACACGTTTTCAAACCTTAACAAATCAACCAAATTGTAGTAATTTGGACATATATATATAGTTGTGTAACAACTACAAGGGTGATTTTTTATGATACCCAATCATGTTTATAACCATCGCGTGTCATGGACACCCTCAGGTTACAAGTCTTTGGACTTCATCACTCGGCTAATCAACTTACGTTTATTTAAACGCTTACAGACTCAGGTGAGTCTCATAGCCCCTCTTTTTACTGTTTTACTCATGGGTGTGATATATTGCTCATTTTTAACATGTGAACGCAAGTACAAACATTTCCATATACTACATGAGTTTTTCACAACTAATCATTTAAAGTCCTCCGTCAGCATAGTTGTTAATACGTTGTAGCGTGAATATTAGTATATGGTACCATATAGGATTGACCCTCCTCGTTCGGGTTAGCAAGCACTAACAGGGTAAACGGACGTACTAATATTTGGGAAGACGAATGTTGATTAGGCATTCGTGGAGGCACCTCGCCCGGAATTCTCTATAGGGGACCCGGCCCTCGAGTTAAGCTCAACTATGTGCTCATGGCTGTATACACGATTACTATCATTTCATTTGCTGGATGCAAATCATTATTAAATCTTGCGGTTCATACTTTATTACTTGATTTCAAACATGTGAGCTCACCAGCTTTAGCTGACCCATTTAGCATGTATCGCAGGTACCAAGCAGTAGGTTGCTTCTGCTTCAGGACTTTTAGCTCGAGTCAGCATACAGACGATAGAGATTTTCTTGCATTAGTATATTTTGTACAAGTACTTATGTACTGAAATCTCCTTTCATTTAAACTCGAGCTATGTAAAGCTTTAAATGTTGTAAACATTTCAATATTAATATATTTTGTTAAAACGACGCATATAGAGTCGTTTACTATATATCTTTGTGCTTTATTATTGATTAGTAACACCCAAATCGTGCTTCCGCAAATCATTAAAATTTGGGGGTGTTACATAATCAGTGATCGTGGCACCCACTTCTGCAATACTTACCTAATGAGAACATTGCAACAGTACGGAGTAACTCACAAAACTTCAACAGCTTATCACCCTCAAACCAATGGGCAAGCCGAAGTGACAAATAGGGCGTTGAAGCGAATCTTAGAACGAACGGTGTTCAACCATGGGGAAAAATGGTCCGATAAATTAGATGATGCGTTGTGGGCATTCAGAATAGCATACAAGACGCCGTTAGGAACTACACCATATCGTCTGGTTTATGGTAAGGCATGTCATCTACCGATAGAGTTGGAATATAAGGCATACTGGGCGCTGAAGAAATGTAACTTAGACATTCCCACCATAAGATCCCATCGGAGAATGCAGCTTAACGAACTAGCTGAGTTAAGAGATAAAGCATACGATACCTCCCTGAAATATAAAGAAAGAACCAAGATGTTCCATGATTCAAGAATCAAGCTATCAAAGTTTAAACCAGGGGATAAAGTACGTCTCTTCAACTCACGCTTCAAAAAGTTCTCTGTAAAATTCAAAGTCAGGTGGAGCGGGCCATTTATAGTCTCAAAGGTATTTTCCTTCGGTGCAGTCGAACTCAAAGCCCCGGAAGGTAACTTTAAAGTTAATGGTCAACGCTTAAAACATTACATTGAGGATTTCCCCATTAATGAGGAAGTCTACATTTTCAAGCCACCTTGAACTATTCCTAGGTATCAAGAGTCAAGATAGTGACTCTCTCTTAAACAAGCGCTCTTGGGAGGCACCCCAAGCCTATCCTAGAATAATTTGTCCTTTTGTTTTTAATTTTTAGTTTAAATCTTATCTAGTATTATCATTCCTAACTAAGTGATGCAGGATAACTACTTATCTGACAGCCTTTGAAATTTACAAATCTGAGATAAGTCTTCATTATTTATGCAATTGCAGAAGTCCTGATGACACTTACAATCAAAATCTTTTACAAACGATCATCAGTTCTTCTCGCATTTGTATATCCTCATAAACTTTGAATGTTACCTGTGTTATTTGTGTTTTTAGGATGGAAGCCCCAGCTGAAAGCAGTACGAAAAGCAAGACGAGAAGAGGAACCCGCAGAGGCAAGAAGAAGATGGCTGCTATTCAGGAAGAGAGTCTGATCGATGTACCGATTTCTCCAGGGGAGCATTCGAGACCTGCTGCACCACAGTCTTCCCCAGCATCAGAGACGATCCCGACCTATGATTATGGGATCACTACTGCAGATCCAGCAGCTGCTTGGGCGCTCTTTCAGACATTGTCCATTCACCATGATTCAATGTCTGATATCCGCGAGGTAGTCGGGCTATCGAGACTTCAGGACCTCCCTTACAGGCTAGGGTCTGGTCCGAGAGCTTCTCGATCACCATGGTCATTCTTCCCTCCTGCAACTGGCACTACTGATGCTCCGGTACAGACTCCTGAGAGTTCACACTTTGATCCTACCGAGATGCTCGCAGCTGCTAGCAGACTTCATGCACCGTCACCTTCTTCTGTTCTCCATGATGCTGCCCTCTCTGCCATCTATGATGCTGCTGTCGCTGAGTTCGACCCTGATATGGATGATCTGCTAGATGAGCCTTAGTTTATCTTTATTATCTTTATGTTTTAAATTTATTTACTTTATGTTTTAGACTTATCGTACTACTATTCTGTGAGACTTGGTTGTTATGACTCTATTTATGGCTATTGCAGAACTCAGTATTCGTAGGAATGGATGATCTTAAAAGAAGTCTGGTCAAACTCCAGCAAATCACTTGCACCACTCCTTCACGAATCTGGTCCTCCATCCAGTGCTCACAAAGCGTAGGGAAGTATCACTCTAGTTCTTATGATCTATCTTATAATAATATATGCTTACGCCCACTTAAAACTCTAAGTGTTGGATTAATACCCCATAACTGGAAAACTTGAAATTTATATTTGACTTAATGCAAAACCCTAAGTGTGGGATTCTCCCTACTTAGTGTAGAAACATTGAGGACAATGTTTATTTTTAAGTGTGGGATAGCAGTATACTCTTCGCTCACTTGTTATGACCAAAATTTTTTTCGGAATTGTCCTTAGTAAATAAACAAATCCTTATTTTGCCAAAAATTTTAAAATTTTCCACTACAAAAACGGTCTTGCTTCGACAGTAGTTTTGCTACTCATTCAGCAAATCGACTTTTCCAAAAAGTTTTTGAGTCAATAAATTAAGAAGAAGTACAGAATTTTTTTTGCAAGTATTCAAAAGTCGGTAAAAAGAGGTAGGAACATGTCAGACTCTAAATGATTTTAAAATGAAAGTCTAAGAGGGGCATCGCGTGACTGGGTACATACAACCTATATTTGCAGTGAGGTACTTGAGCCTATAATAAGCATTCATTTTTAATGCTTCACTTTCATTTGTTGTGTGTAACCGGTGCATGCATTCGGAATTAGAACTTGCTCCTGGTATGCATTTCGAGACCATATTGACAGGTGCCATACGTGGCATAGGTGCAATTAAATGACCTGGACATTTACTTAGGATAAACCCCATTTTTATCATATCTCTTCAAGCCTAACCCTACCGATACTCATTTTTAGTATCGATGATCCGCCTAGAAAACCATGTTGAGCCTTAACCTTTTTCGTTTCTCAAAAACCAAAACTTTTAAACCCACTTACTTCCATACCCACCAAAAATCTTATCTTGGAATCTTTTAAATTTATTGAAAAAATGCTATTTAGATATTCTTTTTGCTTTCCCTCAAAAATCACAAATTTCGTGTTTACTAAAAAAATTCTCGCGTGCGTAAAAACTCAAATATCGAGAGTCATGCGGTGCGAAAAATTGGCACCAAGTAAATTCGAAGTTGTCAAAGGGTTGGAAAAAAGAAAGGATCCCAAAAAGGGCAGTAAGAAAAAGAAAATCTCTTATAAATTCCTTGGCAAAGAAATTCTAAAGCCAAAATATAGAAAAGAAGAAAAAGAAATAAATATGTATCATCTGAAATAAAGCTAAGTGCTTCAAATCTCTCGAAAACTCCAATTCCTGAAAATATAAATCTTCCATGTGTTTTCAAAGATAGAAGTCAAAATAGCTATCTTTCTTCCTTATCGTTATCCGTTTCCGTTTTCATTAAAAGAGAATATCTAAGTAAAGTTTTTCATAAATTTGAAAAGTCCTAAGATAAGCAAAACCCCTTTCCTTTAAAAATTACCACCAACTATACCCTTTTAAACCCTCACATTACAGCCCTCACAAATGTCTGGTGATAATTAGTGCCGTCCCTGTCTAAGTGGTGGAGATTTGATTCTCGATCAAGCCTATGACGATGAATGCTGCATGACTGGTATATGAGCGATTTCGTTTTTACTAGAATGAAAGGAAACCCGATACACTTGAGTGAATTGAGTGACCACCTGGTGAGATCGCCCAGTCATGTATATTCCAAGATCGCGAGAATTGAAAGCATGCCTATGACGATCATTTTATAAATCTTTTGGATACGTCATGGGAACGTCTCTTTTTTCCGTACCGGAACAATACTTGTTTCAAATCTGTACCTTTTTCTTCATTTAAAGATTCACCCATAAAAATGATTTTTCGCAAAATTAAGTTTTTGGCATAGGATGGTTTGGAGTTTGCTTGAGGACAAGCAAAAGTATAAGTGTGGGATATTTGATTTGACTCAAAACGACATGTTTTTATGCATCATTTCAAGCCCATTTTGGCTCAAATCTTTGAATAAACAACAAATAATCATTGTTTTATGCTAAAAATGTAAAATGAGCCAAAGCTTAGACTTCCTTTCGAAAAATCACTTAAAATGCTCAAATAACGAACAAATCAGAGCTAAAACGATCCACTTGCGATTCTGACATATAATTAAGAAAAACTAGCCTAATTTGTGTCATATTGATCTTCAGGAAAATACAAAACTGTGGCCGTAAGAATCGTTCAAATCTGACAAGAAACGAAGAAGTTAGAGCCAAACGAAGATCACAAGAACTACGACCAGTGCACGAGACTTACGATCCAGCATACAAGACCACGACCCAGGGTTCACCACCCCCTAGAGGGCCGTATACCCCCCCCTTTGAGGGCCGTATACCCCCCCTCTTGGGGCCGTATACCCCCTCTTTGGGGTGGTATACCCCCTTTTTGGTGCTGGATTCGCCCTATTTCGTGCCGGATACGCCCTATTTGCTACCGAATACGCCCTATTTGCTACCGAATACGCCCCTTTTGGTGTCGAATTCTATAGCTCAGTGGGGTGTTTTAGAAATAATTGGATGCGAGGGTGCTGAATGTAAAATTTGTAATTTGAAGCCTATAAATAGAGGCTTAACCTCCTCATTTTCAACACACCATTCCACCTTCATTTTCACACACTTCTCACTAGAATAGTTAGTAACTTTCTCTCTCTAGCACTACTCTTAGGAGTTAGAGGAGAAATAGTAGGTAACTAGCTTACGAGCTTTGTACGGAGTCGCTCCGAGGCTACGGTTGCTCAGATTTATTGTAACGTCTATCAGGTTTTATTATATTATCCTTTCTTGTTATTTTTAAATATGTTGTGCTGTTGTCATAATTATTTATGAATGCATGCCATGATAATTGCTATGATAGGCTAGATAAATCTGTGTTTGCTATGATAAACGTTATGCTAGGGTAGTTATGCTTTAAACCGTGCTGTTACTCTGCTCGCATGTAATTAGGATATGTTTGAATTTATAAATTAGTTCTTAAAATGTTTCATTTATCCAACTTATGCTGTGGTTTGAAACCTATTGATATAATCCGGCCAATTGTAGAAATAGGTCCCTCAACTATTCTTTGTCTGAATGATTCGATGAACTCGGCATGGTCGCTGTTCTCCAGATTGAAATACATCATAGGAGACACGGAGCATAGGATTAAGAGATAAATTAGAATTAATTTCATATATCAAATGCTTTTGAGAAAACTTTCGGAGCATTCGTGACTTAACCATTAATCCAGAAACTCTGCCTGAAACAAACCGATAACTATCCATGTTACACTACTGCATGTTCTTGTTTGATTGTTGCTTTAGGGTTTGCATGCTAGTATCTGTTTATCTATTGCGGTTGTTGGATTCATGATTAGGTTTTCAAACATAGAATAATTTCACACAACAGTTTAACATGCTAGAATAATTGCAGTAATCTATATGAAATAATGTCGAACAATTTAAACGATCGTTAGACAGACTTTTCCAACTTATTCCGCGGGGTAACTCATGTTCACTTTATTGTTTATTCAACAATTCGTGCCACGATACGGACGTCTCAGACGACCGAGACTGGGGAATAGGATTCGAGGTTAGTTGTCGGTTAAATTGGTACTACATTTGGGAGAACTTCCGGTGTAGCTTACACTCCATATCTGTTATCCATGTGACATGTTATTTATTTGATTGTGGACAACTCTACGTTAGATAAGTAATAGGATAGGAGCTATGGCCCATTAGGACATATACAGTAATGATACGGGATCTCTGGGCGAGGCATCGGAAAAACCGTAAAACGGCTTAGTACTTGGTATAGCGCTGGAACCACCTCTGGTGAAGTACAAATGCGTGGAAGCCACGAAAAGGTCGTAGGTATAATACCATGTTGAACATCGTTCAGAGACCCCAAGTCAGCACTGCTAAGATTCGTTGTAATTAGAGCCTCAATCCTCATAACTACCCCTAAATAGCATACACCGATGTCATAGCAAACACTCGCGTAATCCATAGTTCTCTCAGCGACTACACTCCTCATTTACTTTACTGTCTTTCAATTTACCTAGAATAGAAAACAAAACCCCCAAAAAGTTTTAAAACCCTAGCTGAATTACCAAAGATAATTAATCCTCCTAAGATCCCATGCCCGTTGTGGTTTGAAGAACGACACCTGAGTCATACCTGCCGCTTACTATACAAGTAGTAGTA
Source organism: Helichrysum umbraculigerum (assembly GCA_949592205.1). Taxonomy (NCBI): domain Eukaryota; kingdom Viridiplantae; phylum Streptophyta; class Magnoliopsida; order Asterales; family Asteraceae; genus Helichrysum; species Helichrysum umbraculigerum. The sequence continues at coordinate 29,688,989 of CATIUR010000007.1, read as the reverse complement.
TAACTTAGGCTTCCCTGCACTATAAATATAAAACCACCTCTCCGATCGCCCGCTCTGACTGGAAGGCCCGCAACGACCAGGAAGCAATTCTTGAACCGACCGTTGGAGAGCGAACACCGACTCATATCTTTAAAACATTTCTTTGGGCGATTTACACAAATGGCCATTCATAACGATAATTCAAAGAGAAGGAGCTTATCTAACCGTAAAGCAAGCTCCATTCCATGCTAACTTCTTGCATCCAAAATCTACACATTTAGCCAATTGATTCAACCAAACTAAGCACCTACAACATACAACAACTAAAGGGGTAAGCATTAAGCTTAGTGAGTACATAGGCAATTAAATGAATAATTGCACAACCATTCAACATATAACACTATCTACGATAAGTGTTTGCTTTACCACATAACCATCTAGTAATTAATGTAGAGATTGTTCTTAAACCTTTCCGATTAGTACCGTACCTCTCGGTAGTATGGATACTAAAACATCATCCACATAGTTAAGGATCCTCAACAAACATCCACATATGCCAATCCATAAGAATTGACATACAACCAAGCTAATGACATAGTCATTATTTAGATACCGTCAAGCCAATGATAAAATCATTCCTTGGCTCCACAATAATCCACGTGTAGAACATGTGTTCTTCACATATCACGTGCAAGGCACGCATTCTTCACATATCCCTCAAATGCTCATTTCCACATATTTCCACACATTAACGAATTCTTTCAACTCTTACCACTTAGCACATATTCATATCACTTACCATAGCAACAACTTACATAATCAACGTTATATGGATTTCAACAATAAACTCCAATGTAAAACATAAACAATACTTCACCCGGTTGTAAGAACCTATTGCTTGAAAGCAATCTGGAACACACAACCGTTACCCATTTAACCCCCATATAACTCACTTAGCTTTTTAGGCAATTAGGCGATCTAACATTTGCTTTGGGGATGCCACCTCTTTTGATCACCTATCATATAACACATCCACATAACAACACATTTAGCATCAATCGGTGATCAAATCATCTAATCATCATTACCAACTCTTTACTTTAATAAGTTGATCTTTAATCACTAAACATGACTTTTACTTTACTTGATCATCTTTAACTTAACATTACCTCACTTTCTACCCATTTAACAATTAATTGAACTAGTGAAGCCTTTAAAGTTAACTAATCCAATTCTTACCAATTCCATCTCTTAAGTTATGATCAACATGATCACAACAACACTCTAATTACATTAACCATTACTAATCAACATGTTTAGACCATTAACAAGGTCAATTAACATCAATTACCAAGAATCCACTAAAACCCCATATTAGGTTTAATGAACTCTTAATCAAATTCATAGCCTTTAACTTGTATTAGTGTTAATACAAGCACCAACAAGCTTTACTAACACTAATTTAACATCTAATTCATTTTACAACTCACCATGATCACCATGACCACCATGAACACATTCTATTTACAACCTTTAGCTTAATTTAGGTTAACACACTTTCAATTAAGCTTAATTAACAACAATTAAACAAAAACTACCATCAATTTCACCTTAGAACTTATCAATTACTCAAACCCTTCAAAAACCCATTTCTAGGTTTAGAAGAATTGAAGAACATAATCATACCTTTATTATAGAGGAACAAAGAGTGGTTAATCGATTGATTCTAGCTTCAATTTCATGTTAATAGCTTGATTTCTTCTTCTTTCTTCTTCCTGAGTTTTCTTTCTTTTCTTCCTTCTTGTTTCTATACGTACGTATGTGTTTATATGGATATGTATGGAACTAAAATCGACTTATCTAAGTAAATTATTTTACACCCCGTATTTGTCATTGTCTGAAACTTTAAAACCATTCACAGTTATTATTATTTTATTTCACCTACAATAATAATAACTTAAAATAACAATTTTAATAATACTTTAAATTTTGGGGTGTTACAAGTATTTTCTAAGAATAAGAACCACTAACCACAAGCTTCAACCACAAATTTTAGCCTCAGTTAGATTTTCTCAAACATACCATTCATCTTATTGACCGCATAGTTACTCGGTCGTATTTTTGGTTGATCTAATTATAACGTTTCACAAACAACCATTAAATAAATAAGATATGTAGAGACTTTTCTACAAAACGGTATTGTATATTACTTTCTATGTCTTGATTAAAATGTACATTTTGACCGTACACACAGTTTTAAAAATCTCAAGTAGCTACAGCTTTCAACAATCAAATAACATCTTTATCCACTAAAATTTCTCTTAATTGGTTATAACTTGAAAATGAACACTTATTTGATACAATTCAAATAATAATAAAAAACACTTATAGTGAGACACACATATACTACTACGAACTAAATTATTATTTTTTTGCAAAGCCAAGAATAATATTACTAAAAAAACCTCAAAAAAGGATTAAGAAATTACACCAAAGTAGCAGCAGGTCTTAAAGAAAGAGATCATGCAAAGAAAAAAAAACGAACAGAAATACCTAACCGAAGGCGGCACTCAGAAAACAAACCATAAGCTATACATCTTCGGTCGATAATCCAACGCTCCTAGCTTATATTCACCTTTCCATTCCGAGCCAATATCCAATCCTGAGAGAGAGATTGCAATGCAAAAAAGATGTCTTGAGATTTTAGACGATCAACCTCTCCATCCCCCGCACAAATAATATTACTTCTCCAACGTCAAATCAACCAAACAAGCACCTATTGAACACTCAAGAAGGAAACTGCAATAGACCCACATCCTGAACCAAAGAATGAACTACACATAACTTGTTGTATAGATTGAGAATTTTGAGGCTTCAATTAGCACCAACTTCAAACCTTGCGCCAAATAACCTGAATTTTCGGGCATGACCAAAAATCATGATTAATAGACTCAACAGCCGAGCCACAGAAATGGCAAAGCACTGAATTGACAGCGACGCCACGATTAGATAAGTTCTCCAAAGTGGGAAGAAAGTTATTCAAAGCACGCTAGACACAAATATTTATTTTCAGAGGCACCCACCTATTCCAACAATGAACTTTTCCCTTCTCAAAAGGCGCAAGGATCTTTGAATCAATTATGTAAAAATGTTTCCTAACCGTAAATCCATTAGCATAAATGTAACACCCCAAATTTTAAAGTACATAAACTAGATTTAAAAGAGTCCTGTAAGTCATTATATTCGTGTATGGTGTTAAATACAAATATCGATTTGGGTTTAAATTGTAAACGAGAAATATGTAAGGTGACTAGAGTGCGACAATAAGTCTTGAGGGACTAAATTTGTTAAAATCATAAAATGAGTTAGGAGGGTTGTAACTTCTGATTTAGAAAGAGTTTAGGGGGTAAAAAGAGAAATAACCAATTTTATTTCTTTTAATTAATTAAAAAGGGTGGAATAATTAATTTAGAAGTAGGAGAGAAGAGAGGGAGAAGGAGCAAGAACAAAACCATCAAATTGAGCTTTAATTCATGTGATTTTGAGCCTAAAACTTGTATATTCATCATCCTTAAGGTAAGAAACATCTCCTACTACCTTTAATTTGATTGTTCTTAAGATGTGATTATAAACCCTAACTCGAGAAATTGGGTAAATGAATATATTAAAGATGTAGGAATGCTAGATGAATGTTATTGAGTTTATTTGAGTATAAAAAGATGAGTTTTACTATTGCTCTTGAGTTTTGATGTTTTTGTTCAAGTAAAGAATTTTGATGATGGTGTTGATGATAATAAATTGTTGTTAATGTGATATTGTGATTAAAAGGGGATTGATTTAATTATATGTATGGAAATTCTATTAGAAAGATGTGTTGATTGCTAGTTGAAGTGATTTGAGTTAATGATGAGTTACATGATGATTTAGAATATAAAAAGATCGAGATGAGTCTTGTTAATTTACTTATGATGAATGATGGAAGTAAAATAGATATGTTAATGTCATAAGATTATTGTTTTGTTGTTGTTGAGAGATGAGATTAAAAACTCTTGAAATTTTTATATGTTGTTAGAAAGAAAAGAGTGAAACTAAATGAGTAAAAACCATGGAATAATTGAGTTGTAAACATGGTTGAATTGGATGTTGAATCTTGTTGAAATCAGTCCCAAAAATGTTATTTGAGATAGAGTTAATCAATAAAAGTGTTTTGAGTATGCTTGAGTGGAATTGACATGTTTTTTGTAAAAATTCGTAATTGGACAGCTTGTAGTGTAGAAAATTGACTGTTTTCAATAAATCATAACTAAATAACCGTAAATTGTATTTTAGTGTGGTCGGAATCGTTAGAAAGGTGTACGAGTCTATTTTCCAGAAAAGTTAATCTTAAAAGCTGAAGATGATTTTAAGTGGGTCAAATATTAAAAGTGCTACAGGCTATCCAGAAAGTTGAGCAAAACATGATTGTTTGAATGATGTGATTTAATATAGAGATTCTAGTGATGAAGTAGACTTGTAAAATCAGTCCTAAAAGTGTTATTTGTGTTGGTGTGAATAAATGAAAGTGTCTTATACATGTTGGAGTCAATTTGATATGTTTTGATGAAAACTCATTTTGTTGGACAGCTTATATGCAGAAAAATGGTCATTTTGAAATTGTCATAAATAATAAACCGTAGCTTCGTTTTTGATGTGTTTTATATCGTTGGAAAGGTGGGAAAGTCTACTTTCTGTTGGTTAAGGCCTTGGTGCCCAGAAATGATTTTAAGTCGATTGAATACAGGGGTTAAGTAGCAGTTGTCCAGCTTTATAAAGTATATGAAAAGTGTTGTAAAAGTAATTAATGAAAAGTAGTAATATGTAAAATGGAAATTAACTTTTAATGATGAATTGAGAAGTGTAATTTGATAGATTAAGTGATGATTTACATAATCATGGAGATGCTTGAATTAAGTTGATAAAGTTGTGATTAATATAACGTTGAAAGTCAAACGGGTCGAAATTGTATTAAATGGGTAAATTAATAGTGAAGAGTTATATGAGATTTCTAAATTGTTGTTGTTGTTATGTAATATGAATTAAGAGTTAAGCTTAATCTATCCAATGGGTGATAGATGTATGGTTATGATTAGTGATTATTATTATGATCGTTAGTTATTGAATATGTTGTTATGTTTACGTGCTATGTAATAGGTGGTTCAAGACGTGATACCCACGAGCTTTGTATTAAGTTGCATATTTCCCAAAAAGGCCAAGGTGAGTGATATTGGGGTTAAATGGGTAATGATTGTGTGTTCCAGATTACTTCCGAGCAAGAGGTTCATACAATCAAGTGGATTATTGTTTGTATCTTACGTTGTTTCCAATTGTTGATTAGTGTTATGATGAATACGTGCCAAGATGAGTAGTGTTAATAGAACTTATTGATATGTGAAAATATATGGTGACTACGTGGATTATGTGGAATGAGCTGTATAGAGATTTAGTAGTATCTTGCTAACTGCGGTTAGCCTACAATTATTACGAAATAATAGATTGTTACGAAATAAGTGCTTAGCACTAACTGGTATCTATTAAGCTTGGTATCCATTTCGATATGATTTGGTATCTTGCTTGTTTGTATCTATTGGACCGCGGATCCGTACGAAATACAGAGAATCCTCTACATTTGCTCAGTAGTTATTTGCCTAAGTAGATAAGTGAATTATTGATGATTGCCATATGTTGATTGGTTTGTGTATTATTCATTTAACTGCTCGTATGCTCACTAAGCGTTTCGCTTACTCTTTTAGTGGTTCTATGTTGTAGGTTAACGGTTCGGTTGAACCAAAGATGCATGATGAGTGGTTTATGATGGTACGAGTATAGCGTGGATTGGAGCTTGCTTTAGGGTGAGACAAGCTTCTATTCTTCTAAATTATCGTAATGATGACAATTGTATAAATCGCCCAAGGAAATATGATTCAGTGTCATGTATAAATAAAAAGTGAAATTTTGATAAGTTGTAATTGATATATGTATTTGACTTTGTAAAGTCAAATAGTATTACGCAGGTTGTAGTTGTTTTTACATGAGACCTAATGTGATTGAATAATAATTCAAAACATTCTGATTTTATGAATTGTAATATGTAAGTTTTATAAAAAAAAAAAAAAAAAAATCAGGGCGTTTCAATAAAACTTCCATCGCCACCCATCAGAGGCATCACAAGAGAAACGACGTTCTTCAAGCTAGGGAAGTGATCAGGTTATTAAACTCAGACAAGGTACAACCCGTTGGGTCTCTGCGCCAACACCAACTTCCACCCCAAACACCCCTTCTCGGAAACACACCAATGATCGTTAACGCTACAGTTTGGAAGCAACTCCAAAGCGAATAACCGAGTAAATCGATCATGAAGGCGGGACCCATCATCACACCATCTGCACTAAATTAAGTTAGATATGTATTAATATCGTTGAATATTTTTTCTTGCATAAGTAACTCGTCCGATCCCATATTAGTATTCGAATTTATAAATTACATTTTTTTGAATGAAATTTTATAAATTACATGGCTAATAAAATGAATATTACAACTAATTGTTTACTCGGCGAAAAAGAATCTATCTATCTATCTTATATATTAAAAGAAAACTCTTGAGAGAATATTGACCATTAGATAGAGATCAACAATTAAGATCTAACCCTTAATTTATTTAATGACATCATTAATCCCATTTTTATGTGACTAAAAGACTAATATATCCTTCTATATTTACAATATACACCCTTCAATATTTACAATATAAATCCTCTGTTTTTCCTTTAATTATAAGTAATCCTCCAAATATTTTATGAAAATTTAAATTGAATAACTAATTTATTATTTCTTCTATAATTCAAATTTTTCCTACAATTTTATTTAGTTTATTATTTCTGAAAAAACCCATAATAAGTTATTTTCAATTCCAAAAAATTCATAACTTCATTCAATCGCCGAGTGATTTAAATTCTTATAAGACCTCCTATTTTGAATCCTTTTATCAATTTCTATTTTACGATTATTGGATCACAGATGCCAGTAGGTCGGGTTCTGGCAGATTTTAATGTATTTGCACCCATACCACCGTCTTTTTTGAATCTTTTATCAATTACTAAGTTACAATGCTTGCATTATGGATGCCAACGGGTCCGGTTCTGACGAGTTTTAGTGTATCTATACACATACCCATTTAGAATATTCATATTGATACATGTCGGGTACTCAATTAGTATTACCCATCGGCTTTTCATATCTATTCGCGGGATTCGGTTATCCACATGTATGTAACTTTGGTCAAACAAAAAAATTAAGTTACTGAAAATACGACGCAAATTTTAAACACGGAAAAAAAAAAACAATACCAAAATACCATTAACTATAGTATATTCAAGATTTCAAATCTTAAAGCTAACTATTTAACTTTTTAATTAACTAATTCAAGGTTTAAGTACATTCAAGATAACGAAAAATTTCATGTTTTCATATCATATAAAATTAAAATGTAATAATCATAAAAATTCAAATATAATAGCGTATGGTGTAAGGTTCACCAGTTGATGTATACACTATCTTATTATATATAAAAAAATTGATATATAATATATAAAACTTAAAATAATAATAACAATTATACAACTATGGATACGGGTACGGGTACTTAAATATTTTTCATGGATAATTCCGCGAATTTCACTGGTCCTAAACTAGTTAGATATAAAATGAAAAAAGAAATAAAAATGAGGTTGGGTAGAAGCCAGATAGTGGGACAAAATAGAGACGCTTGTCGTATTTACTGCCCAATTTGATTCTTCCACCACTTCCTTTTTTGACTTCTATCTACACTATATACTCTTTAATTTACCTATTCCTAATATTAACAATTCTGTAAATATTTTGAAAACTTAGGATAAATAGTCTTCGATTTGGCGGTACGTAAAAACTAATCAATCAATACTTAAATAAAAATAATAAATGTACGTACGTTTATACGTGTGATGAGTTGGAAACAAAAGAGTAACATAAACTATCAAGAATACAATAGAAAGTATGAAAGTGGGACGTAAATATATACTTGGAGCCTTGGAGGGATTGTATAGTACATATATGGTTGATAAATATGATCTGAGGGTAATTTGCCTTAACTTAACATACAATAATAATGTTATCTGTCATTTAATTAAATACATATACTTGATTGATTTTTAAATTGAAAATATAACATGGATGCATTGGTAAATGTTGTTTTAAAATAATAAGAGACTTTTTATCCTTATTCGCTCTGTGTTCTAAGTTACCTCTCCTTGAAACTTTCACCAAGCCGATTAAATAATGTTTACTTTCGGTTCTCAATAAGAGCATTACAATGGAATATTTCTAAGCTCACTAATTAATATTAAATAATTGAACTACCAGATCAGCATCATATCAATACTTTTTCGTAAAGACTGAACAAAAACTGAACTGTGTATATGATTATAAAATGACTAAACTTTCCTCATAAGAACCGAACAAAAACGGATCAAATTTTAGAATTACATCCTCCTATAACACTTGAAAATTAAACCTTTACACCTTCGTGTTCCTTCATTAAAGTAAGAAATAGAAAATTTATATATATGCGTGTAAGGTTAAAGTAACATTTATAATGGAATTAATACATTCATATATATATATATATACATCTCAAATATTCATAGCAAAAGCGACGAACAGTTGTTTAAATCACCGATCTGAAAAACAATTACAAACCAAAAGCTTTAATGGTTCACAACCTAAGGTTTCATTAACATGTTTGCCTCTCTTATACATTAATCCGATGAGTACTAACTCGTCTCTCTCGGTTTCTCTCATATATGACGGGTATTATTTTATTTGCCAACCTATGCATATAGGAATACTCCCACTTAGTCACCATATTTAACCTTCATCAAGCAAATAAATAGTCTCTGTTAAGTACTAATTTAATGATGTTTATTAATTAGTATTCAGTTAATAATTGGCGGGGTCATGTTCCAACAATATATGTGAAGTAGATATTGCGTGGTTTCGACAAGTAAAAACATGAAAGTGATAACATGTGAAAGGTCAAACCAATTCAAAGTGATGAAATATTTTCTAAACTACGAGATTTTTCTAATTACTATCTAAAACTACAATGATCAATAAAATAACTCATCTATATATTATACGTTGAAATTATTAGTAATCATTTAAACATTTAAATTGGTAGCTTCACTTTTAGGGCCATCCTTGTAAAAATTTAGATAGGTCCCTACAAATCTCACTGGCCTCCACTTGTGCAACAATTGTATCATCATTTGAACTTTATCCCCAGTTTCATGCTACATTTCTACTTTCTGTTAGGGTAAAAAAAAAAAGAGTGGTAAAAGCCAGTAATTAAGAAAATGACTAAAGAGTATACGTCCAAATGCAAGACGTAACATTGAAGTTAGAGAAATTACAGTCCAAAGGAAGCAAGTAGTAGAAGATCGAAGAAGAAGAAACACATATAAACTAAGTTTAAGAAAATAAGTTTATGTCGTCATGCACCTTCAATTCACACAAAATAGACTTTAAAATACTTCCACATTGATCGATGTATCCTCAACCTTATACGTATATTCCATATATATTCTGCACATATACGGAGTATACCATAAAAAAAATATATGTTCCAGTGTATATATATATATATATATATATATATATATATATATATATATATATAGTGTATTAAATTGATTCGATTTCAGATAGAGAGAGTGTTTGAGTTGGTGCCATAAAACAACAAAGGGAAAGCTACAAAATGGAAATAAGAAAGAGGACGGTCTGTTCCACGAGAACCTTTTTCCCATTTTTCTATATCTTTTTAGATCAATAGTGTTGTTGTTTTAATATATATTAAACACAAATGAAGAAAAATATAATACGTATGATCTTCTAGATATTTGTTTAACAATATATCCATGTGATGTCATGTCATTTGGCAGAATCCATTAATCTTAAAGTTACCATGATATCTCACTGATTAATCTCAGTGTAATAATATACGGTTTAATCTAGAACTCATAGCTGAAATGGATGTGTGTTACTTGGTTAATTTTACTGTATCTCTTTAACCAAGTTACTAAGTTAGTTATACAATATTTACTACTCTAAATGAATCAACATATATACTTATAGTATCCAATATCCAGCACAGTTAATCTATAGCTAGTCCGTCTTCCTCTACAACAGCGTTGACGACTGTACGAATATGCGATAGATACGACATATGAGTAATTTATAAGTTGGCAATACATTAGAAGATCGATAAGGGATTACCACAAAATAAATGTAAAGTTGCGAAGCACATGTGGTTGTACGTGCGAGGCGATAGAGTGTTAAGTTGCTACAACAAGTATATTCTAGTACTGACTCACACCCAAAAACCAGCCAGTTTCGGATTGTTAAAAGTACTGTATATATATGTACATTTACTTGAAAGAGACTGATATAAATTAGTGTAATTAACGTGTCACGGGTTTGTCTTGAAAGGCTCTTATTTTTTCACACTTTTAGATGTTCAGGGCCCCTCATCAGACACATATTCTCTCTTCCTTCTAACTCTACATCTTCGAGTATAACACGCACTACTAGTATATAACTAAATAAATATATATTCCTATATGTTACCACAAGTATCACCATCTATTAATTAAATAATTATTAAATACTCATAGTTAGATCCCCATCTTTATGTATATATGTCATCTTTTTGTATCTATTAAACTTCAAGATTTGAACTCCCATTTCCATACTCTTCTTCCACCAACCCTGATCACCTCTCCTTCTAAATCTTTGTGATATTGGCCTAGCTAGCTATTGTCATGGCTTTGATGATTGATAACTCATCATGTGATGGGATCTTATTATCATTAGACTCTCAAAATAAATCAATGCCTGCTCCGTTCCTCACTAAAACCTACCAATTAGTCGATGATCCAACCACCGATCACATTGTTTCATGGGGAGAAGACGACACAACGTTCGTCGTGTGGCGGCCACCCGAATTCGCTCGTGATCTCCTTCCAAATTACTTCAAACACAACAACTTCTCCTCCTTTGTTCGCCAACTAAACACTTATGTATGCAGTTTATTTTTACTCTGCAGTTAAGCGTACTTAGAAAATACTAGTACTAATTGGAGTTTCCTTTTACCTAATAGTTGTGTATTTTTGTCTCAATTTTTTCCATTAAATAGTTAAGCGTACTTGGACGAAAACACTAGTGATTGCACTATCCCATTTGAGTATTTGACTACTACTACTTATATTTCTTGTGTGTTTTTAGGGTTTTAGGAAAATTGTACCGGACAGATGGGAGTTTGCAAATGAGTTCTTCAAGAAAGGAGAAAGGCATTTATTATGTGAGATCCACCGCCGGAAAACATCACAACCAATAAACCACCACCACCACTTCACCGGAAATGGTTTATTTCCTTACTCACGTGATAGCATCTCCCCACCAAACTCCGACGACCACTTATACTGTGACTCACCACCTTCACCAACAACCACAACAACAACACGAGCCGGTATATTCGGTATCTTTACAAACAACAACATCAAACGAGAGACTACATTGTTAGAAGATAACGAAAGATTACGTCGGAGTAATAACATGTTAATGTCGGAGTTAGCACATATGCGAAAGCTTTACAATGATGTTATTTACTTTGTACAAAATCATGTGAAGCCGGTGACACCTAGTAATACAAATAATGGTCTATTAATGGTGCAAAAACAACAACCGACATCTTCTTTCTTTAATGGTGGAAATGCGACAGTTGTGTACCCTCAACAGTTGAAGTTTCAAGACTCGAGGAGTAATAATAACAACAATATTGTGAAAGATCAAAATAAGGTAATTAATGGTACAGGAACAAAACTATTTGGGGTTCCATTATTGTTGTCTAAAAAAAGAATGCACCCGGAGTATGGAAGTGCAAATAGTATGGTGGAGACTCATAAGGCAAGATTGATACTTGAAAAGGATGATTTAGGGTTAAAACTCATGCCTCCTTCTCCTTGTAGTTGAATTGATCTTTTTTTTACTTTGTAAACTTTTGAAGTTTGTTAGAATATTTTAGTTGCTAATTAATCAAAATTAGTACGGAGTACTAGTTTTCTGTTCTGATATCTGAATGTTAAGTTTTAGTGCAGTCATAAGAGGTGTCATGAGCTATGAGAAAGATATATGTGTTTTTTAATGGTTACCATACCACTTTTGTATCATAATATCAAATACCACTTATGTTTTATGTAGTCATGAATCGACCAGACTGAAAACTTATGTTTTATGTAGTTACCAGATTGAAAGCTTATAGCAGCTTAAGCTAGTTAATATCTAGTTGTAGAACTCCAAGTTTTAGAAATAGATATGTAGTTAGATAAACGTATTTATTTTAGGATCCACAAAGTATCAATTTGAAATTAGATTCGAGTAATTATCACTACCAATCGATACCTAATATTCAAGATTAAAGTATTTTGCCTTGGAAAGTACTATGATCGATGTAGAAAAGAAGAAGAAATTAGAAAGAGGGCATCATTATATATCATCATCATCATCATCATCAAATCTTTGAGATTAAGGGGGTGTTTGGCACATACATTTTAAAGAATTCTAGGGGATTGAGCTTCTAGTTTTCATAATCTCAATCCTTTAATACCCGTTTGGCAACAAAATTATAGAATGGATTATTGAAAAATTACAGAATCCCCGAGAGTCCCTTTTTTAAGAAGCTTTTTCAAATAAGTTGAAAAAGAATCTCAACTCCATCTCCAGCTACAATATCAAGCTCCAGCTCCAATTATAATCTCCAACTCTAGTTACTTGTTACCAAACATACCCCAAGGTTATGATCTCGTAGTATTAATCTATTACACTATGAAAAGTCATTTTAATTACTTGTTTATTTATGGAAGATGCACCATGGTCCATGTGTACAAGGAAGACAAAGACATTGAAACAAAAACATGCGTATATGTAGTTTGTGTGATTCGATGGATGAAAGAAAAGTATTAATTGGTGATCCAAAAATATTACTAATAAGACTAGAAAACGTTCCAATCAATCAAATCTCCCTTTCCACCACCGGCAACTTCTTTGTTTCTGACCATTAAAGACTAAATGGAATATTTTTCTTCTTTACTTTTTTTTTTTTTCTCTTTCTTTGGATCCCCTTTCTTACTTTCTTTCTTCCCTTTATCCATTTTTTATATCAAAACATGGTGGTCAAATATTGATAGGAAAATCGAAACATTTTGAGTAATTGCTCAAATAACTGAATAAGTTAGGTTAAAGAAGCAACAGATTCTAATTAATTAAGATCATCTATTTGTATGTTATGGGTATCTTTGACAAAAATTAGTTGTTAGCTAACTGTAAATTTATAGTGGAACTGGTACCTTAAGCTTATTGATAAAGTTGGAAGCTGAATCTTAATTTTTTTCATAAGAGTTTAACAAACTAATTGTAACTGGAAAATTATAGATGTGAATTGATTTAAAAGGACAAAAAAGTATGATAAATGATTTTATAAAGGGTATTTATGTAATTCACCATTTCATAAGGTATGAGCTTATTATAAAAGTTAGTTCAACTAACTTATTTTTGTATTGCTTATGTTTTTTCATAAGCTCTAGATACTTTGTGAATCAAACAATGCTACTATCTTGAGTGTTTGAAAAGAATAAGCTTAAACTCCTATAATAAGCTCCGATAAGCTAGTGACCTAAACACACCTTATTTGTGTTAAAATACTTTTATGTAAATATCAAAAATATGCCGCTAAAATATTGTAGTACTATACTAGCTTTCAAACCCGTGTATAGTGTATACACACGGGCCATTTACTTTTGTTTAAATTTTATAAGTATGAAAAAAAAATATGATTAAATTCTAACATTTTATCTTAGTTTTAATTTTTGCAAAGAAGCTTTAAAATGATTATTTATAGTTATATCTATATATATAGCAATATAAGCGGAAATCATATTTTATATATGGATCTAAACTTTTAAAGTATTGTAAAACTATATGTGTATATAATAATCAAATGAAAATTAGTGTAAGAATCACCTTCTATTTTATATTGAGTCAAACAAAGAATGGAGAAGAAGTTAGAGTATTGTTGTAGTCTTTTAAGGCATGCATGCAGAAGAAGTGGTGGAAACGAGGGGAATCTTGGTCGTCAAATGTAATGATTTCAACCTAATTACTAGATTTAAAAACCACAACATGCACCTAACTCTACCTTCTTCCATCTCTTGTTTGTATTATGTTTGTCACCTTCTCCCTACATGATGCGGCACGTGTAGGCTGAACGTGCATATATACCACTGCAGCTAGTAGGATACGTCTCTTCAATATCAGAAGAAGCGCTAAGATCGATCGAATGGCCTGGAGATGAAGCCTCTGGACTCGATCGATCAGAAGCTCTTTTGTTACTCATCCATGATATGGACCCCCTCTTGGCCTCTTCTTTCAAGCAATGACCAATGGGACAAAATATGAACTGTTAATTCAGATTCAAAAGAAATGGAACAAGAGAATCCTGTATCATTTATACAGTAGTATATAAAAATATCAATTGGGCACCGACTGATTAAGTTGTACCGACGCTACAATATGTGACCTATATATCAGGGGTTCGAATCGATAGCTCAGCATATGTAGGTGATTTGTAGACAGGTAATTTGTCCAGCGTTAGATGCTACTTGCAGTAGGGACAGACGCGTACCATTGGAAAATACTACATGAGTCATGTAGACCACGTACTTTTTTTTTATTTGTACAAAGATATGTAATGAAAAGTTATGTTTCAAATATGTTTTATTTTTATTAATTGTTTGTTTTTTCTATGGAAAAGATACATGATTTGCGTTACATAAAATGTTTTATTGAAGATTTTAGTCGTTTTATTAATAACAAAAAATGATATACTTAAATTCTAATCTAGCTACTACGGTATTGTATAATCAATAATAATACACTAGCTTTATATATAATTATATACTCGCATAATGATGTAATAAATATTTTTAGAAACAAAAGATAAGTTGGTGTTAAGTGTTAACCCATCAATCTATATCACATGTAACCTTAAAATCCGATCGATGTCACATGCTTTGCAATGAACGTGCAACATCAACCTCATGTGACATAAAGTTTCAATTATGTAAAACATCTTTTGTAAGTTTGGGCCTGTTCAGAAGTTGGGGTCAATTTCTTTTATTGGGCTTTTCATTTGGGCTGAAGTTGATAGTTGGAAATCCATTACAGTTATCCCAAAACAAAAGACATGTCTTTTTTTAATTGTTTCGTTAAGTAATCCATATTTTTGTACTCAAAAGTAAATTATCTGCCTCGTATATATAAGCTCCAACTTCCATCACTAGACATAAGTTTCAACTATCATCTCTAGCGACAAGCTTATAGCTCCAGCTACATAAAAACTTTTGCATATAAAAACTTTTCATCTGTAAAGTTCAAAGGGTTAATTGTTTGGTTATGTATTTAACTTTGCACTTTTTACTATTGTATGTAACAAACTTTCAAAACATCTATTGTATGTAATAAACTTGTAAAAAATGTTATTGTATGTAACAAACTTTCAAAACATCTATTGTATGTAATAAACTTGTAAAAAATCGCTATCGTATGGTGCTGTAGTCAATAATTTGCTCAAGTTTGCTCGTGCCGCTACAAACCAATGTTAAAGAGCCATTTTTAGTTTGGCATGTACACATGGTAACCCGCTACATACAATAGAGATTTTTTATAAGTTCATTGCATACAATAGATGTTTTGAAAGTTTGTTACATACAATAGCATTTTTTACAAGTTTATTACATACAATAGATGTTTTGAAAGTTTGTTACATACAATAGTAAAAAAGGCAAAGTTAGATACATAACCAAATAATTAACCGAAGTTCAAACGGCTTAGATAAAAACTTTTAACTCTTTGACTATAAAATTATTGAAAACATTGCATATAAGTATACACATTTCACGTTTTATGCTTTTGAAGAATTAATATTCATACTGAGTACTAGCTAAAACCTGACAAATAAAATAAATAGGAAAATAAATTAATAAATCAAAAACACCAAAAAATATATTAAAAAAAAAAGAAGCTAAGAAAAAATAGCAAGATCGACCTCAAATTAAAATAATAACTGTTTTATTGTACGATAATTTTCATTATAAATATATATTAAAATGGGTATTTGGGCCACCCACTGAAGTCGCTTCATATTTCAATGGAGTACGACCGAACCCCCAAGATCCAACATCACCAGGTAAATCACCTTCATCACATATACCACAACATCCGATCCGAAACTCGCACCGACTAAACATTAACGTTGTGGGTCATGCGCTTCATTGGTGGTAGGTACCTTCAAGATAAATAATACTCATGGCAGGATTCGAACCCATGACCTCTAGGAAATCATGGGTTGCCCTTACCACTAGGCTATTTAGTCATTGGTTTAGTTAAAAGTTATGCTAACTTATAGAGAAGTGAAATATATGATTAATGATATTTATGGTTTCAAATATATTCAATTATCTATTTACATTACAGAATGATGATGATATTGAAGAAAACCGTGAAGTATATTTAATTTGTTACTCCTATAATCTTTCTTTATTATTTTCTGTGTAAAAACCATTTTTTGAACCTAGCTTGTACAATACTAATACAAATAACAACTTAGCGTCTTTGATCAGACTGTTTTGTTTTAAAAAAAATCCTTTGATAAGCTCTATCCTATTGGAGTGAATAATTCAATTTCACCAAACGTTTGTCAAAACTGATCTTTACTCAAGAACTCGATTGGATAGATGTCTATGTAATTCTTTATATGTATTGAAGTGTAAAACTTTCCGCTTAAATGATTATAACCGCCTCACTAAATTTTTAATAACCACCCTACTCATCTAAATATACCATCATTTATGTACAAAAATTTTTCTTAAACATAGCTTAAGAGCTGGTATTAGAAAAATCCTAAAAAAAAGAAAAATATTTAGGCAATAACTCATTTTTTTACAATATATACGCACGTAAGAAAAACATTTTGTCTTGCATGAAAGAAGTCTTTAATTTTTCTATATTTTTTTTACAAAAAAAAGTATTTAAAAACGTTACGTTGGAGGTGCTTATTTGCTCTAAGTTGACCAATCTATGATTAAATTACGTATAAAACTAAGGTACACAACACGTTAGGCTTCTAGCGGAATTATCGGCCGTCGGTGAAATGAATCGAAATTTCTGTAAAGGATATATTTGGTCGCTAGTGATGATGGTTTGTCACGTGATTGTTGCGTGATCGAGGGACGCAGGTATGAGGTAGGGAAACAAAAATGCTTTTAAACTATAATTTTAGTACAATAAAATATGAATTTTTTACTTTAACATGAATAAAAATAATTGATCGTGACATGTTTTGTGTTTCATTCTGATTGTTTACTTCTCAAAGTCGTTACTATACTGATACTATTATTTTACTTGTGAATCAAATAGTTTTATTAAACATATAAGTAATACGGATAAGGATAAAGATAAAGGTAAGATGAAAATAAAATAAGCTTGTTTGCTTAGTTACGAAAAATATTTTAAGTTTTTGAAAAAATTCCTTAAAAAAATTGATACCGAGTTCAAGTGGTGGTTTTTGGAGAATGAAGAGAGAATATATGATATATGTGGTTCATTAGAGCACATGGAGCGCTTGATGGAGTTTCAGTGTTTAGTTCAGTGTTTTTGAGAACACTGAACCATAACACTGAAATAGAAAAGTGGGGTAATGGTTAATCTTGAGGTTCAGTGTTCAGTTCAGTGTTCTTGTGATTATTTTATTAAAAAAAAATTTGTAAAAACAAATTAAATGCTTAAAAAATAATAGAAAATAAAAACAAGTAACATTAAATTAAAAAGTACTTTCATTCAATAATTAAAGTTCCTAAAAATACATAATTAAAATACGATAATTAAAGTTCCTAAAAATACATAATTTTGGTGGAAATGGATTCCATTGCGATTGGAGGTTGAATGGGTCGTTTGAGTGTTGGGACATTTTTTTTTGTTTAGTTTTGAAAAAGTATATAAATAAAGATGAAGAAGAAAAGAATTGAGGTGTGAAAAAATGGTGGAAGTTGAGTGTTTATTTATAGTGTAAAATTATTATTTTTGAAAAAAAAAAAAACAAGCAAACAAAAACCAACGGCCTTCAACGGCTAGTTTTTTAAAAATTTTAATTTTTTTTTTAAAGTAACCGTTGAAAAGTTTGAAAAAAAAAAAAATGAAAACGTCGGATCGAGCAACGTTACAAACCAAACACCGGTGGAAAACGCCAGCCACGAACGCCGGTGGGGTGTGCCGAACGCCGGGCTTCAACGTTCTCCTTGATTGAACGGTGAGCAAAAACGGGGCACTTTCATGCTCTTACAGGTGGTCATGGTATAACACGTAAGGTAAAATATATTTAAATAGTGTACAACCAAAAAATAGTGGTATACAAATGCCCTGTATGAACAATCACTTGTAACACTTGAGAACGCTCCACCTTTGTTTATTCTTCTTTCATTTTACAGTAGATATAAAATATATATAATTTTTCTCTGCATATTTAAAGATATAGAACTCAATGAAGGTTGAAAATGGCATAAAAGAGCATGAAAGTAGCTTAGTTGGTATAATTAATTACTCATACAATCAAGGCCGTCTTCGAGGGTAGGCGAGGTGGTCGATCGCCCAGGGCCTCCGAATTATAAGGGACTCAAATTTGAATGTGTTTGTGCATATGTATGTGTGTATATACATATACATATAATTTGATTGTTGATTGCAAGAAAAAAAATGTTCTAGTTGTTTCAAAATTGTTTGAGGCACAACAAAAAATTAAAAAAATTAGTTTATATCTAGATATAGGGCCTTATTTCGATGATCATTCATGATTTTGCCCAGGGCCTCCGAAAACTCAGCGACGGCCCTGCATACAATAAGTTATAATTGTAGGATCGTACGGTGCATTAAATAGATTATGATCGAACAATAGAATAGCAAAAAGGAATAGTTAAGTCTAATATAAAAAATGGTTCTTCAATTGATTATTCAAAGAACTTTAGTACAGCCGTAGTTGCTATTCTAGGAAATGCTGGAAACTTGGCATTCTATGAAGTGATGGATGGTGTAGATATGTGAAAGTGGAATGTACGTTTTAATGTAAAAAGTGTATGTCAATAAATAATAACGGAGTAGTTTGATACATCGATGATTTGAGATTACGCTAGACTCTAGATAAACACGATTGATCTTTCTAAGAGTAAAAATTTGAAGAATATGATTTCTCGCTTTCGATTCTTGCCCACACCAAGAACGTGCACTATCTACATTAGTGCATCGTTAGATTTTATGTTCATAGAACAATCTTGACAAGCTAGCTAAACGATTTAGCAAACAATCGATGAAATTATCTTGATAGGATAATTTCAGATAATCACTAACTAAAGTTAATCATCAAAATCTCTTGTAATTAACACTATTTGTCTGTAACTAAAATTGCAGACCTAAAAGGGCGAAACTAGAAGTGATACATCTTATAATTTGCACCATTTATTTTACCATATTAATCAAACAGATCTTTATGCCTGTTGCGTATTATTTTTCTTCGTTGATCAATCAAGTATCAACAAAAATAAAGACATATGGTTATTTAGCTATCATTACACGACACAAAGATATATGGTTTTGATAGGATAATTTCAAACCTCAGTTCCTTGATCGAGAGTTTTGTTTTTGTGGGAACAAGACAATATGGTTTTGATAAGATAAATTGATGAATCAGTTCGTGTGACCCCTACAAGACGATGTAGCCACTTGGCCTCATATTTATTGAGTCTCAATTTATATAAGTTAAAGTGAAGTGAAGTGATTATGACTGTTATCTAAAATTCATCTAAGATAAAATTCATAACAATAAAAATCACCTAACATTTTTTTTACATATATGTTTGTATAAATTAATAATCTTGTTTTGATCCAATGTGATATAACAATATTTTAAATTAACACCACGTGACATTAGAGCTGGCAATTTCCGATATGATCCGAAACTCGATACGAAACTGACTCGAAATATAAAGGTTGGATCGAGGTTTTTTGACCTTCGAACCTGTCAACCCAAAACTCGTCAACCTGATCTTTTTTTGGGTCGGGTTTGGGTCACCCAATAAGTTTTTGGGTTGACCCGACAACCCGAATAAATTGTAAATGTATTTAAAAATTTAATAGTTTCATTTTTATTAATGATGCTTTGGTATTATATTTTGATGAACATACTAGGTAATATGATTTTTTGAGTTTTTATAAACACTTTTATGGTTATTAATAACGGATTATAAGTTTAGACCATGTGACCTATTGAACCGAAATTGACCCGAAATTATGTTGATCACATTATAAAAAATGAATAACCTGGGTTGGGTCAGATTGGGTCAGAGCTCGGTTGGGTTGAAATACTCGAGTCGATTAGAAAATGAGGTCGAATTTGAGTCGACTACTTCTGACCCGCAGAGTCAATGGAATACAAAATTAATTTAATACTAGCAAAATATACGGTAGATTTTTTCTGCTATATCATTGAAAAATGCAGGATTCCGTTCTTTCTCTCTCTTCTACAGTCCCTACTCAATTCTGTCGTCTTCTTCTTCTTCAATTCTACCACTTTCTTCACATTTTTTGTCTTCTTTTCTACATCTTTTTTCTTTCCTCTTTCACATGGATTCTTAAATAAATTATTTACAAACCAAACAACCGACAACACCACCAGCAAAAATGTCCGGTTTTTTTAAAGATGAACTCACAAAGAAAACCTCAATTTTCGGTTTAAAATTCTATGTTGTTTTAGGAATCTGTTTAGGAGCCGCCATTGTCATCATCATCTTCTTACTTTCACTTTATTTCACTTCCAAAAGAAAAAAATCATTTAAAAATAATAAAACTTTACCTCAAAAACCCACAATCCCAACTACCACCGAAGAAATTCCACAACCCCGAGTCGGCCCGACCCGACCCGAAACCATTGAAACCGACAAGAACCAGAAGCAAGAACAAAACCCAGTAACCGAACCGGGTTCTTTAGCTATAGTTAGAAGCCATGCAGGTGAAGATGATGGCAATTTAAATGGGTATGAAAAGATCCAGATTGAAATTGGAAAGGGGCACCGGATTTCTTACCCGGGTGGTGGCGGCGGGTCGAGTTATGGAAGCGGGTCGGGTGATCAGTTATCGGTTATTTCGGTTCAACCCGAAGTGTCTCATCTGGGTTGGGGTCATTGGTACACTTTGAGAGAACTTGAGATTGCAACAAATGGTTTTTCAGATGAAAATGTGATTGGTGAAGGTGGTTATGGGATTGTTTATTCTGGTGTTTTAACTGATAATACAATGGTTGCTGTCAAGAATTTGCTTAATAACAGGTTCTCTTATTATGCATGTTTATTTATATGATTGTTGTATATAATGTACCTTAAATTGTTAGTAATTACATAATTGTTGTATTTAACTAGTGAATCTTGATTGTGAATGTACTGTTGTTTGACATTAGGCAATTTAGGGATTCATGCTTACTAAGTGTAGATAAAGTCAAATGGAAATCTTGTTAAATATTTGTGTTGTTTTTGATAGAGGACAAGCTGAGAAGGAGTTTAAGGTTGAAGTGGAAGCGATAGGGCGAGTTCGACACAAGAATTTAGTTAGGCTGCTTGGATATTGTGCTGAAGGAGCTCAAAGGTATGTACTTTGGTTACCTTCATTTCAAGTGCTTGACTTTTACTTTGACTTTGAATTGTATTAGTATAATTTGGTTATTGTGTATAGGATTCTTGTTTATGAGTATGTAAACAATGGGAATTTGGAGCAATGGCTTCATGGTGATGTAGGACCAATTAGTCCTCTTACATGGGAGATTCGTATGAACATTATACTTGGAACGGCTAAAGGGTACTTTCAGAATCCTAAATTTGAAATCTGTTAACAATCTGAATTGCCTGATATAAAAAATAATGGGAACTTGTAGGTTGACTTATCTGCACGAAGGACTCGAGCCCAAAGTGGTTCACCGTGATATTAAATCTAGCAATATTTTGCTTGATAGACAATGGCACCCTAAAGTTTCGGATTTTGGGTTAGCCAAACTTCTACAATCGGAGAAGAGCTATGTCACGACTCGAGTTATGGGAACATTTGGGTAAGTGATTCAACGCTTACTTCTTTACTATATCAGTTTTATATTGTTTCACACATGTAAGTAATTTTCACGAGTTGATTGGTCACATTGTTTATTATGCTACGTAGATATGTTGCTCCTGAATATGCTAGTACGGGTATGTTAAATGAGAGAAGTGATGTTTATAGCTTCGGGATTCTTATTATGGAGATTATTAGCGGTAGAAACCCTGTAGATTATAGCCGGCCTCCAGACGAGGTTAGTAATAATGGATTACTAGTTTAATTACAAATTTTGGAAACCGTGTTTGTCTAAAAGTTGAAAGGCCAAACTATTTGTAGGTGAATCTTGTGGATTGGCTTAAAACTATGGTAACAAGTAGAAACTCCGAGGGAGTTTTGGATCCTAAATTACCCGAAAAACCATCTTCAAGAGCTTTGAAGCGGGCATTGTTAGTAGCGTTACGCTGTGTAGACCCTAGTGCTCAAAAGAGGCCTAAAATGGGTCATGTGATTCATATGCTTGAGGCTGATGATTTTCCATTCAGAGATGTAAGTTTTTTGTAATTAGCTTTCGTATTTAAACTTTTGTATTTGAATGTAACTTTCGTTTGTTGATCTTGTACAGGAACACAGAGGAAATAGGGAATTAGGAAGGGAGCGGTTGATGGAGAAAAGATACATTGAATCTGGTGATAGTAGTGGTTACGAGAGTAGTAGGGCCCCCACGACGTCTAATTAGCAGATTCTTAAAACTTAGGAGCTCAGATCTGTAGATATCGTTGCTCATTCATTCAATTCCTGTAAGTTTTTTTTTTTTTTTTGCCATATTAACCCCATTCGTAATGCCTACTTAGTATTGTCGTTTTTCACTTGTGTTGATTGTTGTTGGAAAAAATAGAAAAGTGATAACTAAAACCAACCATGTTATTGGTTCTTTTGTATTCAAAGTAGGTCAACAGTCGCTACTATTGGTATTACAAATTGTTCTTATTAAGCTTTAGAAGTGTCATATTCAGTTCAATATATACACTTCTATAATTCGTATACAGAGTATTATGCTTTAGAAGCTGTACAAAAGAATCATACAACCGACAAACCGGGCCATACTGTACCGACCCGGAACTACTATAGCAGAAACCTGGTTCGTGGACAAAAAGTTTGAAAAGGCCAAAGGGATAGTTTGGGCCTTAGGGAACAAAGGTACAAGTTCATAGCACAAAGGTGCAAGTCCCATAAGCACAAGGGACAAGTATAAGACTGCCTCAGAAGTTAAAACAATGGGCCAGTGTAGATTCCCCGAAATTGATTTGAAGGAGATTTTATGCCTGCAATTTTATTAGTATATGAGTTGGACCCAACTGATAAGTAAGAGAACTCTTGAGACTTTTATTTTTATTTTAATATAATTGACCAATTCAACTAGTTAATGTGACAATTAATGAAATAATGAATGTGACAATTGGTAACTTAAAATGAGGGTAAAGTTTGAGATTTTGAAGGTGTAACTTAAAGTTTCACCAATTGAAATGTCTGAACTCTAAAGTGTGTCTAGTCTTTGTGGAGGCTAATTTACATGTGAATCAACACTGAATTCTGCTGGACTGCTGGAGTATGTATAAATACCTTTTTGTATGTTTAGCCGTTTAGGTACAAACATGTCAAATGGGTTGATGGGTTTGTGGGTTGATGTTGGGTTGGTGTGGGTTGATTTTAGGTGAAATGGCTAAACTTTGCGGGTTAGAATTACGTAGGCACATTGTTTTTGGGTCAAACAGATCAAATTTGATAGGTTGATTCCGGGTTAGCGGGTTGAAACTTATAAATTAATAAAGAAAAGTTTAAACATTACGGGTTGGTGGGTCAAGCGTTAATTTAAATCTTTGTTCGACCCAAAACTTTAAACAGGTTTCGGGTTGACGGGTCAAGCATCTCCAATCTAATCCTTTTATTTCTGTGTCGGTTTCTTTTTGAGTTTTGTTGAGAATTGCCGCCTCTGGTCATTGCTTCCAAAGGACCAGTTAACTTGCACTAACAAGTGTAAACATTCAGTGTGGCAAAGTTGAAACAATGGCACCTAACAAAAATTGGATCCCACTATTCAGGTGAAGCAGAGAAAATGTAATTATTCTAATATTATTATTTTTTCCAGATCTTTTATTGTATGATGCAGATTATAGGAACAATTATTGCAATTGTTAGCAACATGTTTTAATGGTCTGCAAGCTATATTTGGACCATTAATATGAAATCTAGAATGTGTCCCCACATGATGACAGTAATGACATGTAATTAAGTTGAATCTGACCTTCATTTGAATATTTCTGTTATTCTGTAGATAGAAGAACACAGAACAAAGCAGTTGCACATTCAAAAACTTACAGCTGAGACCTTTAAAATTAAATAGTCATTAACAAACTATCGATTTCCTAATTTATTTTCATAAACTACAGACCATCGTAACATATCAAAACTAACCCTTCACTAACACAAATTTAGACACCCCATTTGAAAGTTGAATCGCTCACAAAGTACAATGATTGACCAGAAGGTTGCTAAAATTGAAATTGCAAGATCGGATTGAGATTGATAGATTATACCAAGATGTTCTAACTACATTTTATGTGTGTTGTAATAATAATACCAAAGAGCATATGTGTGAAAAATTAGCGAAATGTATGTGCTTTAAACATGATGGTAATCAAGTAAAATACAACTTACCAAAGGGGTTATTCTCGTGAAATTGAGGTGAGTTCTCAAATATGAAGTTGTCGATTGAAGTCGCTGGACCTCTTGTATAGTGTAAATACTTGCTCGCCACTACTCTAATGTTGACTTATGGTTAGATACTGAACTGTTTATTATTTGTACTTACGGGGCAAAATACGATTTCTGCTACTACCTTTGAAAATTTTCACGGATAGTAAACATTTCGTCCCCAATGTGGTACCACCATGATGATATATATATGGTTAATACATATTTGGACACACTTCATATAAAGAAATTAATGAATGATCACCATTGACATCCAATATGGGAACATCGGGTATTCATCGATATAAATGATATGTTTGTATCATTTTTAAGTTTAAAAAACCATGCATGAGGAATTGTTTGACAAGATCATACATTGTTTCATAGTCTTGTATATTATATTAATATGAATTATTATACAAAATAATTGATATAAGACGTATATCGATTTTAATATTTAATTTGATGCGTATCATTTCGTATAGTAACTTATTATTCCTTTCTTCATTGATGTTTCATTGTAGTATCTGATAGCCCTTTCATATCTATCTTCTTTCACATGATAGAATTGTAAATTTTGTGTGGCGATACAACCAAAACTTATTTAGCAAAACAGTTTTTTGTTTATATAAAAAAAAGGACGAAAGTCTAAAAACAATAGGAAGTTACGAAAATTCAATGCTTTGGATCCACATTCGATGCGAGAATTCATCATCGGACACTTAGAGACATATATATTTTCCAATCTAACGATTTAGTTCGAAACGAATACTTCAATATTGATTAAATACGTAGCAACAAACAAACGAGCAAAAACATCCGGCCAGTTATACAAATGTGTTTTAAGACTCTTGTTTGAGTATCTCGATCAATCATCGATCATGTCTAATTCAGTTGTAGATAACAATGGGTTTAGACGTTGTAAATTTTAAGTGATATAAAAACCAACATTATACGAGTATTTTATGTATGTATATAGAGACAAACTGCTTGTGACGATGGAGCCAATTAAAATCTACAACCACTGCGTGCTAATGGGCCATCAATATAGACGGCCATATTTCAAAAGGTAGACTTTTCAAACGGAAAGCATATGTAATGTAAATAAACAATTTAACTAAGGAAGCATTTTGGAGTTATTTGTGTAAGATATGGGTTGCACGGATCGCATGGTCAAAAGTCGTTCAAAATGTGTTTGAATACGTACAACTTTGAGTATTATTTTTGCAAGGAAATTGGGAAATTGATTGATTCTTGAAACGATCTAACTTCCGATAATAACAACCTTTCTTGAATACAGTGAAAGTCATAAGTTCTTCAAAATATATCGAATCAAGGTCTCACATTTGCAGTTTCTCATATAATTAGTTTTGTTATTTTGTTTGTTATACTAGTGTATTATCTATATAAGGTCAATGTGACATTTTTATAAGTCTACGTCACCAAATACATACAATAACAATCAGGGGCGGAGCTAGAAGAGGGCAGTGGGGGTAGTTAGAGATGAGCAAAACAGTTAAAGACTGAAACTGGTCTTGAACTGGACTGGAACCGGTCCTAAAAAAGACTGGACTGGAAAAAGACCGGTCCAGTCCTAGGACTGCCTGCCAGTCCTATTTCAGTCCTACTTTCAGTCGAAAGACCGGTTAAAAACTGGACTGAATTCAGTTCAGACTGAAACCGGTCTCAGTCCAAAGACCAGTTAAAGACTGAAACTGGTCCTGAACTGAACTGAAACCAGTTTAAACTGGTTTAGAACTAGTTTAAGACTGAAAACTGGTCCTAAAAAGACTGAAAACAGTCCAAGACTATCAAAAGACTGAAATCAACCTAACCTATTTTTTTAGACTTTTAAAGTTTTTCAACTTATATTCATTTATATGCATTGATGTACTTGTACTAAATTTTTTTGTACTTGTACTATACTTATAGATACTGAGAATCTGGGATATTGACATATCAACTTTAATTAATGCTACACATTTCAACCTTAAGCTATAATATATGGCTTTTTCTATCCATACCACCCAAAATACTCACCATACCCCCTTTTGAATTTTTTTTTTTTTAAAAAGTGGTGGAATAAAGTACAAAAAAGTACAGAATGTAAGAAAAAGTGGTAGAATAAAGTACAGAAAAAGTACAAAATGTAAATATGGAAGGTATAAAGAGTAGCAACCATAATATATACTTATGCAATTAATTATTCGATCGTACTCTAGTCAAACGTCTACGTACGTAATTAATCATTTTAGCCGTTTGAGTAAGTTGTCACTTGTCCAAAAACCCTGTCGAGTTATTGTCAAATTTGTGGCATT
This sequence comes from Helichrysum umbraculigerum, assembly GCA_949592205.1. Lineage (NCBI taxonomy): Eukaryota > Viridiplantae > Streptophyta > Magnoliopsida > Asterales > Asteraceae > Helichrysum > Helichrysum umbraculigerum. Next base: position 29,661,636 of record CATIUR010000007.1, on the reverse strand, counting down.
GTAACATTAACTGGTCAAAATTACTCGAGAGTCTAGACTCTAGACTATATGTAATTAATTCTTGCAATAGCATCATATCTGTACCTATTAATGAACTTCTGATGATAGTATTAATATATTAATAATATATAATAAATAATTAATAGTCTGTACATGTTTTGTATGATGTTTCTTTATTTTATGTTTGAAAAAGTTTTAACTATTCATATATTCTCATCATCGTTTTCTAGTGCTACATTTTACAATTATTAAATAGATCCATGTAATATTAAAGAAAAATAAAACTTCATCAGAGCTTGAATTCGATGCTATAAAACAATGGAATAAACTTAAAAAATATATATATAGTATGCTTAACATTTTCAATAGAAATAGTTAGGGAAGATTGATAATCATAATATCAATATTTATACTAAAGTGATTTAATTTATAAAAAAAATGGCAATACAAAAGATCAGAAAAAAATGAAATAAACTGGACTGAACTGAAACTGGTTCGGAACTGGACTGCCAGTCCTAGAAAAACTGGCAAATTTAAAGAAAAACTGGTTCAAAACTGCTCCAGTCTTAAAAAAGACCAGTCTTTTATTTTATTTAAAAAAACTGAACTGTTTTGAACTGGACTGAAAACTGGTTTTAACCAGTCTTTGCTCATCTCTAGGGGTAGTCGCCCCCAAAAAAACTAAAATTACCGAAAAAGTAATTTTTTGAAGGTAATTAATGACACTTTAGAAATTTTGACCCACAATATGATAAAAAAGAAAAAAAATAAAAAACTTGCGCCTAATATATAACTTTCTAGCTCCCACCCCGATAGCAATACGTTGAAAGTTCATTTACACAAAATGAAAATCTGAAAAGTTTGCTACATACTACGAAAATTACACTTTAGTTAAATATATTCTCCTTCATTTAACCCATAGTGAATAACATTCTTGTGAATAATAAATAATAATCCATCTCTCTTAGAGCACACGGAGTGCCAGCGTTTTTGTCAAAATTATCCGTCGAGAACGCCGTAAAACGGCGTTATGCCATTCCGCGACGGCGTTCTCGACGGCGTTTTTCGCCCAAAATTTATCTGCCAGACGCTGTATGCAACGGTTTCCTCCATTTTTTTTAAACTTAAAACATATAAAACAGTTAACAAAAAACATTCTCACTCAGAAAACAATTAACAAAATCATTATTAAAACATATAAAACAATTAATAAAAAACTCCAGAACACTGTTTACCACTCCACAAAATCCTCACCACAACATTCTCACTCAGAACACTGTGTTTAGGCCGTCACCACTCCGTGTGCTCTTAGTGTCTAACCTTTCGTCCACCAACATGCATGTTCTAATCATTGAGACTTGAGAGTAATAATAAATGATATATAATTATTTTTTTATAAAAATACAATCTTGTTAGAAAGGAAAAAAAAAAAAGTGTGGATGATAATGTGAAAAATGAGTACAAAATTAGTGTTGTTTTATTGATGCATTTAATTGTGTAACTAGGCCTGTAAACGAACCGAACGAACACGAACGGAGTCTGTTCGTGTTCGTTCATTAAGGTTTTGATGAACAAACGAACGGATAAGCGAACAGATTTTGTTGTTCACGTTCGTTCATTAAGAAAATTTGATTGTTCACGAACACAAACGAACGTACACGAACAAACACATAATATAATGCATTTATTCGTTAATACCATAAACGAACCACAACAAACATAAATTAAACGAACGTATATATACACATCTACGTATATATTATAGAACTTGAAACTTTGCAATGCATATTCAACATTATAAAACGATCACAATATGAAGATAAACTCCTTTGCTTTGTCCGATCGTAGGTAAGAGCAGCAGATCCGGAACTAGTGGAGGGAGAGAGTGGAGGTGTGTTTGGAGTGGACGGAAATATGAGAGGGAAATGTGAAGTAAAGATATCTAGATGTTTAATATTATTAAATGAAAATATCTAAATATTTAATAATTTTATATTTAGAATTTAGCTTAAATCTAAATAAGATATACAAATATAATTTAATTAAACTATTAGTTAATAAATGAACATTTAACCGAACGTTTACGAACATGTTATCGAACGTTCATGAACGAACGAGGCATGTCTTCATGTTCGTTCATATAATTAACCGAACGTAAAATTTTGTTCATGTTCATTCATATAACGAAACGAACGAGCATAAACGAACTTCCCGCCAAACGGTTCGTGAATAGTTTGCCGAACGTTCAGTTCGCTTACAGGTCTACGTGTAACTAAAGAAGTAAAGCGTTCTTATCATTGCGAATGTACAGACTATAACAAGTGTTATGTTTTATAAATATTTTATATATATGCTATTAAAACATTTAAATGACCGAAAAATTAAAGATAAATATATAAAATCATGTGACATATATAGAAAACACGTATGGATCAAAAAGTGTTTATTTTGAAGAAAAGGATTTTGGGCTACGACCGAACAAGGAATGGATATTTTTCTACTTTTGGGTGCTTTTGGCTTTTGATCCACTTGTCCTGTTGTAGGCCACTTATAAAATCTATTCATGGATTCCATCCCATTTTGTTGTTACAGGTTAAGTTTCTTTTTTCTTTTAAAAGTGAACGTCATTTTCGAGTTATTTTTTGGAGTATACATCCCATTTTAAAATAAATGTTCATTTTCAGTTTGCATACAATTTAAGTAGAGTGAGCGTTACATTTTGTACCAATAAAATTTCAATATTGACTTTTGAAAAACATTATGATTGATTAAAAGTGTAAATGAACACTTATTTAAAAAAAAACAAAAAGAAAATTGGATATTTAATTTGATATGGAGAAAGTACTTTTTTTTAAAAGAAATGTATAGGAGATAAATATATTTATCATTATAAATCGATTTAGGATCAGAGGAGAATGTCATTTAAAGAGGGCAAGGGACTAATTTGCAATTTCTTAATTATATACAATGCTCAATCTCTTTCTTCATTTCTCAAAACACACACTCGTAACTTTCTCTCTATCCTTTTCTCTTCACAACAAGATACCAACACAAAAACACCACCACCTTCGTCAATCACCTGCCGGAGTCACCACCGTTGTTGAGTCACTGGTCGCTGACCATGATGAAGTCACTGGTCGCTGACCAACTCAACTATTCACTACTCGATGAAGAAATGGATTGTATCGAAGTTGCTGTTGCTGATGATAGGTTTCGCTGAGCGTCATTTATTCTACTTGATATGCTGAGGAAGATTAAAGCTCAACTTGGTGTGTCGCTGATCAACGTCAGCGAAAGCTTTACTTCTTCAAATCAATAAAGGCAAAAGTCACTGCCAGAATAACAGCTAGTCACTGAAGATCTCTAGTTCAAGTCATTCTACAAGAGCATGTTAGCTCGCAGTGAGTGAGGAGGATTACTGCATCTTCAGGGACTATCCAATAAAGCCTCTCAATCATTAAGTACCGAAAGTACTGTACTTATCTATACATCAGCAAGAGTGTTCCAACTTGAAGTATGTCCGAAAGACTACGTGGCGGTGAATGATTGGTTTTAAGGTAACGAGATATTTGCGGTAACAGAATTGGGACCCGCAGAATGTCGGTTCATCAGAGTTCAAACCAATCAAGCAGCGACACGTGTCATTCCAAGATCCTATTTTGTAGGCGATATTTTAGGAACTCTTGTAGTATAAATAGTTCAGTGTTTTGTACTGTAGAGGCTAGTCGTTCAATCGTACTTATCACTTGTGTGTCAGTGATTAGTTTGTCTAGAGTACGTATTAACGATCCAGCGAGTGAACAGTCAGCGTGTTTGTCCACTGTTGTTCATCTCATTTGTAATAGATTAGCTAAGTGTTTGAATTGGATTAACTTTGGTTAATCCATTCCGCATTCAACACTTGTGAATTATATGATCAATATAATTCATCATTTAGCTATCATTACTTTGTTGCTTTGATATTGTCATATCCATAATCTATTATGCTTATACTCTGTTTCTGTGAATCAATTTAAAACTCATCAATTAACTTAGCCAAAATCTGAAAAAGTTTTAAATTGTATTCAACCCCCCTTCTACAATTAAACTTTATACTTTGTGATTCCAAATCACTAACTGATAGTGATCACGGGACTCTCAACCGTAACCAGCGCCGACCGGAGTCATTACCGTAACCACCGCCGACCGTCATCACCATCGTCGTCACGATCGCCCGTTCACTGTACACTTTATTTGAATTTTTTTGAATTCGAAAAATAAGGTTTTAGATTAAATTCGAATTAATTACTCCGAAAATGATGAAATTAAACAGATGATTGATTATTATAATGAAATAATTGCGTTGATTGATGTACAAATTCGGTGATCATCGTATCACGATGTAATTAGGGTTTCTGAGATTCAAAAACACTTGGATATAACTTTAGTATAGACGTACGTTATCAACAGTATAACACCCGACCCGAAAATACAAGGATATATTTTATTTTTTTTTATAAAGGAAGCGCAAGTTTTGATACAAACCATTGGATTACATATTTACATTTCAAAATGGTAATCCAAATACATACAGTCTTTAGACTAGATTATCCTATACATTACACATAATAAGTTTAGTGTTATAGAAATCCAAAACATAATGTCATAGCATTGACATAGTTAACAAACAGAGTGAGCTTGTCAAACATTCCATTCCTATAGTACTTCTTGCCCACCCACATACCAAAGTAAACCTGCAAGAAGTAATGAGGGGTTATCACGAAGCTAAGTGAATAAATCTCAAACTATCAACTAACTTAGCTTAACAAATGAATACAGCAAAGCATAGCAACAGTTAATCATGAAGGATCGGTGGTCCTTGGAGTACCCTCATGCCGCGGTGGTTCCCCAAGTAACACTTAAAACCAACTGAAGGCCAATTCAGTGGCTAAACCGATAGCTTGGTACTATTACTACTTACAACATAATTTCAGTGAACAACACATGTACAAAGCACTTATGATGTCCACAGTAATAGTACTCAAACCCAACACACGTTGACCCCCGACATTCATATAGTCCACAACCATCATGGCAATCAAGGACACCAACAATTAAGTTAAATATAACCATCATGGCAAAATATTAACTTAACAATGAAAACAGTAATTCACATTTACCCGTTGTAACCATATTGTTACAACCAAATTAGACTGAAAGTCTAAGATCCACTCACCCTTGACGAAGATGATCACCACTCAAAGTTCTAATTTTATTGAGTCTTCGTCGTATCTGAAATCACAACAAAGGTTACAAGTCAATAACTCATTTCAAATGTTCATAACTTGAAATAAATGTACTATTGGCATCAAACTTGTTAATTAAGTTCACATCACATCATATGTATATAATTCCATATATTAACCCGTTATGATACTATATTACAGGTTACTAGATCCTTTAAACATATCACGTGTTAAATGAAAGAGTTTTTAAATCAAAGCTTGGTTTGCTGAAATCGTGATCATAGCCGCCGGCTGGGTCACATGTATAACACCCCTCGTTTCATTATAAACAATAATATAATAATGGCGACTCGGAAGCGTATATTTAAAACATACTATCAATGTACTCTAAATGTCAACAAACTTTTTCAAAAGTAAATACATGACATTTTAACAAATTCGGTGTTATATAATTCAAAACATTTCTTTGATTATCAAAATCAAATCAGAGTGACAGCCTGTCAAACATTCCATCAATTCCAAACACTTCCTGCCCTGCCCAATATGTCCCATCTATTTCAACCTGCAGGAAGAACTGTGGTGGGGTTAGCATAAAGCTAAGTGAATGGAACTATAAACAACAGTACAACCTAGCATAACAATCTGTTTACTTCAAATAACAATAAACAGAAAATCAATCAATCACATGACATCCAATCAATGTCGAGCTACTCAATTCAAACATTATCAATCGTCATGAGGACCGGTGGCTCCTGAGATACCCTAATACCGGTTTGGTACTCAGGGAACCCTTATCAATCATCTGTATTGGCCTATACAGAATTACCGGTAACCGGTTGTTAATCACACACGACCTAGATCTCTGTACCAACATTACAAGTTTCAAGATCTCCTGTCGTCTACAATAACAACCAAGTCCAACTGTCAAATCAAGTTGACCTCAGAATCTTACATACTAGCTCAAACAGCCAAGTAAGCAAACCACCTAACTAACGTGGCAAGTTATCTCAACAGATGCATCATATCAAAGTAATACTATAAATTACTTGTTGTAAATCAAATCATTACAACTAAATCACACTGAGGTTACAGATCCACTCACCGACTACCTCAGGCCTCCACTCAGTAGTCTAATATCACTGAGCCTTCTCCACATCTGAGAATCAATAAATCAAATATAAGTTAGTAATCAAATCATCAATACTGAACTTATATCAATCTTTAACATTAGGAACTTAACATAATTAATATCAACATTACTAGTTCCTAATTATGTCCTAATGATTTACAACATAATCATTATCATATATTAACATATATCTTATACTAAACACGTTACAATCAACAAGTAACAAACAAGGCAGGAATAGCCCACCAAGCCGCCGGCTTCCCCCAGAAGCCGCCGGCTTCAAGCCCTTTATTTTGCATCTCATGTTATACCCAAACTCAAAACTAGAAGCCGCTAGCCGAAGCCGCCGGATTCTTTCTCAAGCCGCCGGCTTCACCACAGAAGCCGCCGGCTTCCCACCAACTAGCCTGAATCCGCCGGATTCCCGGAATCCGACCGGATTCCCCAAACTGCTCCAAGCCGCCGACTTCTAAAGGAAGCCGCCGGCTTCAACCGTCGTTCCAGCCCAGGTACGAGCTGATCAAACCCTAACCCACGGGTTTTTACCCAAAATCACCAAAAACACGATTTTAAACGGTTATAGACGACTACTAACATTGCATAATCAATATATAACCTTTATAACATGTTTCTAACATCTAAATCTCTCAAATCATCAATTTACCCAAATTCAATCAAAATCAAATTCTTAAATACATCAAGAACACTTACTATTTGAAGAATCTGATTATGATAATCTGATGATTATGAAGTTTCACGAGGATCACAACTTCCTGATTTGATTTCTGGATTGATTTGGAGGTTTTCAGAGAGTTTCTGAGAGTTTTGGAATAAAAATGAATAACTTCCTAAAAAGGAAAGTTATATAAATAGAAACTTAAGTCGGTTCCTCAACCGACCTTCTATTATACGGGTATAATTTAATACCCCATCTCAATCTATTGCCTGGAACCCGAAAACCATTTACGAGTCCAAACATTTTATTGTACCGACAACTATATTAATTTACAACAATTAATATTTCACTTATCACATTGGAATATTCGACTCCTATTCCAATTATTTCAACTATTTCAAACAATATTATTTTCAAACACATTTAAATATTAATTTAAATCAAGAAATAATATATAAACAACTAGGTCCATTTCGAGGATGTTACAACATGACCCGCCGGTTACCCACCACTAGCCGTCGGCTTCTAACTCAAACCGCCGGGCAAATTTAATTTTTCACAAACAGAAACATTTTGTGTTTTAAAGGATCTAGAGGCCGCCGGTTATGGTTCAAAGCCGCCGGCTATATAACACAAGCCGCCGGCTAGGGCCTATCGCCCGCCGGTTCCCTTAAGGGATGAACAAACCGCCGGTTGGGGTACATTACCCGCCGGTTTGTTCTTAGTTTCCAGCACCTGCAGGTGCAGTTCATAACCTGCTCGAACATCAAATCATAATTTCGACATTTTCAGCTAAGAAACACATTTTTAACCATACAACAACCACAATTGACATCTATGAACATGTAATAACAACAAACAAAAGTCATCACACCCTTAAATCCAAACATGCATCAATTTTCAAGATATTCAAAACTTTAGCTCAAATTCATATTTCAACTAAGTAATTGCTACAATCTGAAATGCAAGCACATAATCAGTTTACTATGTTCATATAACACATTTCAAGTACGAATTTAACTCCATTCTATCATCAATTCACCAAACTCAATATTTCAAGTATTATATGAAAAGAATGGGTATTTCACTTACAATTTAGATGAGGAGGTTATAATGAGAGTGAAGAACAAGTTGCAATCAAAATCACAGCTTCAATGTGCTAGAATCAGATTATGATTTTCATTTTCTTTGAGAGCTTTTGAGTATGTGTTCTTGAGGTGTAAATCAAAATCAGGAAATGATAGAAATGAAGCTAGTTAACTCATTTAACTCAAACCTACACAATGTAAATTATACCCGTCCTAAATCTATTGTCTGAAACCTAAAAATCATTTGCGAGAAAATACATTTTATTATTCCGTCAACTAAATTAATTTAAAACAAGTGATAATTCATTTATCACAATAAGTCAATTGACCAATTGATCTATTAATTTAGCTATCAAAATACACCAAGTATTTAAAATACAATTTAAATAACAGTTGAATTAAGGGAAATACCGTATTTCAACTAGGCTAAGTTTGAGGATGTTACAAACAGTGCGAAAGTTGTGTTTCTGAACGAACGGCCACAGCCGCGGCCGGGAAAAGGCATTACGAACACGTGCGAAGTGTGTGACCGTAGTCTTCTGGATTCATTCTGTAACACCCGGTTAATTGTATTTTTATAAACAATTATAACCAAGTTTCATTTTTGTAACTCAAGTGAAATATTTTTATTCTTATTTAAAATATTTACGAAAAACATAAACAAAATTATGAAATTAAAATATTAAATTTATTTTACCTTCGTGTACAAAAACACGGGTATTTTGTACTGTGGTTGGAGACCACAGTCCCCATATTGGGGGATCTGAATTTGGATAAAACCAACTCCACCCCTCCCATTCTTTCATTTTCATTTCATAAAAACACACACACACCCATCAAACTCTCTCCATCCTTTCTCTCCATCTACACCATCCACCACCGCCGACCACCGCCACCGCCGCCGTTCACCACCGCCGGACACCACCAGCGCCGTCATCATCATCAACAAAAGCAACAACAAGCATCCATCATCATCTTTATCTTCTTCTTCAACCTCAAGATCATCATCACCATCTCTAAACTTTTGAATTTCCAAAACGTAAGGATTTCTTCACTTTTCCTTGTCATTTCTTGTTAAAAACACTTAATATATCATGTATTAACATTATAACAACAAGATTCGGCCTCAAAACGGGTTAGATCGTGTTTTTGGTTAAAAATCGTTCGAACAGGTCCTGATGTCGCAGGGACCGAAAACAGTGCTGCGACATTGTCAATGTCGCAGCCAACGTCGCAGTTAATGTCGCAATAAACCCTAACGTCGCACAATGCGACATAAACTCCTATGTCGCAGAATTTAACGATGTCACACCTTGCGACATAACACACAATGTCGCATTAAATTGCAGATGTCGCACGATGCGACGTAAACCCTTATGTCGCACGTAACGTCGCACCTGATGTCGCAGGTCAGAGAACCTTAAAAACATATGTTTTTCACTAAGTGTCGAGACTCAAATTTTACCACCCAATTTTACTCCAAAATGAAATTTCTGAGCATTTTCACTACAGCAACATAATAGAAATAAAAATTTTCAAAGCTGACTTGGCAGTTCGACCCCAACCAGGGGCTCTGCCCCTTGGACCCCGCTACCAGGGGCGCTGCCCCCGGACCCCCGTACACGGTTTCCAAACCTGAACGACAAATAAATAATTACACAACTCGCTTAGACAAAATGATTTGTCTCATACTTATATGACCCCACGTGTTTAGGACACTAGGAGGTTACCCATCAGACTACGCGCATATCGTAGGATCGCTGACAAATCACAGGTGAGCTCATGGCCCCACTCTTTCAACTGTTTTACTGTTTTCGGGGTGAGACGCATGCTCAATTACTGTTTTCGAATTATATTAATAAACTTTTATAATTCACAATTATCTATATCACTGCCATGTAATACGAAGTGTGTAATACTTAGGAATTACACCCACCATACTGTATCGAAATAGTATCAATACTTAACCTAGATAGGTTACGATCATACACTGTTAGATTGTTGGAAAACAATTACCACCCCATAACTTGATTAAGTTATCACCATTCATTGACCATATTGTCGTGGGACAATACTATCACTTATACTAGAACTGGTTAGTTCTACTTACATTGGACAACGACCATACTTTTACAGGATTAGTCTTCCTTTTAGGAACTAATACTGCACATACAAATCAGGATCTCTATATAGTTGCTAGGCTTAGGCAAGGAGTATACAATAGTAACATACGTTAGTATAGAATCCTTATACTAAGGGGTCTTTTGTTTGAGCTTAAAATGTCTTAAAAGTGGTAGTTGTATTATTTGATAAGCTAAATGTCCATTAAGATGTTTTGGTATGTTTCTCTAATTAGGTCTTAATCTAGCTGAAAAACTACTTATTCAGTAAGCTATTTACAATTGCTTAAAAATTCTAATTGATAAATAAATCCCATAACATTTTGTCAATTTTCTCGTATAAATGGATTATCGTTTGTTAATATATGTAAAAAGTATTTCTTTCCTTTTTTAATTCTTGTATTTTTGTTTATTTATTATTTCATGACAATGACAATTTATTTATTGATGTTATCATTGGTTTCTAGAAGTCTAGAAAGTTATGTCGGAACTCGTGTAAGTTTTTTTCCTTCTTAAGTTAAGTCGCTTGAAACTCTATTATATTCATGCCATTTGTATCACGACAAAAAATAGTGAAACACATGTATTCAGATGTTTGTACTTTTTATTTATCAAACAATCTTAATGATTATGTATTCAGATTTCAGATGACAGGTCTTATTATTCAGAACTGGTTTCATATTTCAGCTATCAGTAATCAGAATAAATAAAAGACCCCTAATACAAACAACTAGGTGATGATTAGTCATACCTAGGCTTATTGTGATACAACAAATAGTTAAGGACTGTATATACATACTTAGCTACAATCAATCAATTTCATGTGCTACATGATACACAATTTAAGGTGCTTACCAATTCGACTTATATATATGTGTATAGATATATATACACATACTTGTACTTCATCTCGAGCACTTGGTGCCATCTACAATTAACTATGTATGTAGGTATACGTACACACATACAAATACAATCAATTTAGGCGGGCATGTCGTAGTACTGCCGACTCTCTTTTACTCTAGTCGGATATGTCGTTGTACTGTCGGCTCAATTATCTCAAGTCGGGCATGTCGTAGTACTGCCGGCACAATCACATACGTTGCTTGCGAGCAATGCGGTCGATGTCTGATTAGGCACAAAACGATGCCACGGTAAAGTGGGCACAAAACGATGCCACGGTATTGCAGTGAGCACAAGTACGATATCGCGGTAAAGCGATACACTCGATGGATGGGCGAGCTTATGCTCGTGATCTACACTCATTCACGGATGGGCGAGCTTATGCTCGTGATCCGCAATAAGTTAACGGGTTGGTGAGGTTATCACGCGAGGCCGTTAGCTCAATCATGTCCGGGTTAGCTTACACTAACTGGTCAAACGGACACACTAAAACATTTTCAATCGTGTCCGGGTTAGCTTACGCCAACTGGTCAAACGGACAAACTAAAACATTTTCAATCATAGTTCTGCGGAACTACAAACATTTTCAATCATGTCCGGGTTAGCTCACACTAACTGGTCAAACGGACACACTAAACATTTTCAATCATAGTTCTGCGGAACTACAATTATTTGCAATATGTCCGGGTTAGCTCACACTAACTGGTCAAACGGACACACTAAACATTCAATCATAGATCTGCGGGTCTACAATTAACTGTTGCTGGATGCAATACACTAGTTACTCAATCATAGTTCTGCGAAACTACAATTATTTGCAATATGTCCGGGTTAGCTCACACTAACTGGTCAAACGGACACACTAAACATTCAATCATAGATCTGCGGGTCTACAATTAACTGTTGCTGGATGCAATACACTAGTTACTCAATCATAGTCTGCGGGACTACAATTTAATCTTTGTTGGATACTACATATTATGCCACGGGGGCATCCTCACGCTTTATTACAACATAAGTAACATAATTTACTCGTTAACATATGACGCGGTCATACAATCACACGATTCATACTTAGGCATGTATTGCCTCACGTCTGTAGACTCAATTATACCTGATAGGTATCTAGGCATAGTAAGCCACTCTCTTTATGTACTTGGGTACACGTTACCACTATTCGGGTATGAAATGCCCCGTTAGAATTATATACATTGGTATTACAATAATATAACAATACAATTCAAATCGTGGAAGTTGAAACCATTTTCAAAACATAAAAGGTTTATACTTGATGTTTCAACTAACAATCCTATGAACTCACCAGCTTTATAGCTGACTCGTTTTAGCATGTGTTCTCAGGTGCCCAGCAGGATTAGGATTGCTACAAGATTATGCTAGCTCGAGTCGCATATTTTCAAACAACGGGATTTCTCTGCATAACTTTTGTATTACAAACGATGTATTGAAATTATTTTGCGAACTCGCAACTTGTATACACTTTTATTTTGAAAATGTATAACTATTTTCAGACGTCTCATTTAGAGTCGTTCATTATTTACCTTTGTGCTTGTGATATTTGATTTGGTAACACCCAACCCGACCGCTTCCGCAATCCGAAATTTGAGGGTGTTACACATTCTGATTCTGCTCACTCGGCTGTAAGGTGTGTAAAAATTCAAATTACGTCAATATTTGTTTACGTATGTTTTATATGCATCGAAATCGGTAATTGATTTTGCGATTTTGATTGTAATTTGTGTAGATTGATGGAACATCGGGTAAATTTGAGAGGAAGCGTAAGGTTTCGTCGGAAAATAAGCATTTGATGACGACGATTTCTGATTCTGAGGATTCGTTCGGTGGTCACTATCATGGACAGCAGAGGAATAAGTATGAAGACAGAGTTCCTAGTTTTACACTAGCTAACGTGGATTAAATGTCCGTTAAAAAGTTGATATGAAACAGATCTAGATTTGCTTTTTAATCTGAAAAGAAAAACAACTGCATCCTGTTTTTTTCCCACTGCATCGTACATTTTTTACCATATCGTACTTATTTACTGCATCTTTTTTAAGATGCAGTGATGTTAAGATGAAATGTTTTAAGATGCAGTGATGTATTTTTGTTAGTGAATCATGAATATTTTTACACAAACTATATGTTAAGATGAAATACTTTTACTGCATCATTTTAAGTACTCATAGTAAATAGTAATATTGATCTAAATCTACTTTTTAGATCTCAAAAAAACAAAACATCGTACTTTTTCTTTTATTGCATCTTACATTTTTTTACTGCATTGTATTTTTTAGATCTATAAAAAACTATGAGTACTTTTTACTGCATCTTTTATATATTTTTACTGCATCTTATGTATTTTTTAGCATTTTGATGTATTTCGTAAATCTTTAATTTTATTCTTGAATTTAGAAAATTAGTATTACTTAGTTTACAGTATCTTGTATATTTTTACTGCATCTTTTATATATTTGTTACTGCATCTTGTATTTTTTGTTACTACGTCTGTCGTATATATATTATTGCATGTTGTATATTTTGTTACTGCATCATGTATTTTATTGTTACTGCATCTTATTAATTTATCACTGCATCTTATATATTTATCACTGCATCTTACGTTTTTTATTATTTTTTGATTGAATTTTGCATATTAAATATTTTTATGATTGAACAATTTTTTTGATAATTTTTAGGATTTTTTTCACGAAATTTTATAATTTAATCCATTATTTTGTTAAAATTACAAAAAAGTCCCTCTTCCTTTTCACATATTTGTCAAAATTGCAAAAAAATCCCTTCTCTTTTTCACATATTTATCAAAATTGCAAAAAGGTCCCTCCACCTTATTCCCTTATCTCTACCCTTAAAAAAAAATGGATAAAACATATTTAATTTCCCTTGATATAATCATATGTATTCACGTGATCTTGTTTTAAGTAGGTGTGAATTGTTGGCTGTTGTATTAGAAACGGTTTAAATGTTAGTAAGTGACAAGTTGCGAATTGAGGTGTGCCACTAGTCGACACGCTGAGAAATCCAAAGAACGATTACGCGATAATTAAGCCAATTAAATAATAACGTGACTAAATTGAAGATGGTCAAAAATGAAGGCGGGTGACTGAATAAAGATGCCTATATGTATACACTGTTAACATGCGTGCGGATAGATTATATTGAAACACACACAAGGACCCGATTGAAATTAACAAGATTGCGATGCTTATGCGTTGCATCGGGAATTTCAAATAATAAGATCGAGTACTTAAACTATGTTTTGAACAATTACATTATTAACAAATCTATAATGTATTCCGAATGAATTTTAAATTAGTTTTTTAGCGATATTTTATTTGTATTTTATGTTAAATCATCTACTAATTAACTAATACAATATAACTATATAATTGTAAGTATTATTCTGTAATTTATTGTTAAGTTCTATAAGAAATAGTTTGTCACTTACTATATGTGCCATTAAAAAAAGTAATGCATGTGTAACACGGTGCTTAATTAAAATGGGTAATACTTGAATTTATAAGTTAGCGTGTCTAGTCACGACACGTGACATGATAAAAATAAAAATTAAAGGAAAAAGTTAGTGTAATATTTGAATTCTATGTATTATTACCATAGTTGTTAAACTCTTACGATTCACGAGTCGACTCTTACGAGTCGAGTCAAAAATCCAAAAAGCGAGGCGACTCGAACCCCGACTCTTAAATGACTTTGACTCTTACGAGTCGTCTATTGACTCTTCCGAGTCGTGTGTGACTCTTACGAGTCTTGTACGAATTTTACGAGTCAGGAAATCAGATAAACTTTTGGTGTAATGTAATATAAAAGATATGACAAAATAGAAAAATAAATGACTATCATCTATTTTTGATCAAACATTTATATTAATTAACGGTCAAAAAACTTGATTATCGACTTTTATCATGTTTTACTTCACTTAAAAACAAAAAACTTAAATAATAATATACATATACATATTAAAAATACATATTTATTGTAAATAGTGACTCTTACGAGTCGAGCCGAGTCACGAGTTAAAAATCGAAATCCCGAGTCGCGAATCGAGTCACGAGTTAACAACTATGATTATTATTTCCTTTGGATTAAAAGTGTTGAGCCAACTTTTTAATCATTCTAAATTGTTAGACTTACTCAAATGGTCTAGTTGATAATATTGGACAATTTAACAAAAATGTTAAGATAGTAAGGATTGAACCAATGAACAGGGGTTAGATGACCACAATCTTACCATTAATCCAAGCTACATTTAATATGTATTTGCTCTCATAAATTATTTATTAAGATAAAAAAATTTGTGTTATGAAAAAAACAAACAAATTATGATTCATAAGAGTTTGCTAATTGATATTATGGGATAATTAATGCAACTTTGTCATATTATACTCTTCATATTAAAATGCAACTTTGTCAAATGATAAAGACGATATAAAAAGTGTTGATGTACGTATAGTAATTGTCTTCGTTTGGATGTATTTAATACTGTTTATTAATAATAATAATAATAAATAATAAATAATAATAAATAGTGGTTGTGGAGATTAGTTTAATAGTGCTAGTGCGTAGCTAACAGATTAATCTTTGTACTCCATATATATTACGTACAATTATAATCTAGAAAGAATTTCTAACTTACACATTTGACAATAGATATAAGTTTGTTGGTATCAATCTGATTATGAGTTTAGAGTCTATAAAACATTAAAGAATACACGTTATAATCGCCGAAGTTTTCAATATTAATATTCAACGTAAACATTCGTTAATAGACCTCTATTCAGAGGCATATGTAAAACGGGGCCGGGTAATTGCCCCGCATAATCAATAATCAATAATGTACGAATGACGGAACAATTTTTTGGTAATTTGCGACGCACATTCTAGCTAGTCATAGTGTGTTTGGCACAAAGCAATTACGGGCTTGAGTTTCTACTTTTAATAAGAAACAACTCACAAATCTTATTTGGCAACACTACGAGAATGGGACTTCTAGAAAAAATAAGCCCCATAAACCCTTAAAGTATTAAACAGTAAGTTTTTTGAAGTAGCTTTGGAATAGAAGCCCAAACCCCAGTTCCAGCTACAACTTGAGTCGGTTGTTGCCAAGCACCCATTTAGATACAAATAGTTCAGAATTATTATAAGCATGCATGTTTCGCACTAGATTATAATTATAATGATAAATAATAACTCTTGAAATAAGCAATATTATTTTTTTAAGTAACAGAAAATAAAATAAAAACTGAATGGTTTTAGTAAATAATTGGATGGATTGAGGAGTAGACACGGTTGCGAAACGTGACACAAAAAGGTTGCTCAAGGTGGAAACTTGCACACGTCTGCAAAGTTCCATCTACACTTGATCAAAAAAGCATGCCTAGTTTATTCCCACGAAAATGGCTACTTGACCTCATATTATTTAATTGTTAATACTTAATTAATTTTTAAGTTATTATTATTATGCGTCTAAAGAGAATACATAACTTGTTATTGATTGCTCATTACCAAGTGGTGTTAATGTGGTACCTTTTTTTTTTATTCTTCTTCATTCTTGGTGTTTTGTTCGTATGACAACGAAAAAGGGTAAAGAAATTAAATGGATGGAACCGTTCAAAGTGTTAATGCCTTCAATATTTTGGAATAATTCAACTATGGTGTTGAAAATTATGATTATTAGAACCCTAATTAGCTCATATAATCCAAAACTAGATTTGAAGCTATAAGCTATTAGAACTAAAGGGTCATCATTGATCGGCCATGGTAAACTTTTAACTATAAGGTTGCGAGTTCGATTTTTAAAACTCCGTTTTTAAATGATCTTTGGTTTTTATCACTTCTCTTCTTATACGGTATATGTTATGCTTTTATGTAGGTAATTGTAATCTTCGTTAAGTTATCGCTATTCGGCGAAGATCGACAATTTTTTTTTAAACCAAATATATCTAATAGTAAAGGTAGTTTTGAATACTCTCACGTCTGTCACTTCAACATATTAAAATCTAATACTTAAGAGCTCTCAACAATGTTCCTAGAATTATTTTTTAGAAAGTCAAATAGTTACATCCTCATCGTGAATATATACATTATTCATTGATTCCACAAATGTTTACGGTTCTCTCATCACATGATTTGAACTCCCCAATCTTATATGTAACACCCAGTATTTGGGTCTAGTAGTATTTAATATTTTCTGACTGTGAATTATTATTAAGTGTGTCAGAAAATAGGTGTGTTGTATTATTTGAAATAAATAGTGATAATAGTCGAATAATTTATTGTGACTAGTAAATTGTTAACTGTTTTAATTTAATTCAGTTGACGGTAAAATAAAATAGTGTTTTCCCGCAAATGGTTTTTTAAGTTCCAGACAATGAAAAGTACGGGGAATGAAAGTAAACACTTCTAGTATACTACTAAGATATTAGGTCGGTTGTTTATTTGATATTTATCCCCATTTATACACACATATACGTATCATATATCCATACAAACATGAGGAACCCTAAATCAATTCACCCAAATCATCTCTTAACATGGAATTGAAGCTCAAGAACTCAAATTCAAGCCTCTTTAATCAATCTAATCAAGGTATAATCTTGTGTTCTTCATTTTCTAAAATCTAGAAATTTGGGGTTTTGGTGTTTTTGTCTTTAATCCGAAATTAGGGTTTCAAATGGTGGAATTGATGTTGGTTAAGCTTTAAAAACATGTATTAATCATTCCATCATCTTCATAAACATGTTTTGATTACTATTTCTTGAATTTTATGTAACCCTAGAAAGTGGGTTTTGAGTATTTGATTGAATTAGTATGTGTAATTTGGAATTTAAGCTTGAAATGCATTAATAATTGTTAGTGGATGTTAATTTCATGATTAGAAGTGAAACCCTACCTTGAAAATGTAGAAATTGATGAATGATCATATAGATAGTGATGGGTTTAGTTGATTTTGGAAGAAACAATGTTTTAAGTTGATTATCATTAGTGAATAATTGATATTAGTTCATTATTGATGATGATTATCATGATTTGAGTTATAAATTGATTAAAGTGTTCTTGAGAATTATAATGATTATGATGATTATCATAAGTTATATGAGAAATTTGGTACGGGTTACGATTAAGAACACTTGATTAGTAATCAAAGAATAAAGTTATAACTTATGTGGTTAAGTATTCATTAGAATTGTAGTTTTGATGAATTAGTGATATTTGAGGTTAATAACCTTGGTGATGGTTTAACCATGTTGATTAGTAATAATTGAAGTAGATTAAGAGTGATGTTATGATTATAACTTGTTAAGTGAGTTTGAATTATGTTGTTAATATGGTTAATTTTAATATTGGAATAATGTTGTATAAATCTTGAGATAAGTGACTAACTTGTATTATTTTGTTGTAATTCCAGTTGAGCAGAAGACTCAGTGATATTAGACTACTGAGTGGATGCCTGAGGTGGTCGGTGAGTGGATCTCTAATCCTCAGCGTAACTTGGTTGTAACAAGTTTGGTTACAACAAGTAACGTATTATTACTTTATTAGTTGCATTGATGATTATGTTGATAGTAATAATACTGTTGATATGTTGACTAGTTGAATATGTGACTTGTTGATTACGTGATCACTTGAATTAATTGGCCTTCGGGCATCAGTTGTTGGCCTTCGGGCATCAGTTGTTAATGAGGCAACGAGTTGTTGAACTGTTGGTTGGGCTAGTTGGTTATCTAAAGTTTAACACATCTCCTGTGTTAGTTGAAGATAATCACTAGCTATCGGTCTCGTCCGTATGGCCATACGGTTAGGTTGGATAAGTGTTCTTGGGGAGCCACCCGGGTTTATGGTTATCCCCAGAGCCGCCGATCCTCATTATGGTGTTGTTGATTAGTTGAACTGATGTATTGTTGATTTGTTGTATGGTGTACTTGCTTGTTTAGTGTTAAGTGTTGTACACAAGGTTGTTGAGCTAAGTTAGGCTGTTGATTAGTTATCTGCTCACTTAGCGTTATGCTAATCCCCCACATTAACACTTCTTGCAGGTTTCGGTTTGAATAATGGGTGTGCAAGAAGTTGGGCTAGCAGGAATGTTTGACCACGAGGCATTACTCTGATAATGGATTTGTATAATATAATGTTTTAAAATGTTTTATATAACACCTCGGTTGAAGAAATTGTGTTTTGAAAAGGTTGAATTTTATTAGTTGATAAAACTATGTAATTTAACACTATCTATTTGGACTTACGCTTCCGATTGACTATATTTAAATTAGTATAAATGAGGGGTGTTATAAATTGGTATCAGAGCATATGTTTGGGCGAATTGGACATTTCAATGTGTTCAATCCCAAATCTATGGTAGTGTCAAGTCAAACATTCCAGGGGTGGGGATTAGAGGTTGTATGAGAAAGTTGTTATTGAATGTGTACTAACCTATAATCAGTTGCAAGATTGTTGTTTTGGTTGTAGAGAAGGAGGAATATGAGGAACCGAATGGTATTCTCAATGATTCCTCAATACTCGTGGGCCTAAATGTATCAGGTACTTTTCGATAAGCTTAATGTATTTAATTAAGCTTGAATTGTTTATTTGCTACGGTATGAGTAGTAGTAAAATTAATCGAGTTAGACTAATATGAATCCCCAGTTGTGAGTCGTTGATGATTATTACTTGTTAATAAGATGATAGAAATATTAATGGGTAATTTTGAATGAACTTGAAGTAATTGAATTGTGTAGATACATTGTTGAATAAGGTGTAATAGTTGTATTATGTGGAATTAATTGTGTCTACAATATGAAATTGAAATATGAAATCGGTTGTATGAATTGTTATGTGAAATAATAATTTTTGGAAGTAATATGATTAGCAAAGTTGATATGACTCCATGTAGTGAAATGAGATGTTGGAATATCTCAATTGAAGTAATATGGAGTTGTATTGATGTTCAAATTAGAAGGTGTCCATTAATTGAATTGGTGTGACTCGCTATAGTGAAATTAATGGGATGTTGGTATTCTCCATTAATAGGGTTGGAGTCGTTTGGTTGTGTGAAGTAGAAAGTGTCTATTGATTGAAAGGTATGCATTTGATTTGGAAAGGTCAAAGTGAATATGGTTGTGTCAAACTTGATGATAGTTGTGTTATAAAGTAATAAATGTGACTAAATGTTTATGTGTTTAACATTGATCATGAGTGTGATTAAATTATGATCTAAGTACTAAAAGTGGTGTAGTAGAAAGTCAAAGTGGTCAACAAGGTTTAGTATGCGTTGACAAGTTTGGAAAAAGTTAAAGTTGAAACCTTGTTGTAATTTTTATAAACATGATGATTTCAATGTGAATTGGTGTTTTGAAAGTTAAAATGTGACACCAATAATGAAAATGAAGTTGTTTGACTTGGTAAAGTTAAAGAAGCGTGAATTAGTGGTTAGAATAGTGATTACATGGGCGGAAACCCAAGCGGGTCGTTAAAGTGCCCAAATGGGTCACTTGATGGTAATATGGTTAAAATGAGTGTTAGTTCAAGTATAATGAATGCCAATGTGACTTTAAGTCATAAATATAGTAGTAAAGTGTATAGAAAGTGTTATGGTATTCAAAATGGTTAAAATTGGTGAAAGTGTCCAATTGGACACTCAAACGGGTCAAAGAGTCCAAACCATAGTAGAATGAGTATATGAAAGTGATGAATATGCCCACACGTCACAAATGTATATAGGAACATGTTGGCAAAGGGTTGGAGTCAGAAACCTAGCCATTTGGAATATGGCGTGTCAACGAAAATGGTTAAAATGGTCCAAAATGAGTCATACGTCCGTTTCTCGTAAAACGTGAATTTTGAAAAAGTGTAAAACTGAAAAAGTTTCATTTTGATCATATGAACATGCCTGCAAAATTTCAGACCCTAACTCTTTACGGTTTAGGAGATATGCTCGTTGGAAATTCGGAAAACTGCACGTAATTTCGGCTCAGAAGCTCAGCAGATCGGCTGTAGGTTGTAAGCCGATCGGCTATGTGATCCCAGCCGAACGGCTATATAAAGCCGAACGGCTAACATAGAGCAAATAGTCAACAGAAAATTTTTGGGACGAAAATGGTGTGAAATTTGACAAGTATAACAGGGTCGCGGATAGGTGACAAAATTTTTAACTCGGATTGGGTTGAAATTCGCTTGGTCACTCAAAAACGGCCCAATAATCAATGCTATATACTATAGCCTAGACAGTTTTTGGCCATTCGGGGTCGTTTGGGGCCCGAAAATCGCGTTTTATTGTTTTTCGGACCGTAGTTTGAACTTTAACTTACGTTTTGTATTGGGCTTTTGTTTTATTGAGCCCAGAGATCATTCCTGTGACTATATGTAATATTAAAAGTTGATTTAAGAGGTCCACATATTTTATGGTGTATGCGTTGATTGTAGGCAGTTTATTTAACTGCAAAATATACTAGTAAATGGTATTGTTGATTGCTACTAGCAAGAATTAGTAAACATTGATTGTGGAATTAGGTGGACTATATTATGTGGACTAAATTGAATATGATGAAGTAATTGAATCATGTAGGGTATAAACAGGTGTTGAATTGAGTATTTTAAGAAATTGCGAAACAAGAATATAAGCTTATATTTATGTGATAGTAAAACATGGAATGCTTAATTGTAATTCGACTAAAGGTGTATAAAATTGATGAATATAGGTTGAATAATGCACTTAGCATTGACGAAGTGTTTGGTACTCAACGTACTATAAGTAGTAAGAGATGTAAATGGTAATTTAATATTATATCAGGTAGTAAAGAGGTTGATTGATGTATGTATATTAGACCTTACATCTATGTTAATAATATATTGAAAATGGTGTTGAATGTCTATGTCGACTGTACATACTTAATGATATGAGTAGTTTATATATAAGGTGATAAGCTGAAAATGGTAGCAAGTTAATAATTGGTGATATAATTACTACTCAACGTTGTCATGATATATGTGGGAGTAAGATAAATACTTGACTGTATACCTGTTGTTAAGGTGTTGTATATGTGTGTAAATTGAATATCACATTAGTGAGACATGTGAAAGTAAAAGAGTAATAACCTTGTAGATGGATGGTATGAAGTGGCCTGAGAATAAAGTGTGACTGACATAATATGAAGACGTCTGGCCAACGTATTTATATTATGCCATTTCACATGGAGTTGTTGAGGTTACTAAGTACCAGATAAAGTTAAATAGTTTTAAAATAACAAGTAAGATGTGTTGATCTGTAATTGATAAATAGTCAATGATGGACTAATATGAAAGAGTAATGAACCACTAAGTGGTTGTTGCTAATGTGATATCTATGGCACATTTGATGTGTATGTGTGATGCATTGTCAATAGTAAGAGTTAAAACTTGATTAAGCAAAGAAGAGGTAAGTTGAATATGAATAATATTGTGTTAATATTGTTGAATAGAGGTCTAATGTCAGCACCTTGTGTTGTTGAGATACCAATGGTGATGTTTGGTATTAACAGGTGTTGAGTTAGCATCCAAGTTGTTGTGAAAGGGTGCTAGTTGATTATATAAAACTGGTTGTAACAATAAAAATAAATTGACCTCTACCTATTGCTTACTGACTTTCTTACTTGTTAGATGATTGTAGATTACTGTCAAGTAAAGGGTTTCATATAACCTAGTCGTATTTATAATTACAAGTTGTAAGGTTGTAATTAACTAGTTGCAAAAGTGAAAATTCACAACAAGTTGATAGCTAATGAAATATATAGTTGTTAGCCAAGTTGCTAGTTGATTATGTATATGTTGTAATTAAACAGTTGATGATGCTACATTGGGTGCTGAAAATAACATTTTGTGTCAATAAATTAAATAGAGGTAAAACACAAATTACTGGTGGTGTGTAAGTTGATAATATGTATACACATTTTGTGTTTAGTGGTTAAATATATGCAAGTTGATTCGGGGGTTGTGTGATTACTGATATGC
Source organism: Helichrysum umbraculigerum (assembly GCA_949592205.1). NCBI lineage: Eukaryota > Viridiplantae > Streptophyta > Magnoliopsida > Asterales > Asteraceae > Helichrysum > Helichrysum umbraculigerum. Next base: position 29,638,462 of record CATIUR010000007.1, on the reverse strand, counting down.
ATGATGGTTATATGCATTAGTGAATTAAATTGGATGTATATATTAATGAGTAGTATACAATTAGTGTAATATGAAAGGATAAATATTAGCAAACTAGAAATAAAATGTGAGTTAAATCTCACATGAGGAATGTGAATAATAAGTGGTTGCGTTCTTATATCATATAAGTGTGATCAGATTTCGAGGACGAAATCTCTTTAAGGAGGAGAGATTTGTAACACCCAGTATTTGGGTCTAGTAGTATTTAATATTTTCTGACTGTGAATTATTATTAAGTGTGTCAGAAAATAGGTGTGTTGTATTATTTGAAATAAATAGTGATAATAGTCGAATAATTTATTGTGACTAGTAAATTGTTAACTGTTTTAATTTAATTCAGTTGACGGTAAAATAAAATAGTGTTTTCCCGCAAATGGTTTTTTAAGTTCCAGACAATGAAAAGTACGGGGAATGAAAGTAAACACTTCTAGTATACTACTAAGATATTAGGTCGGTTGTTTATTTGATATTTATCCCCATTTATACACACATATACGTATCATATATCCATACAAACATGAGGAACCCTAAATCAATTCACCCAAATCATCTCTTAACATGGAATTGAAGCTCAAGAACTCAAATTCAAGCCTCTTTAATCAATCTAATCAAGGTATAATCTTGTGTTCTTCATTTTCTAAAATCTAGAAATTTGGGGTTTTGGTGTTTTTGTCTTTAATCCGAAATTAGGGTTTCAAATGGTGGAATTGATGTTGGTTAAGCTTTAAAAACATGTATTAATCATTCCATCATCTTCATAAACATGTTTTGATTACTATTTCTTGAATTTTATGTAACCCTAGAAAGTGGGTTTTGAGTATTTGATTGAATTAGTATGTGTAATTTGGAATTTAAGCTTGAAATGCATTAATAATTGTTAGTGGATGTTAATTTCATGATTAGAAGTGAAACCCTACCTTGAAAATGTAGAAATTGATGAATGATCATATAGATAGTGATGGGTTTAGTTGATTTTGGAAGAAACAATGTTTTAAGTTGATTATCATTAGTGAATAATTGATATTAGTTCATTATTGATGATGATTATCATGATTTGAGTTATAAATTGATTAAAGTGTTCTTGAGAATTATAATGATTATGATGATTATCATAAGTTATATGAGAAATTTGGTACGGGTTACGATTAAGAACACTTGATTAGTAATCAAAGAATAAAGTTATAACTTATGTGGTTAAGTATTCATTAGAATTGTAGTTTTGATGAATTAGTGATATTTGAGGTTAATAACCTTGGTGATGGTTTAACCATGTTGATTAGTAATAATTGAAGTAGATTAAGAGTGATGTTATGATTATAACTTGTTAAGTGAGTTTGAATTATGTTGTTAATATGGTTAATTTTAATATTGGAATAATGTTGTATAAATCTTGAGATAAGTGACTAACTTGTATTATTTTGTTGTAATTCCAGTTGAGCAGAAGACTCAGTGATATTAGACTACTGAGTGGATGCCTGAGGTGGTCGGTGAGTGGATCTCTAATCCTCAGCGTAACTTGGTTGTAACAAGTTTGGTTACAACAAGTAACGTATTATTACTTTATTAGTTGCATTGATGATTATGTTGATAGTAATAATACTGTTGATATGTTGACTAGTTGAATATGTGACTTGTTGATTACGTGATCACTTGAATTAATTGGCCTTCGGGCATCAGTTGTTGGCCTTCGGGCATCAGTTGTTAATGAGGCAACGAGTTGTTGAACTGTTGGTTGGGCTAGTTGGTTATCTAAAGTTTAACACATCTCCTGTGTTAGTTGAAGATAATCACTAGCTATCGGTCTCGTCCGTATGGCCATACGGTTAGGTTGGATAAGTGTTCTTGGGGAGCCACCCGGGTTTATGGTTATCCCCAGAGCCGCCGATCCTCATTATGGTGTTGTTGATTAGTTGAACTGATGTATTGTTGATTTGTTGTATGGTGTACTTGCTTGTTTAGTGTTAAGTGTTGTACACAAGGTTGTTGAGCTAAGTTAGGCTGTTGATTAGTTATCTGCTCACTTAGCGTTATGCTAATCCCCCACATTAACACTTCTTGCAGGTTTCGGTTTGAATAATGGGTGTGCAAGAAGTTGGGCTAGCAGGAATGTTTGACCACGAGGCATTACTCTGATAATGGATTTGTATAATATAATGTTTTAAAATGTTTTATATAACACCTCGGTTGAAGAAATTGTGTTTTGAAAAGGTTGAATTTTATTAGTTGATAAAACTATGTAATTTAACACTATCTATTTGGACTTACGCTTCCGATTGACTATATTTAAATTAGTATAAATGAGGGGTGTTATATTATAGTTGTAGGATCACTTCAATAACACTATGACAATTAGCATTTGATTTTATTCATCATTTGTTGATTTGTACATCAAATTATAATTCACAATTTTAAATGTTATAGATATGTTACCATATGAATTATATACATTATAACTTTTGATGAACAAATTATATGCATATTTTTATTGATTATATCGATACATCTCGATGGCAAACATGAAAAACATAGCCATATGGAGAGGTAGAATTTTTTAACCTCATCGCTACTTTTTTCTCTATTAATAGGCTCCAAAGTTTATAGCTTATCACTTCTCACTTCTAGTCTAGTCTAGCTATGAGAAAACATCAACTTGCTCTTGAGTAAAGTTTTAAAATTCACAATTTAATTAAAAGGTATTATAAATAATTAAATCAAACATTATGTTTTTTTTTTTTGAACAATTAATTAAACATTATCATTATCCTGATATAAGTCACAGCATATAGTTTTTGATTTAGTATTATAAGTGGCAAAATGAATGGGTCGGGTTGGGTTGGGTCATGGGTCTAGATGAGTTTGGGTTTAAATGAGTCCGGGTCTAGATGGGTCATTTAGAAGGACATGTCTAAACGGGTCCAGGTCAAATGGGTCTCGGGTCGGGTCATCGGGTTTTAACCAAATTTTTTTTAAAATTTGAGTGAAAAATGAAAAAATTGAAATGAGGTGAAAAAAAAAAAAATTTACCCGCTAGACACGTCTAGACCCGTTGGTTAATTGTTACACAATTGGAAGTTGTATTGAAAAACCCATTTAGACCCATCTAAAAAATGGGGTGGAGACCCAACAAACTTATCCCTCCTAAATATTAACAAAATTGACTCATAATTAACCAATGAGTCTAAAATTACCACTAGTGCTTAGTATCAATAACTTCATTCACTAAATTGATTTATTAAAAAAATAAAATGTATATTTAATATCTTCCCCTTCGATGAAAATATTGCATTTTTACGGAGTATTATACAGTGAATGCAATTACTTTTTTGTAATGTTTGAAAACAATTTTGTTTTCTTTTCCCGTTAATATTTATCTAGTTACGTCATCCGTTACTTTTAATCCTATTAATTAATATTAATAAGCAAGGGTAGGGTTCAAATGAGAATAGGAATTTGTGTGAGAATGAAGGAACCAATGATATCAAGCCATGTGTACAAAGAGAATGTTCCACATGTACAAAACTCATTTACCCCCAACATCAATTATCTCACAAACGACAAATCGAAAAATTATGAAAATTGCACCATTAAATTCGTCGTTTTCTCCTCTTCGATTTGCCGTCCCTCAAGACATACTTTTGAAAAGTTTTTTTTTTTTTTTTCATTTTTTTGGTGGGTTTCACATTTACTAACACATGTGTTAAAGTGTTGCGTTTAGGGTTTAGGGTTTGTGGTTTAGGGGTTAGTGTGACACCCGTCAATTTAGAACTAGAATTTAGTGCCTAATCAAGTTTTAATACATGTAATTAGTTCTGTGTTAGGCTAATTAATGTATCAATTATTATATATATTGTTGAATATATATCTACACAATTATGCGGTTTGTTTAAATCGTACGAATTTCAAATCGAATGAATTTCAATACAATAAATACGGACGTTGGTGAACAATTTTATTAAGTAATACAAATATTATTTAATAACTCAATTTTTATTTAGAATATTATTTATTGTGATATTTCGTATCCAAATTTTATTACACAATTAATGTAAACGCGAATAAATTTAAATTGCGCAAACAAAATGAGGCAAATCACCTTTTATAATATAATTATTAAATATTTAGTAAAATACTTCAACAATAATACTGAATAATTATTCGTATTTTAAAACGTATAATAAAACATATAAAATGAATATTTAACATGTTAACGATCGGGAAAACGAACACCGCACGGAGCGCGGAGGCGCAGGCTGAAAGATGGAACTTCCAACCAAAACCACCTCCACCCCTTTCTTTTTCTTCATTTCCCATCTCTTTCCTCTCTCTCCTCTCTTCTTTACTCTCAAAGAACTCCATCACCACCACCACTCTAAATCGCCAAAATACACCACCAATCGGCCACGGATCATCAAGATTTTTAAAGAAAAAGAACCACCACGACACGATCTACCTTTCCATCTTTTCGGATTTTCAATCCGACACTTTGTTTCAAGTCTTTGGACATCAATTCACAGCTAATCACTTCAAGTTTATTTAATTAAACACTACAAGACTCAGGTGAGTTTCATGGCCCCATTTTCACTATTTTACAACTAGGGGTGTGATATTACTGCTCATTTTGTTTTACAAGTAGAACGCAAGTACAAACTATCGAATACTACATGAGTTTCAAGCTAATCAATTTAAAGTCCTCTATAGCATAGTCTCTAATATTTTAGCGTGAATGTTAGTATATGATATCATATGGGATTGACAATCCTCATCCGGGTTAGCACGCACTAACCGGTCAAACGGATGTATTAGCATTTGGGAAGACGAGTGTGGATTAGACACTCGTAGGAGGCAAAACTAGTTAGGTTTCCTTAATTGGACCCAGCGCTCAAGTTAAGCTCAGACTATGTGCTCATGGATTGTATAACTTTTATTTTGCTTAATTGCATTTTAAATTCAATATAAATCTTGCGGTTCTTACAACTATACATTGACGTACAAACCTGTGAGCTCACCAGCGTTTTCGCTGACCCATTTTAGTATGTATCACAGGTACCCAGCAGTAGGTTGGCTGCACAAGCAGGGACTTTTAGCTCGAGTCATCATACATACAACTAGAGATTTGATTGCATTATTATATTTTGTAAAAGTAATTATGCTATGTAATCTCTCAATTTCAGGAACCGAACTAATGTAACATTATTTTTGATGTAAATGTTTACTTTATTAATACAAGTTTAAAACGACGCATATAGTGGTCGTTCATTATATCTTATGTGCTTTGTATATTGATTAATGACACCTAAATCGAGCTTCCGCAAATCATTAAATTTGGGGGTGTCACAGTTAGGGTTTAGGGTTTAGGGTTTGAGGTTTGAGGTTTCTCCCCGAAACCCTAAACCTCAAACCCTAAACCCTAAACCCTAACCCCTAAACCACAAACCCTAAACGCTTTACAAAATGATAAACCCTAAATCTTTCTAAACCCTAAACCTTGAACCCCTTCTAAACCCTAAACCCTTATAAACCCTAAACCATAAACCCTAAACCCTAACCTTAACCACAAATTAAATGTACAACTAATCACTAACACATGTGTTACTAATTTGTGAAACCCACCAAAAAATGAGAAAAAAAAAGTTGTCAAAAGTATGCCTTGAGGGACGGCAAATCGAAGAGGAGAAAACGCTGAATTTTATGGTGCAATTTTCATGATTTTTCGACTTACCGTTTGTGAGATATTTAATTTTTAAAAATGTGGAGGAGAGAGAATAAAGTGTGGAGGAGAGAGAATAAAGTGACACATGGCAGAAATATGTTGGTTCCCTCATTCTCACTCAAAATTGGTGTACTCATTTGAACCTTACTCTAATAAGCAATTTAAATATCAACACTGCCTAAGATTTTGTTATGGTAGTAAAATCAGTAAACATATGCATATATTAGTATTTATATTATAATTTATATTTATATTATTTATAATAGGAAGTTAAGTTTCAATTTTCAAAATAATACTAATATCATATCTTTCTAATTCTAGATTTATCTTCCTAACAAAATATGACTTCACCTATTTGTTAACCTCTTTATTACGGATTATTATTATTATTATTATTATTATTATTATTATTATTATTATTATTATAACGGATTATTATTATTATTAGATAGAGTTTGTAACATTTATAAAATAATCATAATATTAGTAAGCAAATAAATAATCAACACAACAAAAATCAATCACAAAGCTCACATTCACACCCTTAATAAATGTATAATAGGAGATTTTTCTGGAAGACTAGTAGGTTGTATTTTACCAAATATTAATAGGAAAATAACAATAATAATAATAATGATAATGAGAAGAAGAATAAGAATAGGAATAGGAATAATAAAGGAAATTAGTTGGTAAATCATAATAATAATTATTATTTATTATTTATTATTATTTATTTAATATAGGAGTAAAAGGACGGATATAAAGAGAAGAGGTTAGAAGATGTGAAAGAAGATAAAAAGGGGCATGTGAAATGGGTGAAGCCAAGAACCAAAAGAGGTGGTCTCATCGGTGCACATTGGAATACGTTATTTAATTTTTGATTTTTTAAAATTTTAATTTTAATCAATTTCAATTATATTTAAGATGACAGACAAACACAAACACCCCCATTGCCCAATTTGCATTTGGTACGAAACTACTAGTATGACCCTTGCGACTTTATGTGTATCTATATAGAATATAATATTATCCATTACGAGAAGAGTTCAATTGAGACCATTTATTTTGTGTGAGAATGTGGGAACTAACCATAAATGTCATGTGTCACTTTTTTCTCTCTCATCAACGTTTTTAAAAATTAAATATTTCACAAATGACAAGTCGAAAAATCATGAAAATTGCACCATATTTTTCAGCATTTTATCCTCTTCGATTTGCCGTCCATCAAGGCATACTTCCGACGAACTTTTTTTTTTTTCATTTTTTTGGTGGGTTTTACATATTAGTAACAAATGTGTTATTGATTGATTATATATTTGATTTAGTGTTAGGGTTTAGCAGAGTTTAGTGTTAGAGTTTAGCAGGGTTTAGGGTTTAGGGTTTAGTATGATTTAGGGTTTAGAGTTTTATAAAGCGTTTAGGGTTTAGGGTTTGAGGTTTAGGTTCCCGAAACCCCAAACTCCCAACCCTAAACCCTAAACCCTAAACCCTAAACCCTAACCCCTAAACCCCAAACCCTAAACCCTAAACCCTAAACGTAAGACTGTAACACACGTGTTAGTAATGTGAAACCCACTAAAAATAATGAAAAAAAAACTCGTCAAAAGTATGCCTTAATGTACGGCAAATCGAAGAGGATAAAACGCTGAATCTAATGGTGCAATTTTCATAATTTTTCGATTTGTCGTTTGTGAGATATTTAACTTAAGGGGTAAATGAGTTTTGTATTCTCTTTGTACACATGACACCATATCATTAGTTCCTCTATTCTCACATAAATTTTTTAGTCTCATTTGAACCTTACCCTATCCATTATATCTCATTTTGGTTAGTTTTTATTAAATATTATTATTAGTAATTAATTAAATTAGAAAGATTTCGCTACCTATTTTTTTATTATTACTTTAATTTTGATTTATAATCCAACTCCTCTTCAATTTCTCCATCTCTTTCAATAAATTTACTTTCACCCAACAAAACAAAACACACACATTTTCGTCTTTGATTTCTCCCATTCTCCAAAACCCCCTTTTCTTATTCTTTTTCTGCGTTCTTCTTTCTTTAAAAACACTTTCTTGCTTCAAGATTTGGAAGCCTAACCCTAATTATTTGATTCATTCTTTGCTTGTTTCTCGTTACTTCATATAAAGATAAAATTTTTATAAAGATGAAGTCTTAATTATCGTATCAGCCGTTTCAAGATCTTTGTATCCTTGTTTTGGGTTGGATCCACCGTCTATAATCTTGGGTTTTTTTCAGGTATGTTTCTTGATATACCTTGTAATCGATGATTGTTTACGATACCCATGTATATTAGTTTTGTGTTTTTTCTTTAATTTTTCTTCTAAATATTAACATTTTTGAGGAAATTTTGTGTCTTTCTTATGTAATTTTTGTTTAGATGGTGGGTTTTACCATAAAGTTTTGGTTTTTATATAAAAGATTGTAACTTTGCATTGCATGTACCCATATGTGGTTTTTAGATTCATGTATTCTTTGCTTGAATCTTTGTATGCATGTATAATATTGTTTGTAAATATCATGTACTCCGTATTTTTTTGTTGCTTGTTTGACTATTTCAGTAATTTATTATTTATTTATTTATTGGTAACAAATGTTGTTGAAATAGTGCTTGATTGTAGATTAAAAGGTAGATCCATTGTTTTTGGTGCCTGTTGAAATTTAGCTAATGGGGTGAACTTGATTATAAGATTTAAGGGTGGGTGGTGTTTGTTTGGTTTGAAAGGTTTTGTTGGGTTGTTTGCTTGAGTTACAGATAGTGATTTTTTTATGGTGTACACCTGTATTATAAGTTGTTGCTTGAAGTTTTGATATTTATCCACCTAATTTAGGTTAGAAGATTGACTTTGGTACTTCATTACACATGGTTTGGTGCTTGACCACTTGGGCTAATTAATTGACTAGCTCATTCACAACTGCAGATTGTGAAACCCTATGAGTTAATTTGCTTTATTTTAATAAAATGTACTTGCTTGCAAGAATAACTTTGAAAATCGATAGTTTAAGTTCACGAGTCATGGTCACATGCTAATTAAAAAAGTTATCTTTCATAGACTAAAGAAACTTTTGAAGGATAGTTTTAAAAGGTTTTATTGCAGTTTCTATGGGATGAAGGGTGTGATGTCCTTGTGTTGTTAACTTGTTATTGTCATAGGAAGTGAACGATTTTTTCTTTAAAGTATAGTAGTTCTACACATGTTGATTTTTGAGGTGTTTGAAGTGAGTTTTGAAAGTGATTATTTGATATTGAACAATCAGAATCCAATAATCGTCTGTAAGGATGTGTGTAGTTTCAAGCTGTAATATCACTTGTTATGGTGTCGTATGTGTGGCGAACTCAAATTTCCTAGGAAAAATATATGATAAACGAGGTTATGATAGAGGCATGTATTATACTTGTGATGATCACTTTTGTTGCAGCTAGTACCATACTGAATATACATTACCAATTTTGTGGCCCTTAACTAATGATCATAAGTCGAACACTAGAAACTGATTGTTGCTCATACTGATTTTCAACATCTTAGATGGGGTTAGACATTTAGAAATGTGTGTGTTGGCCTAGAATAATCTGACCTGCTTGGCAAAACTGTCCGAGTTCGGCTCCCCTTTCGAAATTGTTCAAGTTTCACCACCCGTGTTGGGGGTTTATTGAACGTTCCATGGAATGCATGTTGATTACTTATCTTAAGAAGTTTTCTGTTTCATTGCTAGTAATGTCTGATTCCCCTTTTTTGATGATTTAAATTACATTTGGTTACTTTTCCTTCTTCTTTTTCTTTTACCTTTTCTTTTATTCTATTATTCTTTATTTGGTTGTCAGTCGTGCTAATGTTGCGATATACTTGTTCTTAAAAATTTCAGGTTTTTTTGTAGAGTTTGTATCAAACAATTCTTTTCGTGTGTCATCTTCATAAACCATTGCTAATTCCAATGCAAGGGCAGAAGGGTGCTATTGGTTCGTTACCAGAAAGCCTAGCCTTGGAACATGGCTCAACTTCAACTGATTCAAGTGTTGTAGAACAACCAATTTGCTGGACTAACTTCATGCGACACCCTCCAGTTAATATAATTCAAGGAAGCCAAAACGTAGGCATGTGGAGTATGGGTGAATCAAGTTCAAGTTCCGTACCAACCCAACCGAAAACTGAACTCGGGTGGTCAAGTTTAATGAAACCTTGTCCTGAACCACATCGACATGAACCACTTCCAAGTACTCTGTCATTGGGTGATGTTCATATGAACATGACCCATAATCATGCACGTCAGGCAGTGCCTCATAATGTTACTGTAAATCCATCGACTTTTATTGGCATCAAGCCCACAAATTATGCTTCTAGTTCTTCTTCTGCCCCTTCCGAAATGGCGAACCGACAATTACCCTGTAAAAGAAAAGCCGCTGAATTAAGTATTGGTCAATCATCTTCCGGGATTGAAAGCTCAAATATTTTTCAAAGGCCCGATAGTAGTTCTAGTGCTTGGCGGTTGGTTTCCGAAAATCATTCCGTTGCTAATTCGATGCCTTACGATCCGACTATTCCGAGACTTGGATTGGGTGTTGGAGGAATTTCTTCCGAAAATCGTGCTGAAACTACTCGTAGAAACGTTCGGATAAGAATTAATAATCCTCGCCAGCAAGAATCATTGCCAGCTAGTGGTATTAGTAACGGGCAAATAAATTTTTCGTCTTCGCATCCTTCTTTGGGACTTAACCCCGTAGTCATGCAATCACCAACAATTGGGAACTCATCAAGTCAAGTGGGTCAACCTGTACCGCGGATCCCAGCATTGAGAAGAAATTTGCAAATCTCATCTAGAAATAGGAGTTCTAGCTCTAGAGCTAGTCGCTCATCAAATATAGTTAGTGGTTCAGGAGATAACTCAAGAACAATGCCAATGAATATTTCAGATCATCCAATATTTGTGCAGCAGCCACGTGATACAAGAAACGTGTCTACTGCAATTAACTGGAGCTTGAGTAACAATGGTGTTGCCTCCACCTCAAACACAGTGCCAGCCACTCCATCATCCACACGGCCTAATATAGCTCCACAGCGTGGTTCTACACGTTATCCTTCTAGAAGACTCTCTGAAAGTCTTCGTCAGTCTTTATCGTCCTCCACTGATACAGGGGCTGGTGGTGTTGGTGGAGGGCAAAATGGTAATCTTTTCGCTGGACTTCCACCACCTGTGCGTGCTCCACAAGAAGCAGGAAATGTGCCACCTGTAATTGGTCTTCACCGTCATCATTTAGTTCACCAGAGAACCTCTGATAGACAACTTAGAGCTGCTGCTTATGGATTCCCGTTTTTGGCACGAGCTGCTGGAAGTGAAGGAAGAGGCAGGCTGGTGTCAGAGGTTTGTTATATGATCAAGATTTTTAATATACATGTGTCTCTTTTGATTGTGCTTAGACCATTGTGTCTTTTGTTTTGATGCAGATCCGTAATGTTTTGGATCTTCTACGTAGAGGAGAGGGATTGCGAATTGAGGTCAGGTTTGAAGCATATATGAGCATGTAGCATACTCGGTTTCCTTCATGCCTGCTAATATGGTCTTGTGGTCTATTATGTGGCAGGATGTTATGCTTCTAGATCAATCAGTCCTGTATGGAATGGCTGATATTCAAGATAGGCACAGGGATATGAGGCTCGATATTGATAACATGTCCTATGAGGTGACCAAAAAATATATAATTATAATTAGAGAACTGGTATTTAAGTCTAAAAAGTTGGCCTAAAAATTATGTCTACATATAAGAGGGTCAACTTTCTAGCACTATCTTAGATGGTTGAGATGTGTATTTAGGCCAATTTTTGGGCCTAAATCTCAGTTCTCTACTTCTCTTATAATATAGCACCATCGGCTTGTTTTGGGTAAGTTTGTCTTGAATTATAACATGAATTTAATGTGTTTTCAGGAACTGTTGGCGTTAGAAGAGCGAATTGGAAATGTGAACACTGGATTAACCGAAGAAAACATTTCTAGTTGTTTAAGGCAGAAAGCATATGCTGATATGTCTGCTCAGCCAGATAGGGAACCTTGCTGCATATGTCAGGTACAGATGCTTGGTTTTGTTTTATTTTACTGTATTGTTAGTCTTGATGTATGTTACTAGTAGTATAAAGCTGCACTGATTGTGTTGTGTAAACAACTAAACATACATTCTACTATTTATCAGGAAGAATACAAGAATGGTGATGATCTTGGATCGTTGAAATGTGGGCATGATTTCCACACAAATTGTATTAAACAATGGTTGCATCAGAAGAACTCGTGCCCAGTTTGCAAATCTGCGGCATTTGCAACTAATAAGTGAGGTGGTTGTTGAAGATGACAATTACTTCATCATTGAATCAAAGAAGAATGAACACAAAGTTTGGTGGAATTGGTAATGTTTTTGAGACAAGTAGTATTCTTTGGTTAGTTATAGAACCACCAACCCCTAGAGAGTATCATCATTGGAGTATTTTGTACTTTTTTATTGATATTTCCCCATTTATTTAAGATTCTTTTTTATTATGGTTTTGTTCTTTATATGAAGAGGATATGATATTGAATCAAAGACGGGGCTGATCTCATTAAACCAATTATTTATGACTAATTTGTTATCAAAAGTTATGTTTGCATATGATCTCTTTCTTGAATTTATTTAGAGGGAATACTCAAAATTGCAACCATCACCAAGATAGTTAGGTGGTAAGATGTACTGAATTGTTCTCATACAAGTTCGAACTGGTCGCATGAATACTCCGATTATATTGTCTACATCTGAGTTGAAAAAGACCCTCACCCTCTTCCTAGATGACAGAGCCGGCCCTGGCGCCATGGGCGACGGCCCGGGGCATCAAACAATCGGGGGCAGCAATTTATAGATCCATGTTATCTTATACTATGTTCATTTTTGAAGAATCTAGTCCACTTAAATGATGTTTTTATGGTGAAACGATGTAGTTTTTATGTAACCAAAACAAATTTTGAAACACCATTGGAGGTTGAGTTATGTTTATGAAATAGATCTGGAAAAAGAAATTATACAGAGGATTTGGGATGGAGACGACGCCTATTTCTCATTTATGTCCCTATTATTATAAATATTCAACACTAGTCCCCCAATTAATCCCACATGTTCTTGTAGGTCCCTACACTACTAATAGAGTTTATTTAATTCCACGATAAACATTTTAGCCTCATTTTTAAATGGTCGTCTTGATATCTTTTTGCAAAATGACAAAATTGCACCATACTTACATAAGAGATTAAAGTTAAAACAAACATAAGATATATAATATAGGATTTTACCAATCTTTTGATGAAAAAATGAATGTTCACACCTACATTTCAAATTTTCAAGACAGAATAGTCTATTTCTTTCAAAACTAATATTTTAGATAATCGTGAGTACAATTCTTACAAACTCAAAACTTTACTAAATAATTAAGAGAAATGACCATGGAATTAAAAACCTGTGTGCATAATCCATTAAAACTGTTACTTTCATGTATAATTAAACTGTTTCCGTATTAAAGGGTTATCATTTAGTTATGGTATGGCGCTTTCGAAATTCAAAAGACGACCTTACTTCGTGTAGAAATAAACTATTAATAAGAGATCCGATAAGCAGCCTGAGTATACGTAAGAAAAATAAGCGTAGAAATAAACTAGCAAAAAGGTTACGCAAAAAAAGGGGCATTTTTTGATCAACTCGCCCGGGGCATCTAAAAGCTCAGGACCGGCCCTGCCTAGATGATCTTAACAGGGAAAAACTACCAGTTGGTTGAAAATGATCCTCTCCCTGATGATCTGAATTGGGGAAAACATGCGTTTATCGAAAACCTGAATGTCCATACATGAAATTATAGAAATTTTGGAAAATCACATCACATTCGTTATTAGTTTGTTCTTATTAAAATCAAATCTAATGAATTTAGGATCGTGTATTTTTTTGACGAATTTATCAATATTTTTTTAGATCATTTCTTGTTAGTTTCAGGTAACTTTTGTTAAATAAATAAAACATTGTTTTATGCATGTTAAATTCTCTCATTTTCTAATCGACATTAAAGATTCCCATTTGCCTTTGCAACTTGGCAGAGAGAAACTGGAATAACAGGCATTGGACTTTGGAGGTGGCATAAAACCAAATTGATTGTGGTACTCTTATGAAGAGATAATATTAACAAAACTTTATTTATGGTTTTTATAGTTGACTAAAATTCTGACATACTCCGTACTATTTATGGAGAATTTGAAATGAAGAAGCAAAAGAGTGTCGAGTTTATTGTTCAACAGAAACAAAGTAATAACATATGATTGCAAGTTGTTTGAGACAATTAGAAAATTTTTGAACTTGACCTTTATTTATGTTCTCATAGAGTTATCGATATTTCTTAACTAAATTACCCAAGTTTCTACGGTCTAGCGGTATGTGAGGAGCTCTTCAACCAAGAGGTTGGGGGTTCAAGCTTTGATGGAGGCAATGTATATAGTTGTGTGGATGTAAATAATATGTGGAGTAGGTAGTAGAGTTACCTTTCTAAAAGAAAGAAAAAAATTTCTTATTTAAATTGTTTAAGAGGTAATCCTCTTTATTTATTATTGTATGCTTATTAATTATTATTACTTTTCGTTTTCCCTTATAATAACAGCGATAAAGATTGCTTTTAAAGATGGTTTATGTGCATTCGTGGTGATATTTTAACCGAAAGATTATCTATCATCTAAACACTATGGCAATTCTTTTGCTTTCGGATGCATCGTATAAAAACTGATTAACTGTGGAAACTAAGTCATATATTTAGCTATAATATATTTTTTATTCTTTATCAGGACTCGTTGGTGTTACTTCCTTGGTTTGGACAGGGCATTTAGTCCATGTCGAAGTGAAAGCCCGTGGGATTATTGAACGTAAATATGTGCACGAGCCTACGTGTTGTGTTTTAAACAACTTTGAACTTATTTTTCTTTTTCTTGTAATTAACAATCAAATTATATGTATCACATACATATTCCGAGATCCCTATAATAAGAAGCCCTTAAATGATCAACCACAACCACCTTCTCCACCATTCTAAATACTACTATGCTAAACACAAAACCATAAATTATTCACTTTTATGTATGAAAGGCATCAACTCTCGAAGCCATCATTACTATTTTCCGTTCATATATCATGTGACAATAGCTTATTAAAGATTTTACTCAACCCAACAATAGGGTAGGGGGTGTATTAACATTTAATCTAGCCATGATACCTTTCACACTTATAAAAATTCTTTCAATTTATTTAAAAGAATGTAGGGCTATGATATAAAGTTTGTATGTGATCAGAAACCATTAGGTTATACTCCGTAATATTTTGTTTCATCAGTTTTCATTCAACATGCCTATACTCTATACTATACCTATTTAGTTAACCTTTTTTCCCTCTCTTAGTGCATAGTGCATATAAATGCATTTAACTTTAGCCGTATACGTATAGTGTGTACATAGTTTCATTTTGGTTGTTTGTGCGTATCAATATTCAAGTTCGGTATGTTATGTGTATTCAACTAATGTGTCAGATGACGTGGTGAATTTTACAGTTGACATATCATCAAATAAGTTATCGGATACCCACAATATACAAAAATGAAAGTACTGTAGTATATATCGACATACACTCACTTTTTTATTTTAAATAGAAAAGAAGTAGGTTTGGAAGGAAAAGCAAATATAAAAAGAAGGCATTGGGAATAGCAATTTGTCGATGGATGAATGAATTAATAATAGATAAATAAAGTTAGTTTTGTAGTGATTGGTTGGATAACAACATTCAATTCAATTCTGTGGTCGTCGTCTTACTTTGTGTACTCTACGCTATATATATATATACGTTTGTTACATCAAATAACAACCTATCTTTTCTCATCTACTCCCTCCGTCCCAATTTAATTGTCCCCAGACAAGAAACACGCAGTTTAAGAAAACATCAACTTCTCTCTTACTTTTTGATAACATGACAATTCTACCCCTTACTTTTTACCTACTTTTTTGTCTTACATATATAAAGTAGGGGTATAAAAGGATTTTAGCTCATCATTTTTATCCATTTTTGGAAGTGGACAATTAATTTGGGACAGCCCAAAAAGGAATAGTGGACTATTAATATGGGACGGAGGGAGTACTATTCGATCTTGTGAGTCTAAAATATTCGTATATTTTTTAATAATATGTTTGAAAATAGGATAAGAGACAACTATGGCAAGATTAGTAACAAATATTTAAGGAAAATTGTAGATTGTGTGTCATGAATTATAATATTATATCAAGTAAAAGATACTTTTGCGTTGATCTCACTATTGGAGATCGACAAGTACTATGTGTGTCAGAGTATAGGGCCACTAGTTTTTAGGGGTCTATAAATTTTACGTATACCGATATCCTTATACGTTTGATGTTGAATAAAAATAAGTGATTGTACAAAAAAAGAAAAAAAATTCATTTCTTATTTATTGATTTTTTGTAAACATAAATTAGTAATGCCCATAACACAAAATCAAATATGGTTTGATCATGTTACACTGCTTTGATAATGAAATTTTCTTTGATCGTGTTATAGTCATCTTAAAGACGTTCAAAAATAGAGAACAATCTAATATCATTGCAAATGAAGTTTATGTGAAGTTAAATTTGCTCAAGAGTTTCTAGTATTGTGTCAATATGTGATCTAGTGATATTGTGCTATTTTCTAAAATGAGTTGACCGTTTTTCTAATGTGATTATTGCATACAAATTGTTGCTAGCTAATCTCGTCACTATAGCAGCTGTCAACATAGACTTTTCAAAATTGAAGTTGTAACTTCTTCGTTGCTCGGTTGGAACTCATTCATTGATGTCTTTTAATTCTTCCCGGGCTTACAAGTGGCTTACTTCTTTTAGTCGTTCTTGCTTGATACACCCTATTTATCTCTTCTCCTGTTGGTTGATGTCATACTTGTGGTTTACAGTAATTACTTTTTTAATTTTGTATATTTATAGCAATTTTTTGAGACGTTAATGTATACTTTTATCTGTATAAACTTTGTCTATTAGGGTCTATGTTTTAATATCGCACGAGGCTTCCAGAATTTATTTACCGGCCCTGGTCGATCTTATATAGATTTATATATCATTTCTCGTGTGTTAATGTGACGTATTTACATTTGCTATTTTCTTCCTTTTTTTTTTTATTTTATAAATTTTAATTAAAGCCACATCTTCACAAGTAACACAATTCAAATCATAAACTCGGCAAAGAAAAGGTACCTAGTTTGATTGAAATTGGTTACCTCTGGTTTGATTTCGAGTTAAACATGTTAGCTGATTCGGTGAAGTCAATTTGTTGTTTCTAAAGTTTTCAAGTTTCATCGGATATTATCTACGATTACACTCAAATAAATTTTTTTTTTTTTTTTAAAATTAAAAAGAAATATAGGGAGAAAAGATGCTTAGTTGTGATATGGAGGTCCCACATTGATTTCTTTTCTATTTATAGTAACATCTTTTCTTATCTTAAAACACAAATATCTATTTTTGATGATATATAATTGAGACATGATTCATAATTACATTTGTGTATATTCAAGATCCAACTATTGTTTCCAACAACAAATTTAAACCTTGTTTCACCATGTCTTTAGTTTTCCTTTTTATATTTTTTCTTCATCGAAAATGAGAACAAGGATTATATTGACACTGATGTAACCAAGGCATTCAATGTTAAGTTCCAATGTGGTGAAAGAGGGTAAAAAGTAAAAACCAAGAACAACTTTATTAGATGCCCTTACATAGAAAAAGAATAAAAATAAACATTATATGTCTACATGACCATATAGAAAACTAATCTTGTGTTTTACTTATAACATGACGACATAAAAATTAAAAAAAAAAAGTAAATTCAAGAATTATCATCTTCTTTCTTTTGTTTTCACCGCATTAGGCAGTAACAATACTAGTAGGGGGTGTTCATAATAATCTGAAACCGGAAAACCGAACCGAATATCATTGAACCCTAACGAAATTTAGGTTAACCGAATCGAAATTTTTTTATTTTTTGGTTTTGGTTAACCGGATCGGTCTTTTTTCGGTTCTTCGGTTCCGGTTCATGATATTGCCACAACCGGTTGACCGAAAAACCGAAAATTTTAAATTTCTATTTTAAATATGTGTGTATATATAGATATATGATAATATTACTAAATATCCTCTAATTTAGAATGCGATTATTATATTTTTGTATTTATGTTAGTACGAATGTTCATATTTGTGCATATTTAGTAGTTAAATATTTAGTTTTGTAACTAACTTGGTTCGGCGTTCATGCATTCACTTTTTGTACCTAATTAAAAAGCTTTATGTTTATTGTTAGAATGATCAACGTGTAAAATTTATAACAAATATTCATCAATGAGTGTGTATTTGTGTTTTGATATTTATATTTGAAATGATTGGATAATAAAAACGTTTAATGTGGTTAACCGTATAACCGAACCGGAAAAGTCGGTTAACCGATTGCCGGTTAACCGCACTTTTCGGTTTCGGTTTAGGTTCAAGAAAATGATGAAACGAGGATCCGGTTAACGGAACCTCCAGTTAATCGTCCGTGAACACCCATATATACCAGTATGACACTATCTACTAACGAGGGTTTTGTTAGATAATATTAAGGAGAAAAATTAACAGGGGTAGAAATGTAATCCATAAAAGACACGAAGGACCTATAAATAAATAAAAAGGCAATTAAGGCGGGAGAATATAATCAAGTTAGTTAAAATCACTGTTTAATTAAACCAACCTCCTTCTAAACCCAAAATAGCATTATAAAACCCTAAATTTCACACACTTCAAAAGTACCAAAAAAACACACACACCAAATCAAGAACAAACACACACTAAAAAACCTCATAATTCAATTTTGCAGAAACAGGAAACTTCTCATCTTTATTCCTACGCATTTCTCTGTACGTTTCATTGTAATCATTACTACTACTTGCTTGTGTTTGTGGTTGTAGTTGTGGTTGTTGTGAATTAATTAATGGCGGATCTATACGGAACAAATAATGATCGTTCCTTTTCATCATCATCTTCACTTGAATCTGAAGATATGTCTTCGTTTCTACAAAGTTTTCTCAATAATTCATCGAATAAGCCCAAATTTGATCTTTGGAATCCATCGTCCTCTCGGATTTCAGGTGATTTTGTTGATTCTGACGTCCGGCCCTCTGATCTGAACTCGTTGTATTCGCCGGAAGCTAATCAGGTACGGTTTTAGGTTTTAGTTGCAATTGACTGTGTTGTTGATAAAATTGAGGGAATAATTTGACGTTTTATGCATTTTTTATTGTTAATTGTAGTTTAAATATTTGTAGGCTCTGATCTACTGATTGTGTTTCCACATGAAGAAAATTAGGTTTTTTTTAGTGATGGTAAAGTGTGTTTTGAAGGTACAAAGTGTGGAGGAGGGGCGTCAAAATTCGAGCGCTCCACGTTCTTCAAAGAGGACAAGAGCAGCTGAGATTCATAATTTGTCTGAGAAGGTTCATTTTTATTTTCGTTTCGAGTTAGGTTTTTAGCTAATTTCTTTGAATGTATATTGATTTTATATATGTGTTAAAATGCGGTTTTCAGAGGAGGAGAAGTAGAATTAATGAGAAGTTGAAAGCTTTGCAGACCCTGGTTCCAAATTCTAACAAGGTATGAAGGAATTGAGGTTTAACGTTTATTTTTTATTTTTTTATCACATGTTGAAGCAACATATGAAGGAAATGGAGATATGTTGGTCATGTGTATGCATCTAAGTAATGTTTTTAAGAATTTAAATTTGATCTGTTTTCTGTACCATAGACAGATAAGGCATCAATGTTGGATGAAGCTATTGAATATTTGAAGCAGCTGCAACTGAAAGTACAGGTATATGTTCTATTTATTTTGTCTGTATATCTTGCATTGCTCAGATTAAGAAGTGTTGTTCAGTTGGGTTTTTCAGGTTTCGGGTCAATTGGATCAGCGTATTTGGGTTTTGATCTGTAGATATGCTACCGGATAACCAAACCGAATAAGATTTCGGTGTACTCTGGTTCAGTTTAATCGGGTTGGGTTTTGGTTTAACATAATAACCTGATTATCATTTTCAAAATTAAACATCTGGTCCAACAAATGATGTTAAAGGTCAGGCCTGGTGGAGGCTGGGAATTCTCATGCTGGGGAAATAAAAACTTTTAACAAGCCAAAAAATCTGCCATCTTGATTCTAAAGTACATTTGCAGCTGAGTAATTTTGATTATTAAAAACAGTAGGCACATACCTTAGCGAGTGTTGCAGTCATATATAAAACAGATGCTATGAAAAACAACAAGACGTTGAGTAGATATGTGGATTATTAGATTTTTAACTTATAGGACTTTTGCTATTTTGATTGCGAAGTGATCATATATCGAGGATATTAGAAATTTAATTTAGTCAAAGTTTTTTGTGGGTTAACCCGACTCCCTTCTGACCAATTCATAAGCTGATCCGAAAAATTCAGCTACTAATCGGGTAATTGGATAACCGAATACATGACCAGAAAGCCGAATAAGCTTGCCCATATAACCTGAAATTGCTTTGGGTCAGGCAGGTAATACGGGTCTGGGAGTTTTGGGCACCCCTTCGTCTTGCATGTATAGCATGTTAATCTTTTCTGCTATTTGTTTTGTAAACTAGAAGACATTGTGTGTTTAGTTTGATGGGAATTGAATATAGTATAGCATTTGATACTTCTTATGGGATCTGTTTATGTTTGCGAAGCTAATACAAAAACCTAAATGTGCCACCTACTGTCTTATGTGGCATTTAGCTCCCCAATGTAGTGCATGTAATTTCCATTTAAACTGGAATTATTTTGTGTGTGCTCGCTTTTGCAGGCACTTACTATGAGAAATGGGTTTGGTTTGCCACCTGTGTATACACAAGAACAAGAAATGCAAAGGGGAATGGTAATGGGATTCAATGAAGGATACAAAGTGCCAAACCCAAATGAAGGCGCTGCTGCATATGCCCAAAACCAAGGATTCTCAATCCGAAGGGAATTTGGAATGCCCAGCCATATTGGTATACCACCCAACATGATGAGACCGGGTTCTGTTTTTGGTTCAGAACTGGCAAATGAAAATCAATATGGCTTTACCAATCATTCCACATCTATGAAGGTAACTATGATGTATCAATTTTATGTTATGCATATACTACTATACTTTGATCCCCAATATTACTATTAACACACGGTTTCCTTATGTATCAGGACATAAGTAGGGCATCAAAACCGTTCTCCGGAAAAATTCCTTCACCTGGCGTCTCGTCATAACCCCTAGCATGTAATGCATCTAGATTGGAGGAGTATATATGAAAAGACAGGTGGCCATGCTTACCAGTAATATCAATGAATTACAGTATGTTGGATGCTTATAGTTGTGAAGACAATCCTGACCTTTGTTAGTACTAGTATAATAATTAAGATAATGTTATGTTTAACTTGATATATTTAAGCTCAAAACAGAAGCATAGGGAAGACTGTTTAGAGCTTAATGATTTGACATTCATTGTGGCATTTAATTATTAATTTTAAATGTACTTTGCGGCTGACAATTTGGCGTTTGATGATTTTTCTGTTAACAGTTGTGGGTTAATATGAAAGAAATTCTCATACTGAGAAGTGAGCACCTCTCACTTTGGCATTGTATAAGAGCCAACGAGTACGAAAAACAAACGCTTAAAACCCCTAAATAGAAAGGCTTTAGATGGCCATTACTGCTAAAAACAAACTTGTCATGGTTTGCTTATTAAACAATAGTATATGAGTTGAAGATTTGTTCTCATGCCATATTTTGGATATGTCATCAATTTACAGTGACGTCTTGAGATGCCTAATGGACCGAAGCACAGAACCGGTGACCTGATAGGAATGTTACACCAGACACTCCCATAAAATTTCAGCTTTTCTATTTGTATTTCAAGTAAAACCTAAACTGCAACTCCCTATAGAGGATATAACTAAAATGTGGAGCATTGACCTAAGATGATGAAGATATAATACATCGTTTATCAGGTTTGGTAGCTGTTTCAGTGATATGTTGACTCCTATATAATATAACAGCCTTAATGATCTGATGCCAATATGAACAAAAGAAAGTAAGAACCCATAACCAAACAGTACCAACAAGGGAAATGACTCTTTTAGAACCTACGCCCTCAGTCCAACCATTGTCTTTTGGACCCGTTAAAATCGCGTTATATATTTAGGTCAAGTTAGGTCCAGGCAACTGGCTAAGGTTCCAGTTGGCTCAATCAATAAAGGACAGGTCCTGAGATGATACATGGCCTAAAAAGTTCAAATTACAAATTAGCAATCAATGGTGTAAGTGTGCAACAAAATAACTAACCAACACTTTGAAGTATAAGTAATAATAATATGGTGACAGTCTGACAGAAAACATAAAAATATTGAACTGGAACACCTTAATAGCATAGGCAGCAAAGCAGGAACTAAAAAGAATTGTCTTGCCACTTGAAATAATTTTGACAAAACAAAACTCTCCATATCATGACCGAACCAGTTCATTGATTTAATGTTCTCAATGTTAGATAACATCTTAGAAAAGTACTGCCTAATACAAAAGGAAAAAAAAACACAATCATCCTCTCGCTGGAACGTTCTAACTTTTACTAGGGAGGTAATTTGCACACGAGAAATATTGATTCGTACACACAAAGTGCCTGCTATTATAAGTTGTGCAGTAGTAGTGGGCATGCTATACTTTATATGTATGAATAAATTTTTTCGTGTGCAAATCAACTCCCTGTTTTCTAGCATTTTCTCTAATCAAGTTGCAGGTCTTTTAGCTCTTGCTGCTTTACATTCCTGATTACTCCCATAGCCTCTGTAACCTTTGCTTTCAAATCATCTGGTGACTCCAACAAGAACAACACCTCGGCCACATCCATTTTCAGAATCATTTTCGTGACCTTAACAGCATTCTCATTTTCTATCTGATTTACCAGTGGATATAGATACTCTGACAATATCTGTGTTTTAATATCACAAACAATTTCAGACCCAAGTGTCGTTACATCTAGAAATATAAATTTGACAACATAATAGGTAAATACATACCACTTTGCGTGTCTCAGGAGCTGCATTTGCAAGGACTGAAATCAAACCGTTGATTGGCATTGGCTGCACCATCTCATCCCGGTTATATGTGACAGGTGGCATGTTTACATATGGGGCATTTTGTCGTATATACTGAATCATGGGTCCTGTTGGGAACATCTGATCAATCCAGAAAAAAAAACAAAATTACTAACAATAATAATTAGTACACGACCCAAATTGATTCATACACCTCAAGAAAAACTTGTTGAAATTACAGTTTTACTCTTTGATTCATGTCCTTTAGATGGTAAAAAAAATACCATTGTAGATTCAACACGTTTAGAGATCCAAGCAGAAACAGAGAAAACACACTCTCGTTCATTCATACATACATCAAATTTATTATTGATTGCTTGAATCTGGACCAACAGTATAACTTGCATCAAATTTTAATATATACTAACATACATGTAAATATATGTAAAGCAAACGAAAAAAGGTTTTGCAAACGCTTGTTCAATCACATGATTCACATGTAGGCAATATAAATCAAAACAACACAACTTACTACTAACTTGAAACTGAAAAAATACTCGAACCTATCAAAACTAATAATCTCAAGTTTGTTATGAGTTAGTCATTTGTATCGATACAGATAATCCAAAGTTTGAATATATTAAGTCACGTCGAAGTCCTATTAAAACACATACATTTGCAAATCAGTCGTAAAAACGAATATATTGTGTCCCACAAATCTACAATGTGTTCATAGATAAAATCGAAGTTCACAAATTATACATAATGCATTCAAACTTATGTACATTACCTCAAGATCGAACCGAACTTTTGAAGTTGAAATCAATTAAACTTTAGAAGTACGAGTTAGACGACCTATGGAAGTTGTTATAGGGTTATGTATCATCGTACTTATGTAGTTATCGAAGGTAGCAGCACACCCTATTCCTAATTGTATACGGATTAGGGATATCATGTGTTGTGTGTATATATGATAAAAGTAGGTTTTAATGCTAATACATTCCATATATGTTCTACAAGTTTGACAAAGTTACAAAACTAACCCCTGCCTTTAGTTTTAATTTTCACGCATCTACGGATTAGAATCCTAATGTCTATCTAAAACCATAAACGGAAAGAGTCAATATTCCTTAGCCATGCATCATTTGACTTATCTGATCTACATTACTTTTTATTTTATTTAGTTAGTACGTATTATTTGTATAAACTACTGGTGGTAATTTTAGACCAATTGGGTCAATTTGGTTAATATTTAGGAGGGGATCAGTTTGTTGGGTCTCCTCCCATTTTTTGGATGGGTCTAAATGGGTTTTCAATACAACTTCCAATTGTGTAACAATTAACTAGGGGTGAGCATGGGGCGGTTAGGTGCGGATAGAGATAAAAACCGCCCCCATAACCAAAACTTTGGTTAATCAAAAAATTTAACCGTTCGGTTCGGTTAATAAACGGATTGGTTAATTCGGTTAATTTGGTTAACGCCTATATTGAAAGCGGTTAATTCGGTTAACCATTTGCGACAAAAAGAAGTTTTTTCAATGCAATACATTTGAATGTAAGACAGTAAGAGTAGGCTTTATTCTCAAATTTCTATACCAAAATAAAAGTTAATCAATGCAGTTTTATAACCTTAGAGGTTGGCAAATTAGTGCATTTTGGAAACCTTTAAAGTTAGAATAAAAATATAAATATAATATTTTTAGTGTGAAAAAGTTAGTGCGGGGCGGTGCGGTTAAAACCGAGGCGGTTATCTTCTATTTTCATAACCGAACCCCAAATTTTGGTTAATCAAAAAATGTTAACCAAACCCGCGGTTATATGTTCGGTTTGGTTAATTCGGTTCGATTTTGACGGTTAATACGGTTATGGTTTGGTTAATTCGGTTTTTCGCTCAGCCCTACAATTAACCAACGGGTCTAGCGGGTAATTTTTTTTTTTTTCACCTCATTTAATTTTGTTCATGTTTCACTCAAATTCAAAAAATTTTTTTGGTAAAAGCCCGATGACCCGACCCGAGACCCATTTGACCCGGACCCGTTTAGACCCATCTATCTAAATGACCCATCTAGACTCGGATCCATTTAGACCCAAATCCATCTAGACCCGTGACCCAACCCGACCCGACCCATTCATTTTGCCACTTATAGTTTAAACTAATATTCTTAAGATTATTTATACAGATGGTGCATTTTTAAATTAAGGAGTGTTTCTGCTAAAGTGCTAGTACATACATGTACATGTTTTAGTTAACTAAATATATAATGAATTGAAGTTGGATCAACCCTTTGTTGTAAGTAGCCTTGTCCAAGTTCTGTATATTACAAAACAGAGTCAACATATGCCAAACTGAAGCTCAATATAATTATAATACGGATTACGGTGTATATATATATATATATATATATATATATATATATATATATATATATATATATATATATATATATGGTAGTGATCTAGGGGAAAATGCAACAAATGGGAGAAGGAGGAAGTAAATCACCACCACTAATTTCAAGTCTATAATAATTAGTGTGAGAGTGCACACATGTGATCACCTCTATAATAATCAACACCCATTTACCTATCTACCCCTAAAACAAATTATCTCACAAACGACAAGTCGAAAAATTATGAAAATTGCACCATAAAATTCAGCGTTTTCTCCTCTTCGACTTAGGATATATCAAGGCATATTTTTGACGGGTTTTTTTTTTCCGTTTTTTGGTGGGTTTTACATATACTAACACATGTGTTAGTGACTTAGTGTTGCGTTTTGGGTTTAGGGTTTAGGGGTAAGGGTTTAGGGTTTAGCAAAAGCCCTAAACCCTAACCCCTAAACCCTAAACGCTTTAATAAACCCTAAAACTTAAAGCATACTAAACCCTAAACCCTAAACCCTAAACCCTACTAAACCCTAAACCCTACTAAACTCTAAACCCTACTAACCCCTAATCATAACCCTAAATCTAATTTATAACAAAATAGTAACATATGTGTATAATTTGTAAAACCCACCAAAAAATGAAAAAAATTAAACTCGTCGAAAGTATGTCTTGAGGATCTTAAACCGAAGAGGAGAAAACGCTGAATTTAATGGTGCAATTTTCATAATTTTTCGACTTGTCATTTGTGAGATATTTTGTTTTAGGGGTAAATAAGTTTTCTTTGTACACGTGGCGTATTCTCATTGGTAATTCAATGCTTCCATTAAATTCCCATGAAGGGCATACCACAAGAATATGATGCACCTTAATTTGGTTTGATGAGATGCACTTGAGACCTGGCTCACGTGGTAGAGCTATCAGGCATTTATGCTGCAGGTACAGGGTTCAAACCCTACTCGGTGCATGAAAATCCCTTGGGCCTTTGGGCTCCGGGGTGAGGAGTTTTACCCACTTCGGCAACCGGATCTGTCGGCACTTGGGCCGGGGACGAAGCTGGGTTTTCTTCTCGAGGGTGCATTATGGTGAGATGATCGGGTGGGCCTAAGTGGCCCGTCAGTGATTCCAAAACTGCCTTTCAAAAAAAAAAATTTGGTTTGATGAGATGTATGGTTAGATCAACACTTCCCCCTTCCCCCAAATTGTACCACTTCCCTATGGATCATGCCACTATATATATATATGTATATATGTATATATATATATATATATATATATATGTATATATGTATATATATATACATATATACATATATATACCTATATATATATATATACATATATATATATATATACATATATATATATATATACATATATATATATATATATATATATATATATAGGAATGGGTTCCTGTGAAAACAAGGAGATAAAAAAAAACAGTGAAAACAGATCCCTCCATCTAATCTAACTTATATATATATATATAAAAGGGGTGGAGATAAAAAAAACCCGATGAAAACACTTTAACCTTCACAATTTTTTTAAGGTGTGAATTTATTTATTTTATTTTTTATTTTGAAGTAAACCATAAAAAATTAAGGTTCACACAAAAAAAATATTTTTTGTGTGAAAAAAATAAAATAAAGTCAAATACGAAAACCAAAACAAAAAAATTAAGATTTACAATTGAAAAACTTAAAAACTTTCTGTAAACCCAAAACAAAAAAATTAGGTTCACAATTGAAAAAGTTAAAAACTTGCTGTGAACAAAAAAAAATTAAGGTTCACACTTGAAAAAAAGGTCCACAATTAAAAAAGTTAAAAACTTTCCGTGAACAAAAAAAAATTTAAGGTTCATAATAGAAAAAGTAAAAAACTTTCCGTGAACTCAAAAAAAATTAAGATTTACAGTTGAAAAAAAAGGTTCACAATTGAAATTTTTTAAAACTTTCTGTGAACCTAAAAAAAATTAAGGTTCACAGTTGAAAAAAAAGGTTCACAATTGAAAAAGTTAAAAACTTTCCGTGAATTCAAAAAAAAGTTAAGGTTCACAGTTGAAAAAGTTAAAAAGTTTTCGTGAACCCAAAAAAAAAATTAAAGTTCACGATGAAAAAAACTTAAAAAAATTTCGTGAATTTTTTTTTAAAAAAATTTATGTGAAAAATAAGGTTCACAATTAAAAAAGTTAAAAACTTTGTGTGAAGCAAAAAAAAAAAAGATTCATGACGAAAATTTTATGTCAAAAAAATATATATAAGGTTTCACAAAAAAACTTCATATGTGAAGCATAAAAAAAGAAAGTTCACAACTTAAAAAAATTGTGAATCAAAAAGTGTTTTCACCATTTTTTTTAATCCCCACCCTCCATCGACATATATATATATATACCATTTTTTTAAAAACATAAGATTGTATGCATCGACATATATATATATATATATATATATATATATATATATATATATATATATATATATATATATATATATATATATATATATATGTCTAACAATAGACATTTTTGAAAAATTCGATACATACAATAGAACGTTTGAAAGTTGGTTGCATACAATAGTAAAAGAGGTAAAGTTAAATACATAACGAAACAATTAACCCTAAAACTTATATGGTTATGAATCCTTATGTTATTGTACTACTCATTATTTATTAAATTTTTTCTTTTATTCAAGTTGTACTTTTGTTTGTAAATATGATGTTTTTTTTTAAATAGTGGATTAAACCATGGGCCAACTACATGAGCTTAAGACAATGCATTATCATAAGTACTCTTTACTACTACTGTTACATCAAAATTAACTTAGGTACGTGTGTTTTAGCTATTTTATTGTTAGACATATTACTTCATGACAAAACGAACCGCGTCCGCGTATATGAAAAAAAGAAGATTATTTTTGGTATAACATATATATTAGTTTTAGGGTTAAATCTACGAAATCAGTAACGAACTTTTCTTTTTATACCGAGCCAAGTAAGCCCCCCTAATTCAAATTCCTGGCTCCGCCCCTGTATCTTTCACTTTCCGATGTGGGAATTAGAAACGATATACCAATGTGAACGGAGGAGTTCCCTTCTTGAATTTTGAAAACAAATCTCAAATTTATCCACCAGATTTCCGACCCCACACAATCCAGTATCCACCACCATCTAATACAAAAATCATCTTAACTAATCTTATGTTTTATAATTATCTTTTAATCGAATTTCCACAAAAGTTGAAGTATCATAATGCTCTTATCAACTACTCCGTAATTATTTTAGTTTATTTGAATGGCCTAATTATTAACTACTATACCATAAATCTGTTATATGTATAGACTATTAAATTTTTTATTATGTATATCCAACTGACTTGTATGTTAGTCATATATAGCTGTCACGTGTTATTCATATCAATTGCCACGTCAAAATTTTACACACAGATAACAGTGTAGGTATGTATATATGTTCATGTAAGTTTTACCAAAAACACAGGCATACACGGACGGAACTATGATATTTCGTATAGGGGGTAATTTTTTTTTTTCCTATCATTTTGGGGGGGTCAAAACTTCAAAACTGTCACTAATAACCTTAAAAAAATTATTTTTTCCACAATTCTAGATTTTTAGGAGGGGCGACTGCCCCCATACCCCCCTCTAGCTCCGCCCCTGTAAGCATATATGAATAGTACGTAGTAGCAAACCAATTATGACTAGATCTTTAAGATAACTTCGTTTTGTTTAACTAACCGCAACCCAAAACCCAAACCACTTTTAAACTCTGATTATAATTTATAGTCCGGTTAATCAAACCAGTTAAATAGCTTTTAGGGCTAAATTAACCACATAATTATAGAAAAAAAATGCGACGAAAACCATGCTAAGATCAAACTAAACTACCCCATCATATCACAACATCCTGCATTCGTCATCAAATCCACTACATGATACACAAACTTTTTAATTAACTAGTATTAATCTTGATTTTCGTGAACATGATTGGATTGATTTTATAAAAAGCTACTCATATTTTAATATTTTGGTTGATAGAATGTTATGGTTTAATCCAAGTGTCCATGACAATTTAAAACTTTTTATACAAAAAGATGAAATTTGGAGAATAAAGAGAAGCTAGCACCGATCGCTAGCAAGCAACATTTTCCAAGATAAAGCACGCTTTGTTCTCCAAAGTCAAAATAAAATTAGACATAAAGATCTTAATTGAGAGCTGGTACAAGGATACAACTTGTCTTTCTTCTTTCCCGAAACAAAGAAGAAAAAAGAGCCAAAGAAAGTGAAAGTTTAACCGAAAAGTACCATAACAATTTCACCAACTAAACCATTAATACACGAGAGAAATGATATTTAGGCGTAAAAAGTTGTTCTACAATATCACCGGATGACTGATATGTGACGTTGGGTCGATTTTTAAGCCAACGATTTTTTACGTCTGAATATCATTTCTCTTGATAACCTTAAACGGTTTCACGAAGATGATCTTGATCTTCCTTCAGGATGTAATGGAAACAGCTCTAGGGTTTTATTATCTTCTTGATCATCTTT
This sequence comes from Helichrysum umbraculigerum, assembly GCA_949592205.1. Classification (NCBI taxonomy): domain Eukaryota; kingdom Viridiplantae; phylum Streptophyta; class Magnoliopsida; order Asterales; family Asteraceae; genus Helichrysum; species Helichrysum umbraculigerum. The sequence goes on along the minus strand of CATIUR010000007.1, from coordinate 29,608,558 downwards.
CTCCAAACACTCAAATGACCAGCTTCTACACTTCTTGTATGGACTCTCCACCACTTCTCCCTAAAAAAATAATAATGATAATACATGATTATTGTTAATTTTTATAATTACATGCAAGAACTAAACTTTAACAATATATTACCCACATGAAAAAGATGGTGTATAAGTTGAAAAATCAAGTAAAACGTACTCTAGGGTTTAATGAGATGGAGTTGATCATGGTGGACGATGGGGTTGATCTTGGCGAATGATTAAGGCCGATATTGTTGCGCTTTTGCTTCTGTCTTTCACGTGCTTTGTGATTTTGGAACCAATAAAACACATTTTTGCCTTCTATTTTGCCATACTTGCTTAGTTGTGCAGTAATTTGTTCGATCTGTTGGGCGTTTGGAGTCCGCATGCCCCCTCTATATAACATCTCCAAGATCCCGATTTGCTCTTGTGTTGGATTCCATCGTGTTCCTCCTGGATGTGTTTCCACCTTCACAATGTTCACCATGCTCATTAAGTTAGTTTGATTAGATCTCAAAGAACTAATGAAGATTTTGTTCTATGTGAATTTATTTTGTTTATGAAGATAATATCTTCATAAAGAGAAGAAATATTCCTTTCATATCAGTTTAAACAGTGAAGATCCTTGGCAACTGTTGGTATGTACATGTACATTGAAATTTCAACTTAAACTGTTTTTAACTAAAATGTACAGTACTTATATATCTCAGCATTACACATAGCTAGCTAGCTTGTCTACTAGTGTAGCTTATTATGCATGAAATGTTACAGTAAATCAACCGAAATATCAAATGGTCTTTGGCCTAGAAAAGCTAGCTTGTCTACACATATGTGTGATTGTACAAAACAGGTGAGACATGTTGTAGATTTGCTGTTTTTCTAAAAGAAAGTTAAAAATACCTGAGGAGAATCCTTCTTGTGGTCGGGTGAAACAAGTTGAACGGAACAACTTTCGGGTCTAATGAAGCTCCTAAGGTCGAAAGCGGCTGTGACATGGCTATTACTACTACTACTATTGCTAACACTAATGTTGTTCACGGTGAAACAACTTTCGGTACTACCACTACTAGTGAGCTTAGGGTTAAGGGGGCGTAAAGTACGCTTGCATACGCCAAGAGTAAGGCCTGAGGACGAGGATTCATGATCTTCGCCCCACAAACGACCACCACGTGTGAATTGGTGCACCTTCATGCTACTAAGTCCCATGGATGGGTAAAAAAATGTTGATTGAGAGTGTCAATTATATAGACAAATTAAGAAAGAAAGAAACAAAAGGGTTGTCATCATTTCTTGGTGAATTATGCAAATGAAGAGGAAAAAGAAGGGAAAAAAAGCAAGAAAATTAAAGAAAGTGGGTGCCCCATGAAGAACCAAGACCAAATGATGAGGTGAGGTTGACTTGAGCAATCATCCCTTTTTAAAAAGGAAAAACAACCTCTTAGTCTAGTAAAAAGAGAGGGAAATAATTTATGGACGTGTGGTGATAGATGAGTGATATTCTTTCTGTCATAAACTAAGATTGATTAAAATAGAATATTTCAACAACTTTTACCCTTCAAACAATCCATCATTTTCAAAATTATTTTTAAATCACTACAATTACTATATAACATTCTCAAGATTATTTACCATTTAAGAAATCCAACTTAACATTTTCAAGATCATTTTCAAATCACTACAATTAGATGTACGACATTCTCAAAATTATAATTTCGGTTAGCGTTGCTGGTTTTCAACGTTTAACAACCATCTAAGAACGATCATGCATGTTTTTTATGTTTTTGTTTTTTCTTTTCTTTTGGTAATAGATAAAAACATGAGGTTAATTAAAACGTTAATTAGATATTAAAGATATTATGATTTTGCAATAAGATTTGAAGAGAATTTATAAAATGCGTGTGCGTTGGGTAGTCTAATCAGGGGGTTGGGGTTTCACTTTTCTTACTTTCATGATAAAATGTGTATGCTTTTCGGTGGCCTCTTTGGGTGTGTTCCTGACTTTATTTCCTATAAAGTAAACAAAGATAGAGAGGGAATGACAAAAGATTCCTCCAATCCCAAAACTTGAAAATGGGAAACCTTTTCCTTTTCATTTTCAAAGATACGGATACGTGTATAGCATACTCCTTTCGTTCGTCTCATTTCAAGTATCTTGTTTTACTATTTTGGATTATCCAAAATAATTAAGTGTCTATTTTGCATGTAACAAACAAATAAAAAAAAAGAATTTCGTGGGTATAAATGTTATTTACTTGGTGAAACGTGTAGTTGATGAGGATTCCTAAAACTATAAGCACGTTAAAAAATAACACTTTAACTGAGACGATGGAGGAACATAAACATGAATATCGTATATGTTTGGTATTTCTGTGATTGTTTTTGTTGGGTGGGAAGTGAATGCAGTCTCCTTTTAGTGGTAGAGAATGTTGAAAAAGAAAGGCAAATAAAATCAAGTAATAGCAACAAAAAGGGAACCCCAAATCTATGTCATATCTCTTACTGTATATAAAATTCTTTTCATTTTTTCTTTGGAAACTGTAGCCATGTTTTCTTAATTAAACAATTTCAACGCACTAATTATGTCTTGCCATAAAAGCCTAAATTAAAAGCCTTCAAACCATACCAAAAAAAATATCGGCCGATTAAATGTAGATTGTTGTTATGTGGTATTGCCTCTCACAATAGAGATCCTGACTTTGACTATCAAAAATGATCATCCTATTATTTATTTTTTTGAAAGGCTAACAGAAATCGTCTGCTTAAAATATTTTTACTTTGCATAAACTTATGTAAAGTGTGATGTATAACCTATTATCTCCTTCTTATGATTTGTTAGTTTTATCGCGTTTGATGCCTAAATTAATTGTTAGAATGATATAATTTAAGACTAGATATTAGAAATCTATATATCATCACTCAGAATAACTTAACTAGTTCGTTAATCTATTGCTTTTAGGTTACGAATTTGAGTTATAACTACGTAGTAGTAGGGCACGTAACACCTTAAGATAAAAATATAGCATCATATAATATTTTCGATTTGGTCGAAGGGATGCAATACTCTCTGAATAGGAATTGAATTAGAGAAGCAAGAAAGTTTGAAGTTTCATCTTAGTTCATAACAGTTGAAATGTTTTAGGATGATCAGTGGCTACTCGTTAGCTAGTTGGGTTAATTGTTTCGTTATGTATTTAACTTTACCTCTTTTACTATTGTATTCAACCAACTTTCAAACGTTCAATTGTATGTATCGAACTTTTCAAAAATGTCTATTGTATGTATTGGGTGACCTGCTTATCAGGTTGCCGGTTTTTCTGTGTTTACAATCAGCGCCATGTAGGATGACAAATCAGCGCCACGTCAGCATGACCGGTGCCACGTCCGCAAAAAGGTCACCCAATACATACAATAGACATTTTTGAAAAGTTCGATACATACAATAGAACGTTTGAAAGTTGGTTGCATACAATAGTAAAAGAGGTAAAGTTAAATACATAATGAAACAATTAACCCTAGCTACTTTTATCATCAAATCAATGAGCAAAAAGTGGAGGCATGTGCAAGTCGATTTTAAGAACATTTTCTATCAAGCATAATGTTGATAGCTTGTTAGTCATCAGTAGTGTCTAAGTTTACTGGTTATAAGGAAGAAGGGGCTATCAGTTACATCCAAATTAAGCTCTACATGGTTTTCTAGCCAGAGGCCCAGAGTGTTGCGGTCTTGTTGAGGTAGCTAATAACCATGTTTTTTTTATCAATCCCCGATTCCTTTTTTTTTTTTTTTCCTTTCATCTTAGAGATTCTAGATTAAAGAAGTTTTATTTTAAAGATGGGCTGCAACTCGATTAGCAGTCTTGATTTGGTTCAATCGGGTTGGCTTGTTTTTCGGGAGCTCCTTTGTTCATCAATGTTTTACATGGGATTGTTCAAGTTGTATTCTTTAGGAATCATTAAACTTGTTATTGTAGGTAGCGTTCGATCAACTTCAAAATTGCAATTTTGATGTATGTAATTTCATGTTTTTGTATGACATCTTTCATGTGATTACCATTGAAGTATAGAGATCGAAAATAAAAAAGCGCAGGAAAAATATTAATAAGTCGTGATGTATTGGTGCCCTTTGGGTCTTTTAGCTTGTCGGGTTGGTTTAGATTTTTTTGTTTCTCGTACCGTAGAGTTTCTTTAATGTTTGATTTGTTTGTTTTTAGGTGTGTATTTTCTGGGTTTCAATTTGGTCATGTTTTGATGGGCTTAGGAGAGGTTTGCTTCGTGTTAATTTTGTATCCTTTTACGCAACTTGGTAGGTAGCCTTTGTATATATATAATTCAAACGTGTCATAAATAGAAATACAAAATAAAAAATGTGTGTGTTGGATTAACTAACATTTGTGTTGGTAACGAAGATGTACTTATAAAAAGATGGAATTTGGGATAGACGAAGTTTGTGACACGAATTATTTTGGTGGTGACGCAATGTTTGAAACTAGTGAAGATCGCGACGCAAAATAATTTGGCCGTGACACAAAGTAATAGTCGGCTATAGAAAAAGTCAATTTTCATGCTCACAAAGTTATTTATTCATTATATAAAGTAAACCCTACGTAATTATAACCCTTGGACTACGAAAATAATAGTGAGATCTTTCTGGTTTGGCCCCGTGAAGGTGTGGACTAAACCGATCTTCAAGTTGAAGATCGGATATAACCACGTTATATAGTTGTGTTCGTATTTTTCATTTATCTTGTTTATTTGTTATCTTTTTATCCGTTTATTGTTTGTGGGTGTAATCTCGATTACACGAGTATTGTTTGGGTTGATTATTTGTTGAAGATTGATACAATAGTGATCAACTTATTGTTAGCTAATTGTTGTTTCCATTGTGATTCCTAACAATTTGTATAGAAATTAAATGTGTCGTGTCATCTTAAGTTTGATTTGAAAACCTAACTAAAACTACCTTCATATTTAAGAGTAGACAAATTGCTCATATTCCTACCATTTTCAAGTATGGTGAATGTATCATTAACCTTTCAAGTATACATTGACGTTTTGTTTCAAACCTTTCAAATCTCCATCTTCAAAGTGTAGGCATTTTCAATAGTATGCACATAATAACCTAAATAGTCATCTCTGTCAAAATCCCACCTTTGTGTTTTTTATCGATGTTAGGACCAATACTTCAGTCTAATAACATGTCTAACATATAAGGTCACAGAGGTTTCACTCAAAAATTAATTGGTGATTGAGAGAGTAGCCCTTGTATTTATATGTAGACATTATTTTCTTTCAATTTCCGATGTGAGATATGGGTTTGCATCCAACAATAATCCACTCAAACCCAACTCGGAACTCGACCTGACTGGATTAACATCAGGGAGACTTTTGGTACAATGCTCCATGATCGACTCATCATTCGATGAGGTCAACCCGAGGGGGCATGCACCACAGCGTGCCAGGCCACACTGCGTCATCCACTTCTGGGCTACAATCGTATCTATGATACCACTTGTTAGGACCAATACTTTAGCCCGATAACATCTCCAACACATAAGCCTACTGAAGTTCTACTCTAAAATCAATTGGTGATAGAGGGAGTAGGCCATGTACTTATACCATGTACTTACATGTAGACATTATTTTCGTTTACTTTCCGATATGGGACATGAGTTTGCACCAACAATCTGATCGTGTGTCTAGTTATTGTAGGCAAAGATTATGCCTAAAAGCTGTCCACCAATTTGACCACACAACTGTGGGCCGTAGCTAGGGATAGCAATCATCTTCCGATCTAGTTGATATCCACCCGATCCATCAAATAGTGGTGGATACGGACGATTGGATATGGACGATATAAATGGATATATAACGCATATGGATATGGACGTGGATAATTAATGGATCGGATGTGGATGCTAAATTGTCATTCATGGACTAATTCATTATCACCCGAGATACATACATATGAGTAAGAATATATACATATACATTTATATATAAGCTAGCTATAAACTTATGAAATTTTTGGTGACATATAGTGATTTCTCTCGTCGTTTTCATTATATTATTTTTAAATCGAAATGCCTACATTTCTAGTTATAGTATAACAGTACTTTGCTAATATTATGTAACCACACTACAATGAAAGTTAACAATTGGTGATAAGCTAGCATTGATCAAAATGTGTTCATCAAGGATGATAACAAAAAAAAATGTGTCTAACTTTTCAACTACTATATTTTGTTTATTTTTAAACAAACTATGTTACAATGATCATTATTTTTAACATTTTTTTGATATTCATTGGATATCCATAATCCACCTTATCTGTTGGATACGTTTTAACATTTTTTTGTTATTCATTGGATATCCATAATCCACCTTATCTGTTGGATACGGATATGGACGTATGATTTCAAATGTAATTGAATATGGATATATATGAACTTGAATGAAAAATAATATATGGATATAGATGTGTATATAGGTTAATCTGCTTCATGTCTAGTTCATTGTCATCTATAACCGTGGCTGTAGTGGTCTTAGGAAGGCCATATATAGTGCACGGAATTTCCTTGATAGAGGGTCAGGTCAACTTGAGCTCCATCAAATTAATTAACTACTCAAGGGAATTTTTTTCATATACATAAAAAAATACATAGCTAAATTTAAATATAAATCAACTCTAAAAGAATTAATAAGGGTTTAAGGTATATATCACTAACGTACTCTCATTTTTGTCCCGAGATCACCAACGAACCGCTTTTATTACTAAGGTTATCAACGTACTTTGAAAAGAAAAAAAAAACTTGTTTGTAAATTTTGTTGGTGATATAAACACATAACTCACAAGTACGTTGGCGACTTCAACCCATATGTAAAAGTACGTTGGTGACCTTAACACATAAACTAACAAGTAATTTGGTGACCTTAGTAATAAAACCGGTTCGTTGATAATCTCGGGACAAAAAGGAGAGTACGTTGGTGATCCATACCATAAACCCAATTAAGAATGTTAGTCTTTGGCTTGATTTGGAAGAGTAATCAAGATTCAAAAGCTGACGATTTGTCAATGAGCTATATGATATCGAATGTGTGGAAGAAGTATCGCCAATCGGAAGAGATGTGATACCTAGCTTCAATAATCCTACATTTTCATCAAATCTAAAGATATTCATTTTACATATATTATGTCACTACCAATGGCTTCGTCTTTCTACAAAGACAGATGTCTTTGTAAAGACATTGTTGACACTACTTAGTGTTTGTGTATCTTTTATGTGAAGTGTCTCCGTAAAAGCAGCAGAGTTGGATTAGTGGCTGAGTCCCTTGACTCTAAACAAGAGGTCAGGGGTTCGAATCCCATCCCCTGCAAAAGGTCGGAGGTTCTTTCTACCTTTATGTAGAACTCTAAGCAGCCTCTCTACCTTAGGGTAGGGGTAAGGTTGTTTACATATATACCTCCCCCATACACCGTCCTAGACGGTATTGGGCCCTAACCCGCGGATGGCGATATGGGATGTTACTTTTTTTGTCTCCGTGGAAATGGAGGAAAATGCCTCATTGTATGGCTCAGTGTTTTAAAACCCGGGTTTTTAGTCGACCCGGAAAAATGTTAATTTCTGGTCGGACCGGTCGGACCAGTTGGACCGGAAGGTCGGACCGGAGTTAATAATAGTATACAGTAGTAGTATTTAGTGAATTTTTTTATTTTTTATAATTATAATTATAATTATTAATTATATCATGTATAATAATTATAATCCATAGAGTAATAAAGGGTGATGACACATCGATTCCCTCGCTATTCTTGGAATACACATCAATATAATAATTATATAATCCATAGAGTAATAAATGGTGATGACATATCAGTCAAAGATTCCCTCATTACCCTCATTATTCTTGAAATACACAATCAGTCAACATTCCCTACTTATAAATGATTAAATGTACATAGAAATTGTAAAAAAAAAAATGAAACCGGGTCAATGCACCGGTCCGGGTCAACCGGGTCATTGACTAGTCAAAGTAGCGAAAAAACCGGGTTTTTTTTAGCCGCAATTTCCTAAAAATACGGTCCGACCGGGCCGGTCGAACCGGGTCTTAAAACACTGGTATGACTTATTTTTATTTTTTAATGGTAAATATAGGATACAAACAAGTTTTGTTTTTCGGTCTATCATTAACCAATACGTGGTCAATCTTTTTAAAGAAGTGATGATATAACGCTGAACTAACAATTCATGTATTCAGTTAATCAATCTACTATTTACTTATTTAGAGTGGTCTTACCTCGTATCTAACTTTCGATCTATCTAAATTATCCATATCATTTATTTATACATTTTCTAATTATCAAGATTTTTGACTATATGTATTCTTTCAAAACCAAAATCTTCATATAGATACTAGCCATGTAATCTTGAAGAATTAGTCAAGAAACAATTTTTTTTCTGATTTAATAATGTGTGTTAATCTGATCGAAAAAACAATGTGTGTTTATATGGAGTATGTGTTTGTTTTATGTTTGTAATTTTGTATGTAGAGTAAGGTTCAAATGAGAATGAATTAAAAAATTTGGTGTGAATGATAACTAATAAGAATGTGTCATGTGTCATAAACCCACTTTCACCCACGTTTAAAAGTTAAATATCTCAAGAATGACTCATTGAAAAATTATAAAAATAGCACCATAAAAATCAGCATTTTTTTCTCTTCGATTTGCCATCTCACAAGGTATCACATGTGGTACTCGCAGGTATCACATATGGTACTCGCTAGTATCAAATTTCTTACTTGTTGTATTACATGTGATAGTGGATCACAAAACCCACCAAAAATACAAAAAAAAAAAAAAAAAAAAAAAATTCGTCGAAAGTATATATCTTGTGAAATCTCCAATCGAATAGAAAAAAACGCTGATTTTTATGATGCAATTTTTATGATTTTTCGATTTACCGTTTGGAAAATATTTAATTTTTGAAAACGTGAGGAAAGTCGGTTTAGTGGCACGTGTCGCATTCTTATCGGTTCCTTCATTCTCATGAAAAGTTGTTGTACTGATTTGAACATCACTTTTAGTAGATTTATTTTTTAATGGGAAAAGTTCAAATAAATATTCTCTCCGTTTCAAAATAAGGGTTCAGCTTTTCATTTTTAGTTTGTTATCCACTTCCAAAAGTAATACTCCGTAAATTAACTTTATCATTTTACTTTCAAATATATTTTATTTTTCAAAACTGATACATGAAAGTGTGTAAAAAAAAATATAAATAATAGTGTAATTTTCAATAGACTATAATTTTTTAACTTTTGTGAAATTGATGGTCAAAATTTGTGACCATGGGAGTCTACTTTTTTGTTTGTCTCGGCGGGAAATTTTGTTATGTTTGTGTACGGCAACGTTTTAAGACCCGGTTCGACCGGCCCGGTCGGACCGCACTTTTAGATTTTTCCGGGCCATTTAAAACCGGGTTTTTCAATATGTTGACTAGTCAACGACCCGGTTAACCTGGCCGGTCGGACCGGGACCCGGAAAGGCACGTTGACCCGGGTTTCATGTTTTTTTTTTTGTTTTTTTTTTTTTTAAATTTCTATATATACATTTAATCATTTATATTTAGGGAATGTTTACTGATTGTGTATTTCAAGAATAATAAGAGTAATAAGAAAATTTTTGACTGATGTCTCATCACCATTTATTACTCTATGGATTATATAATTATTATATTGATGTGTATTCCAAGAATGACAAGAGAATCGATGTGTCATCACCCTTTATTACTCTATGGATTATAATTATTATACATGATATAATTAATAATTATATTTATAATTATAAAAAAAATAAAAAATTCACTAAATATTACTATTGTATACTATTATTAAATCCGGTCCGACCTTCCGGCCCAACCGGTCCAACCAGAAAATAACAATTTTCCGGGTCAACTAAAAACCCGGATTTTAAAACACTGGTGTACGGTAAAATCTGAATCGGGGAATTTGGGGAAATAAAAGGAATGTCGGTCAAATGTGAAAATGTGTAGGCGGAGCCCACACAGTGGATGAAACGGTGGAATCCAATTTATCATAATCATTGTTATTTATTGTTATGCTGCCAGCTATATATTATGTACACGTGTCACTCACCACAACTCGACACCATAAAAATAAAAATTCATGAATCAAACCCACCCGCACGTACGTCTACTGATACGCGTTACCGAGCGCGATATATACAATACACCTCATACATTTTGTAGTCGTCTTCGAGTGGGAGCGAGATGGTTAACCGTCGAGGATCTCGAATTTATTGAAGCTTCAAAAATGTGTATGTATGAACATACTCTAGCTTTATAACCGTGCATGGTGATGGTGGGTGGAGGTGCGAATGAATGTTTTAAAATAAAAATAAATTGTACTCCGTCCGTCCCATTTAAAATGTCCACATTACTATTTTGGGATGTCCCATTATAAGTGTCCACTTATATTTAACCAATCATAAAAGACTTTAGTGGATAGATTTAATATTTGATTGGTGAAAAGTGTAGTTAGTGAAGAATAAGTAGTAAGTGAGACCCACTTTACTTAGTCTTAAAATTTTTTGAGAAAAGAGAGTGTTAAATGTTTTATATAGTAGTATAGATTATGTTATCATTTGATAAATAGTTTGATTGTTAATGAATAATTTTACAAATGTACTTAATTGTGTACAAATTAATTGAACTACAAAAAAATTCGTTAATTTCTATACTACATTTTGTAAAGCATAATTTAACTTGTTGTTATAAGCCTCATTAGATTAACACTTTTTTGTCTAGGGCCTTCGAAAACTCGAAGATGATCTGATTATATTTATTTGAATATTGATATGTAAGTGCCAATAAAATCATTTACCAAATTCAAATAGCTTGATCTCGATAATATGTTATACGAATGTGAAAAAGAATTAAATTTTTGACTCTAATTTTAATGGTCGACATGGTGTAGGGTAAAGTGGGATCAAAACTATAAATTGGGAAATGGATGACAGAAATAGATACAAATTGATGGCTTCTTCGATTATTGTAAATTCATGCATGGTGTTTCTTTCTCTTTTACCTTTATATATTTCCCCATAATATATTTTACCATGTTTACATGTGGTGCGTGCACAACCTTAATAAAAGTTTTAAGATATGGAAAGAATAATGAAAGGCTCATTGGTCTAACATTATCGAGACAACCTATTAACTTTGAGGTTATGAATTCAAGTTCTAAGGTGAACTATTATATAAATATTCGTAGGAAAATATATATATATATATATATATATATATATATATATATATATATATATATATATATGAGTGCTTACCATTATGATATATACACATATATACACACACGTAGTCACACATATATATACACGAAGAGAATAAGGGTATAAATGGATCAGTGTAGTAAATGGCTTATCGAGGAAGAGATTGTGGGTCAAGAGGTCAAGTGTCAATGAAACATATACGATGCATATATTGTGTATTATACAATGAGTATTGTTAACGACAGCCCTAAGAGCTATCAATAATCAATTTAGACACGCATAAAATGATTGTACTTCAACTAAAATTCAGGTGGGGTCAACTAAAATTCAGGTGGGTCATGATATTTATTATGGTAAGAGTACAAATGTTAATGAATGTGTTAGAGTTTTATTGACAGCCCTAAAGGCTGTCTTTATCATTTTTCTTATATCTATTACTAATATATAATACATTTGGATGTTTTTTTTTAAGATTGAAATTACCTTTTTGCCCTTACATCTATTAAAGGTTTTTCAAAAATTATTTGAAATTTACTGAAGTACCCCTATATTAATATCTGCCTTTAATACCTTTTTAATAGTCCTTTAATACCTTTTTAATAGTCGGGGGTTACAATCTATGAATCCAATCCACAATATCAATAAAATATTATTTTACATATTATACATATCCACATTCAATATAAAATAAAATCAAAAAATATTGCATAATCAAATCTACAATATGTTCATTCTAAGATCCATAATTCACAATATCAATTAAAGATTATTTTACAATATCATTCATGCTATATAATATATTAACCATATATAACACATTTGTGATGTTTTTTTAAAAGAGAATTTACTAAACTACCCCTAACCTTACTAATAATATTTGGAAAACCTAATTGAAATTACTAAAATACTCCTACATGTATTAAAAACTCATTAATTCCAATTTCAAGAAAATAATGTTTAGTTTTTTAATTATTAAGTTAAAAAACATAAAACAATTACTTCACACCTACCAACTGGCTATTAGAGATTCGCAGCCCGACTATCAAGTTTACAACGACATATCATAGTGTATCGTCATAAATGTAACAACCGGCAAATTAAGACTAGAATTAGTGCCTAATTCTTTGTTAATACATGTAATTAGTTCTGTGTTAGGCTAATTTATGTATCGGATTACATATTTGTAAATATATACAACTTTGCGATTTGATTTAAATCGTACGCGACTTAAATAGAATGAAATTCTATTCGATTAATACGGACGTTGGTGAACAAATATTTATAAACTAAAATAACGCAATTATGACCAAAATGCTATTTTATAATAATTAGCACTTATCTCGTACCACTTGATTTAAAGTTTACGCAATTTAAAAACACAAGTAATTAAATTTAATCTAAACCATTAAAGACTTAAGGAAATAATTTAAGCGAGTTATTTAACAAGATTTGTGATTTTTATAAATATAACTAAACACATAAAAGAAATAATTTAACGAAAAACGACGGAGAAAACGAACACCATCCGGAGCGCGGAGCGGAGACTGAAAGTGGGGGAGTTTCATCAAAACCCCCTCCTCTCTCTCTTTTTCCCTCATTCATCACCTCCACTCTCTCTCTCTTCCTTTTCTTCTTTCCTTTTTCTCTCTAAATCACCACCACACCACCACCATCAAAAATCACATAAAACTACCATCAAACGACATCGGATCGCACTACTCGTTTGGAATAAAAGCATCACCATCTCCCGATCTACCTTCCTATCTTTTCGGATTTTCAATCCGACACTTTGTAAGTTTCCGACAAATCCCGACATCTCTCGTTTTTGATCATTTTTACTAGTTTATGGTTTAAATAGGCTTATTATGTCCATTTTTGGGTTGGGTAAAAGATTTGGACCCAACGGAAACCGGAAAACTCGTTTTCGACTAAATTTCCGGCCGTCAGACCGCTACGTCGCACCTGGCCAGGGGCCTCTGCGACGTCGCGGCCTACGTCGCACAAAAATCTCAACGTCGCACTAGCGACGCAGCCCCTTACGTCGCATTAATTTGCGGAGGTCATACATGGCGACGTAGACTTTAACGTCGCAAACCGAACCAACGTCGCATTAGCGACGCCACCCCCTACGTCGCATTGATTTGCGAAGGTCGCATCATGCGACGTACATGCCAACGTCGCACCTTACGTCGCTTGCAACGTCGCATGCGACGTCGCACAAACCAGAACCTTGAAAACTCAGATTTTAACTAAGTGTCGGAACCAAGATTTTAACACCTGATTTTACCCAAATTCGGATCCAGATGCGTTTTTCGTCAAAGCAATATAGTAGAAATAAAAATTTTCCAAGCTGACCTGGCAGCTCGACCCCAGCCAGGGGCTCTGCCCCTTGGACCCCGCCAGGGGCTGCCGCCCCTTGGACCCCGCTACCAGGGGCGCTGCCCCCGGACCCCCGTCATTAAATGTTGTAAACACATTTCACACTAAGTGTTGAACACTTACAAATAACGAAACCTGATTCAACGATACATATAATGATAACACTTTGAATCATTACTACAAACCGTCACCAACGGGCCATATTTGTTTTCAAACTACAAACGGATTACTAAACAAACACTTGGACATAATGAGTTGTGTAAACAACTAGCCTAGATGGTCTTGCGAGACATCTACTTACTTAACTTTATATGTTTAGGCATTTGAAGGTTACGGGTTCGGAGAACCTACGGTTGATATTACTTACTCGTTTATTGATATAAACGTACTTGCAAAGACTCAGGTGAGTCTTACGGCCCCACTTTTACTGTTTTAACTTATTGGGGGAGATGCATGCTACTGATTTTCTTGAACACAAGTACTAAACTGTTTACTATACCAAACGGAATTGCATGAGTTACTTACTATTTACTGAAGTCTCTCCATCATATATCGTTAGTTATGTACTTAAGCGCGAACAGTAGTTAATGGATCCATTAGGGAAATGACCCTCCCCGCCCGGGGTAGTAGCGCTACCACGAACCGTTATGTATAAACGGGCGACTATTATTTCGTTACTTATGCTTGCTCAATTTCGAGCATGTCACGGGAGCAACTGATTATTTACGGGTTAAGCTTCGATTATGAGCCTCATGGCAACAGTATAACTTGATTACTTTACTTTTGCGAGATTTGCAAATACTTGATATACGCCTACGGGCACTACTGATGAAATCTTGTGTTCAAACTGATTATTTACTGACAAACCTGTGAGATTCACCAACCTTTTGGTTGACCCTTTTTAGCATGTATTCTCAGGTACACTTACGGAGTAGGATCACTCCAGGATTACTAGCTAGAGTCGCATGATTTCCAAACTGCATTTAACGGAGATTCTTTGGCATTATCTTTTGTAACTATGGTTATGTAATAGAATCTCCCGCCACATACGCGGACTCTAGGCTTACATATTTTTGTAAAGAAAACTATATGTTTTCAAACGATTTAATTATGAAATGTAATTATTTTACAAAACGTCTCATTTAGAGGTCGTTTGCTGTATATCTTGTGCTTTGTATATTGATTAGTAACACCCAAGTATGCTTCCGCAAATCACTAAATTTGGGGGTGTTACAGATTGGTATCAGAGCCTAAGGTTATAGTGAACTAGGTTGCATTTAGTGGGCCTAGACTATGACCATTAGGCAGTATTCCCTTACTAGGCATGATTGGTTCAGGAATTACATCATACGACTTTAATTTAACATAGCCTGATCAACTATGTACAATTAAGGAAAGATGATGTGAGGTCTGAAATGGTTGTGTCGAACAGGAATGCGTTAGTTGACTCTGACCACGAGAGAACCGGACCATTACTTGATACGTGCTAGACTTTAGTCTGGATATTATATGCCTATATATATTAGCCTCATCTTACTTACACTCTGCCACAGGAATGGCAAACACACCACCTAATCCGTCACACTCTCACCCACATGGGTCACGAAACCCACGTGTAGCCAGGAGGAACACAAGGTCACCTCGAACCAGCCCCTATCCTGTTCATAACTTTCAGAACTCGGCACATCTCACGGTGCCAGTGTTGACCACCCAACTCCACCGTCAGGAACAAAGGCTCGAACATCTCGAACGAGAACAACACCGGATGACCTACCTACTTCGCCAAGCGCTGGATCACATAGCCCAACTCCAGCAAGAACAAGAGGATACAAACCTCTCTATAAGCATAATTCAGGATTCAATGACCGCTGAATTAGGTGACGATAAACTCGTAAGAAACCGACTAGAGGACTGTGAACAGCGTTCACAAGAGACTGAGGATCACTCTCGAGCACTAGTACAACGATTGGCCTTGGTCGAAGACAACGCCAGACAAGCCAACAGACTAGCAGCAACCGTAGACCGCCTTGTCGCACTGATGGAGCAGATTAACTTACATCAAGATTAGATCAGTCTGTAATTTGTAACCAGTCAACTATCTAATTAGAACCTATGTAATTCAACCGGATGTAACAATTCCCGGTACTTTTGTACTACCACTACTCTGTAATCTTTTGAAAACCAGTACTTTGTATCCAACTTTTATTTAATGGAATGTGATTATCACCTCGTACTGTTATTGTATATCTCATTATACACTCTTGTGATATATCATCAAATTTCAGGCAATTATCTCATTCCACTTTCCTTGTGCTTTTCTTGATCAGCAGCATGCCTCCTCGTCGTCAGATCACCCTCACTGAAGCCGAAGTTGCGGGCCTGATTGCCCGTAGTGTGGCCCAAGCTCTAGCTACCCGGACCTCGACTCCCGGTAGTGAAGACACCGCTAACAATGGACCACAGCCGAAGCCCTGCTCATATAAGGACTTCCAAAACTGCAAACCGCTGAACTTTGCAGGTACTGAGGGAGCGATCGGCCTAATACGCTGGATCGAGAAAGTTGAATCGGTATTTCTCATCTGCAACTGTGAGTAGGGGGACAAAGTTAAGTTCTCCGTTAGTACTTTTACTGACACCGCACTCACCTGGTGGAACACCTATGCCCAAACTGTGGGCGTTGCTAATGCTTACAAACTCCCGTGGGAGGAGTTGAAGGAGATGTTGAGGGGCGAGTATTGCCCCAGGGATGAATTGAAACAATTGGAGTTGGAATTCTGGAACCACAAGATGCAAGGTGATGATATCACCGGATACACCAATCGTTTCCACCAACTGGCACTTCTGTGCCCAACCATGGTCGATCCTGAGTACAAGAGGATCGAGAAATACGTTGATGGACTGCCCGAGAAACTCCAGGACCTGGTGACTTCATCCAAACCAGGTACTATCCAGAACGCCATCCGTATGGCCCATGAACTTACGGCAAACGCTGTCCGCCGTAACACCACCTCAGCCCCACCTGCAAACAACAAACGAAAGTGGGAAGGAAACCCCAACTCATCTAACCAAATCACCAACCGAAGACCCGAGCCTATTAGGGCTTATTCATCCGGCTCTTCAGAAAAGAAAGGGTACAGTGGAAGCAAGCCCTACTGCCCCAAATGCAATCGTCACCACGACGGTTCCTGCCCTTGCACAAACTGCAAACGTTTTGGGCATCTGGCCAAGGATTGTCGAAACACCAGTGCCCCGAATACTTGTTATGGGTGCGGAAGTCCTGGGCATTTTCAGAATAATTGTCCTAAGCAGAAAAACAACAACAACAACAACAACAAGCGGAACAACAACTCTGCTCACAGCAGAGCATTTGTCATCAAAGCTGGGGAAGCTAGGGAAGACCCGAATGTTGTAACGGGTACGTTTCTTCTCAACGATCTTACTGCTTCAGTATTATTTGATACCGGTGCTGATAAAAGTTTCATATCTGATGAGTTTTGTCCACTACTTGATATCACCCCCGCGGCCTTAGATGTTAAGTACACAGTAGAACTTGTAAATGGTAAACTTATAGAAACCGATAGTGTGATACCTAATTGCACTTTAAACTTAGCCGACGAAATCTTTTCAATCGATCTAATGCCTGTTGAACTGGGAAGTTTCGATGTCATCGTGGGTATGGACTGGTTGTCCAAGCACCGGGCCGAAATTGTGTGCCATGATAAAATCGTCCGAATTCCTCTCGCCGCCGGTAGTACCTTGGTCATACAGGGGGAGACCGGTGGGTCGAGACTAAACTTAATCTCCTGTTTAAAAACCCGAAAATTCCTGAGAAAGGGTTACCCAGCAATACTCGCGCACATCACGGAGAAAAAGTCGGAGGAGAAGCGACTTGAAGATGTGCCAATCGTTAGAGACTTTCCCGAAGTCTTTCCAGAAGAACTACCTGGTTTACCTCCACCTAGACAGGTCGAGTTCTCGATTGACCTCGTGCCGGGAGCCGCACCGGTGGCCCGAGCACCGTACCGCCTAGCTCCATCTGAACTTCAGGAGTTGTCCACGCAGTTACAGGAACTCCTGGATAGAGGATTCATCAGACCGAGTTCTTCACCTTGGGGAGCTCCGGTCTTGTTTGTTAAAAAGAAAGACGGTTCATTTCGAATGTGTATTGACTACCGAGAGTTGAACAAACTAACCGTCAAGAACCGATACCCACTTCCTCGAATCGATGATCTGTTCGATCAACTCCAAGGATCAAGCTGTTATTCAAAAATTGATCTTCGATCAGGTTATCATCAGTTGCGTGTTCGCGATGCTGACATCCCAAAAACCGCATTCAGAACCCGTTACGGGCACTACGAATTTCAAGTAATGCCCTTTGGCCTAACCAACGCGCCGGCTGTATTCATGGACCTTATGAATCGGGTGTGCAAACCATACCTCGACAAGTTTGTCATTGTTTTTATCGATGACATCCTTATCTATTCGCGAAACGAACATGAACACGCACAACACCTCAGAACCATCCTAGAACTACTTAGACACGAGGAGCTCTACGCCAAATTTTCTAAGTGTGAGTTCTGGATACACACCGTTCAATTCCTTGGACACGTTATCGACAGTCGGGGAATTCATGTAGACCCGTCAAAAATCGAGGCAATCAAGAACTGGAAAGCACCAACCACTCCAACCGAGGTACGCCAATTCTTGGGATTGGCCGGTTACTACCGCCGTTTCATCGAAAACTTTTCAACAATTGCCAAACCCCTCACCGTGCTGACTCAGAAGGAAAAGAAATTCGATTGGACCGATAAACAAGAGTCGGCATTTCAGCTGTTGAAATTCAAGCTTTGCAGTGCACCCATTCTATATCTACCCGAAGGCACCGATGACTTCGTGGTATACTGTGATGCTTCTCACCAAGGTCTCGGTTGCGTGCTGATGCAACGAGACAAGGTCATTGCTTACGCCTCCTGACAACTTAAAGTTCACGAGAAAAACTACACAACTCACGACCTCGAGCTAGGGGCCGTGGTATTCGCCTTAAAAATCTGGAGACATTATCTTTATGGTACCCGCAGCACTGTATTCACCGACCACAAAAGTCTCCAACACATTTTCAACCAGAAAGATCTTAACATGAGGCAACGTAGATGGGTTGAATTACTCACCGATTACGACTGTGAGATCAAATATCATCCGGGCAAAGCAAACGTGGTTGCTGATGCTCTCAGTCGTAAGGAACAAACAAAACCACTCCGAGTCCGGGCACTCAGTATTACCATTCATAACGATCTCACCACCCAAATACATCTTGCCCAACTCGAAGCCCTGAAACCCGATAACTTCAAGAACGAGGCCTTGCGAGGCATGGATAAACAATTCGAGATCAGACCCAACGGAGTTAGGTGTTTCTCTAACCGAATATGGTTGCCTAATTTCGGAAACCTGCGGGACTTGGTGATGGATGAAGCTCACAAGTCCAAATATTCTATCCACCCGGGATCCGACAAAATGTATCACGGCATCAAGGAGTTTTACTGGTGGCCGAATATGAAAGCTGACATTGCTTTGTACGTCAGCAAATGCTTAACTTGTTCCAAGGTCAAGGCCGAGCACCAAAGACCTTCCGGATTGCTCCAACAACCTGAAATTCCTCAATGGAAATGGGAGCAAATTACCATGGATTTCATAACCAAACTACCTAAATCGGCGAGCGGTTGCGATACCATTTGGGTGATCGTCGATCGGCTCACCAAATCGGCTCATTTCTTGGCAATCAGAGAAACCGACAAAATGGAACGCCTTACACAAATCTACATCAAAGAAATCGTTTGCCAACATGGTGTCCCTATCTCAATTATCTCTGACAGGGATGCTCGATTCACATCTCGCTTCTGGCAATCACTCCAAAAATCACTGGGTACCCGTCTCGATATGAGTACCGCGTACCATCCTCAGACCGATGGCCAGAGCGAACGAACTATTCAGACACTGGAAGACATGCTACGAGCCTGCGTAGTTGATTCCGGTACAAATTGGGAAAGACATCTACCGTTGTGCGAGTTCTCGTACAACAACAGCTATCACACCAGCATAAAGGCTGCACCTTTTGAGGCACTGTACGGTCGTAAGTGCCGATCACCGATCTGTTGGACTGAAGTGGGAGATAGTCAACTCACTGGTCCTGAACTCATACATGAAACCACAGAGAAAATCGTTGAAATCCAAAACCGACTCAAAGCCGCGCGTGATCGTCAGAAAAGCTATGCTGACGTGAGACGCAAGCCACTCGAGTTCCAAGTTGGGGATCGAGTACTCTTAAAAGTATCGCCTTGGAAAGGCGTAATCCAATTCGGCAAACGCGGAAAATTAAACCCCAGGTACATTGGGCCTTTTGAGATTCTCGAGAAGATAGGTCCAGTGGCATATCGACTGCAGCTGCCCTCTGAACTCAGCAGCGTGCACCCTACTTTTCACATTTCTAACTTAAAGAAATGTCTGTCTGACGAGACACTCATTATACCCCTTGACGAGACTCGCATCGAAGACAAACTACATTTCATTGAGGAACCAGTCGAAATTATGGACCGTGAGGTCAAACAACTGAAACAGAGTCGTATTCCCATCGTCAAAGTCAGGTGGAATTCTAGACGTGGTCCGGAATTCACTTGGGAACGGGAAGACCAAATGCGACTCAAGTATCCCCACTTATTCACCAATTCTACCCCGAGCGCGACTTCGACTTAAATTTCGGGACGAAATTCTTTTAACAGGGGGAGAATGTAACAACCGGCAAATTAGGACTAGAATTAGTGCCTAATTCTTTGTTAATACATGTAATTAGTTCTGTGTTAGGCTAATTTATGTATCGGATTACATATTTGTAAATATATACAACTTTGCGATTTGATTTAAATCGTACGCGACTTAAATAGAATGAAATTCTATTCGATTAATACGGACGTTGGTGAACAAATATTTATAAACTAAAATAACGCAATTATGACCAAAATGCTATTTTATAATAATTAGCACTTATCTCGTACCACTTGATTTAAAGTTTACGCAATTTAAAAACACAAGTAATTAAATTTAATCTAAACCATTAAAGACTTAAGGAAATAATTTAAGCGAGTTATTTAACAAGATTTGTGATTTTTATAAATATAACTAAACACATAAAAGAAATAATTTAACGAAAAACGACGGAGAAAACGAACACCATCCGGAGCGCGGAGCGGAGACTGAAAGTGGGGGAGTTTCATCAAAACCCCCTCCTCTCTCTCTTTTTCCATCATTCATCACCTCCACTCTCTCTCTCTTCCTTTTCTTCTTTCCTTTTTCTCTCTAAATCACCACCACACCACCACCATCAAAAATCACATAAAACTACCATCAAACGACATCGGATCGCACTTCTCGTTTGGAATAAAAGCATCACCATCTCCCGATCTACCTTCCTATCTTTTCGGATTTTCAATCCGACACTTTGTAAGTTTCCGACAAATCCCGACATCTCTCGTTTTTGATCATTTTTACTAGTTTATGGTTTAAATAGGCTTATTATGTCCATTTTTGGGTTGGGTAAAAGATTTGGACCCAACGGAAACCGGAAAACTCGTTTTCGACTAAATTTCCGGCCGTCAGACCGCTACGTCGCACCTGGCCAGGGGCCTCTGCGACGTCGCGGCCTACGTCGCACAAAAATCTCAACGTCGCACTAGCGACGCAGCCCCTTACGTCGCATTAATTTGCGGAGGTCATACATGGCGACGTAGACTTTAACGTCGCAAACCGAACCAACGTCGCATTAGCGACGCCACCCCCTACGTCGCATTGATTTGCGAAGGTCGCATCATGCGACGTACATGCCAACGTCGCACCTTACGTCGCTTGCAACGTCGCATGCGACGTCGCACAAACCAGAACCTTGAAAACTCAGATTTTAACTAAGTGTCGGAACCAAGATTTTAACACCTGATTTTACCCAAATTCGGATCCAGATGCGTTTTTCGTCAAAGCAATATAGTAGAAATAAAAATTTTCCAAGCTGACCTGGCAGCTCGACCCCAGCCAGGGGCTCTGCCCCTTGGACCCCGCCAGGGGCTGCCGCCCCTTGGACCCCGCTACCAGGGGCGCTGCCCCCGGACCCCCGTCATTAAATGTTGTAAACACATTTCACACTAAGTGTTGAACACTTACAAATAACGAAACCTGATTCAACGATACATATAATGATAACACTTTGAATCATTACTACAAACCGTCACCAACGGGCCATATTTGTTTTCAAACTACAAACGGATTACTAAACAAACACTTGGACATAATGAGTTGTGTAAACAACTAGCCTAGATGGTCTTGCGAGACATCTACTTACTTAACTTTATATGTTTAGGCATTTGAAGGTTACGGGTTCGGAGAACCTACGGTTGATATTACTTACTCGTTTATTGATATAAACGTACTTGCAAAGACTCAGGTGAGTCTTACGGCCCCACTTTTACTGTTTTAACTTATTGGGGGAGATGCATGCTACTGATTTTCTTGAACACAAGTACTAAACTGTTTACTATACCAAACGGAATTGCATGAGTTACTTACTATTTACTGAAGTCTCTCCATCATATATCGTTAGTTATGTACTTAAGCGCGAACAGTAGTTAATGGATCCATTAGGGAAATGACCCTCCCCGCCCGGGGTAGTAGCGCTACCACGAACCGTTATGTATAAACGGGCGACTATTATTTCGTTACTTATGCTTGCTCAATTTCGAGCATGTCACGGGAGCAACTGATTATTTACGGGTTAAGCTTCGATTATGAGCCTCATGGCAACAGTATAACTTGATTACTTTACTTTTGCGAGATTTGCAAATACTTGATATACGCCTACGGGCACTACTGATGAAATCTTGTGTTCAAACTGATTATTTACTGACAAACCTGTGAGATTCACCAACCTTTTGGTTGACCCTTTTTAGCATGTATTCTCAGGTACACTTACGGAGTAGGATCACTCCAGGATTACTAGCTAGAGTCGCATGATTTCCAAACTGCATTTAACGGAGATTCTTTGGCATTATCTTTTGTAACTATGGTTATGTAATAGAATCTCCCGCCACATACGCGGACTCTAGGCTTACATATTTTTGTAAAGAAAACTATATGTTTTCAAACGATTTAATTATGAAATGTAATTATTTTACAAAACGTCTCATTTAGAGGTCGTTTGCTGTATATCTTGTGCTTTGTATATTGATTAGTAACACCCAAGTATGCTTCCGCAAATCACTAAATTTGGGGGTGTTACAATAAATGTAAAGCTAACAAATGTTTACCCGCAGCATCGCGCGAGCATTTTGCTATAAAAGATTAAATACGGGTACCAACAAGTAAAAACTCATCATTTATTTATTACTTTTATATTTGTAAATATATAAACTACAAATTCATATCGTTTATTTGAAGAAAATGTTTGAAAGAATTAAGAAAGTAGATTTGACTGAACAATATCAAATAACAATAAGCATCTCCTCGAGATGCTAATAATGTCGGGAATATAACCGAATGTGACCCATCAGCTCCTCACTCTCGAGGTGAAAAACTGAAAACACCCATTAACGTTCAATTTTGAAACAGTTGTGTTTGAATGTTCAACCGGGTATCTAAGCATTTTGTACTACATGATTGTAGGTCGAGTTTTGAAATTTTTATTTCGTTCTTTTTCATATAACCAAATAAAGTAACCGTATGTTGTGTACACTGTAGCAACAGTTAATTACGGTACATCACAAAAATTAAGTACACTTAAAAGTTATAGATGACCTGTTGGCTGTTTTGCCTCTTGCCAAAATAAAATAATCTCTAAATGAGGACTGCAAGTTTATATGTTACAACATCTATTCTTAAAAGTTGTAATACAACCTACGGACCTTTGTTAAATAAAAATTAAAAATCACAGTACATTTCTTAACTGCAACAATTCCCTACAAAGTGCACGCAGTATAACACTTCCTAATGAATATATAGTATAGTGTTCCTTCGTTCCAATTTTATAATCCACAGACAAAAAGACATACATTTTAAGAAAAGTGTACTTACTGTGTAGTACAACAAGTACAATTTTATGTCATATATAATTCTTTTGATTGGTTGAAGTCTTAAGTGAACAATAAATTTAGAACACCGCCAAACATCTCCACCAAATTGTTTTTTAGAAATCATTTTGCCTTACAAATTGTTTTTAAGAAAAATGTAATAATTTAAGTGTTTAGCTAATAAAATTTGGAATTGGATCTAATGCAAAAAAGGTTTTAGGTAGAAAGATGGGAAGAGATTAGAAGTAACTATGATGCATACAACTTATAACTATGATGCTTAACTACGATGATGTGGATCAACACCTCACCTGTAGAATCCAAATTCCGCTTGCCACCGTCGTTGCTAGATTATACATCATTATGATGCACTTAATTTGAAACCATGATACACCCGGCCTTTCACTATGATGCACCTCTTCATTTTCTTCATATCTAACTTATCTTTTTACTCTAAAACCCCATCCATGGAATTTTCATTTTTTTCACCAAGTGTTTCTCATTGATTGAAAATGAGAGTGAACACTTACTTTCGAATATAGCGAAAGGGAAACATGGACACTATTTTCTACTTTGATATATAACTATCAAATACGAATAAGTCATCTAGAAACTATTTGAAAATGCACTGAATATATGAAGACAACATGAATCACCGCAAAACAAAACTCCGATAAAAAAGCAAAACCAAGATAAATTATTGGACACCGCAGCATTGCGCGGGTTGTAGGCTAGTTAATTTTAATATTGATTTCTAAGTTCAGTATTGTTAATTAAAAGATAAAAGATATTAATGACAAAGGTAACAAACGTCAGTTGCATAACTATGTTAAATTTTAATACGTTTGTTAAGCCCTTGCAATGTATGGTAATTAAAAAAAATTAATCGTATATTTTTGTAAGCTTTCAATTTTATTAATATTGTTGAAAGTTAAAAATTTATTATTGAAACTAAATAGTAACATATAACATAATGCACATAAAATATTCAATAAGTTTCACGTAACGAATAATAAATAGTATAATATTACATTAAAAATATGAGTTTAAGTAGTAACTAAATGATAGAATACAATAAACTAAAATAAAGTGACATTAAAATTAAAATGCAATAAACAATGGTATAAATTTGAGAAATATTTATTGAGACAATAAAAGAGTTGACATATATAAAATTCTTTTTAAATGGTGAACATTTTATTATATAACTAGATTAAGACCCGCGGGATTCGCGGATTTTAACAAAAAAATATATTTTAATTGAAATTTAAATGAACACGGATAGAAAAAAATATTGTGATGTGTACTGCAAAATTCTATCTCGGTATTGAAAAGTGCTATTCAGACTTTAGTAGGTACTATAAAATATATATGCCATAACATCTGGAAGAACTAATTCTGGTAGCGAGCAACCCAAAGTGAGCTAAGCGCACGTAGCTGAGAGAAGTAGTTATGTATTACAATTGTATGTAACTATAATGACAAAATAAATGATCAAGAAAATATGATGCTAAGTTAAAAATTAATAAATTTTATTGCAATAGAAGTGTTTATTAACCAAATATATAGCCATTTAAAAATAATTTTAGGTGAATTATGTTAAGCGGTAAGAAATGTTGGTAAATTTTTCATGTTTAATTAGACCAACATACATTAGTAGTTGTGATGTGGTTTGCTTAGCGTAAAAAATTATCAAGTAAACCCAAATTTCCTATTGCCATAGACATTTGACCCATGTAATTGCCAATATCATATGAGCTAGTTTGTAAGACCGTTGCTTCATTCTTCAAAGTTTCAAAAAAAGTTTATTGCATTGCATATAGCTGTTTAGATATCGATTCCTCAGTCTGAAGTGCTGTTTGATTTAAATTGTTGAGAAGTTTCAACTGCTCAGCTGTCAACGTGTCCAACTGAGATACAATAACTTGAATTGATATAAAAAATTTACGTTATATATAATCATAGGTTAATGTCTTCAAAAATTGAAATTGATTGGGATAATAGTTCACAATATAAGCACCGACACAATTTGGGTAGTTACATTATGTCAAGCTTTGCTACTTGAAATTACCTTGATTAGTTCACATGAGCGATGACCACCAATCCACTGCAAGCATCGTTCCACAGGTGAGGTCCACATTTCATAAATGATATGAAAAATGGCAATGTCGGATGCAGTTTTCTATATCCTACGAATGTCATTGACATGTAATGCAGCGTGTTGCATAATATTACGCAGATCGGTTTATGTAGTATTTGATTGAAGTGCAGTTTCTATTGTGCTAATATGTTTGGCCTGGTCATCTAACCAGCGTGAGTATTCTGCTACAAACCCCAAATAACCTAAAAATTGCTATGAAAAAGAGTTTTGAGTAAGCTATTAATTTGTAAATTTGTTAGATTACAAATATAGTAAAGCAAGATCATCTCTCTGCTAGATACTTAGGTTGGACTATTCTTGTACGTTTGATACCAAACATGATGCACTTTAACACATATTACCCAGTCATCTCTGTCATCATTCAAATCGCGCTAAGGAGTGTAAACAGGTTGACCGGTCATAATGCAGTAAAAAGGAACATAAATAAATATTTGCACAAAGTTTTTAGGGTTTAGCATAGGTGAGTATTCGTGAATGAAATAACTGGTTTTTATACTACATCTCATTCCATTGATTGAATTTAAATTTTGAGGATGAGTGGGAAAATCTCACTAACCTTGGAAATTATTTAATCATTATTTCACCTAACAATCGACGATTAGCTGGAATTTGGAGCATTAAAATCATTCCAAAGTTATATATTCAAATATGCGTATGAACCAATTAATTCAAAGATTTTGTTTTTAAAAAATTGTAAATCTATATTTTTTGAATTGTTTCTAAAATTAGTGTTTAATTATTTATGTTCTTACACTTAATAAATTGATTCACATAATCACATACAGATTCTAACAAAGTAATGTAATTAATTCAAAAAAATTAGTCATTATACCTCAGATGCTTTCAATCGTTTTTCAATGCTCCAATAAGGGGTTTCCAAGAGACTTGAACAATGTTGAAGACGAATTGGTGTATGAAGATGGATCGCCATTTACAGCCTTGTTGAAGACTCTGATGTTGATGAAGATGACTGGTTAAAGTGGGGGTTCGAATGGTTAGCCTCGTCTGCAACTGGTTCTGAAGGTTTTTTTTTAGGCCTAATCTCACACATGTATCACAATATTTTGGGCTTTATTTAATTGATTGCCTTAAGCCCATGTATCACCATAGTTGCTGTATTTAAATGATTGCATTAAGCCCATTACAGCTAAAAGGTCAACTCCTTTCAATTATGTCTGCATTCACATATTGTTTTAATTTTAGTATGTATTGTTTTAATTTTAGTATGTATGTATTAGTATTTAATATTTATAATTAAATCATTATTAATTTTTAATTAATTATTCATTAATGAATTAATGCTTTCATTATGGGTTAATTAGTCAACCAAAAGACTTATGATGTTATTAAGTTTTTTAATGGTGAGATTAGCAAGTTGCTAATTAATCCAAGTTGATACATCACTTTCTTTAGTAAAAATGGAGTGCTAATAATTTGTCACATCATGCATCATGCATCTTGCAAAACTTTGTTTTATATATATTTGTTCTATACAAATGAGTTACCACTGAATTAGTTTGTATAGTTTATCTGAGTATAATTAAAATACATAAAAATTCTAACATCCTACTAGATTTTATTAAAACTATTTTCCTTAAATAATGGTAGTTAATGATGATAATATTAGTTAATTGTAATGTATGAGATATCAGTAAGAAAATAAAATCATTTTTTTATGTAGAAAAAAAGACGTTATTTATTAAATGGATGCATGAATTTAAAAGGCTATTATAATAAAGTATAATAAAATTAAATTATGATTCCTCACAAATTAGAAGGTAGTAATTTGTCAGAAATTTAAAATCTTGAAAACTTTTAAGATGAAAGTGTTAGGAATTATGAAGAGTTTTAAAGAAAGACTAATTTGATGATGTGATATATTTAGGAGGCTTTAAGATTACTCCCAACAGTGAACACAAACTGAACACTTCAGTTTGTGCCACATCAGTGCCACGTCAGCAGAACACAAAACTGACACAAACTGAACATGTCAATGCCAATAGTGAACACTTCAGTTTTTTTCTGAACCCCACATATTATTTACTTTTATTATTTAAACTGCAAAATTAAATAAAACACTTTATATTAAAATTAAAAACATTACATTAATTAAAAATAAAACATTACATTAATTAAATATTATAAAGATTACAATAAACAAAAAAAGTACATTTATTGAAAAATAAAATACGACTAACTAAGTCTTTGACGGAAGTTTGGTGGGAGGTTCGTAATGTATTGGATTAGAGCTTCGCGAAGTTGATGATGCACGTCACGGTCGCGTATTTTCTTGTCCATACGCATTTGTGTTTCAACCCTTACTTGCCACGAGTGTTAGGGCATATTTTCCGGGTTCGCCAAATAGTCTTCCTCAAGTCGACAAATGTATCGTCCATTATCCTCGGTTATCATGTTGTGTAAAATGACACAACAATACATGATTCGGCGTATTTTTTTGACGCTATATGGTCTAGCATGGGTTTTGATGATTGCCCAATGACCTTGAAGCACTCGAAATGATCGTTCCACATCTTTTCTGGCAGATTCTTGGTATCTCTTGAACCTTTTCTCACTTTCTGTTATCGGATGCTTAAGCGTCTTCACAAGCGTCGCCCATTCTGGATATATTCCGTCAGCGAGATAATTCCCTTTTTGAATTGTTGACCGGAAATATCGAACACAACTTCATGAGTTCTATCTTGTAGTAAGTCTTTGAATAAATCAGATTCATTAAGAACGTTGAGGTCGTTGCTCGATCCCGCATGGCCAAAGTAAGCGTGTCAAATCCATAATTCATGAGAAGAAACCGCTTCGAACATGATGGTTGGATGACCATGATAACCTCGGGTGTATTGACCTTGCCTTGCCACTTGGCAATTTTTCCAAGGCCAGCGCATACAATCGATACTTCCGAGCATACCCTGAAAACCATGCAACTCAGCATGTTTTTGATGTAAACGTTGAACGTCTTGGAGTGTTGGTCTTCTTAAATACTCGGTCGAAAAGAGATGAAAAATACACTTACAAAAGTGAACAATCATACAATGTTTGTTGA
Source organism: Helichrysum umbraculigerum (assembly GCA_949592205.1). Lineage (NCBI taxonomy): Eukaryota > Viridiplantae > Streptophyta > Magnoliopsida > Asterales > Asteraceae > Helichrysum > Helichrysum umbraculigerum. Next base: position 29,579,549 of record CATIUR010000007.1, on the reverse strand, counting down.
CCCATATGTAAATTTTCATCAAACACGTCCGGTGCACACCCGTATGTCAATTGGCGTACGGCGAAAGTGACTTTTTGGTAAACATTAAAACTAAGTCTACCGGTCGCGTCTGGAACTTGTTGAAAATAACTGAAATATTTGGGCAATGGAAGATGGGTGTACGATAGTATACCTTGACATATACGGATAAACAACGGTGACTCATCCGAAAACGACGCCGAAAGTAATCTAGAGTGGAAAAAGGTATGAATTTTTTTTAATTCCAACGGTAATATTACCGTTAAATTTTTTTTTAATTTCTAACGATTAAAAAGAAAAATAAAATAAAATAAAATAATGAAGCTGGCCCCCACGTCACACCGTCCGTTCTCGTCTAAAAAGCGCCGGCTTCCACCGACGGCCTCAACCGACAGTGGAGCCAAACAACAGTTGGCACAACCGATTTTCACCGAAGGCCCAACTGAACATCCATTGGCACACGTGTAGGGAAAAGATAATGTGATTATGTGGGCATAACTAAAAAGAAAAGAAAAGGTTTTTAGATAGATAGATGGATGGATGGATGGATGGATGATGTGTGATTGTATTTTATTACCTTTCTTTAAATGTGGAGAATAATAAGAGTCCCGAAGTTGAGTAATGATAAGAGTGATGCTGTGGTATGGGTTACAAGAGATCATAAACAGATGCAATTTTCAACTAAACAAGCTTGGAGTGATTTAAGGGAAGAATGGCCTGCTGTCAATTGGAATCATATTGTTTGGTTTCCTTAATTTAATCCGAAACATGCATTTATCCTATGGTTGGCTATTCAAGGCAGGCTAACTACACAAGATAGGATGAAAGTGTGGTACCCATTAGGTGATTTTAAATGTGTATTCTGTCAAAACTGTGCAGATTCACATCCCCATTTATTTTTCCAATGTGACTACTCAAAGAAAATCTGGGTGAACATGAAAACAAAATTGATTTTCAGAGGATTGCAATGTGATCTGCAGTCAATCATAAATAGTTTATCTATTTACCCTTTCAGAAACAACATTTGGAATGTTATAAATCGATTGGTGGTTGCTACTATGGTGTAATTTATTTGGCAAGAGAGAAATAAAAGGGTTTTCAAGATTGGTTCAAAAAATGCAAATGAGCTAAGTGATGGAATTCAAGATTATATTAAGCTCAAGCTCATGAGTCTTAAGGTGAAAGAGACTCAAGCTGTAAAGAAAGCTACTGAATTACGGGATTTAAAATGGATTAAGGAGGCCTTTGTGCTACAATGAGTTGTAAGGATTGGTTGGTATTGTGGTTAATGGAGTTGTATGGTTCATATGTTTTGGGTTAGAGAGTCATGAAAGATGAGACTTCTTCCCAAAAATGTTTATGTTTAGAGTGACGAGCTGATTTTTGGTTTGTGGTTTAGAGGTTATGTTTAGATGTTTGTTTTTTTTTAGTTGTATTCTGTGGTGTTTAGTTGTTTAGGGCCTGTCCTAATGCAACTAAGACATCTGTGTAAGATATGTGTACGTAAAATGTATCCAATTAATTTTCCATGTGATTACTTAATTACTTAAGTTTCTAAACAAAATAGAAAAGTTTAATGCCACCTATTTCATCTAATATTGATACTCGTTTATGCATTTCAAACTTATAGATATGCTTAACATGTCATTATTGCATTGATCCGTTCTAAGCGCTCACCTTCATTTAGTGTTTTAGTATCGGGCATTGAGCTGTAGACCACAAAAGTTGATTTTTACATTACAATATCACTTAATCAGTGCATATTGTACAATACCATATTTGTATAATTATCAATGTTTTAAAACCCGGTTTTTTAGTTGAACCAGATTAGTGCTGATTTCTGGTCGGATCGGTTAGGCCGGAAGGTCGTACCGAAGTTGTTAAAATCTGAAAGCATAATATATACATGAGGTAAAAAGATATACAAAATCATATCCACCAAACAATATAACAATCTAGCAACAATCCAACAAGTAAAATTTGTTCAAAGACATCCAATTTAACAAGTAAATAACATTCATAAGGATAGGATGTTGTCATTATATTTTATATTACACCGTAACAGTTAATAATGCATTGTATATCTATAAATTAACTTTTAATTTATTTATATATATATATATATATATATATATATATATATATATATATATATATATATAATATCAACAAACTATAAATTAATAGCACACTTATAATTTTCGAATATAGTATACATATTATGAGTGATGCGATATATATAATAAATATATTTAGAGTAAATAATTAAAATAAGTTAAATATTAGATAGTTGGTTAACAAATTACTATTCATGAACACCTTCTAGATACTACCACTAAGTACTTGAGTAAACAAGAGTAAGTATTTGAGTAAACAAGATTAATTTGTCCTACATAGACTAGAAAACAATCATAACCAAAGAATAACCTTCTATATGATACAAACAAAGTTTACATTACAACTTACACTCCAACTTATGGTTGTTTCATTTTTGCTTAATGGGCCATTTGGTAACAGATCTCAGCCCAAAAAGAGATATGGTTGTTTTTTTTTTTTACCACTTGATGTCAAAAAGTCTTTTTACTCCTCTTAAGTTGAAAGGGCCTGTAAACCCTCTATTCTACAAACAGAGGTCACATTTTACCCTAATACCCTTTTTTCCTCTTCTCCCTAGTAACAATTCTTTCTTCTTCCCTTCTTTAACAACCGACCATGTTTTCCCTGTAGCTTCCTGTGACACTCCTCCAAATTAGGTATATAATTATACTTAATTACATGCATTTCTTACGCTAATTCCCTGCATTTGTTTTAAACTAAACCTATGATGTGATATGAGTCTAGCGAGCCCAAAACACTAATACAAAAAGTATTACATGATACGTAGTTATTTATAAATTACGTACGAATGTATCGGAACGAAGCCGACAAAAATAATTAACCAGATTTGGTTATATGAAATAATTAATAATTCGATTATTAATTTCGAGAAATTATATATCTATAACATATAGATAAAATGGTTTAATTATACGTTTAACATAAAACGTATTATATAACGAACAGAAACAATTCTAAAAGGTACCTAAAAGGTCAAAATCTGAAAAGTGTTATTTTTCTAATACGTTTTCAAGTATTTAGAACATTACCTCAAAATATGAATTCGAAATTCAACTGAAATTTGGCGCTCAAATGAACGTGCGCAGTAAAATGTACAAAAATGTACAACTATCAAAAATAATGATAATCTCATTATTCTGAGAACATATTACGAACCAGGGAAGCATCTACAAAATGAAAATATAAAATGTTAAATTTTATATTGCTAAAATTATACCCGTACTTGAAATTGAGGTACCAAAAATGGGCTACCAACCTCAATTATTTGAGGTTACAGCAACCCATACTCGTTTAAATTATATACTCCCTCCTTCCCTTCGTCTGATCAACAACACCCACACACATCACCACCATTTTCTTTCTATTTTTCTTCTTTCTTTCTTTTCTTTGATTTGGAGGAACTTAAACAAGATCAGAAGCAAGAAACAGAGGCACAACATCATCATCATCCTCGTATCTTCATCATCATCGATCATCACCACCTTCACATTTCTCATTGTAAGGAAACTTTCATTTCCTTGATTTCTTTGCTAAAATTTCGTTATACAACTTGTTTATACATCATAATCTAGCTACATAACATCACAAACTCGAAGATTGACGATTGATTCTTGAAATGGGTTTTAAAAACCAAAACTATAAACCAAGAATCAACAAATGAAAACTTGTTAAAAATGTGGTAATAAGTTGATAAAATGACATAACTAGTTGATATAAACGTTTGGTACTATGATCTAAACAAGTTGGAAACAAAATCATCGAGTTTATTTATGCTCTGCACAAACAGAATCTGCAAAACCTTTGAATCCGGCGGATTCAAGCGAATCCGGCGGATTCCCAGCCGAAGCTCAGATGAATCCAGCGTATTCACGGGAATACGGCGGATTCCCATTACTAAACCAGTCGAATACGGCGTATTCCTTCGAATACGGCGTATTCCCACCTTTGACCCGCACACAAACCTTCGGCTAAAACGATGAACGAGTAAAAGACACGGGTGAATACGGCGGATTCAAATGAATCCGGCGTATTCACAAACCTTCACACGAAATACCTGTGAACACAAACGAATACGGCGGATTCATTTAAATCCGGCGTATTCCCGAACAAAAACGAAACCGTATGAAAACTAGGATGAATACGGCGGATTCACCCGAATCCGGCGTATTCCGACTTCTGACTTGAATCCGGCGGATTCCACTGAATACGGCGGATTCCCGTGTCTAGTCAACAATCTGACATTTATTTTAAAACATAAACGCTTCCGTTCACGATTCCAATTATACGATACATTTACGAGACATTGTAAACTATTAATAAAACATTAATGTGATATATCCGAGACACGGACTTTGGACTTATTTAATTCGTACGAACAATAATATATATATGCGAGAATATATATATGCAACTATATAAGTATATATGTATAAATGCTTACACATTCGAATGATTCGACAAACAAGCAAAACTTGGGAAAATATTATTTATTTTCAAACAACAATCATCAACGACATACACAAACTTAAGAAATTGATAATTTCTTTAAACAAACAAATTATTAACGTAAGTAAATAAAGTACTTATAGTTAATACATTATTGTGTATAGGTTGACTACGTTTGGGCTACGCTATCTTATCTCGCTAGCATTCACATCCGAGCACCTACTGTGAGTTCACAAACCCCTTTTCAATGTTTTAATGTTTTAAAACCTCGGGGTGGAAAACATAGAAATCGTATGTATATTTGCATGCGACAACTGTTTGAATACTTGATGTATTTACTTAAACTATTGATGAAATGAGATTTCATGTTGTGACTGATTAAATACTGTACGTATTTGCTTAAACTGTTTATGAAGGGGTACTTCATACTTGAACTATTTGTGAAAGGGTATTTCACACAACTATCTGAACTATGTTTTTATGAAATGTTTTTCATAACTATTTTGGAAATTTAGGCAACGAATCTTGGTACAGATCTAGGCTGAACGATGTAGTGCATAAAAGACCTTATGGCTACAGACTATAACCATTAGCTAGGTGACTCTAGCCACTGAGTATACGGATAGTACTATCGCCGTGACGACCCTCCTACGGATTTGGGAGCGTATACTTAATTTTCCAGCATGGCAAACAACAACAGATTAGGGTTGTGGTTTGGTTATAGGGTTAGATCGGGTTACCTTACTTGACAGGTTTAGCTCACCTTTCAAGGGATCACCGTCTAAATATTCCCACAAAACTATTGTTTAGGAAGTGATTTCCTACGTACACTGATTTGGAAATGTTAATCTTTATCTAGGTTAACCTGTGTTTCCTACTAATGACTGAATTAGGAAATGTTATCTCTTGATTGAAATAACCTGTGTTTCCTATTACAACTACAACTGATTTGGGAAATGTTATTTGTTAATAACTTGTGTTTCCTACTTGATAAACAACACTTATTGGAAATGTTATTCTTAAATGTTTAACTTGTGTTTCCTACATAACGAATAAACTTGTGAATTCACTCAACAATTTTGTTGACGTTTTACTCTATGTTTTTCAGGGAATTAGCAGCGTAAGTAAGATCTGCATGCATTATCAGGACGGACTACCCTGGACTTGTTAGGATGCCACTACTTTTGGGACACTTGGATTTCCTCTGTATAACTGCAATTATTGCAGTCATACCTATGAAATCTACTTTTGATATTATGTATTTTATGAAATACTGATTTCAACTACTACTATTACTGTTATCACTTCTCAAGTGGTAATCATTTGTAAAACTTTAACTAATGGCATCTTAATCTATTTCGTTCTGCGATAATCATATGCTCTGAGTATGTATGTAACTGTTGGTTGTTTTACTGCTCACACCCCGCCACGTCACTAAGCTTCCGCAAATCACTCTACGTAATTGTAATTACCGTTTGGTGGGGTGTGACAGACTTGGTATCAGAGCCATTGGTTATAGCGAACTAGAAGTCTTTAGGTGACTGAAAACCTTAGAGACCTAGACTATAGCCTTGGCTAGAACATTTGTGCATTCATGCATACATACTTTGCGTACAACTAACATACGACTGACACGCCGCACCCAATTTCTTTTGTCACAGTATGTCTAGTCAATCACTTTACCATGTCTATGCTTCGGATGAAGAGCCGACCGAGGCTACTTTTGAGGGTCCCGCGATCACAGTAGAGGATGAGTCATCAGTTCATGTGAGAGCCATGTCTGTTGACACTAGTGATGCTTACTTAGTACCACCTCCGACCGCACCTGAGGTCACTCCTACCTCTACACCACCTGTTGCGAGTACTTCTCGTGTGCCTGTACCTAGGATGACAGCTAGGATTTGTGTTCGGGATTTTCCCAGGGGACCACTCGCGCCGCGCGATAAGTCGCCAGTGACTGAGCCTGAGGTTCCAGTTGTCGAGCCGCCACAGAAGAGGCTTCGACCTTCTCATCTGGACTGGATGCCTCGAGTATTGAGTGAGTGGAGATCACTAGAGGGTATTCCCTCGACCTTTGAGTTTGGAGAGTCCTCCCACTCACCACCATCTGCATATCTCACTGGTGAGCCTCTGGAGCTCACTGTGCCTACCCTTGTGGCTGTGGTTCACACCATGTTTAGGATATCATCTAGCAGGAGCAGAGATGTGATGGAGTTACTGAGCGATGCCTCCCGTACTGATATGGATATGGCTATGCTCCATCAGAGGATGGATTTTGTGGAGACTCACCGTCTGACAGACTGGCAGAGTCTAGCATCCACCCGTGCACGCGTTGCAGCTTTAGAGAGGCGTGCTAGGGTGTCAGAGATTGTAGCTAGTGTGTGTGTGATGACTGCAGCAGTGATGGTTGCGGTTAGGATGTATTTCCCATGGTTCCGTTAGGACTATGTATGGCGGCTGTGCCTACATCATATTAGATTATTACTTTTGGGGAAATATATGTATGTATTAGTTATGGATTAGCTGTATGTTGGATGAAACTTTGTTAGTAAAATGGGTATATGTATAGGAAACCCATCATCTTTTGTATAACGCTAACCATCGATGGGTATATTAGAAATCCCATCTCATTTTGTACTAAACTCATGTAACAGCGTTTTGATCTCTAATATATAATGTATGCTTGGTTTACATCTCGTGTTCATTATGCTTATTATCAACCATGTTATTTCATCTTACAACTGTTGACTTGTGATTAAACCTATACTTTATCGACACTTTGTGACCAACTCTTGTAAACCCTGAAACATTTTACAGCTTGATGATCGATTATTCTTGAGAACCTCTGAAATTTACAGTGTTAAACGACAATGAAAAGAAATATGTATTGGACATTATATAATGACGCCTGGCCAACGTGATTATATTATGCTAGATACATGTGGGTGTTTCAAAGTCGTATGGCACGTGTTGTAAAATTCTATTCATTCATCTTTTCATGTCATTCATTTCTATCAAATGTGAATCTTTGATCTATTCACATTCAATATCTCAACATTAACACTCTGCATTTTATTCATCGCAGAGCTGAATCATGCCTCCCAAACGACGAGTCACTAGAACAAGTCAAAAGACGACTACGCCTCCACCACCACCACCCACCGAAACCACTGAACAAATGATCGCACGAAGAATAGCTGAAGGTATTGCTGAATATGAGGCAAGCCGTAGTTGTGAACCTGGAGCTAACAACAGTGGATCTACCCCTGTTAATACTGAGACACTCGTGAATGCTAGCCGAGAGTGTTCATACAAAACATTTCAGGCTTGTAAGCCGATTTCTTTTCGTGGCACCGAGGGTGCAATTGGTATGATTCACTGGATAGAGAAAACTGAGTCGGTATTGGATATTAGTGACTGTGCACCTGACTGTATGGTGAAGTATGCTACTTGCACTTTGGCTGACAAAGCGCTCACATGGTGGAACAGTCAGATTCAATCACTTGGTCGACCAGCTGCTTATTCAATGTCATGGGAAACATTTAAGAATTTGATGTTGGAAGAATTCTGCCCTCGCAGTGAGATGCAGAAAATAGAAACAGAGTTGTGGAACATCACCATGATTGGTGCCGATATTGCTGGGTACACCACTAAGTTTCAGGAGCTTGCACGTCTAGTGCCACATATGGTGACACCCGAGTATAAGCGTATTGAGCGCTACATATTCGGTCTAGTACCACAAATTCGCAGTCTGGTGACGTCATCTAAACCGGACACTTTCAGGAGTGCTGTTACTCTAGCACAAAGTTTGACCGATGAGGCAGTCAGGATGGGAAATCTGACTAAGAAAGCTGTGTCGGGAAAAAGTGAACCGAACAGTACTGATGTTAGTAGTTCTGGTGGTGCAAAGCGAAAGTGGAACGGTAGTGGTGCTGACCGTCAGGGTCAGCAGAACAAGAAATCTTCTGGAAATGCGAAAGCATATGTTGCCACTACCACCGAATCGAAACCATATTTGGGTAACAAACCCAAATGTGATAAGTGCAACCGACACCACGAAGGAGGGTGTGGGTATTGTGGAAACTGTAGGGCATGGGGACATAGAACCCGAGAATGCAAAACTAACCCTCCCCCACGGGCAAACACTGAACGTCAAAACCAGGGATGTTTTGAATGTGGTGAGCAGGGGCACTACCGCAACCGATGCCCTAAGCTCAACAACAACAACCAAAACCGCAACAACAACAACAATCGCGGTAACAACAATAACCGAGCCAACAATATCAACAATCAACCAGCTCAAGGAAGGGCATTTGTGATTGGAGCACAAGAGGCACGCCAGGACCCTAACACCGTCACTGGTACGTTTCCTGTCAACAATCATTATGCCTCTGTGTTAATTGATTCGGGTGCTGATTTAAGTTTTGTGTCTATTGAGTTTAGACCACTATTAGAACTTGAATCCCGTAAGTTAGACAACAAGTATACCATAGAATTAGCCGATGGTGAGTTGATCGAATCAGGAGAAATAGTACCGGGATGTACCTTGGAGTTAGAAGGTCATCTCTTCGAAATAGACTTACTACCGGTTAAGTTGGGAAGTTTTGACATTGTAGTCGGTATGGATTGGTTATCTAAGAACCGCGCTGAGATCATATGTCATGATAAGATGGTTCGCTTACCGTTACCGACAGGAGAAACACTTGTGGTTCAAGGTGAGAAACGAAAAAGTGCTACAAAAATGATTTCATGCTTGAAGGCCAGTAAGTATCTCCGAAAGGGATACCAAGCATTTTTGGCACACATTGTAGAAAAGAAAACTGAGGAGCGACGTATAGACGATGTGCCCATTGTACGCGACTATCCAGGAGTGTTCCCTGATGAGTTGCCGGGATTGCCACCCCCACGACAAGTGGAGTTTCATATTGACCTGGTGCCAGGAGCCGCACCTATCGCACGTGCACCTTATCGTCTAGCTCCCTCGGAAATGCAAGAACTATCCACACAACTGCAGGAACTTCTAGATTTGGGATTCATCCGTCCGAGCTTTTCACCTTGGGGAGCTCCGGTCCTATTTGTCAAGAAAAAGGATGGATCTATGCGGATGTGCATCGATTATCGAGAACTGAACAAGGTAACTATCAAGAACAGATACCCGTTACCACGCATTGACGATCTGTTTGATCAATTGCAAGGGTCGAGTTATTATTCAAAGATTGACCTACGATCTGGTTACCACCAACTCAAGGTACGAGAAGAGGATGTACCGAAAACTGCGTTTAGGACTCGATACGGTCATTACGAGTTTCTAGTCATGCCTTTTGGGCTGACCAACGCACCAGCAGTATTCATGGATTTGATGAACAGAGTATGCAAACCCTATTTGGATAAATTCGTCATTGTGTTTATTGACGACATCTTGGTATACTCACGATCGAAAGAGGATCACGAGCAACATCTGAAGCTTGTTCTCGAACTACTACAAAAAGAGAAGCTTTATGCAAAGTTCTCTAAGTGCGAATTTTGGATTCGAGAGGTTCAATTCCTTGGTCATGTGATAAATGACAAGGGAATTCACGTAGACCCATCCAAAATTGAGGCAATCAACAATTGGGAAGCACCGAAAACCCCAACTGAAGTACGACAATTTCTTGGTCTAGCGGGCTATTACAGGCGATTCATCGCAAACTTTTCAAAGATAGCCCAGCCACTTACCACATTAACTCAAAAAGACAAGAAATTTGAGTGGAATGAGAAACAAGAGAAGGCATTCCAACTATTGAAACAGAAACTGAGCAGCGCACCCATACTATCCCTACCTGAAGGAGTAGACAACTTTGTTGTTTACTGTGATGCTTCGCATCAGGGGTTGGGTTGCGTATTGATGCAAAATGAAAAGGTCATTGCTTATGCATCACGACAACTAAAAGTGCATGAGAAAAACTATACGACTCATGATTTGGAATTGGGAGCCGTTGTTTTTGCACTGAAGATCTGGAGACACTACCTATACGGTACAAAGTGTACGATCTTCACTGATCATAAGAGCCTACAACATATATTCGACCAAAAAGAACTTAACATGAGGCAACGACGTTGGGTCGAATTACTTAACGATTACGACTGTGAAATAAAGTATCACCCGGGTAAAGCTAACGTAGTAGCAGATGCCCTGAGTCGTAAGGAACGAATCAAACCTCGAAGAGTTCGAGCTTTGGGATTGACAATCCATTCGAATCTCATTACTCAAATTCGTGAAGCTCAAGAACTTGCTTTCACTCCCGAACGTCTTAAAGATGAATCCTTGAAGGGAATGGAAAAACAACTCGAGAAAAAGGACAACGGGGTGTTGTACTTCATGAACCGAATTTGGGTACCATGCGTAGAAGAGTTACGCAAGCTGATTTTGGACGAGGCACATAAGTCCAATTACTCAATACATCCTGGTGCAGACAAGATGTACCATGACTTGAAGGGCTTCTACTGGTGGCCTGGAATGAAACGTGACATCGCCACCTACGTGAGCAAATGCTTAACTTGTTCGAAGGTAAAGGTGGAATACCAAAAGCCGTCTGGACTTTTGCAACAACCTGAACTGCCCAAGTGGAAATGGGAGCAAATAACAATGGACTTCATTACGAAGTTACCTAGAACGGCGTCTGGAGCAAATGCCATATGGGTGATTGTCGATCGATTGACGAAATCAGCCCACTTTCTTGCTATTAAAGAAACGGATGGAATGGAGAAACTAGCAAAAATCTATATTAAAGAGATTGTTTCTCGGCATGGAGTGCCACTATCTATCATCTCTGATAGAGATGCACGATTCACTTCTCGCTTTTGGCAAACATTACAACAGGCAATGGGTACTCGACTTGATATGAGTACTGCCTATCACCCGCAGACTGACGGCCAAAGTGAGCGAACTATACAGACGCTCGAGGACTTGTTGCGAGCATGTGTGATAGACTTTGGAGGTAACTGGGATACCCACCTACCTCTAGCTGAATTTTCTTACAACAATAGTTATCACACGAGTATACAGATGGCACCATTTGAGGCGTTGTATGGACGTAAGTGCCGATCACCACTCTGTTGGGCAGAGTTAGACGACAGACAACTATCTGGACCCGAACTTGTCCAGGAAACCACTGACAAAATAACTCAAGTATTGAGCCGACTGAAAGCGGCACGAGATCGACAAAAGAGTTACGCTGATAACCGCCGTAAACCTCTTGAGTTTCAAGTAGGAGACAAGGTCCTACTCAAAGTATCTCCCTGGAAAGGAGTAGCACGATTTGGAAAACGAGGAAAGCTGAACCCACGATACATCGGACCGTTTGAAATCCTTGCTAGGGTTGGCCCTGTCGCTTATAAGCTCAAACTACCACAAGAGCTTAGTAGCATACACGATACTTTCCACGTTAGCAACCTCAAAAAGTGTCTTTCTGACGAAACACTTATCCTTCCTCCCGACAAAGTCTTCATTGACTCAAAACTTAACTTTGTGGAGGAACCTGTTGAAGTTATGGATTCTAAAACCCAGAAACTTCGACACAAACGAATCAAACTGGTTAAAGTTCGTTGGAACTCGAAACATGGCCCAGAGTTTACCTGGGAACGAGAGGATGAAATGCGAAAGAAATACCCCAACCTATTTGAGAGCGTGACCGAGACTCACGGCTCGACTTAAATCTCGGGACGAGATTTCACTAACGGGGGGAGAATGTGACACTCCTCCAAATTAGGTATATAATTATACTTAATTACATGCATTTCTTACGCTAATTCCCTGCATTTGTTTTAAACTAAACCTATGATGTGATATGAGTCTAGCGAGCCCAAAACACTAATACAAAAAGTATTACATGATACGTAGTTATTTATAAATTACGTACGAATGTATCGGAACGAAGCCGACAAAAATAATTAACCAGATTTGGTTATATGAAATAATTAATAATTCGATTATTAATTTCGAGAAATTATATATCTATAACATATAGATAAAATGGTTTAATTATACGTTTAACATAAAACGTATTATATAACGAACAGAAACAATTCTAAAAGGTACCTAAAAGGTCAAAATCTGAAAAGTGTTATTTTTCTAATATGTTTTCAAGTATTTAGAACATTACCTCAAAATATGAATTCGAAATTCAACTGAAATTTGGTGCTCAATTGAACGTGCGCAGTAAAATGTACAAAAATGTACAACTATCAAAAATAATGATAATCTCATTATTCTGAGAACATATTACGAACCAGGGAAGCATCTACAAAATGAAAATATAAAATGTTAAATTTTATATTGCTAAAATTATACCCGTACTTGAAATTGAGGTACCAAAAATGGGCTACCAACCTCAATTATTTGAGGTTACAGCAACCCATACTCGTTTAAATTATATACTCCCTCCTTCCCTTCGTCTGATCAACAACACCCACACACATCACCACCATTTTCTTTCTATTTTTCTTCTTTCTTTCTTTTCTTTGATTTGGAGGAACTCAAACAAGATCAGAAGCAAGAAACAGAGGCACAACATCATCATCATCCTCGTATCTTCATCATCATCGATCACCACCACCTTCACATTTCTCATTGTAAGGAAACTTTCATTTCCTTGATTTCTTTGCTAAAATTTCGTTATACAACTTGTTTATACATCATAATCTAGCTACATAACATCACAAACTCGAAGATTGACGATTGATTCTTGAAATGGGTTTTAAAAACCAAAACTATAAACCAAGAATCAACAAATGAAAACTTGTTAAAAATGTGGTAATAAGTTGATAAAATGACATAACTAGTTGATATAAACGTTTGGTACTATGATCTAAACAAGTTGGAAACAAAATCATCGAGTTTATTTATGCTCTGCACAAACAGAATCTGCAAAACCTTTGAATCCGGCGGATTCAAGCGAATCCGGCGGATTCCCAGCCGAAGCTCAGATGAATCCGGCGTATTCACGGGAATACGGCGGATTCCCATTACTAAACCAGTCGAATACGGCGTATTCCTTCGAATACGGCGTATTCCCACCTTTGACCCGCACACAAACCTTCGGCTAAAACGATGAACGAGTAAAAGACACGGGTGAATACGGCGGATTCAAATGAATCCGGCGTATTCACAAACCTTCACACGAAATACCTGTGAACACAAACGAATACGGCGGATTCATTTAAATCCGGCGTATTCCCGAACAAAAACGAAACCGTATGAAAACTAGGATGAATACGGCGGATTCACCCGAATCCGGCGTATTCCGACTTCTGACTTGAATCCGGCGGATTCCACTGAATACGGCGGATTCCCGTGTCTAGTCAACAATCTGACTTTTATTTTAAAACATAAACGCTTCCGTTCACGATTCCAATTATACGATACATTTACGAGACATTGTAAACTATTAATAAAACATTAATGTGATATATCCGAGACACGGACTTTGGACTTATTTAATTCGTACGAACAATAATATATATATATATGCGAGAATATATATATGCAACTATATAAGTATATATGTATAAATGCTTACACATTCGAATGATTTGACAAACAAGCAAAACTTGGGAAAATATTATTTATTTTCAAACAACAATCATCAACGACATACACAAACTTAAGAAATTGATAATTTCTTTAAACAAACAAATTATTAACGTAAGTAAATAAAGTACTTATAGTTAATACATTATTGTGTATAGGTTGACTACGTTTGGGCTACGCTATCTTATCTCGCTAGCATTTACATCCGAGCACCTACTGTGAGTTCACAAACCCCTTTTCAATGTTTTAATGTTTTAAAACCTCGGGGTGGAAAACATAGAAATCGTATGTATATTTGCATGCGACAACTGTTTGAATACTTGATGTATTTACTTAAACTATTGATGAAATGAGATTTCATGTTGTGACTGATTAAATATTGTACGTATTTGCTTAAACTGTTTATGAAGGGGTACTTCATACTTGAACTATTTGTGAAAGGGTATTTCACACAACTATCTGAACTATGTTTTTATGAAATGTTTTTCATAACTATTTTGGGAATTTAGGCAACGAATCTTGGTACAGATCTAGGCTGAACGATGTAGTGCATAAAAGACCTTATGGCTACAGACTATAACCATTAGCTAGGTGACTCTAGCCACTGAGTATACGGATAGTACTATCGCCGTGACGACCCTCCTACGGATTTGGGAGCGTATACTTAATTGTCCAGCATGGCAAACAACAACAGATTAGGGTTGTGGTTTGGTTATAGGGTTAGATCGGGTTACCTTACTTGACAGGTTTAGCTCACCTTTCAAGGGATCACCGTCTAAATATTCCCACAAAACTATTGTTTAGGAAGTGATTTCCTACGTACACTGATTTGGAAATGTTAATCTTTATCTAGGTTAACCTGTGTTTCCTACTAATGACTGAATTAGGAAATGTTATCTCTTGATTGAAATAACCTGTGTTTCCTATTACAACTACAACTGATTTGGGAAATGTTATTTGTTAATAACTTGTGTTTCCTACTTGATAAACAACACTTATTGGAAATGTTATTCTTAAATGTTTAACTTGTGTTTCCTACATAACGAATAAACTTGTGAATTCACTCAACAATTTTGTTGACGTTTTACTCTATGTTTTTCAGGGAATTAGCAGCGTAAGTAAGATCTGCATGCATTATCAGGACGGACTACCCTGGACTTGTTAGGATGCCACTACTTTTGGGACACTTGGATTTCCTCTGTATAACTGCAATTATTGCAGTCATACCTATGAAATCTACTTTTGATATTATGTATTTTATGAAATACTGATTTCAACTACTACTATTACTGTTATCACTTCTCAAGTGGTAATCATTTGTAAAACTTTAACTAATGGCATCTTAATCTATTTCGTTCTGCGATAATCATATGCTCTGAGTATGTATGTAACTGTTGGTTGTTTTACTGCTCACACCCCCGCCACGTCACTAAGCTTCCGCAAATCACTCTACGTAATTGTAATTACCGTTTGGTGGGGTGTGACACTTCCTCCACTGCACATCACCCCGTCCCTCCTTCACTTTGCCAGAATCTTATTCTGAGAGTCGTCGACATCAGTTAGGCCAGCAGCAAACACCATTATTTCAGGTTTGTTTTTGGTGGTCGTTTATTTTGTTATTCATACTAGTTTAGGACCCGCTAATTCGCGGAATCGTCCATGAAAAATATTTAATTACCCGTATCCATAGCTGTATAATTGTTATTATTATTTTGAGTTTTATATACTATATATACAACATTTTATATATATAATAAGATATTGTACACATCAACCGGTGAACCTTATACCATACGCTATTATATTTGGATTTTCATGATTATTATATTTTAATTTTATATGATATGAAAACATGAAATTGTTCGTTATCTTGAACATACCGAAACTTTGAATTAATTAATTAAAAAGTTAAATTGTTAGCTTTAAGATTTCAAATCTTGTAATTTGGTATCGTTTTTTTTTTTCGTGTTTCAAATTTGCGTCGTATTTTCAATATCTAAATATTTTTGTTTCGTCAAAGTTACATACATGAGGATAACCGAAAAACCCGCCAATAAATATGAAAAATCGATGGATAATACTAAAAGGGTACCCAACAGGTATTGGGCCGGGTATTAGTAAGAATATTCTAAGCCAGTATGTATACAGATACACTAAAACACATCGGAAACCGACCTGTTGGCATCCATAATCCAAGCATTGTAAATTAAAAATTGATAAAATAATTCAAATGAGCCGGTAGTATGTGTACAAATACACTAAAATCCGCCGGAACCCGACCCGTGGGCATCCATGATTCAAAAATTGTAAATTAGAAATTGATAAAAGGATTCAAAAAAGTAGGTCGTATAAGAATTTAAATCACTGGGCGATGGAATGAAGTTATTAATTTTTTGGAATTGAAAATAACTTATTGGCCAGTTTCATAATTTTAATTGCTAATGATCACATCATCAAAGCCACAATTTACAATTTTAAACCCGTGTATAGATAAATGAATACGATTAGTTAATTAAACCATTGATAAAATCTAAGCATTGACGAAAATTATTGGTAGATCTAAATTTACATGTCCAAATATAGACCTAAAAATGTGATTAGTAGATGTAAAAAATTTATTGGATGAGATTATTAGAGAGAAAAAATTCAACCAATGAGATAAGCATGTCTATTTTTAAATTAATATAATTAGGCTTAATAGTCATTGATTAAGGAATCAATAAATCTTAATGTTAACAAAGTTTTCGTAGGAAAAGTTAATGTTCTTATTATGAATAATTAACATATTAAACATTCAATTTTACATTTATAATAAAAAAATGTTCATGGGTTAGTAACCAAAACTTTATCCAAGCTAAAATTGACATTATGAATGTGTTTTTACTTTTTAGTATATGTATAGAAAAACCCATGTTTAAAAATTGATAAAGTCGAATGGGGATGAAACCCCCTGTAAATAAGTGAATTATATATTTAACGTTTTTAAAACTATCTAAATATTAATTAAAGAAAACTTGTCCTATGAAAATTTTTGTTAAAATTGAGACCTATTAACCAATCAAATGCTTAAATTTCACTAAAGTTTCATTTAACCAATCAAATGTAATAATTTATCTAAAAAATCTGTTTGAAAAATGAAATCTTATTAATTAATTAATATATAATAAACATATTCTTTTACCGTCGAAATTAAAATACTTTAGGTTTCGCTATACTTCACGATTCCTTAATATATAATAAACATATTCTTTTACCGTCGGAATTAAAATACTTTAGGTTTCGCTATACTTCACGATTCCTTCAAGATAGTTAATAAGTATTAATATTAATAATATTATATCAATATCAACATCTAATATATTATTATTAATATATTATTATAATTAAATAAAATAAACTATGCTATTAAAACGTACGAAGAGTAAAATTTATTTCATGTCATCTTCTATTAACTAATTTGATAAGTATTTAATTATTATTATAACTAAAACTCACGTACACAATGAATAAATATAGGTATTAATTTGAAATGTTTTCTTATTATTTTAATATCATATAACTAATTATTATTTAAATAATTATTTTAAAAACCTATATATTGAAATTAAAAATCAATAATAATAAATATTTTTGACATTTTACATCCATCATCTATACACTTAGAAACTGTCAAAATTTTGACAATTTTCGATCGATCTTATGACTGTCAAAATTGGAAGTTTCGACGTCATCATTGGTATGGACTGGTTGTCCAAACACCGCGCTGAAATCGTTTGTTATGATAAAGTTGTCCGAATTCCTCTCGCCGCCGGTAGAACTTTGCTCATACAGGGGGAGACCGGTGAGACGAGACTAAACATCATCTCTTGCTTGAAAACTCGAAAATTTCTGAAAAAGGGTTATCCCGCAATCCTCGCGCACATCATGGAGAAAAAGTCGGAGGATAAGCGACTTGAAGATATGCCTATCGTTCGATACTTTCCAGAAGTCTTTCTCGAAGAACTACCTGGTCTACCACCGCCAAGACAAGTTGAGTTCTCAATCGATCTCGTGCCAGGTGCTGCACCTGTGGCCCGAGCACCATATCGCTTACCCCCATCAGAACTTCAGGAGTTGTCCACCCAATTACAGGAACTCCTGGAAAGAGGATTCATTAGATTGAGTTCTTCGCCTTGGGAGCTCCGGTTTTATTTGTTAAAAAGAAAGACGGTTCATTCAGAATGTGTATCGACTACCGAGAGTTGAACAAGTTAACCGTCAAGAACCGATATCCACTTCCTCGTATCGATGACGTGCTTGACCAACTTCAAGGATCGAGTTTTTATTCGAAGATTGATCTTCGGTCAGGTTATCACCAGCTATGTGTTCGAGACACCGATATCCCAAAAACTGCTTTCAAAACCCGTTATGGGCATTACGAATTCCAGGTGATGTCATTCGGTCTAACCAACGCACCGGCTGTATTCATGGACCTTATGAATCGGGTGTGCAAACCTTATCTCGACAGGTTTGTCATTGTCTTCATTGACGACATTCTCATATACTCGCGCAATGAACAAGAACACGTGCAACATCTCAAAACCATCCTAGAACTACTTAGACACGAAGAACTTTATGCTAAATTTTCTAAGTGTGAGTTCTGGATGCAAACCGTTCAATTCCTTAGTCATGTTATCGATAGTCAGGGAATTCATGTTGATCCGTCAAAAATCGAGGCTATCAAGTGCTGGCAAGCACCTACCACACCGACCGAAGTACGACAATTCTTAGGACTTGCTGGGTACTATCGGAGATTCATTGAAAACTTCTCGAAAATAGCTCAACCACTCATGACACTGACTCAGAAAGACAAAAAGTTCGATTGGACTGATAAACAAGAGTCAGCATTTCAACTTCTGAAACAAAAGCTTTGCAATGCTCCTATTCTATCATTACCCGAAGGCACCGATGACTTCATGGTATACTGCGATGCTTCTCACCAAGGTCTCGGTTGCGTTCTGATGCAACGGAACAAGGTCATTGCCTACGCCTCACGACAGCTGAAAATTCACGAAAGGAACTACACCACTCATGATCTCGAACTTGGAGCTGTCGAATTCGCTCTCAAAATTTGGAGACATTATCTTTACGGCACTAAGTGCACAATCTTTACCGACTACAAAAGTCTCCAACACATATTCGATCAAAAGGATCTCAACATGAGGCAACGTCGATGGGTCGAATTGCTTACCGATTACGAATGCGAAATCAAATACCATCCAGGGAAGGCAAACGTTGTTGCCGATGCCCTCAGTCGAAAAGAACGGTCGAAACCACTTCGAGTCCGAGCCCTCAGTATGACTATTCATAATGATCTAAACATTCAGATTCTCGCTGCTCAACTCGAAGCTCTCAAACCTGATAATGTCAAAAATGAAGCCTTGCGAGACATGGATAAACAATTCGAAACAAAATCCAATGGGGTCAAATACTTCTCTAATCGAATCTGGTTGCCTAGTTTTAGGAACCTACGAGACTTGGTGATGGATGAAGCTCACAAGTCCAAATATTCTATTCATCCGGGATCCGACAAAATGTATCATGGCATCAAGGAACTCTATTGGTGGCCAAACATGAAAGCCGAAATAGCCACATACGTCTGCAAGTGTCTTACTTGCTCGAAAGTCAAAGCCGAATATCAAAAACCTTCTGGTTTACTCCAACAACCCAACATTCCTGAATGGAAATGGGAACAAATCGCCATGGATTTCATAACCAAACTACCAAAGTCATCGAGCGGTTGTGATACCATTTGGGTGATCGTCGACCGTCTCACGAAATCTGCTCATTTCCTTGCAATCAAGGAAACCGACAAAATGGAACGCCTCACTCGAATCTATCTGAAGGAAATCGTAACTCGACACGGCGTTCCCATCTCAATTATCTCTAGTAGAGATAGTCGTTTCACATCTCACTTTTGGCAATCACTTTAGAAATCGTTGGGTACTCGTCTGGATATGAGTACTGCATACCACCCTCAAACCGACGGCCAAAGTGAACGAACAATTCAAACATTGGAAGACATGCTACGAGCCTGCGTGGTTGACTTTGGTGTAAACCGGGAAAAACATCTACCGTTGTGCGAGTTTTCATACAACAACAGTTATCATACCAGCATTAAGGCTGCACCTTTCGAGGCACTGTACGGTCGTAAGTGCCGCTCACCTATCTGTTGGACCGAAGTGGGAGACAGTCAACTCACTGGTCCTGAACTTATACACGAAACAACCGAGAAAATCTTCGAGATTCAAAACAAACTCAAAGCCGCACGTGATCATCAGAATAGTTATGCTGACGTGAGACGCAAACCACTTGAGTTCCAGGTTAGGGATCGAGTGCTCTTAAAAGTATCACCTTGGAAAGGCGTAATCCGATTCGGCAAACGCGGGAAGTTAAATCCCAGGTACAATAGACCATTCGAGATCCTCGAAAGGATTGGTCCAGTGGCATATCGATTACAGCTGCCATCCGAGCTCAGCAGCGTGCATCCACTTTTCACATTTCTAACTTGAAGAAATGCCTGTCTGATGAGACACTTATTATTCCACTCGATGAAATTCGTATTGACGACAAGCTTCACTTTGTTGAAGAACCCGCTGAAATCATGGACCGTGAGGTCAAACAACTCAAACAAAGTCGTATTTCCATCATAAAGGTCAGGTGGAATTCGCGGCGTGGTCCGGAATTCACTTGGGAACGGGAAGACCAAATGCGACTCAAGTATCCTCAGTTATTCACTGACGCTACTTCAAACACGACTTCGAACTAAATTTCGGGACAAAATTCTTCTAACAGGGGGAGAATGTGACACCCGCCAAATTAGGACTAGTAATTAATGCCTAATCAACTGATAATACATGTAATTAGTTCTGTGTTAGGCTAATTAATGTATCAATAATATATATTGTTGAATATATACAATTATCCGATTTGATTAAATCGTACGCAATTTAAATCGAATGCAATTCGGTTCAATTTAATTCGGACATTGGTGAACCATTTTATTAAATAAAATACCATTATTTAATAACACTATTATATCCAAAATATTATTTTGATAATATTTCAATTCTAACTTGTATCGTACAAACAATGACTACACAATTAAAATATTAAACGCGCACACAATCAAAATAAAGTTAAGTTATATTTATAACTCAATTATAAAGTATTTGATGAAATACTTCAATAAAAATACCGAATAATTATTCGTGTTTTAAAATGTATAACGATCGGGGAAACGAACACCGCACGGAGCGTAATCGCAGGGAACGAAAAATGGGTGAAGCCCACACCCGTGGACCCCACCCAAACCGGCCCAAAAAGGGGAGGGAACCCCTCCCCACTTTTCATTTCCATCACCATCATCTTCTAGCTTTCTCTCTCTCTCTCTCTCTTTCCCCTCTCAAAAAGTCACCACCACACCACCATCTTAATTCACAAAATAACACCACCAAACGAACATAAATCTTCTCGTCCCTTTGGAGAAAAAGATTCACCGCGTCACGATTTACGTTCCTATCTTTTCGGATTCTCCCGGTGTTAACTTGTAAGATTCCCGACAAATCCCGAAAACTCTTAAATTTCATTTACTTTACTTGAAAGTTGTTTAGTTAAGCTTGAAATGTCCAAATATGGGTTGGGTAAAAGAATCGGACCAAACGGTCACCGGAAAACTCGTTTTCGACTCAAAATCCGACCAACAGACGTAAGTGTCGCATGGACCGAAAACAGTGCAACGTCACTTCATGCGACACTTAAGTGTCGCACTAAGTGTCGCTAAAAGCCCTAATCTTGCGTCACTTGCTTAAGTGCCGCATAAAACCCTCTTTTTGCGTCACTGCCTAAGTGACGCAAATTCAATACCCGACACTCCTAGCGGCACTTGTTTAAGTGTCGCCTATAATTGAAATCTGATTTCATGCGACACTAGCCCTAATGACGCATGACCCTGATACCGACACTGACACCCGACACTTCCTTAAGTGTCGCCCTCTGTGCGTCACTTCTACAAGTGACGCCAATAAGTCAAAAGTTACCATTTTATGCGACACTTCCTGAGTGTCGCCTGAACCCTAAGTGTCGCTATAAGTGACGCTAAAAACAGAAAGTTTACAACTCTTTTTCACACTAAGTGTCAAACTTATATAACCTCAAACACTTATACGATACGACTTATAGAACCCTTTGGGACGTACTTTTTAGTATAATACTTCAAATATCATGATAATAATGTCGAGATTATTATTACAAATGTGACAATCCTCCAATTAGGGTATTTACTTAGCCTAATTTCATGCATTACCTAGAGTAATTCCCTGATTAGTGAATTCAAACTATTCTGTGTATAAGTTTTTGTGAAACTTACTATGTGTTATGTGATGTATTTGACAGTAGTTACATGTGTATATATATAATTACGTACGAAATAAATATATCAAACTATATGAATTGAACACGATAATATTGGTGATACAAAATAATTAATAATTCGAAAATTATTAATTACAACTATTATAGAATTATATTATTGATGTAATATAATAAAATATACGTTTTATAATAAACGTATTAAACCGCGAATAATAAAGTTCCAAAATGAACTTTGAAAATACTTTTGAATAATTTTTAGTTTGAAATTATTACATAAAAGTATTACAACGAAAAGAAAACGAAAGATTTAGACGATTTTGGTTACGCGTTACACGAACAGAAACAATTTTAAAACGCGCCTAGAGATTCCAAATAATAAAAGTATTATTTTGTAAGTTACTGTTTTAATGTGTAGAACATTACTTCAAAATATGATTTCCGAATTTAACTGAAATCTGGCACGCGTTTTACTTGTACAGTACTTTTGCTGTAAATAATTATAAGATACTTTTGACAAAGTATTTCGAATATATAATTATCAATTACTGAGTTTAAAACAATGAGAAACAAAACGCTAAATTTTATTATAAATAAAGTACCACAAATTATACCCGTACACGAAATTAACGGGCTAAAAACTACCAATATTGCACAAACAAAAATATCTGGCGACAGATTTTGTTCGCTCCATACTCACGTTTGAAATCTTCACCTCCAATAATACACTTCACCAATAATTTTGATCTTCACAATTACACATACACAACCCATTCACTGATTTCTTTCTTTGGTTCTCTGTGATCTTCAAACAACAATAGCAGAGGCAGCAAACAAGCAGCAGCAACTCCACCTTCATCTTCATCACCCTTCACTCTCTTCACAAAAATCACACAAATCAAAACCACAACAAAATGGTCTCTTGATCTTCATTATCATCATCGTTCATCATTATCATCATCAACATCAGAAATCATCATCATTAAACCATTGTGAGGATTCAAAACTATAAATTTCATATTTTTACATTTTTATAATCTTTGAATTTTGTTGATGATTGTTGTTAAAAACTTGTTATAATGTGTTATTATGTTGTTATACTGATTGTATGTAACTTAGAACACGTTAAAATGGTGTTAAAATACCCAAAAATGGGATTTAGTTTTGTACAGAGCTGATGAACACGAAGATGAACAGTACCATTTCAAAATGACGCGATCGCGTCATTTTATGAGTAAATTCAGTGTTTTTCGAAAACCATATCACGCGATCGCGTGATAAAACCTTTTGAGCCGATCGCGTCACTTTTTCCACACTTCAACCGATCGCGTGAAAACCCTTGTTGCCCGATCGCGTGACTTCTTCACCCGATCGCGTCATTTTCAGTTCACACGATCGCGTCACTTGAATCAACCGATCGCATCATTTTTCACTTCACGCGATCGCGTGATTATCTGGACACATCCACGCGATCGCGTCATTCTTCAAAGATCCGAAAGTTCAGTAACGTAATCTGGTATTTACAAGAACAAGTTATAACCAAATTAATAAATGACAACTATATTTGTACAAGACTTAGGGACATTTTGGACACGACAAAACTTCGAGACAATTACAAAACATATATATATACAAACGAACGGACAATATATCTATAACGAGACATATAAAATGGAACGATTTAATTATCTAGTACAAACTATAAACGACAACAAAGTTTAATTCGCGACAAATTATATATTTAAATAAATACAAAACTTATTCAAGTGTATTTATATATATATAGTCGATATAACAAAGTTATTTTAAATAACTATTATAATTATGTTTTGAAAACATAATCGACAACAATGACAACTACATTTATATCTATGGATATTAACAATGACGACAACTAATATATATATTAGAATATATATATTCAACTAATATGTATATAAATATACATACTTGAACTTAACGACTAATTGAAACGCAAACCTCACCAGCAACTGAAATATTATAAACATTTCAATTTAACAAATAATCCACATACTTATACAAGTATTATTATTTGCGTCTAGGTATTTGAGGACGCGCTTGGATTGTTTGGTTAGCTTTATTTTGCTGAAGACTTGCAAACAGTGAGTTCACAGCCCCTAACTTTTATTGTTTTAAATGCTTTTAAAACCAGGGGTGGAAAACATAGTACAATGTGATAACATGCTATATGCTTTATTGTATTGTGTTGCATGCTATTACGTGAACTGATTAACATGATCATATTCATGCTATTAAACTTGGATTGTTAATATGAAAGGTGTTCATATTATATTGTTGAACTTGAACTATTTCTATAAAATGTTTTCATATTGAATTAACTGGAATTAATTATATGAAACGTTTTCACAACATTTGGGAATAAGACAGCAGATCTTGGTACGATCCTAGGTTTACGCGAGGTAGTTGTAGTGCACATAAGTCCCAGTGCTTACAACCTATAACCATTAGCTAGGTGACTCTAGCCACTGAGTATACAGATAGTACTATCGATTTGACAACCCTCCCAGGATATTACTCGTTGGTCATTCCAACCACATCGACGATAGTCGTAACGAGGAGTGTATACTTAAGATGTTACTGAGGCAACAACAAAACAACTAGTCGTGGTTTGGTTATAGTACTAGTGTCGTTACTTTAACTCTAAAGGTTTAGCTCACCTTGGAGGGATTATAGTCTATATTTCCCACATTTACAACTAAACAACTAAACAACAATTTGATTTGGGAAGGGTATTCCCTGTGATGACTAATAGGACAGGTGTTCCTTGAGAGACTATTACTAGGAAACGTTTACCTTAAATGGTTAAACTTGGTTTCCCACAAAACAACTATTTATAGGAAATGTTTACTTGATTGATAAACCTGTATTTCCTGCAACAACTATTATTGGAATGTTTACCTTATTGTTAAACTTGTATTCCTGTTAACTATCTATTGGAAAATGTTTGCTTGATTGCTAAACCTGATTTTCCTTAACTATTGAAATGGATATGTTTACTTATTTGATAAACCTGTATATCCTGCAACTACTTGCTAGGAAATGTTTATGATTAAACTTGTGTTTCCTACACTGCTATTATTATTGTAAGAATGACATTCTTACATATTTAGGAAATGTTTTCTTTAATTAGAATACTTGTGTTTCCTACTTACATATAAATATTATGTTTGTGTACATGAATGATTTATACAAAACTAAACCTGTGAATTCACTCAACATTCAATGTTGACAGTTTACTATGTTTTTCAGGGAATTAGGACTCAGGTACTCCTGCATGCATAAAGGACGTAGGCAACCTGACTATTTATGATGCCACTTTTGGGACACATGGATTTCCTTTGTATTATCAATTCCATTGATTATACTTATGAAATCCCTCTTTTATAAATATGTATTTTCAAATACTTAAGTTGTCTTCGACAACCTTACTTATGTACGACTTTATAAGTCGTATCTTTTGTAATAACTTTAAACTTATGGCATCTTAAATATATATGTATGTTCTGTATGATCATATACTCTGATACAATGAATGCACTATCGAATCTGTCCGCCCTCAATGCTTAAATATTATTAAAATGCTTCCGCTAATCAAATAAAAGCTTCCGCTAAACTGTTATTAAACACGATTACCGTTTTGGGGGTGTGACAGAGATTGGTATAAGAGCTACAGGTTAT
This sequence comes from Helichrysum umbraculigerum, assembly GCA_949592205.1. Taxonomy (NCBI): domain Eukaryota; kingdom Viridiplantae; phylum Streptophyta; class Magnoliopsida; order Asterales; family Asteraceae; genus Helichrysum; species Helichrysum umbraculigerum. Next base: position 29,553,271 of record CATIUR010000007.1, on the reverse strand, counting down.
AGAGAACTAGAAGTCTTTAAGTGACTGAAAACCTTAGAGACCTAGACTATAGCCTTGGCTAACACATTTCAGCATTCATACTGTTGCATACGTCTGACACGTCACACACGTTTCTTTGACTAGGCATGTCGAGACACGCACCTATTCACATCAGTGATTCTGATACTGAGGAGGATCCCATGGAGGGACCATACGATGGGATTCCTACAGCAGTGTCTGAGGAGGTTTACCCACCTACATTTCCTAGAGATACTTCAGATGGTTCGATAGCCACACCACCATTACCATCCACTGATCCTGCTATCCATATGTTAGGATCTATGTCTATGTCTAGACGCCACCTTATTGGAGAGCCTGATTTTAGGCCTATACCTAGGAGGACACCGCTGTCGTGTGTCAGGGATTTTCCCATAGGACCCTCATCATCTCGCGGCAAAGAGCCGATGGTTGAGGAGCGAGAGATCCGCTGTGATCAGCAGACACCGAGAGCTAGGGTTCCGCATCTGGACTGGATGCCACGCATTTTACGCCATTGGAGGATCATTGAGAGGATTCCTTCCACCTATGAGACTCGGGAGTCATCTCACACACCGACATCTCTACATTTGACCGAGGAGCCTCTGGAGCTTACGGTCCCTACTGTGGTCGCCGTTATTCGTACCTTGCTGGGATTTCATTTTGGTACGCAGTCTGCCCTCCGAGTTATGCGCAGTGACACCTCTCGTCTTGACGATGATGTGCTGGCGATATATGGACGCCTTGCGACTTCTGAGTTGCATATTGAGGTAGACAGGGAGTCTGCCGATGCTACTAGAGCACGTCTGATCCGACTGGAGCGTCGTTTGGAGAATATAGGTGCTGCAGTTGGTTTATGTGTGTTGATGGTTGCTGTTAGGATGTTTGTGGGATGGAGTCTACCGTATTTCTTTTAGACCGTATGTATGATGTATTAGGACTATAGTTATAATGTATTTGGGTTGACTTTTGACTAGATGGATGTATAGGTTAAATCCGTCATGTTTGATCCAATGGGTATCTTTGGTAGTAAATCCCATCTTTGTACAAAACTTATGTAACAACAATTAACCCATGATCATGATATATATAACTTATGTTTGGTTTACATTATTACATACATTGTGAATGATATCAATTGGTGATTGACTTCATACTATATTTACATTTATCACTTACTTTATGAGTGATGACTTGATTAGATATCTTACGAGTGTTTCTTGTGTGTGATTAGGACTGAATCATGCCGCCTAAACGTAGAAATACCAGGAACAGCCAACGAAACCCCACACCACCTCCTGCTGTTGAGGAGACTACTGAACAAATGGTTAACCGAAGAATTTCTGAAGCACTTGCTCAGTATGATACTGACCGAAACCGTAGCGGTAGTAGAGAAACCGAACCAAACGCATCAGGTAGTAATCCTGAGAGCACTCATAAGGGATGTTCATATAAGACATTCCTAGCTTGTAAACCGAGTCATTTCCGTGGTACTGAGGGTGCCATTGGAATCATCCATTGGATAGAGAAAATGGAGTCTGTGATAGAAATTAGCAAGTGTGCCCGTGAAGATATGGTCATGTATGCTACATGCACGTTTAGTGATAAGGCTTTGACTTGGTGGAACGCCCAAAAGCAAGCAATGGGTCGTCCAGCCGCTCATTCAATGTCTTGGGAAACTTTGAAAACTATGGTCATGGAAGAGTTTTGTCCCCGCAGTGAGCTGCAGAAGATTGAGTCTGAACTCTGGAACATTGCTATGGTTGGTGCTGATATCACAGGATATACCACCAGATTTCAAGAACTGGCACGCCTTGTACCTCACATGGTCACTCCTGAGTACAAGCGCACTGAAAGGTATATCTGGGGTCTAGTGCCGCAAATTCGAAGTTTGGTAACATCAGCGAATCCTGCTACTTTTAAGATTGCTGTGGAACTAGCACAGCGTTTGACTGATGAAGCAGTAAGGATGGGGAATCTTACTAAGAAAGCTGATACTGGAAAGGTTGAATCCAGCAATGCTGATGCTGGGAAAGGAAAACGCAAGTGGAATGACCGTCAGGGTCACAAGAATAAGAAGCAAGCTAGTACCACGAAAGCCTACGTTGCCACTACTGCTGAACAAAAGACTTACATGGGGAGTAAGCCCAAGTGTGGCAAGTGTGAACGTCACCATGATGGTGACTGTACTTTCTGTGGGAATTGCAAACGCTGGGGGCATTTGGCCCAATACTGTAGAGCGAACCCTACCACTCAAGTAAATAAGGATCGACCAGCAAATGGATGTTTCGAATGTGGCGAGCAAGGTCATTTCCGAAACAAGTGCCCTAAACTGAACCGTGGTAACCAAATCAATCAGAACCGCCCTGCAAACCCGAACAACAACAATAATCGTGGGAACGCCAACAACCAGCCAGCTAGGGGTCGTGCATTTGTCGTTGGAGCGCAAGAGGCACGCCAGGACCCTAACACTATCACTGGTACGTTTTTAGTTAACGATCATTATGCATCCGTATTATTTGATTCTGGAGCCAATTTGAGTTTTGTGTCTAAGGACTTTAGACCACTATTAGACGTTAGATCTCGTAAGCTAGACAACAAGTACACCTTAGAACTAGCCGATGGTAGGTTGATTGAATCAGGAGAAATAGTACCAGGATGTACCCTAGCATTGGAGGGTCATATTTTCAAAATAGACTTACTACCGGTTGAGTTGGGAAGTTTTGACATCGTAGTCGGTATGGACTGGTTGTCGAAAATTCGTGCAGAGATAGTTTGCTTTGATAAAATGATACGTATACCATTGTCAACTGGAGAAACTTTGGTGATACAAGGAGATAAGAGAACGAGCACCGTCAAAACAATAAGTTGTTTGAAAGCTTGTAAATATCTCCGCAAGGGATATCCAGCATTTTTGGCGCATGTTGTGGAAAAGAAACCTGTAGAGAGACGCTTAGACGATATACCTGTAGTACGAGACTATCCGGGAGTGTTTCCTGATGATCTTCCAGGATTACCACCTCCGCGACAAGTCGAATTTCGCATCGATCTGGTGCCTGGAGCCGCACCAATCGCTCGCTCACCTTATCGTCTAGCTCCATCAGAAATGCAAGAACTGTCTACACAGTTGCAAGAGCTTTTAGACTTAGGATTCATCCGACCGAGCTTTTCACCTTGGGGAGCTCCGGTTTTGTTTGTCAAAAAGAAAGATGGATCTATGCGCATGTGCATTGACTATAGAGAGTTGAATAAAGTAACTATCAAGAACCGATATCCGTTACCTCGCATTGACGATCTATTTGATCAGCTACAAGGATCAAGTTACTACTCGAAGATCGACCTTCGTTCTGGTTACCATCAACTGAAGGTTCGAGAAGAGGATGTGTAGAAGACAGCGTTTAGGACTCGTTATGGTCATTATGAGTTCCTAGTTATGCCGTTTGGATTGACTAACGCGCCGGCAGTATTCATGGATCTCATGAACCGAGTGTGCAAACCTTACTTAGATAAGTTTGTCATTGTGTTCATTGATGATATTTTGATTTACTCAAAGACGAAAGAGGATCACGAACAACATTTGAAACTTATCCTCCAACTACTTGAGAACGAGAAGCTGTATGCTAAATTCTCCAAATGCGAATTTTGGATTAGAGAGGTTCATTTCCTAGGTCACGTGATCAACGACAAGGGAATTCATGTGGACCCATCTAAAATAGAGGCGATTAAGAACTGGAAAGCACCGGAAACTCCCACAGAAATTCGACAATTTCTTGGTTTGGCTGGCTATTATCGACGATTTATAGAGAACTTTTCAAAGATAGCCCAATCACTCACCACCTTAACTCAGAAGGATAAGAAATTCGAATGGGGAGAGAAACAAGAGAACGCCTTCCAACTATTGAAACAAAAGTTGAGCACCGCACCGATTCTATCCTTACCTGAGGGAACAGAGAACTTCATTGTTTATTGTGACGCCTCACATCAAGGATTAGGTTGTGTTCTCATGCAAAACGACAAAGTTATTGCTTATGCATCTCGTCAATTGAAGATTCACGAGAAGAACTATACGACTCATGACTTAGAGTTGGGAGCCGTCGTTTTTGCATTGAAAATTTGGAGACACTACTTATATGGCACAAAGTGTACAATTTTCACTGACCACAAGAGTCTACAACACATATTCGACCAGAAAGAACTCAACATGAGACAGAGACGTTGGGTCGAATTACTGAATGATTACGACTGTGAGATTAAATACCATCCGGGCAAGGCTAATGTAGTAGCAGATGCCTTGAGTCGTAAAGAGAACATTAAGCCTCGCAGAGTTCGAGCCTTAGTGTTAACAATTCACTCTAATCTCATTACTCAAATTCGCGAAGCGCAACAATTAGCTTTCACCGCCGAACGCATGAAAAATGAATCCCTGAGGGGAATGGAGAAACAGCTTGAAACAAAAGAGAATGGAGTTTTATACTTCATGAATCGAATTTGGGTACCGTGCGACGATGAACTCCGTAAGCTGATATTGGACGAAGCTCACAAGTCCAACTACTCGATTCATCCTGGTGCAGACAAGATGTACCAAGATGTGAAAGGTTTCTATTGGTGGCCTAATATGAAGAGAGACATCGCTACTTATGTCAGCAAATGTCTAACTTGTTCAAAGGTCAAGGTTGAGTATCAAAAACCTTCAGGACTTTTGCAACAACCAGAGATGCCACAATGGAAATGGGAGCACATAACAATGGATTTTATCACAAAGCTACCAAAGACATCAACTGGTGTTGATTCAATTTGGGTGATTGTCGATAGACTGACGAAATCAGCCCACTTCATTGCTTTCAAAGAGACTGACAAACTCGAGAAACTGGCAAAGATCTATATCAAAGAAGTCGTTTCTCGGCACGGTGTGCCACTATCGATTATATCTGATAGAGATAGCAGATTCACATCTCGCTTCTGGCAAACACTACAACAGGCCCTAGGTACTCGACTCGATATGAGTACGGCCTATCATCCGCAAACAGATGGCCAGAGTGAACGAACGATTCAAACGCTCGAAGATTTGTTACGAGCATGTGTGATTGACTTTGAAGGAAGTTGGGATACTCATCTCCCATTAGCTGAGTTCTCCTACAACAATAGTTATCACACCAGTATACATATGGCACCGTTTGAAGCGTTGTATGGACGTAAGTGCCGATCTCCACTCTGTTGGGCAGAGTTGGACGACAGACAACTATCCGGACCCGAACTTGTCCAAGAAACTACAGACAAAATATCTCAAGTGCTTAACCGATTGAAAGCTGCAAGAGATAGACAAAAGAATTACGCCGATAACCGCCGTAAACCTCTTGAGTTTCAAGTAGGAGATAAGGTTCTACTCAAAGTATCGCCTTGGAAAGGGATAGCACGATTTGGCAAACGAGGAAAACTGAACCCACGATATGTTGGACCTTTTGAGATCCTTGCTAGGATTGGTCCTGTTGCTTATAAACTCAAACTACCACAAGAGCTTAGTAGTATTCACGACACTTTTCATGTGTGTAATTTGAAGAAGTGTCTTTCCGACGAAACATTAATCATACCTCCTGACGAAGTCTTCATAAACTCAAAGCTTAACTTTGTGGAGGAACCAATCAAAATAGCTGATACGAAAACACAGAAACTCCGAAACAAAAGAATCAAACTCGTCAAAGTTCGATGGAATTCGAAGCATGGCCCAGAGTTTACTTGGGAACGTGAGGATGAGATAAGAAAGAAGTACCCTCACCTATTTTGTAACACCTGCTAAATTAGGATAATTAATTTTGCCTAATTACTTGTAACTGGTTGTAATTAGTATGTAATAGGACTAATTGCAGACTCTATTTGTATATATATAAGGTGAATTATATATATATGTGTGTACATACGCGATTTGGATTAATCGTACGAATTAACCGGACGGAGTCCGACACAGTTACTTGGACGTTGGTGACAGAAACTTACCGAAATAATGAGAACATATTTTATTATATAAAATACACAGCGAACAAACATTATTTATAATATCGCGACGACATTTTAAATAATTTAACGAATACGTATTAAACGCGAGTTAAGAATTTTAATACTTCGACAAATGTTTTTATAATTAATTTCAGGGTATTTCATTAAGATATTCCCGTCACCTTTTAAAAATATAACTGCTTGATATAGCGTTTAAACGACGGAGGAAACGAACACCGCGCAGAAATCGAAACGCAGGGAACAAAATTTGGTGAAGTCCACTCGGTGGACCCCACCGATTTTCAGCCAAAAAGGGGGGGAACCCCCCTCCCCACTTTCATTTCATCATCACCATCTTATCTCTCCTCTCTCTTTCTCTCCATTTTCTTTCAAAATAAACAAAACCCACCACCTCACTAAATCGCAAAATAACACCACGAAACCTCGCCGAATCATACCACTCTTTTGGAGAAAAGTGACCACGACAACACGATCTACATTCCTATCTTTTCGGATTTTCTATCCGACATTTTGTAAGTTTCCGATAAAACCCGAAACTCTCCGTTTTTGCTCATTTTTACGTTTTTATGGTTTATATATGCTTAAAATGTCCAAAAATGGGTTGGGTAAAAGATTTGGACCGAACGGAAGCTTTTCGACCGATTTTCCGGCCACCAAATTCCGATCAGACCGCTACGTCGCAGAGACGCTGGACTATCTGCGACGTAGCTCAAAACGTCGCATTTTGTGGCCAACGTCGCATTTAGCGACGTCACGGCCTACGTCGCACAGATATCCCAACGTCGCACTAGCGACGCAGCCTATTACGTCGCATTAACTTGCGGACGTCGCACATAGCGACGTAGACTTTTACGTCGCAAACCGAACCAACGTCGCATTAGCGACGTCGCCTCCTACGTCGCATTGATTTGCGGAGGTCGCATCATGCGACGTACCTCCCTACGTCGCACCCTACGTCGCATGCTACGTCGCATGCTACGTCGCACAAACCAGAACCTTGAAAAGTCAGATTTTACTAAGTGTCGAACTTACACAACTTCAATACTTATGTCATACGACTGAACAAACGTCATAGAACATACTTTCTATTACAAATACACTAAATTGCGTTATAAATGATAACGCTTTGAATCATTATTACAAACCGTCACCAACGGGCCATATTTGTTTTCAAACTACAAACGGATTACTAAACAAACACTTGGACATAATGAGTTGTGTAAACAACTAGCCTAGATGGTCTTGCGAGACATCTACTTACTTAACCTTATATGTTTAGGCATTTGAAGGTTACGGGTTCGGAGAACCTACGGTTGATATTACTTACTCGTTTATTGATAAAAACGTACTTGCAAAGACTCAGGTGAGTCTTACGGCCCCACTTTTACTGTTTTATCTTATTGGGGAAGATACATGCTACTTATTTTTCTTGAACACAAGTACTAAACTGTTTACTATACCAAACGGAATTGCATGAGTTGTTACTATTTACAGAAGTCTCTCCATCATATATCGTTAGTTATGGACTTAAGCGCGAACAGTAGTTAATGGATCCATTAGGGAAATGACCCTCCCCACCCGGGGCAGTAGCGCTGCCACGTACCGATTTACACGTATAAACGGGTGACAACTTATTCGTTACTGATGCTTGCTCACTTACGAGCATGTCACGGGAGCAAACATATTATTACGGGTTAAGCTTCGATTATGAGCCTCATGGCAACGGTATAAACTTATTTATTTACATTTGCTGGATTGCAAATACTGATTTTACGATTGCTGGATTGCAATGGCTGATTTTACGCCTACGGGCACTACTAATGAAATCTCGTGTTCAAAGCCGATATTACTTACAAACCTGTGAGATTCACCAACCTTTTGGTTGACACTTTTTAGCATGTTTTCTCAGGTACCCGGATGGAGTAGGATTACTCCAGGATTTTAGCTAGAGTCGCATGATTTCAACACAACTGCATTAACGGAGATTCTTAGCATTATCTTTTGTAGATTACGATTATGTAATAGAATCTCCCGCTATACGCGTGGACTCTAGGGGAAACTACATTTTGTATACGAAAACACTAAGTTTTCAAACATTATATCTATGGAATGTAACTAATTTACAAAACGTCTCATTTAGAGGTCGTTTGCTGTATATCTTGTGCTTTGTATATTGATTAGTAACACCCATGTATGCTTCCGCAAAACAGTGAATTTCGGGGGTGTTACAGAGTCGGAAGAAGAATCCGAAGGCCAGGAACCCTAACTAAGAATGAACCAACCGACTAGCAGAAACTGTGGACCGCTTTGTCACGCTGATGGAACCAATTAATCTACATTAAGATTAGTGTAGTTTTTGTCTTGTAATCTATCTCGTAATCTAGGGACTATCTAGCACTACTCTATAAACTAGTCGGATGTAACCATTCCCGGCACCCTTGTAATATCTCTGTAGGATGTAACTTTTGAACTCACTTTATCTATCAGATATCCTTTGTTATCTCAACTCACCTTAATTGTCATTTTCCATATAGATGTTATGTATTACTGCTTTTATACATGTACATCTGTGACAATTACCAACTCATACAAAATCTCATGTATCTTCATTTCTTTTATTGAAGAATCATGCCGCCAAAGACACGACCATACACCGACGCCCAGATTACCTCCCTTATAACCCAGGCTGTTACTGAAGCCTTGGCTCGGAATACTCCACCAAATTCCTCGAGAAACAGCGATGCCGCTGAAACCACTACTGCTAAACCTTGTTCTTACAAGGACTTCCAGAACTGCAAACCTCTAAACTTTGCAGGTACCGAGGGAGCTATCGGTCTAGTACGCTGGATCGAGAAAGTTGAGTCTGTATTTCTTATCTGCAACTGCGCGGAGGGAGATAAGGTTAAGTTCTCCGTTAGTACTTTTACTGACACCGCACTCACCTGGTGGAACACTTATGCCCAGACTGTGAGTGTTGCTACTGCTTACCAACTCCCGTGGGAGGAGTTGAAGAAGATGTTGAGGGGCGAGTATTGCCCCAGGGATGAATTGAAACAACTAGAAGTGGAATTCTGGAACCATAAGATGCAAGGTAATGATATCACCGGATACACCAACCGTTTCCACCAACTGGCACTTCTGTGCCCAACCATGGTCGATCCTGAGTACAAGAGGATCGAGAAATTTGTTGATGGTCTTCCTGAGAGACTCCAAGACCTGGTAACTTCTTCCAAACCGGGTACTATTCAGAGCGCCATCCGTATGGCCCATGAACTAACGGCAAATTCTGTCCGCCGTGGTACAACTTCAACCCCATCTGCAAACAACAAACGCAAGTGGGAAGGTAACCCCAACTCATCCAACCAAACCTCCAACAAAAAGCCTGAGTACATTAAGGCTTATTCATCTGGAACTTCGGAGAAGAAAGGGTACAGCGGGAGCAGACCCTACTGTCCCAAATGCAACCGCCACCATGACGGTTCTTGCCCTTGCTCCAACTGCAAGCGGTTCGGGCATCTAGCCAAGGATTGTCGAACCAACATTCCCACCCCCAACACTAATGCACCAAAGGCCTGCTTTGGGTGCGGAAATACAGGGCATTTCAAGAAAGATTGCCCAAAGCTGAAAAACAACAACCCTGCTCGCGGCAGATCATTCGTTATCAAGGCTGGGGAAGCCAGACAAGACCCGAACGTCGTGACGGGTACGTTCCTTCTCAACGACCTTACTGCTTCTGTGTTATTTGATACCGGTGCCGATAGAAGCTTCATATCTGAGAAATTTAGCCCTTTACTTGATATTACTCCCACTGCCTTAGATGCTAAATACATTGTAGAATTAGCTAATGGCAACCTGATTGAGACTGATAGCATCATACACAACTGTACACTTAACCTCACGAACGAAACGTTTCCCATTGATTTAATCCCTGTCGAGATCGGCAGCTTCGATATTATTGTCGGTATGGATTGGTTATCCAAGCACCGAGCTGAAATCATCTGTCATGACAAACTCGTTCGCATACCTCTTGTCTCCGGTGGAACCTTAGTCCTACAAGGGGAGACCGGTAGACGGAATCTGAATATTGTATCCTGTCTGAAAACGAGAAAATACCTACGAAAAGGGTACCAAGCCATCCTCGCACATGTAACGGAGAAGAAGTCGGAGGAGAAGCGACTTGAGGATGTTCCGATCGTGCGGGATTTCCCGGAAGTCTTTCCTGAAGACTTGCCCGGACTTCCGCCACCTAGACAAGTTGAATTTCAAATCGAACTTGTGCCCGGAGCTGCACCCGTGGCACGAGCCCCTTACCGTTTAGCACCATCCGAAATGCAGGAGTTGTCTAACCAACTACAGGAACTCCTGGACAGAGGATTCATTCGACCAAGTTCCTCGCCTTGGGGAGCTCCGATCTTATTCGTGAAAAAGAAAGATGGATCTTTCCGCATGTGTATTGACTACCGAGAGCTGAATAAGCTAACCATAAAGAATCGGTACCCACTTCCTAGAATCGATGACCTATTTGATCAACTCCAGGGATCGAGTGTTTACTCAAAGATTGATCTACGGTCGGGTTATCATCAACTCCGAGTCCGTGACAATGATATCCCAAAGACAGCCTTCCGAACTCGTTATGGGCATTACGAGTTCCAAGTGATGCCATTCGGTTTAACCAACGCACCGGCCGTATTCATGGACCTTATGAATCGGGTGTGCAAACCATATCTTGACAAATTCGTCATTGTGTTCATCGACGATATTCTGATTTACTCTCGCAATGAGCAGGAACATGCTCAACATCTGAAAACCATTCTAGGACTTCTGAAACACGAAGAGTTATATGCCAAATTCTCTAAGTGTGAGTTCTGGATTCGAACCGTTCAATTCCTCGGGCACGTGATTGACAGCCAAGGAATTCATGTTGATCCCGCCAAGATTGAAGCAATCAAGGGCTGGGAGTCACCGACCACTCCAACCGAAGTGAGACAATTCTTAGGTCTTGCTGGTTATTACCGCCGATTCATCGAAAACTTTTCAAGAATAGCTGTTCCACTAACCACACTGACTCAGAAAGATAAGAAGTTCGATTGGACTGATAAACAAGAGTCAGCCTTCCAGCTATTGAAAAACAAACTTTGCAGTGCACCAATCTTGTCCTTACCCGAGGGCACCGACGATTTCGTAGTTTACTACGACGCCTCACACCAGGGACTTGGTTGTGTGTTGATGCAACGGGAAAAAGTCATTGCCTATGCCTCACGACAACTAAAAATTCACGAGAAAAACTATACGACCCACGACCTCGAGTTAGGTGCTGTGGTCTTCGCATTGAAAATCTGGAGACATTATCTCTACGGTACGAAAAGCACTATCTTTACCGATCACAAAAGTCTCCAACACATATTCGATCAGAAAGATCTAAACATGAGACAACGTCGCTGGGTTGAGTTACTTAGTGACTACGACTGCGAGATCAAATACCATCCGGGCAAGGCTAACGTAGTTGCCGATGCCTTAAGCCGAAAAGAACGAGTGAAACCCCTTCGAGTTCGAGCACTTTCTATGACAATTCATAACGAGCTTCCTGCTCAAATCCTTACCGCTCAACTTGAAGCCCTCAACGATGAAAACTTGAAAAATGAAGCCTTACGAGGCTTGGATAAACAATTCGAAATCAAACCCGATGGAACTCGATACTTCTCTAACCGGGTGTGGTTACCCAAATTCGGAAACTTGCGAGATTTGGTGATGGCTGAAGCTCACAAATCTCGATACTCTATACATCCTGGATCTGACAAGATGTATCATGACGTCAAAGGGTTGTATTGGTGGCCTAACATGAAAGCTGACATCGCCTTGTACGTCAGTAAATGCCTAACCTGTTCCAAAGTTAAGACCGAACACCAAAGACCCTCTGGGTTGCTTCAACAACCTGAAATTCCTCAATGGAAATGGGAACAGATTTCCATGGACTTCATTACCAAACTACCGAAAACTTCGAGTGGTTGCGATACCATTTGGGTGATCGTGGACCGTCTCACGAAATCTGCTCATTTTCTGGCCATCAAGGAAACCGACAAGATGGAGCGTCTGACTCGCATCTATGTCAGAGAAATCATCTCGCGACACGGTGTACCTACCTCGATCATCTCGGATAGGGACAGCCGTTTTACTTCTAACTTTTGGCAATCGCTACAGAAATCTCTTGGTACTCGTCTGGATATGAGTACTGCTTATCACCCGCAAACCGATGGCCAAAGCGAGCGAACTATTCAAACACTGGAGGATATGCTACGAGCCTGCGTAGTCGACTTCGGTACTTCTTGGGAAAATCATTTACCGTTGTGCGAGTTCTCGTACAACAACAGTTATCATACCAGCATAAAGGCTGCACCCTTCGAGGCACTTTACGGACGTAAGTGCCGATCACCTGTCTGTTGGACTGAGTTAGGAGAATCCCAACTCACGGGTCCAGAAATCATTCAAGAAACTACTGAGAAAATCGTTGGTATTCAAAACCGGCTGAAAGCCGCACGTGATCGTCAGAAAAGCTATGCTGACGTGAGACGCAAACATCTTGAGTTCCAGGTAGGAGACAAGGTACTTCTCAAAGTGGCACCGTGGAAAGGTGTTATTCGATTCGGGAAACGAGGCAAACTAAATCCTAGATACATCGGACCATTCGAAATCCTCGAAAGGATTGGTCCAGTGGCATATCGCCTGCAACTTCCTGCTGAACTTAGCAGCGTACACAACACATTCCACATTTCTAACTTGAAGAAATGTCTGTCTGACGAGACGCTGATTATACCGCTCGACGAAATTCAAATCGATGATAAACTTCATTTCGTCGAGAAACCTATGGAAATCATGGACCGTGAGGTCAAGCAAATGAAACAGAGTCGTATTCCCATAGTAAAAGTCAGGTGGAATTCTAGGCGCGGCCCTGAGTTCACCTGGGAACGGGAAGACCAAATGCGACAGAAATACCCACATCTCTTCCCAGACAACGCACCGTCCGTGCACTCAAGCTAATTTCGGGACGAAATTTCTTTAACAAGGGGAGAATGTAACACCTGCTAAATTAGGATAATTAATTTTGCCTAATTACTTGTAACTGGTTGTAATTAGTATGTAATAGGACTAATTGCAGACTCTATTTGTATATATATAAGGTGAATTATATATATATGTGTGTACATACGCGATTTGGATTAATCGTACGAATTAACCGGACGGAGTCCGACACAGTTACTTGGACGTTGGTGACAGAAACTTACCGAAATAATGAGAACATATTTTATTATATAAAATACACAGCGAACAAACATTATTTATAATATCGCGACGACATTTTAAATAATTTAACGAATACGTATTAAACGCGAGTTAAGAATTTTAATACTTCGACAAATGTTTTTATAATTAATTTCAGGGTATTTCATTAAGATATTCCCGTCACCTTTTAAAAATATAACTGCTTGATATAGCGTTTAAACGACGGAGGAAACGAACACCGCGCAGAACTCGAAACGCAGGGAACAAAATTTGGTGAAGTCCACTCGGTGGACCCCACCGATTTTCAGCCAAAAAGGGGGGGAACCCCCCTCCCCACTTTCATTTCATCATCACCATCTTATCTCTCCTCTCTCTTTCTCTCCATTTTCTTTCAAAATAAACAAAACCCACCACCTCACTAAATCGCAAAATAACACCACGAAACCTCGCCGAATCATACCACTCTTTTGGAGAAAAGTGACCACGACAACACGATCTACATTCCTATCTTTTCGGATTTTCTATCCGACATTTTGTAAGTTTCCGATAAAACCCGAAACTCTCCGTTTTTGCTCATTTTTACGTTTTTATGGTTAATATATGCTTAAAATGTCCAAAAATGGGTTGGGTAAAAGATTTGGACCGAACGGAAGCTTTTCGACCGATTTTCCGGCCACCAAATTCCGATCAGACCGCTACGTCGCAGAGACGCTGGACTATCTGCGACGTAGCTCAAAACGTCGCATTTTGTGGCCAACGTCGCATTTAGCGACGTCACGGCCTACGTCGCACAGATATCCCAACGTCGCACTAGCGACGCAGCCTATTACGTCGCATTAACTTGCGGACGTCGCACATAGCGACGTAGACTTTTACGTCGCAAACCGAACCAACGTCGCATTAGCGACGTCGCCTCCTACGTCGCATTGATTTGCGGAGGTCGCATCATGCGACGTACCTCCCTACGTCGCACCCTACGTCGCATGCTACGTCGCATGCTACGTCGCACAAACCAGAACCTTGAAAAGTCAGATTTTACTAAGTGTCGAACTTACACAACTTCAATACTTATGTCATACGACTGAACAAACGTCATAGAACATACTTTCTATTACAAATACACTAAATTGCGTTATAAATGATAACGCTTTGAATCATTATTACAAACCGTCACCAACGGGCCATATTTGTTTTCAAACTACAAACGGATTACTAAACAAACACTTGGACATAATGAGTTGTGTAAACAACTAGCCTAGATGGTCTTGCGAGACATCTACTTACTTAACCTTATATGTTTAGGCATTTGAAGGTTACGGGTTCGGAGAACCTACGGTTGATATTACTTACTCGTTTATTGATATAAACGTACTTGCAAAGACTCAGGTGAGTCTTACAGCCCCACTTTTACTATATTTACTTGGGGTGAGATATTTGCTATTGTTTTACGTATGAACACAAGTACTTAACTGCTTACACTGCTTTTACATACATTACATGAGTTGCTTATATCCACTGAAATCCTCCTATCATAAGTTGTTAGTTATGGACTTAAGCGCGATTACTAGTAGATGGATCCATTTGGGACTGACAATCCCTGCCTGGGTTGGTAGCGTCATCACGGATTACACCGTAGAAACAGGCATATTAGTATTTGTTACATATGAGTGTCCGGATAGCACTCACGGGGGTACGTGATGCTGTACTTAAATGTACCATTCACACTACACTGTTAAGCTTCAACTTGTGAGCTCATGGTAATTGTGATTGGCCTACTGATTTACTGAGTTACTGATTTACTTACTATGCTCATGGGCATTACTGGTACTTTACTTGTGGTTCATAACTGATTACTATACTAAATCTGTGAGATTCACCAACCTTTTTGGTTGACACTTTTTAGCATTTATCTCAGGTACATTACAGCAGTAGGACTGCACACCCTAAGGGGACTGATAGCTCGAGTCACATGCATACTACTTTGGAGATTCTGTCGCATTATTTTTGATTATGATTATTATGTAATAGAATCTCTAGGAACTACTTTCGAACTCGGAGCTTGTACTAGGATTTAAAAATGTAATACTTTTGTACTATTGTACGACGTTGCATATAGATGTCGTTTGCTTTACTTTGGTGCTTGATTATTGATTAGTAACACCCAAAACTTGCTTCCGCTAATCATTAAATTTGGGGGTGTTACATATTTGAACTAGCGAACGACACGAATAATGCAAATTAAATCTCGGGACGAGATTTCGCTAACAGGGGGAGAATGTGACAATCCTCCAATTAGGGTATTTACTTAGCCTAATTTCATGCATTACCTAGAGTAATTCCCTGATTAGTGAATTCAAACTATTCTGTGTATAAGTTTTTGTGAAACTTACTATGTGTTATGTGATGTATTTGACAGTAGTTATATGTGTATATATATAATTACGTACGAAATAAATATATCAAACTATATGAATTGAACACGATAATATTGGTGATACAAAATAATTAATAATTCGAAAATTATTAATTACAACTATTATAGAATTATATTATTGATGTAATATAATAAAATATACGTTTTATAATAAACGTATTAAACCGCGAATAATAAAGTTCCAAAATGAACTTTAAAAATACTTTTGAATAATTTTTAGTTTGAAATTATTACATAAAAGTATTACAACGAAAAGAAAACGAAAGATTTAGACGATTTTGGTTACGCGTTACACGAACAGAAACAATTTTAAAACGCGCCTAGAGATTCCAAATAATAAAAGTATTATTTTGTAAGTTACTGTTTTAATGTGTAGAACATTACTTCAAAATATGATTTCCGAATTTAACTGAAATCTGGCACGCGTTTTACTTGTACAGTACTTTTGCTGTAAATAATTATAAGATACTTTTGACAAAGTATTTCGAATATATAATTATCAATTACTGAGTTTAAAACAATGAGAAACAAAACGCTAAATTTTATTATAAATAAAGTACCACAAATTATACCCGTACACGAAATTAACGGGCTAAAAACTACCAATATTGCACAAACAAAAATATCTGGCGACAGATTTTGTTCGCTCCATACTCACGTTTGAAATCTTCACCTCCAATAATACACTTCACCAATAATTTTGATCTTCACAATTACACATACACAACCCATTCACTGATTTCTTTCTTTGGTTCTCTGTGATCTTCAAACAACAATAGCAGAGGCAGCAAACAAGCAGCAGCAACTCCACCTTCATCTTCATCACCCTTCACTCTCTTCACAAAAATCACACAAATCAAAACCACAACAAAATGGTCTCTTGATCTTCATTATCATCATCGTTCATCATTATCATCATCAACATCAGAAATCATCATCATTAAACCATTGTGAGGATTCAAAACTATAAATTTCATATTTTTACATTTTTATAATCTTTGAATTTTGTTGATGATTGTTGTTAAAAACTTGTTATAATGTGTTATTATGTTGTTATACTGATTGTATGTAACTTAGAACACGTTAAAATGGTGTTAAAATACCCAAAAATGGGATTTAGTTTTGTACAGAGCTGATGAACACGAAGATGAACAGTACCATTTCAAAATGACGCGATCGCGTCATTTTATGAGTAAATTCAGTGTTTTTCGAAAACCATATCACGCGATCGCGTGATAAAACCTTTTGAGCCGATCGCGTCACTTTTTCCACACTTCAACCGATCGCGTGAAAACCCTTGTTGCCCGATCGCGTGACTTCTTCACCCGATCGCGTCATTTTCAGTTCACACGATCGCGTCACTTGAATCAACCGATCGCATCATTTTTCACTTCACGCGATCGCGTGATTATCTGGACACATCCACGCGATCGCGTCATTCTTCAAAGATCCGAAAGTTCAGTAACGTAATCTGGTATTTACAAGAACAAGTTATAACCAAATTAATAAATGACAACTATATTTGTACAAGACTTAGGGACATTTTGGACACGACAAAACTTCGAGACAATTACAAAACATATATATATACAAACGAACGGACAATATATCTATAACGAGACATATAAAATGGAACGATTTAATTATCTAGTACAAACTATAAACGACAACAAAGTTTAATTCGCGACAAATTATATATTTAAATAAATACAAAACTTATTCAAGTGTATTTATATATATATAGTCGATATAACAAAGTTATTTTAAATAACTATTATAATTATGTTTTGAAAACATAATCGACAACAATGACAACTACATTTATATCTATGGATATTAACAATGACGACAACTAATATATATATTAGAATATATATATTCAACTAATATGTATATAAATATACATACTTGAACTTAACGACTAATTGAAACGCAAACCTCACCAGCAACTGAAATATTATAAACATTTCAATTTAACAAATAATCCACATACTTATACAAGTATTATTATTTGCGTCTAGGTATTTGAGGACGCGCTTGGATTGTTTGGTTAGCTTTATTTTGCTGAAGACTTGCAAACAGTGAGTTCACAGCCCCTAACTTTTATTGTTTTAAATGCTTTTAAAACCAGGGGTGGAAAACATAGTACAATGTGATAACATGCTATATGCTTTATTGTATTGTGTTGCATGCTATTACGTGAACTGATTAACATGATCATATTCATGCTATTAAACTTGGATTGTTAATATGAAAGGTGTTCATATTATATTGTTGAACTTGAACTATTTCTATAAAATGTTTTCATATTGAATTAACTGGAATTAATTATATGAAACGTTTTCACAACATTTGGGAATAAGACAGCAGATCTTGGTACGATCCTAGGTTTACGCGAGGTAGTTGTAGTGCACATAAGTCCCAGTGCTTACAACCTATAACCATTAGCTAGGTGACTCTAGCCACTGAGTATACAGATAGTACTATCGATTTGACAACCCTCCCAGGATATTACTCGTTGGTCATTCCAACCACATCGACGATAGTCGTAACGAGGAGTGTATACTTAAGATGTTACTGAGGCAACAACAAAACAACTAGTCGTGGTTTGGTTATAGTACTAGTGTCGTTACTTTAACTCTAAAGGTTTAGCTCACCTTGGAGGGATTATAGTCTATATTTCCCACATTTACAACTAAACAACTAAACAACAATTTGATTTGGGAAGGGTATTCCCTGTGATGACTAATAGGACAGGTGTTCCTTGAGAGACTATTACTAGGAAACGTTTACCTTAAATGGTTAAACTTGGTTTCCCACAAAACAACTATTTATAGGAAATGTTTACTTGATTGATAAACCTGTATTTCCTGCAACAACTATTATTGGAATGTTTACCTTATTGTTAAACTTGTATTCCTGTTAACTATCTGTTGGAAAATGTTTGCTTGATTGCTAAACCTGATTTTCCTTAACTATTGAAATGGATATGTTTACTTATTTGATAAACCTGTATATCCTGCAACTACTTGCTAGGAAATGTTTATGATTAAACTTGTGTTTCCTACACTGCTATTATTATTGTAAGAATGACATTCTTACATATTTAGGAAATGTTTTCTTTAATTAGAATACTTGTGTTTCCTACTTACATATAAATATTATGTTTGTGTACATGAATGATTTATACAAAACTAAACCTGTGAATTCACTCAACATTCAATGTTGACAGTTTACTATGTTTTTCAGGGAATTAGGACTCAGGTACTCCTGCATGCATAAAGGACGTAGGCAACCTGACTATTTATGATGCCACTTTTGGGACACATGGATTTCCTTTGTATTATCAATTCCATTGATTATACTTATGAAATCCCTCTTTTATAAATATGTATTTTCAAATACTTAAGTTGTCTTCGACAACCTTACTTATGTACGACTTTATAAGTCGTATCTTTTGTAATAACTTTAAACTTATGGCATCTTAAATATATATGTATGTTCTGTATGATCATATACTCTGATACAATGAATGCACTATCGAATCTGTCCGCCCTCAATGCTTAAATATTATTAAAATGCTTCCGCTAATCAAATAAAAGCTTCCGCTAAACTGTTATTAAACACGATTACCGTTTTGGGGGTGTGACAACAAACAATCACCAACGGGCAGTACACGTTTTACAAATATTCAAACAATCAACCAAATCGTAGTAATTTGGACATTCTAGTTGAACGAACAACTACAATGTAGTCTTATAGATACCTACTCACGTTTATAACCATCGTGTGTCGTGGACACTCTCAGGTTACAGTCTTCGGACATCTTCGCTTGGTTAAGCAACCCACGTTTATAGGGATAAATGCACTCAGACTCAGGTGAGTCTCATTGCCCCTCTTTTACTATTTTCTCAGGGGTGTGATATACTGCTCGTTTTAATTTACAATATGAACGCAAGTATAAACTTTTCATATACTGAGTTATTTTCACTAATCATTTCAAAGCCCTCCATCAGCATAGTTTGGTAATACGTTGTAGCGTGAATATTAGTATATGGTAACATATAGGATTGACCCTCCTCGTCCGGGTTAGCATGCACTAACTGGTTAAACGGATGTACTAATATTTGTTCAAACGAGTGTAGATTAGGCACTCGTGGGAGGCACCTCGATCAGGTACTTGAATGTGGATCCTGACCCCTCGAGTTAAGCTCAGACTATGTGCTCATGGCTGTATACATCATTATTTGCTTGGTTGCAAATCAATACTTAAATCTTGCGGTTTATACTATATGTTTTGACATACAAACCTGTGAGCTCACCAGCGTTTCGCTGACCCATTTTAGCATGTATCACAGGTACTCAACAATAGGATTTGACTGCCCTCAGGATCACAATAGCTCGAGTCAGCATGCAGACATTAGAGATTTCCTTGCATTAATATATTTTGAAAAAGTATTTATGTATTGGAATCTCTCATTTTAGAACAAGAGCTATATATAGCTTCAAATGTTGTAATCATTTCTTATATCAATATATTTTGTTAAAACGACGCATATAGAGTCGTTTACTATATCTTGTGTGCTTTGATATTTGATTAGTCGCGCCCCGACCCGAACCGCTTCCGCATCTTAAATTTGGGAGTGCGACACCAGAGTAGTGACAAAGTTTCTCAAACAACTATTTTGTCAATTTGGAACTCCAAGAGCTATCATAAGTGATCGTGGCACTCACTTTTGCAACATCCAATTTATGAGGGTGTTGCAACAGTATGGCGTCACTCATAAGATGTCTGCGACTTATCATCCACAAACAAGTGGACAAGCTGAGATCACAAACAGAGATGAAAAGAGAATCTTGGAGGGAACAGTCGGAAGTCATGGGGACAAATGGGCTGATAAACTACACGATGCATTGTGGGCATTCAGAACTGCTTATAAAATACCTTTAGGAACCACACCGTATCGTATATTCCATGGCAAGGCATGTCACTTACCAGTTGAGTTGGAATACATGGCATACTGGGCTCTGAAAAATTGTAATTTAGATACTTCTGTAATCGGATCCCATCGGAGAATGCAGCTGATGTCGTGTGATTAGAGTTCAAAATAACAAGTTTTAATAAAGTGGAAATACTCAAATAATAATATCACACAAGCCAGGCAAGAATACCCGTTCGTATAATATAGCTTTTACAAGTAAGTCCATGTATCGAACACAGGGAACGTAGAAAATAAAAGGGTTAATAATGTTTTACTTTTAATTTTTTTCCGTTTTAACCACTCAACTTTTTTTTAAACGTTTTAACCACTCAACTTAGGGTCAATAATGGTTTAATCCCTGAAATTTCAATTTTTTTTCGTTTTAACCACTCAACTTTGTTTTAAACGTTTTAACCACTCAACTTATGAGTTGACCACATTTTAACCACTAAAGTTCATTTGACCATTTAAAAAAACCTTTCGTTAACTTATAATGAAAGTTTAGATCGGGAAATATAAACTTCAAACTGATTTTTTTATCGACCAAGGTTGTCAAGATAGAGATCTTACCTAGGATCGTTTTTGTCTTCACAAGATCAAAATTGTAAGATCAAATACGGATCGTAAGATCAAATCGAAATCGTAAGATCAAATCGTGATCGTAAGATCTTACGATTTCGATCTTGTGAAGACAAAAACGATCCTAGGTAATAGGGATCGTAAGATCAAATCGAAATCGTAAGATCAAATCGTGATCGTAAGATCTTACGATTTCGATCTTGTGAAGACAAAAACGATCATAGGTAAGATCTCTATCTTGACAACCTTGGTCGATAAAAAAATCAGTTTGAAGTTTATATTTCCTGATCTAAACTTTCATTATAAGTTAACGAAAGGTTTTTTTAAATGGTCAAATGAACTTTAGTGGTTAAAATGTGGTCAACTCATAAGTTGAGTGGTTAAAACGTTTAAAACAAAGTTGAGTGGTTAAAACGAAAAAATTGAAAGTTCAGGGATTAAACCATTATTGACCCTAAGTTGAGTGGCTAAAACATTTAAAAAAAAGTTGAGTGGTTAAAATGAAAACAAATTGAAAGTTTAATGGTTAAAACATTATTAACCCAAAATAAAATAGTCAATTACTTCCTATATTAATATTACTATTATTAACAATTATTTACAATTAATATACAATTCAAGGGGGTACGTTTTAATCCCATATGAATATATTTATATTGATACTAATTTACAAATAACTAGTTCAACTAAGGTATTCGGAACAAATAGAAATACTAATTGTAGAGAGAAGATTGTATTTATCTAGACTATCTTTAACCTAATCTTATAATTCTCCTTTATGTTTATTTTATCGTTGTCTAACTTATTGGTGAATTCACTTATATAGATAATCTCTTTGAACAAAGCGGACTACCTTATATTATTAAGGAAATGTACTAGATTTACTACAAATATGCTATAGAGGTTCCTCTTCTTAGCATTACTCACCCAAATAATATTCAGTTAAACATTTCAGCAATCTATTATAACCTTATAGGCAATCTTGTAGCATAGAAGAGTTTATGATAACCACATTAAATATATTCAAAAGTCTAATGTTCTTAACCTATTACCAGTCACATTTTCAAGTTCATAATTAATTAAAGTATAGCATATAAATTAATTAACTATGTTAAGAACAACTTAAGTATACGTTTAACACAAGTATCGGGAAAGTATAATAGATATTCAATAAATTCATAACAACGTAAACATAAATTTAAATTATAATTTCAATTAACATTCATCTAAATAAACACAATAAGAAACTTTATTCATAATCAAAGTTAAATAAACAATATCCAATATACAATTAAATAGCATATTTAAGAATACAAGGATAAAGAATCGAACCCAAACGATGAATCAGCTCTTCTAGGGTTAAAAACCTTCAAACCCTAGCTCCTTAGCCTCCAAATTCATATTCTAATCGAAACCTAAACCCTGAAGTCGAATTTTAGTTGAAATCGTATATGGCTTAGTCTAACCTAAGCCTTTATTTATAGTTTTTACAAACCGCCAGTCCAACCCCAGTTGGAGTCTTCAACCGCCGGTTGGAGTACTTATTCTCCAAGTCAAACTCTGCAATCTGCATCGACTTTAATATAAATATTCAACCGCCGGTTGAGTCTTCATTCCAGAATATTTCAAATTCGTGCCAGGCCTCTTTTTGGGCTTCCTTCTTCTCTAAATCGAATTTAAACTCTTTTCTTGGCCCATTTCTTTAGTAATCCCATTTCTTTAGTAATGTCATTTAAATCTTCTTTTAAAGTTCCGTCTTTTCAAAGTCTTCATTTCTTTTCAATTTTTCTTCTTTTCTATTTCTTTTTCCGTTCTTTTCTTCAATCTTCATCTTTCATACCTATATTGCAAATACAAACAAATTAAGTATATAAATCAATATAAATGCAATAAAAGACATATGAAATGTATGGATTATTAGTATATAAATATCATATTATTTGATGTTATCAGCAGCTAAATGAATCAGCCGAATTAAGGAATCAAGCATATGAAAGCTCCCTAAGCTACAAAGACAGAACCAAGAGGATTCATGATTCCAAACTTAAACTCTCAAGGTTCAAACCTGGAAATAAAGTGCTTCTCTTCAATTCGCACTTCAAAAAGTTCTCCGGAAAATTCAAGATAAGATGGACCAGACCATTCACGATTTCAAAGGTATTTCCTTATGGTGCAGTCGAACTCGAATCGCCAAAAGGTATTATCTTTGTGATGCTGCATATGCCAACACTCGTGAATTTTGGCTCCATATCGCAACACAAGATATTGGTTAGCAAATTTTCGACATCAACGTGCGTTAACTAGAGAAGTGAAATTTAATCATGCACATGCCCAACTTAGAAATGTTATTGAGCGTGCATATGGTGTCTTGAAAGCAAGATTTTCAATTCTAACAAAAATGGCTAATTATAATTTCGAAGTACAAAGAAACGTGATGATTGCCTGTTTTGCGGTGCATAATTTCATAAGAAAATATAATATTCACGATCAATTATTAATTGAAAGTGATGAAGACATTGAATTTTTCAACGAAGTGGTCATTATTGAAAGTGGAGAAGAAGCAATGCCTGGAATACAATTGGGTACACATAGCACACAATACATGGTCAATGTACGTGAAGAAATTGCTAATCAACTTTGACAATTGTATTAAGCATTCTATAATATTGTAGTTTTTTAATTGTTTATAATCTACATTCACATTGTTATAAAATAATTATTAAACATTACTCCAGGTAAAATGGTAGAATTGTCATTTCTGTTATTAAGGCTGTTAATTCAGAACAATAAAGAAACAATGTTTACTGATATATTACTTGTTGTAAACAGAGAGACAAATCCAGACAAAGTATATCCAAACAGCACTTAATACAAAAAAATGAAAAAAGAAACAGCCCCTTACTACCTAATCCAAGGGGCCTAAAGGCTTTTTAAGTTTAGGAAGTAATTAAGTTAGTTTTTTTCAAAAAAATAAATAAAAATAACCTTTAAACCAGTTTAACACTTCGGTCCGGTTTCCGGTCCAATCCGGTCCAGCCGGCTGGCCCAAGCGGCCTGCTGACTAGTCAAACTTTGCAAAAAAACGATTTTATTTGAGCTGGAATTCTTGAAAAATCCGGTCCAACCGGTCAGACCGGACCGGTTGAACCGGTTCTTAAAACATTGATAATCATAGTTGGTGGAGGATATTAACATGTGTTGTATGTGTCAGCGCACCAGGCCACCAAATTTTGAGGGCCTCCAAATGTTACGAGTACTTATTATATATTGTACCGGTTCAATGCGAAGAAAAGAAAATAATTGTTATACTTTTAAAATAATATGTAAGAGAATAACTGTAGATTCAATGGGATCATTGCATATATTATATTGTTAATTATTCGCATAATGGGATCATTGTATATAGTGCATTGTTAACTATTCGCATAAGTTTAGCGGTATAAGTTCTTCAAAACTTAAGTTGTTGAAGTCATATTTGTGATGCACAATGCACGAAAGAGGCTTAAGAAATTGGCAGTGACATCAATTAAGAATAACATATTATGGAGTGTCGATTATAATGGTTAATTCAGTACTTTCGCTTCGTAGAATGCTCGTAAAATATTACTGTTTAATGAAGAATGAAATGGCTAGTTTTGTCAAATTGGCAGATAATGACTCGTATCTTTGTATCTTTATATAATTCTAGTTTTAGTACTTGATTTAACATAAAAAGTCACGTTTTTGTGCACCTTATCAACAAGTGATTGACGACAGGGGCACGGTTGATCTCTTGCAGGCGAGGCTGGAAGAATGTGAGTTACGCTCACAGGAAGCCGAACAATACACTTGCATGCTTGAGCAACGCTTGACCATTGCTGAGGATACTGCCCGACAGACCAGCAGACTTGCTGAGACTGTGGAACATCTTGTCACCCCGATGTCACGAGTGACTCTACGATAGGATTAGTACAATATCTGTTATGTAATCGTTTATCTAGAACTTATAAAACCTTTGTAATTCGACCCGATGTAATAATTCCCGGTATCTTTTGTAAACTCTAAATTCTGTAACCTTTTGAACTTATACCCTATACGGTATCTCATCTTATTATCTAATGAAATATGATTATCACTTCGTGCTGTTGTATATTACCTCCTTATATATACATATGTGATATATCATAACCTTTGTACAAGACATCTCACTTATCTCTTTCTCTTTATTGATTCAAGCATTATGCCTCCAAGACGTACGTTTAATTAAGCTGATGTTGACCGACTTGTTGCCCAAGGGGTAGCTGATGCTCTAGCTGCCCGACAGCAACAATCTGAGAGCAATGAAACATTGAACAACACCCCTCCACCAAAACCCTGCTCTTACAAGGACTTTCTGAACTGTAAACCTCTGAACTTCAAAGGCACCGAGGGTGCTATTGGTTTATTGCGCTGGATGGAGAAAATGGAGTCGGTCTTCCGGATCTGTAACTGTCAGGAAGACTGCAAAGTCAAGTACTCCACCTGCACATTCATGGATGGTGCTCTGATATGGTGGAACATCTATGCTCAAACTGTGGGCATTGACAATGCTTATCTGACTCCTTGGGAAGAAATGAAGAAGATAATGAAGGACGAGTACTGTCCAAGAGATGAGATTCAACAACTGGAACACGAGTTCTGGCACCTCACCACACAAGGCAATGATATTGCCGGTTATACCACCCGATTTAATCAGCTGGCACTGCTGTGCCCATCCTTAGTTGATCCGGAATATAAGCGGATTGAACGTTACATCTGGGGACTTCCCCCACGCATTGATGGTATGGTCACTGCTTCTAACTCCATGACCATTCAAGGTGCCGTTCGTATGGCACACAATCTCATGGCACAAGTGGTTCGCCGAGGAACACCTTCTGCCAACAACAACTCAAACCAGTCTGGGGATAATAAGCGCAAATGGTCTGGGATTAACAACAACACTCAATCAACCAAGAAGCCTAACACCATTAAGGCCTACTTTTCTGGGTCCGAACCCAAAAAGGGCTACACTGGAAACAAGCCCTTCTGTTCTAAGTGCCGTAGACATCATGATGGTCCTTGTGGTACTCCTTGCACTAACTGTCAATGTTATGGGCATCTGGCTAAAGACTGCAGGTCTACCAATGCCAACACCAACCCCAACACCAGTCAACCAAAGGCCTGCTTCGAGTGCGGCAATCCAGTGCATTTCTGGAATGATTGTCCAAAGCTGAAGAACAAGGGTAACAACACTGCTAAAGGTAGAGCCTTCATTCTGAACTCAGGAGAAGCCCGTCAAGACCCGAATGTGGTCTCGGGTACATTCCTCCTCAACAACTTAATAGCCTCTATTCTATTTGATACTGGTGTTGATAGAAGTTTTATATCTAATGAATTTTGTCCACTACTTGACATCACTCCCGTGGCTTTAGATGCTAAGTACATTGTGGAATTAGCTAATGGTAAACATATTGAGACTGACAGTGTAATCCCAAATTGCACTTTAAACCTAGCCGACGAACTCTTTACCATTGATCTTATTCCTGTCGAGATCGGAAGTTTCGACATCATCATTGGCATGGATTGGCTGTCCAAGCATCGTGCCAAAATCATTTGCTTTGATAAAATAGTTCGTATTCCTCTCGTCACCGGTGGTACTTTAATCATACAAGGGGAGACCGGTGGGACGAGATTGAATATCATCTCATGCATGAAAACCCACAAATATTTGAGAAAAGGGTATTAGGCAATCCTCGCACACATCATGGAGAAAAAGTCGGAGGAGAAGTGACTTGACGATGTGCCAATCGTTCGATACTTTCCAGAAGTCTTTCCTGAAGACTTGCCCGGCCTTCCGCCACCTAGGCAAGTTGAATTCTCAATCAACCTTGTGCCCGTAGCAGCACCCGTGGCACGAGCACCTTATCGTTTAGCCCCATCCGAACCTCAAGAGTTGTCCACTCAGTTACAGGAACTCCTGGACAAAGGATTCATTCGACCAAGTTCCTCACCTTGGGGAGCTCCGGTCCTGTTTGTTAAAAAGAAAGACTGTTCTTTCCGCATGTGTATCGATTACAGGGAACTGAACAAGTTAACTGTCAAGAACCGTTATCCACTTCCCCACATTGATGACTTGTTCGACCAACTTCAAGGATCAAGTTATTACTCAAAAATTTATTTAAGATCGGGTTATCATCAATTGCGAGTTCGCGACATTGATATTCCAAAAACTGCTTTCCGAACTCGTTACGGGCATTATGAGTTTCAAGTGATGCCATTTGGTTTAACAAACGCATCGGCTGTATTCATGGACCTTATGAACCGAGTGTGTAAACCATATCTCGACAAGTTTGTCATTGTATTCATTGATGACATCTTGATCTACTCGCGCAACGAACATGAACTTGTGCAACATCTGAAAACCATCCTAGAACTACTCAAGCACGAGGAGCTATATGCTAAATTCTCTAAATGTGAGTTCTGGATTCAAACTGTTCAATTCCTTGGATACGTGATTGACAGTCAAGGAATTCATGTTGATCCCGCAAAAATTGAGGCTATCAAGTGCTGATAAGCACCTACAACGCCAACCGAAGTACGCCAATTCTTGGGTCTTGCTGGGTACTATCGGCGATTCATTGAAAACTTCTCAAAAATAGCCCAACCACTCACAATGCTCACTCAGAAAGAAAAGAAATTCGA
The DNA here is from genome assembly GCA_949592205.1 of Helichrysum umbraculigerum. Taxonomy (NCBI): domain Eukaryota; kingdom Viridiplantae; phylum Streptophyta; class Magnoliopsida; order Asterales; family Asteraceae; genus Helichrysum; species Helichrysum umbraculigerum. The sequence continues at coordinate 29,525,272 of CATIUR010000007.1, read as the reverse complement.
TTGGACACATAAGCAAGAATCAGCATTCCAACTACTCAAACAAAAGCTTTGCAGTGCACCTATTCTATCCTTACCCGAAGGCAACGATGACTTCGTGGTATACTGCGATGCTTCACACCAAGGTCTCGGTTGCGTGTTGATGCAACGAGACAAGGTTATCGCTTACGCCTCGAGACAGCTCAAAATCCATGAAAAGAATTACACCACCCATGATCTTGAACTTGGAGCTGTCGTCCTTGCACTCAAAATCTGGAGACACTATTTGTACGGCACTAAATGTACAATTTTCACCGACCACAAAAGTCTCCACCACATATTCGACCAAAAGGATCTTAACATGAGGCAACGTCACTAGGTCGAGTTGCTTACCGATTATGATTGTGAGATCAAATACCATCCGGGTAAGGCAAATGTTGTTGCCGACCCCCTCAGCCAAAAAGAACGTTCGAAACCCCTTCGCGTCCGAGCCCTCAGTATTACAATCCACAATGACCTTATCACTCAAATCCTTACTGTTCAACTCGATGCCTTGAAACCGGAAAATATCAAAAATGAGGCCTTGCGAAACATAGAGAAACAATTTGAAACCAAACCCAATGGGGTTAAATATTTCGCTAACCAAGTCTGGTTACCATGTTTCGGGAATCTCCGAGACTTGGTAATGGACGAAGCTCACAAATCCAAATACTCTATACATCCTGGATCTGACAAGATGTATCATGGCATCAGGGAATTATACTGGTGGCCAAACATGAAAGCTGAGATTGCCACCTACTTCAGCAAGTGCCTCACATGCTCTAAAGTCAAGGCTGAATACCAAAAACCTTCTGGTCTACTTCAACAACCGGACATTCCTTAGTGGAAATGGGAGCAGATCATTATGGATCTCATCACCAAACTCCCAAAAACATCGAGCGGTTGCGATACCATTTGGGTGATTGAAGTGTGCTAAGTATAGGCAATTATAATCACAAGTTTAAATTAAGGAAATACTAAATAATACTATCACACAATTCAGGCATAATTGACCCGTTCATGTAATATAACTTAATAAGTAAGTCCAAATTCGAACACAAGGAACACAAGAAACGTGATTCTTATTTATAGCTAATTATCTATTTATTTCTAATTACAAATATTTACAATTATACAAATAACGTAAAGGATCCAATTTACAATAATATACAAGATAAGGGGGACGTTTTAGATCCGAACGAACATATTTATAATTGATACAGATTCTAATAGATAAGTTTCAGGAACAACTTAATAATACTCAGATGGATAAAAGATTATAATTATTCAAACTATTATTTATTAAACCTATTATATGTACTTATGTTTATTTGCTTTGTTGTCTATTATTACTGGTGAATTACTAATGTAGAAAATTACTTAAGGTTAAGCTAATCTTCATCATAGCAATACAGTCATAAGGTTACGTAAAGTATCACTAATTAATAAGATCTATCATCAGTTTATTAATACAATTTCTAAGGTTAGGCTTGAATCACAATATTACTTTATATTAATGAATCATAATTCGTCTATCGCATAAGGTTAAGATCAAGACATAAACACAATCACTTAATTTATATAAACTTAATATGGTCATCCTCGTTTAATATAAATCAGTCTAACTATGTCAAGAATAATCATCAATATATCATAATAAAGATAATTCTTGTATAATAAACATTCAATAATATAGTTCCAACATAAACATATAATTCATATAATAAACTCAATAAACATTCATTCATATAACTATAACGAAAACCTAATTAACAAGTAATTCAAATAAACAATATCTATAAATTAACTCAATAAGGTTATTAAAGTTACAAGGATAAAGAAACCGAACCAATTGTCGAACCAGCTTCTCCTAGGGTTAAAAACCTTCAAACCCTAGCTCCTTAACCTCCAAAATCGCACCTTAAGTCGACCTTAAACCCTAATAATCGGTTTTGGTATTCTTGAATTGTATATCAAAAACCTAAACTTAAGCCTCTATTTATACTTTTTCTGGCCGACCTCCCAACCGCCGGTTGGGACCTCCAACCGCCGGTTGGGCTTTTTGAATCCTGGTCCAACTCCACGTGTCTTCACCGCCTTACAACCCTAATACAACAACCGCCGGTTGGGCTTTCCAACCGCCGGTTGGACTGAATTCCAGAATATTCTTAAAAACGGGCTTGTGCTTAATTTTGGACTCTCTTAACTTCATCTACGGCTTTAACTTCTTTCTTGGCCTAATTCTTCATTTTAACACTTTTAGTCTTCAATTCTTCAAGGTTTAAACTCATTTTTCTTCATTTCTTCATTTTCTTCAGTTTCTTTCAGTTTTGGATTCGTTCTCGTTCCTTTTTCTTCAATTAAAACACATCTATGCAAATATTAACAAAATAAGTATTTAAATCATATAAATGCACTAAAATATATATAAATATAGGGATAAATTACTATAAAATATACTATCTATTTGATGCTTATCAGTGATCGTCGATCGTCTCACCAAATCTGCTATTCCTCGCGATCAAAGAAACCGAAAAAATGGAACGCCTCACACGAATCTATCTCAAAGAAATTGTATCCCGACACGGCGTTCCAATCTCGATTATCTCTGGTAGGGATAGTCGTTTCACATCTCACTTTTGGCAATCATTACAAAAATCCGTGGGTACTCGTCTGGACATGAGTACTGCATATCATCCACAAACCGACGGCCAAAGTGAACGAACAATTCAAACACTAGAAGATATGCTACGAGCCTGCGTAGTTGATTTCGGTGCGAACTGGGAACATCATTTACCTTTGTGCGAATTTTTGCACAACAACAGCTACCACACAAGTATTGGAGCTATACCTTTCGAGGCACTGTACAGTCGTAAGTGCCGATCACCTGTTTGTTGGACCGAAGTGGGAGACAGCAACTCACTGGTCCTGAAATCATACACGAAACCACAGAAAAGATCATTGGTATCCAAAACCGGCTGAAAGCCGCACGTGATCGTCAGAAGAGTTATGCTGACGTGAGACGCAATCATCTCGAGTTCCAGGTTGGGGATCGAGTATTGCTCAAAGTATCACCTTGGAAAGGTGTCATCCGATTCTGCAAACGCGGGAAATTAAACCCCAGATACATTGGACCCTTTGAGATCCTTGAAAGGATTGGTCCTGTGGCATATCGATTGCAGCTACCTCCCGAGCTCAATAGCGTGCATCCCACATTCCACATTTCTAATCTGAAGAAATGTCTGTCAGATGAGACACTTATTATTCCCCTCGACGAAATCCAAATTGACGATAAACTTCATTTCGTCGAAACACTAGTGGAGATCATGGACCGCAAGGTCAAACAACTCAAACAAAGTCGTATTCCCAATGTTAAAGTCTGGTGGAATTTGCGGCGTGGTCCGGAATTCACTTGGGAACGGGAAGACCAAATGCGACTCAAGTATCCACATCTATTCTCAAACTCCACTCAAACCGCGACTCAGAGCTAAATTTCGGGATGAAATTCTCTTAACAAGGGGAGAATGTGACACCCGATAAATTAGGACTAGTTATTAGCGCCTAATCATCTGTTAATACATGTAATTAGTGCTATGTTAGGCTAATTGTATGTATCATTATATTTATATATATATATATATATATATATATATATATATATATATATATATATATATATATCATTATATATATACACGTACGCGATTAAATTTAATCGTGCATTTTCATATCGGGCGGATCCCGATACATTAATACGGACGTTGGTGAATCAAATTATTAAGTAATATGAAATTATTTAATAATCACATTATTTATGAATTATTATGTTTATAATAGTTAACACGTAACTCGTATCGTATCAAATAAATCATGCGTAACAAAAACGCGCGAGACGCGCCCGACAATCGAAACAAACCTAAGTTATATTTTTATAACTCATTAAAAAGTATTTTGAAAAAATACTTCATTATAACTATCGTAATTTACACTAGTACAGATCTGCGATTTGGTCACACCAGAAAAGCGTGACTAAAACCATATGGTCACACTCGTTTTTTCATCTTGTGTGTGACTAAAGGTCGCGCCACCAAAGGGGTCCATACGGTCACACTAGCAGGTTAATGGCCGTATCCATTTAAAAAGAGTAACCAAAACCATAAAATGTGTGACCATAAGCTCTTTAAAATCAACTGAAAGTGTATTTTGTGTGACTATTTTCCATCCAATGGTCACTTGAGTTGTATGTTTGTGTGACCATTTGTAACATTTAGTCACACAACAAGTTCTTTATTTTGGGATTTTGTTACATAAATTTAAGCCAAATGTGACCAAAAGTGTTAATAAGTGTGACCATATGATCTTTAAAGTAAGGTAAACTTGTATTTTGTGTGACCATATGCTCATTAATGTCAAGTAAAACATGTATTTTGTGTGACTGTTGTCCATCCAATGGCCACTTTATTTTCATATTTGTGTGACGTTTTGTATCATTTAGTCACACAAGGAGTGATTTATTATGGGATTTGGTCACATAAAATTAAGCCAAAAGTGGCCGTAGGTGGTAATAAGTGTGACCATATGCTCTCTAATGTCAAGTAAACTTGTACTTTGTGTGACTATTGTTCATCCAATGGCCACTCTATTTTCATGTTTGTGTGACGTTATGTATCATTTAGTCACACAAGTAGTGATTTATTATGGGATTTGGTCACATAAAATTAAACCAAAAGTGGCCGTAGGTGATAATAAGTGTGACCATATGCTCTGTAATGTCAAGTAAACTTGTATTTTGTGTGACTATTGTCCATCCAATGGCCACTTTATTTTCATGTTTGTGTGACGATTTGTATCATTTAGTCACACAAGTAGTGATTTATTATGGGATTTGGTCACATAAAATTAAACCAAAAGTGGCTGTAGGTGATAATAAGTGTGACCATATGCTCTGTAATGTCAAGTAAACTTGTATTTTGTGTGACTATTGTCCATCCAATGGCCACTTTATTTTCATGTTTGTGTCACGATTTGTATCATTTAGTCACACAAGGAGTGATTTATTATGGGATTTGGTCACATAAACTTAAACCAAAAGTGGCCGTAGGTGATAATAAGTGTGACCATATGCTCTGTAATGTCAAGTAAACTTTTATTTTGTGTGACTATTGTCCATCCAATGGCCACTTTATTTTCATGTTTGTGTGACGATTTGTATCATTTAGTCACACAAGTAGTGATTTATTATGGGATTTGGTCACATAAAATTAAACCAAAAGTGGCTGTAGGTGATAATAAGTGTGACCATATGCTCTGTAATGTCAAGTAAACTTGTATTTTGTGTGACTATTGTCCATCCAATGGCCACTTTATTTTCATGGTTGTGTGACGATTTGTATCATTTAGTCAAACAAGTAGTGATTTATTATGGGATTTGGTCACATAAAATTAAACCAAAAGTGGCCGTAGGTGATAATAAGTGTGACCATATGCTCTGTAATGTCAAGTAAACTTGTATTTTGTGTGACTATTATCCATCCAATAACCACTTTATTTTCATGTTTGTGTGACGATTTGTATCATTTAGTCACACAAGTAGTGATTTATTATGGGATTTGGTCACATAAAGTTAAACCAAAAGTGGCCGTAGGTGATAATAAGTGTGACCATATGCTCACCCAATGGCCACCTGATTTGTATTTTGTGTGGCGTTTTGCACTATTCAGTCACACACAACTTATGTAACAAACAGTGGTCACAATGTGTGACCATATTACGTGCGTGCATCTTTTAGTCATGTATAAAAAATCAAATAGATGTGTAACAATTTGAATTAGTATATATAACACCACAAATAAAATTTGGAATGTACATAATTAATTAATATTGTAAAAGTTGGATCGGAATGTACATGATCAAAATCGACTAATTACTAACATCACAGTTGTAACGACTTTTTACTCTTGATCAGTTTCAATGATCTTACAGCAGCAAAGCAGTAGTGAGTCAGATACTCTTCCAACGAAGGAACACCTTCAGGAACATCAGTAATTTCAAAACCGTTGTTATGTTTCACTTTATCCTGTGAAATATCTCCAACATACATCTGCCAAAAAAATAGGGATTTAATTTTGACTATAGACGTCTATTTAGTACGGAGTAATATAAATAAAACCGAATGAAAAAGACTAGTTTACCAGACAGTTGTATGCAACATCACACATCTGGTTTCCAAGAGTGGATAACTCCCAATCAAGAATTCCAATCACTCAATCCTGCATTTCCAGATTAATACAAATCACTAAAATAGTAACAGATGATATACGCTACAAATGAACCTGATCACAAAAGAGTTAGATACAAAAAGAATGATTATAAGCTGCAAAGGAATGCACCTCAATAAGATGGAAAACTAGATTATCAATCCGAAAATCACCATGCACTAGACCTGCTGTGCTTCTGGAAGAATCTTCTGAAGGAAATTTCTGACGCAACCAATCAATTAACTTCAACATTTTCGGGTTTCTCTCAAACTTTCCTTCACCAGTAGAAGCAATATATTGATTTACCCACCTTTCAACCTGAAGTATTTTATAATTTGTATTTATGAAATATGGGATCCATTACAGAATAGCACAAAAAGTTCAAAACTTAATAATTTATAGTTAAGCACCTGCCGTTTACAGTAGTTGTTGCGTCACCCATAATTTCCCAGACCAATTGCATCAAAATAGGCAGAGTGAAGATAAGCCAAAGCTTTAGCAGCTGCATGGTGTAAAGCCCTTCTCCTAATAGACTCTACGCCCTGAAATGAAATTAGTGAATACAACTAAGAATAATGCGCTTTAAGTGTTAAATATATAAGTATGAATCCGATACTAGAGGGAACATACAGGTAGCATAGGGTCTAAGAAAATTCTCCCCTCCAAAAAATTCCATAATGTAGAACGGAGTTCCAATGACACTTGAATCAGTACACAAACAGAACACTTTTGGAACAGGAACAAGTGTGTGAGTACCCAGCGCATGAAGCACCTGTGACAACATTTAGAACGTAAAGTATATTCTGAGATAAATCACATGCTGTATGAGATTGAATGCTCATACATGGTAAATGTGTTCGGATATTACCTGATATTCTCTCTCGACAGCATGAGCAGATTGAAGGAGTTTACCAGGGGGCTTCTTTCATTAATATTCCACCACATACTTCCCTTCTATGCTTCTAAAATTTCATATTGCTTGCTCTTTACAGATTCCCAATAGCATAATATCAATGTCCCATGTCAATTTTTCCAGTAGCATGAAATCTCATTTCTATGTATAAACATCAAATTAATTTCACCAACTGACCTCTTACAAACATAGATAAAGGGATCAACACCCACCAAAAGATAACACACAAACACAACAATTGCATATACATATTATCTACCAGCTGCATAAAATGATCACCCAAGGCACCATAAGTCTAAACAGAGGACACAAGCATGTATGTCAGACCCGATAGAGCAAAATATACAATCAAAATCAGCCATGAAATTGCATAAAATGTAGACAAAAATACAACTAGTCTGAAGCAATTTTATCAAAATACATTGTTCCAACTTCATCAAACTACCAAAATACTTAATACGAATTGTATCATTAGACTCGATGTTGTAGTACCATCATAAGACTACCAGAATACTTCACTAGAAAGATCGGGATAGTCATTCAGATCAATTATACTGTTTTCAAGATGAATATTTCTAACCTCGTCGACCACTTCAAGCTCCCTTGAAATACATGAGCTTGTGTGATCGTGATGATTCAACACACTTGATACTTTGAATACAACTCATCCAGCAATGTTCGAAATGTTTTAGCTTCATCATTGTGAGGGTAATCTTCCGATATTGGTGGATGGGTCATGGTTGTGTGCCAAATCGTTTGGCTTTTATACCCCAAGTACCATCACGTTCCTTTCTACCTATATTTCTCAATGGGTATGCCATTACTGCAGATCATTGTGTGCAATCAAGAAAATCAAAAATTCAAAGGTGTGTAATGAAAAAAAATATCATCATGTTAACAAGACAACAACACAAATTAGCATTGAATTGTAGCCTGTGGAATCAAAACCCAGTTATGAACGATTTTACAAAATAAAGCATTAAGTGTTGGAATCCCCACAGTTAGAATTCTAACCATGAACAAAAATTAGAAACTAACGGCAATTACTAAACTATATCATATAAAATTAGTTTAGGGTTAATAACTTAGAATTGGTTATGTTTTCAAACTAGGGTTCATATAATACCTGTGTGCCCATTATTGTAAATGATTGAAGAACTAGCGGCCCATTCTTGGAAGAATGAAGATATTCAGCGGCGATGAATATGATACGGCAGAGCAGGTGATGAGAATTAAAGAGACGCAGAGCGGGAAGGGTTTTTTTAGGCACGTGAACGTGGGAAAAAGAAATTAGGGATGAATATGTGAAAGGGAAATTAGGTGTGAGGTTTGGGATGAGAATGAGGGAGAAAGAAGACTTTAGGGTTTCATTTAAAAGAAAAAGGGGGAAACCAATTTAATGGCGGGTTATTTGAGTTTTTCAGTAAATTTTTCAAACTTTCGTAAGTAATTTTATATAACATAGTTTATAGTTTTATAACATTGTAAAACGTTTACTTTGATTTCATAATCTAAATGTACATAATAAATACTTATTCGATAACTTAATTTGATTAGTTGTACTTCAATTGTGGAAAATAAAATAAAAAAAAAACAAAAAAGTCTGTCTCAAATTCGATGGATTTAAGAAAGACCAATAATTTAAGTTTATCATAAGTTTAATAGTGGCATATGTGATATTGGTAATGTCATATATCATATATTTCATCATTAAACTTAGGATAATGTAATATATTCCCAAATGATGAAACAATTTTATCCTAAGTTTAATAGTGGCATATGTGATATTGGTAATGCATATATCATATATTCCATTATTAAACTTAATATAATGTCATATAATCAAAAATGATGAATTAATTTTATCCTAAGTTTAATAGTGGCACATGTGATATTGGTAATGTCATATATCATATTCTATTATTAAACTTATGATAATGTCATATATTCCCAAATGATGAAACAATTTTTTATCCTAAGTTTAATAGTGGCATATGTGATATTGGTAATGCATCTATTATATATTCCATTATTAAACTTAGGATAATGTCATATATTCCAAAATGATGAATTAATATTATCCCTAAGTTTAATAGTGGCATATATGATATTGGTAACACATTTTTGTTATGCTACTAATACTTGTAATATATTCCATCAATAAACTTAGGATAATGTCATATAATAAAAAATTATGAGTTAATTTAATCCTAAGTTTAATGTGGCATATATGATATTGGTAATGTCATATATTATACATTCCATTATTAAACTTAGGATGTATAATTTCATATATGCCCAAATTATGAATTAATTTTGTTCTAAGTTTAATAGTGACATATGTGATATTAGTAATATGTGATATTAGTAATGTCATATATCACATATTCCATTATTAAACTTAGGATAATGTCATATATTCCCAAATGATGAAACAATTTTATCTTAAGTTTAATAGTGGCATATGTGATATTGGTAATGTCATCTATCATATATTCTATTATTAAACTTAGGATAATGTCATATAATAAAAAATTATGACTTAATTTTATCCTAAGTTTAATGTGGCATATGTGATATTGGTAATTATATATTCCATTATTAAACTTAGGATAATGTCATATATGCCCAAATTAAGAATTAATTTTATCCTAAGTTTAATTGTGGCATATGTGATATTGGTAATGTCATATATCACATATTCCATTATTAGACTTTGGATAATATCATATAATGTCATATATGTGCAAGTGTTAGTGATGAGTAGGGATGGCAATGGTCACCCGATCCGGTGGATATCCATCCAATCCATCCACTAAATATTTGATATGAACGATCTAAATGGATGAATGATGGATATGGATATGGATATGGATGAATAGTGGATCATATATGGATGAAATTTTATCATCCATGGATTTATCCGTTTTACCTGAAATCATACACACACACACGTAAATTTACATAACCACATGTAAACCATAAATAATTAATGAGTGTTCGACTTGAAATTTAATGAATGTTCGAACTAGTTGAGTCGTATTATAATCTTTTCAAACTTGACTCTTGAAAGTAATTGAGTAGTAAATTTTTTTCGTGCTCGACTCAAGTTCGAATACTACCAAACTCAAATTCAAATTAAACAAGCTTGAAATCGAATAGCCTGTCAAATGTGCAACTTGTTAACGACCCTAGCCTATATAATATACAAAGATTAAATCATTATGCTTTTTCTTTTTTCTTTAATATAAGGATTGTTAAATCTTTTAAACTTATTAAATAATAAATCAAATTAACAAACTTAGAATATGCATTTTGTACCTTTAGAACTTAAAAGTAATGAATTTCATCTTCATCTATCTAATCTAATTGAATATAAATATAAAATATAAACTTAGAATTAGAATTAGATATATTTCCAATTTGACCCAATTTTCTGGCCATAAAATTTAAGCGCTAGAAAATTTCACCAAAAACTCAAAATTGAGCCGCAGAACTTTTCACCAAAAACAAACTCACGGTTATCTCTCTCAAATCGTGACATAATATCATCAGTTATCCTTTATCGATCTTCCCCTACCTAGTCGCGCCTCACATGAGCGCCAATCTTTGCCCCATTAGAGTTGAAGGCTGGAACACAAGATTTACATCAACCATAAGGGAGATCCAGAGAATGATTTTTTGTAATTTCTCCAATGAGATATGTACGGCATTCGCCGCCGCCTTGTTATTAAACCGCTCACTCTCAGGTCATAATCATCAATTCGTAGCTCTTCATTCTAATATATTAGCTAGGTTAGGGTTATAGGATATTTCAACTTTAGCTTCATGATTTACTGCGTATTATTGACTCTGTAAATAATTATTTTGTTGATGTTTAATTTGATTTTGAGTTAGTTGTATTTGTTCAGACCATTGTCCATGGCAGTGAGGTAATCAGAGTGGAACTCGTGAGCTGGGAAGTTGCCCTTTGGAATAGATAAAGAAATCACATCCGACCCATTTTTGTGGGTAAATGTAAAGAAAATGGGTAACAATAAACCAAGGTATAACAGTGTATGTATATATATTTTTTTCGTGAAAAAATCACCCCTTTTTGATATATATAGTTCAATTCAATGTTCTCTTCTTTGATCACTTGCTTTTTTTTTTAAGAATTCTATGCTGACATCTGATTCAATTAAAATTCCACTAAAAGTTGTGTGGCATGCTTCAACCAAATTCTTGAGGTTGATTAACTAGGCTTTTGGTCCTCATAACAGCACTAATGTACAGAAAAACACGATTTAGACTACTATTGTATACTAACGTACGTCAACCAAGCTGCCCCAAAAATGCAGTTTAAGCTACAACTATATACTATAGTCCTGTTATATTAATATGCAATAAACAAGATACACTAAACACATGTTAACTTGATTTTTTTTATGTGTTTGATGACCACAAATGTTAACTTTTGGACTTTAAACAACGAAATATTTGCTCTATAAACTAGGTTATGTTTTTTGTTTCAAATTTTAAAAACTGAGTAGTATGGGTTAGTAAGTGTGTCGGTTTTTAGATCTAATATATTTACATCCAAAAATTTAATGGTATGTAATAATTTGTTTTCATTTAGTTTTTGTTTGTTTCATTAGCGGTTGTGATGTTGCAACAGCTGTCATATCTAAAGTGTTAAGATTGCCTAGCTTGACTACGGAATCCCTCACACCTGACTCCAAAGCACAAACTGCGGTTTGTCAGTCATTTGCTATGCTGCAAATAAACTCCCTTTCATTATGTTCTCACTGTTATTGCTATTATTGTAGTTTATGTGTAATATTGTTTGGTGAATTTGGTGTTACATGAATCTTGGTTTTCAGCTATTTCTATTGTATGCAATGTTGTAGGTAGCTGCATCATTTGATTTAATGCTAGCCTAAGTCGATTTCTTTCTCGGCGGTGATGAAAACAGAAGTGATCTTCCTCCTCGTCTTCATCAAAGATTTCCACTGTCTCTTTTATTTTGTGGTGATGGAAGCTACATGTCGCCCTTTTCACTTCAAAGTGATAATACCGTTACCACTCTCATGAATCAGGTTTGTTATTTGACCCTCAGCAACCTTATTCTAGATTACTTTTTCAACGCATATTGTATAACCTGATTCTTGAGGTGGCAATCTGGGCTGCTCAGGTAATTGGTCAAAACAGGCAATTCTTTTGTATAATAGTGTGGTTTGCAAACGAGCTTGGTTGGGTTCACCGATTACACGTGAAAATATACTTGTGAAGACTTATGTGTCAAATATGATTACAAGTTTTATATGATGTCAATAAGAATAAGAATATAACTTTAAAATAAAATGATTTAGGCATTTGTATGCATTAATAATAGACTCGGGGACTTTTTACTCGTTCACTTAGGTAAGTCTGTTAAATTTTCCCGTTTGACGTGTAAGAAATAAATCATGACCAGATTGACCCATTGATAAGTAAAAGAATTGAAAGTGTTACCTCTACCCATTTCATCATTAGCTAAATTTATCATGTTGTCCTTTCAAGCTGTGCCTCCTACCACTTGGTATCGCTTTGTGGCTGGGTTGAATGCATAGTTGCGGTTGGTTAAATTTATCGGGGTTGACTAAGATCAATGTTCCGAAGTGTTGTCATATGGCTTGAAACTTATGCCAATCCCACTTTGATGATATATGGTATACGTGTTGATCTTGCATTTTTTGAAGCTACAAGTGTTGATTATTATCAATATGTACTTGTTGTAGCGGCTGTTGATGAACTTGCGATCATTTCTTTGGAGAACACCGACTCACGTACTCAAGAGGGCCAACTTACAAGGTAATATTGTGTATTAGTTTATCATGCTTATTGGTTCATATATATATGTAAAGTTATGTTTTACACAACTAAGCTATATGTTTTATGGGGTCTTGGATGTGTATTTTGGATTTGCTTTTTGTCTATTTATGATGGAAATAAACTTCAAAATTCAATTTGGTTTTTTAAGACTTCCTATTTAGAAAATGGCATTTGGGACTTTGGATAACATGCAGTTGATCACATAATAATTTTCAAAGTGCATATTTTGCATGATCATGACAATAGGTTATTTGTTGTTGTTTTTTGGATTAGAGACATCTGTTATGCATCAACCACATTACTTCTAACATGCTGATGCCTTTTGGCAGTAACGATAATGCCTTGAGTGATGGTCCAGTCAGGGACCCAGCTCTGCAGGCCTTGCTCGTATGTATGCTCTCTGGAACATAACATGATTCATAAATGTGGTACGTCTTGTCCTATAAGATTTCTCAAATCAGATACTTGTAGTTCTATAATCATACTATTATACGTATGCACGAAGTTAATCGGTTCTTACATGATGTCAAGGAATCTTGGTACTGTAGGATAGCTACTTCCCGGAAGAAGCAAAAATAAAAAACAGTTGGGTTGACCTGGTTGCACCTTTTTCTTTTCTTTGAATACCATATATAATTAATTTATATAAAGATGATTGCCTGTACTCTCAAAAGAAGAATCTAATCTATTGAACAAAGTGATCAAGGATTTTGCAAGCATTTAATTTTAATACTATTTTGGGCATCTTTCAACCTGTTTAACCCATATCTATTTAATATGCTTCAGGAATGCAACGGATGTTTTAGGAGCATGTACAAGTGAAGACTACCATAGCTTTTAAGGATAAAGAGGAGATGATATTTAAAAACCAAATATGTGTACACAATTTGAGAAATCATGAACTACTATAGATAGCTTCACATGTTTTGTAATGCTCTTTTTTCTAATAAAGCTTCATGTTTCCGATTTATTCGAGATATGCTAAAACATTCTGAGAGTGGGTTCGAACTTGGATCCCAACACATCCATCTACAAAGAAAGGCGTTAACCAAGTGAGCTAAATGTTACGTCCGTTTACAAAACCAATGCTTTTTACATAACTATGCATGATACCTTTTGGCAATCTAACACACGCACATAATAAGTTATGTGATCATTTGTACTGGATTTTGGTTACATTGAAATCATGTGTGACAAACTCGACTCTTTGATTTAGTCACATAAACAATTACTCCAGTTTACATATAAAGTCTCATGATTTTGACACATAAACTAACACTCAATGCGACTAATATCAAATTTAATGATAATCGTTTTTGCCCATTTTTACTCTAAATAATAGCCACATGAATATTTCATAACGTGACTGTTGTGAATATATTGGTCACATATAATCACCTAAAATGTGGCCATAAACATCATTTGGATACACATTTATGAAATGGTGTGGCTATTATAAAGCCATATAGTCACATGATTGTGCTAGAAATTAATGTGACTATACACATTAGCTTTTAATATTGTAATACACACTAAACTTTAAACACATATAATAAGTTATATGACTATATGTACCGGATTTTGGTTACACTAAAATGATGTGTGACAAACTTGACTATATGATTTAGTCACATAAACAGTTACTTCATGTGACCATATAGTGTCATCTGATTTAGTCACACAAACTAACACTTAATGTGACTAATATCAAACTTAATGATAATTGTTTTTGCTCTAAAGAATAGCCACGTGAATATTTCACAACGTGACTGTTGTAAATATATTTGTCACATATAAGCACCTAAAATGTGGCCATAAACATCATTTAGATACACATTTGTGAAATGGTGTGGCTATTATAAAGCCATATAGTCACATGATCGTGCTACAAATTAATGTGACTATATGGATTAGCTTTTCACACTTTAACACACACTGCACTTTGGACACACATACTAACTTATGTGACCATATGTACCTGTTTTTGGCTACACTGAAATTATGTGTGACAAACTCGACTTCATGACTTAGTCACATAAACAATTACTTCATGTGACCATATAGTGGCATTTGGTCACAGTGTTCAAGTGTGTGACCATATAGTGGCATTTGCTCACAGTGTTCAAGTATGTGACCATATGTGTGACCATATGTACCTGGTTTTGCCTACACTGAAATCATGTGTGACAAACTCGACTACATGATTCAGTCACATAAACAGTTACTTCAAGTGACCATATAGTGGTATATGATTTAGACACACAAAATAACATTGTATGTGACCAATATAAAACTTAATGATAATTGATGTCCATTTTGGCTCTAAAAATTAGCCACATGAATATTTCACAAAGTGACTGTTGTGAATATATTCGTCACATAAAATCAACTTAAACGTGACCATAAACATCATTAGGTTACACATTTGTGAAATGGTGTGGCTATTGTAAAGCCATATGTGACTACTAGCTTTTCCACATTCTAACACACACTGCACATATGGTCACATAAAAAGTTATGTGACCATATGTTCCTGATTTTGGTTACACTGAAATTATATGTGACAAACTTGACTACATGATTTAGTCACATTAACAATTGCTTCATGTGACCATATAGTGGCATTTGGTCACAGTGTTCAAGAGTGTGACAAAGATTCGTCACGTTTAATCTGTATAATGTGACTAATTCATCGAACTTACTCTTCATTTGTCACGCATTCCAAATTCAAATGTGACTAAATAATCAGCAAAAAAATAGCAGATCCCTTTCGCCACATAAATGTTCGAACGTGTGTGACTAAATAATAACGTGTTTTTTATTTTCGTACCTATAGTCACACAAATGTTCGAATGTGTGACTATCTGATTTCTAGCATGTGTGACCAAAGCCTCATTTTGTACTAGTGTTATACCGCTAACAAAAATGTTTGGATAAAACTTCACGTGATTAAACAATCGTTAATTGAACGCGTAAACTAAACTCGACACTTCAATTAACATTCTTATAAATGTTTCAAGTATTATTGAGTGAATACTTCAACTAAAAACATCGAACTTTAATCGTTATTTAAATCACGTGCATATAAAGTATAACGTTTAAAACTACATTTAAACGATCGGGTAAACAAACATGGATATAATATCAAGTATGGAGACAAGATTTAAACAAAATCTTGCCCCCATTCGTTTATTAAAAATCAGCCAACAAGATCCACCAAATGTGGATCTTGTTTCTTGACAATAACAACCAACATCACCACCATTTTTCTCATTCACCATCACCCATCTCTATCTCTCTAAATCATTTTCTCTCTCTCTCTCTCTAATACCTCAAGAACACCACCACCTTCCAACTTCAAAACACCTCCATATTTGAAGAAGGAAAGCTAGGAAGAAGTGGAAGAAGCAAAACCGTGCACCATCTCTCATTTTTGCCTCTCGATCATCATCTTTCTAAGTAAGAACTATCAAACTCTAACTAGATTTACTTTCTTAACACTTATATACATGTTAGTAAGTTCATTTAGCAAGATAATGTCCAAAACAAAAGCTTAAAAACATTTTTGGAACATGTACACTTAAACAGTAAATCTGTCCAGATTTTTGCTCCTACTTTCACGATTTTTAGAAAAATCATTACAACATGAAAATGGATGTTTCTTAAGTCTAAAATGAAGTACAAGAAGTAAGATTTCTAAAAAAAATTGTTTCGTAACATTCTGACTCCGTTTAGTACACGAAAATTATTTTCTCCGACGACATATACTTTCTGTCTTCTGGAGACAGAAAGTTGCACCTCCTTCTCGCAGCCATAACTTGAGTTCTAGGTTGAATAAATACATGAATCATATACTAAAATCTTCGTATGGATGTTATCTACAAAAAGTTCTTCTTTCGCTCATTCTAATAATACACCAGTTCTTCAAGAAAATTAGATTTGTGAGCAAAGGTTTAAAATTCGGACCAAACTGAACTGTGATATTTTGTGATTTTTTTAAAAATATCAAACGACCTCCAAAAGTCATGAAAAAATTACAGGAGATACAAAAGATATTTGGGAACATTGTGTAAAAATTTCGGAACTTTTCGATAATGTTTGCTTAGTCAAATAAAATTCACAAATTCGGACTAAATTTACTCCGAACTTTGACTTTTGTTGACTTTCGGATTTTCAAGCTAAATTCGGACTTTTGTGCTAAATTCGGATTTTTGACTCAGAAAGTCAACTTTCGGATTTGACTTTTGCTAAGTTCGGATGAATAGTATTTTTGGCCCACAACCTTGAATTTTGACACTTTCGGACCTCAAACTTTCGGATATAAACACACGAATACTTAGGATACGAATTTCGGACATAGATATACTCGGACATATACATTCGGACATATAAGCTTACTTTCGGACAAATTTACACACACACACACACACACACACACACACACACACACACACACACACACACACATATATATATATATATATATATATATACCCTTGGAAATATTATGGTAGACGAATACATACTTTCACATATGTATATACTTTTATAAGTATACAAATCAACGAACACATAACAACAATGATAATTTGAATTTATTATTACGAAAACTCACCAACGGGCCGTACATGTTTTCAAAATCACAAACAAACAAGCTATTGGACATTACTAGTTGGAGGAACAACTAGCATATGTGATCTTTTGAGATACCTACTCATTATATTAACCTTGCGCGTTGCAAACGCCCGACAGGTTACAGTCTTCGGACGACATCTCATTGTACTACATCATAATTGCTTCATTGCAAACATACCAGACTCAGGTGAGTCTTATAGCCCCTATTTTACTGTTTTTAACCCAGGGGTGGGAATACATGCCATGTTTTGTTTTACATGTGAACGCGAGTATCAAATCATCACTATATACTGCATGGTTATTTTCATCTAATCATTTTAAGTCCTCTGAAGCATAGTTCTGTTAATATGGATTTAGCGTGAATGTTAGTGTATGGTACCATATAGGATTGACAATTCTCGTCCGGGTTAGCAAGCACTAACTGGCTAAACGGACGCATTAGCATTTGTTCACAACGAGTGTAGATTAGACGCTCGCATAGAGGCACCCTCGCTCAGGCACTTAATTATGATCTTGACACCTCAGTTAAGCTCAGACTATGTGCTCATGGTAGTGATATACATTTATTTGTTTACTTATTTGCTTAATTGCAAATCATTATACTTAAATCTTGCGGTTCACACACATACTTTATCATATACAAACCTGTGAGCTCACCAGCTTTTAGCTGACCTTTTAGCATGTATTCTCAGGTACTCCGCAGCAGTAGGTCTGCTCAAGGTTAGATAGCTCGAGTCGCATGCAGACACTGTAACACCTGCCTAATTAGGATAATTAATTATGCCTAATTATTTGTAACTAGTTGTAATTAGTATGTAATAGGACTAATTACAGACTCTATTTGTATATATATAAGGTGGTTTATATATATATATATATATGTACGCACGCGATTTGGTTAAATCGTACGAATCAACCGGATGGAGTCCGACACAGTTTACCTGGACGTTGGTGACAGGAATTTACCTAAATAATGAGAACGTATTTTATTATATAAAATACACAGTGAACGAACATTATTTATATTATCGCGACGACATTTTAAATAACTTAACAAAAATGTATCAAACGCGAACCAAATAATTTAAATATCTCGACAAATGTTTTTATTATTAATTAATTTCAAGGTATTTTTATTTAAATACTCCAGTCACATTTTAAAAATATAACTGCTTGGGCAAATACTAAAAACAAACGATTAATCGATTAGGACACGGAGTAAATACTGCATTTTGGGGAAACATTTTCCCCTTCCCTTTTGAAATCAGCCAACAACATCACCACCTACACCCAACTCCTTCATTTCATTTTTATTATTTCAAAACACACACACCCATTCAAACTCTCTCAACTCAATTCACACCAAATTTCGGATTTATAAATCGACCCACGGAAATTATATTTTCGGAATCACCAACAAACAAGGAACAAGATTTGCAAAGGCACCATACTCGTTTTCTTCCTCCTTCGGTCTCGATTTGCAATTGTAAGAAAATATCTAAATTCCTAGATCTATTCATTTTGGTGTAATGTTTGGATGTTATAATGTTTACACAACTTAGTATGGTCCATATGTATGAATAAAACACGATTTTACAGCTTAAAAATACGTTAGATTTGCGTTTTGGTCGGAAAATCTCGAAATCCGAAACTTTCTGGGTTGGTGTTCATCTTTGCGACACAACGCTTGTGTCGCATGTTGTGTCGCATAAATCCATTTGCGTCGTATTTTGTGTCGTACGTTATGTCGCACCTTGTGTCGCAGACTCCATGCGACACAACCCTTATGTCGCTATTGATTTAGCATTGCAAGCTTTTGCGACACAACCACTGTGTCGCATAGCTCTTGTGTCGCATCCCTATGCGACACAACCCTTGTGTCGCATACAAACCCTTGTGTCGCATACAAATCTTTGTGTCGCATATTATGTCGCAGAAAACAGAAAACTTGGAAATTTTGAAGGATTTTCACTATAGCAAAGTCAAATTTTACTGTAGCAATTCACTGTAGCACAGTTACTGTAGCAAAAATCAACATTTTAGAATTATTAATACAAACCGTCACCAACGGGCTAAACATGTTTTCCAACAAACAAACAATTACAGACATACGGACAAACATTGGATATACTAGTTGTGTACAACTAAACGAAACGTCTCGCGAGACACATACTTACATAACTTCATATGATTAGGCATTTGAAGGTTACGGGTTCGGAGAACCTACTTGCTATATTTACTACTTGCTATTTGCTACGGCTTATTACAAGACTCAGGTGAGTCTTACGGCCCCACTTTTACTGTTTTATCTTATTGGGGGAGAAACATGCTACTACTTTTCCTTGAACACAAGTACTAAAACTGTTTACTATACCAAACGGAATTGCATGAGTTGTTTACTATTTACAGAAGTCTCTCCATCATATATCGTTAGTTATGGACTTAAGCGCGAACACTAGTTAATGGATCCATTAGGGAAATGACCCTCCCCGCCCGGGGCAGTAGCGCTGCCACGTACTGATTTACACGTAGAAACGGGTGACTAATTATTCGTTACGGATGCTTGCTCATTTACGAGCATGTCACGGGAGCAAACTTATTACTTACGGGTTAAGCTTCGATTATGAGCCTCATGACAACGGTATAACTAACTTACTTACTTACATTTGCGGGATTGCAAATACTTGTTTTACGATTGCTGGATTGCAATTACTGATTTTACGCCTGCGGGCACTACTGATGAAATCTCGTGTTCAAAACTGATATTACTTACAAACCTGTGAGATTCACCAACATTCGTGTTGACCTTTTTAGCATGTTTTCTCAGGTACCCGGATGGAGTAGGATTACTCCAGGACTTTAGCTAGAGTCGCATGATTTCAACACAACTGCATTAACGGAGATTCTTAGCATTATCTTTTGTATATTTTGATTATGTAATAGAATCTCCCGCCATACGCGTGGACTCTAGGGGACTATTTTTGTATACGAAAACATTAAGTTTTCAAATATTATATCTATGGGAATGTAACTAATTTACAAACGTTGCATATAGATGTCGTTTGCTTTATCTTTGCGCTGTGATATTTGATTAGTAGCACTCCAAAACCTGCTTCGGCTAAACAGTGAATTTGGGGGTGTTACAGACACCAGGAGATTCCCCTGCATTTCTATATTTTGTAAACTAGATACGCCTTAGAATCTCTAAACATTTGAAATACGAGCTTTTGTTACTATTACGTAAAACTTTTATATTATCAATGTAATTGTAAAACGACGCATATAGAGTCGTTCACTTTATCTTATGTGCTTTGATTATTGATTAGTGGCACCCCGACCCGATTCACTTCAGCAACCCGAATTTGGGGGTGCGACAACTATGTTGAACATCGTTCAGAGACCCCAAGTCAGCACTGCTAGGATTCATTATAATTAGAGCCTTAATCCTCATAACTACCCCTAAATAGCATATACCGACATCATAGCAAACATTCGCGTAATCTATAGATCTCTTAGCGACTACACTCCTTATTTACTTTACTGTCTTTAGTTTATATAAAATAGAAAACAAAACCCCTCAAAAAGTTTTTAAAATCCCAGCTAAATTACCAAAGATAATTAATCCTCCTAAGATCCCATGCCCGTTGTGGTTTAAGAATGACACATGAGTCATACATGTCGCTTACTATACAAGTAGTAGTATAACTTAGGCTTCCCTGCACTATAAATATAAAACCACCCGCTTATCGCCGGCCCTGACTGGAAGGTCCGCAACGACCAGGAAGCAATTCCTGAACCGACCGTTGGGGCTCGATCAGGTTTTTGGCGCTGCTGCCGGGGACTACAACGACCGATTTTAGGAATTTAGTTATCTTAGTTATTTAGCGATCCTTTCGGAAGATCAATATCATCCGAAAGTTCCTTTTTCTATCCTTAGGTTAATTTTACTTTCTCCGTCTTTAGATTAGAATAGTTTAAACCCTTCCTTTCCAAAACCCTACTTTCTACCAACAAGTTATGTCAAACCGTATCACTCTCGCCTCATCAATTAAGCCACTGCTAGAGGGACGAGGAGGACCGATCGTAGCACCAACGGACGAAACCCTTGAAATTAAGCCTAAATACATTAAAATGATTAAATCTGAGTGTCAGTTTCATGGTCTTTCGGTTGAAAATCCAAACGCCCATCTTAAAAAATTCATCAACCTTTCCGACTCTTTCATACAAATAGGAACCAATAGGGACCTTCTTCGCCTCCATCTGTTTCCTTATTCTTAATCTTCTCGAGCCTTAACATGGTTTTATGATTTCGAACCTAATTCGATTCATACATGGGAGGAGATGGCCACTAAGTTTCTAGCTAAGTACTTCCCTCTTTCCCTACAAACCAAGCTTAAGACCAACATCGCCAATTTCCGTCAAGGAACTACCGAATCTTTAAGCTCGGCTTGGGAACGATTTAAGAATCTGATCGAGAGATGTCAGGATCGTCATTTGACTGAAACGAATCTGGTCTGCACATTCTGTAACAGTTTGAATCATCAACACAAACAAACCCTCGATGCTGCTTCATCTGGAAATTTAATGCTACATACTTCAGGCGAAGCTTGGAAATTGATTGAGACGATAACGATGCATCAGCATGACTTGGAGTCAGATGAATCTACTTCAGAAGAAAGGAGTACTTCAAATCAAACCTTAGACAATCTAAAAACTCAACTCGAATCTATTACTAAAATTGTCAAGGACTTGCAAGAATCTTCAAACCCTAAGTCACAGAAGAAACCTCAAAAGTTCCTCTCAAACCAAAGGGCAAACGAAGAAATTCTTACAACTAGTGGAAACCCTAATCACACTCTTCATTCCAAACCTTTCATTCAGCGGTTTACCACACAACCCACTTCCCGATCTTTAGTTCTCTCTACTCCTCCCCCATTGACTTCTCGTCTAAACAACGTAACTTTCAAAAACTTCATTGTTGAGCAAAATAATGTCAATAAAAAAATTGTTGATTTTCAAAACCAAATTGATTATTTGATTAGAATTTCAAACGATTTAATTGAAAACATTGAGGATAATGTTAAAAGGTTGTTTTAAAAAGTTGAGGAGAAGCAAAGGGAGGAAGCGATCTACAACTCTGCCTATCACTCATTCTATGAGTATGATGACATCCTTGTGGTTACTAGAGGAGGAAAAGAGACTAAAAATGAGAAAACCATATATATTCCCACAACTGAACCTTCTACTTCTCTACCTACTGATTCAGTACAAGTTGACACCCCCGTCACTTCTTCTGAACTGAAACCCTCTAAAGCCCCAGAAAACATTAAACCAACACGTATACCTTTCCCTGGTAGGCTTAAGAAAGAGAAACAAGGAGCTCAATTTGGAAAATATCTAGAAATGTTCAAAAGCTTACACTTAAATTTTAAACTTTTAGATGCTTTCGTTGAAATGCCTAGTTGTGCCAAATTCTTTAAGGAACTCTTATCCAGCAAAGAAAAACTTAGACATATAGTTAACTTACCCTTAGATGCAGAGTGCTCTTTCATTATGCAACAAGGACTACCCCCGAAGCTAGGAGACACTGGCCGTTTCAATATTCCTTGTTATCTTCAGGATGTTCAAAAAAGTAACGCCTTAGCAGACTTAGGAGCTAGTGTAAACCTTATGCCATACTCGCTTTTTAGGAAACGAGGATTAAACGAACTTTTGCCAACCCGAATGACCATCCAGTTAGCCGATAGATCAGTTAAACTCCCCCGTTGAATTGTTGAAGATATTATGGTCCGTGTTGATAAATTCGTCTTTCCTGTTGATTTTATTGTTATGGATATTGAAGAAGACACCCATGTTCCAATCATCCTTGGCAGACCTTTCCTAAACACTGCCAAGGCCGTCATTGACGTTAATAAAAAATCTTTAAAACTTCGAGTTGGAACTGAGGAAGTCACCTTCATTGTTGATAAACTAATGAAACATCCTACGGGAGAAGATCTTGTTCTTGTAGATTCTATGCAGGAAATAATTGAAGAACATTTGGAAGAAATTCTCGTAGTAAGCAGCACCAACCCCAACACTATCATCACAACAAGGAAACTATGTGAAGAAAGTACGGGATTATGCTCTGCTCTTTCAAATTCTTCCGCCGCATCAAGAGAAGTTCTATTTCCTTCAAAGAATCCTAGCCCGCAGTTCAAAACTATTATGACTGCTCCGCTTGGACATGGCACGCTAGTCACTCTTCTAAGAAGGAACCCAACTCTTGAAGTATATGATTCATCTCTCTTAAGGGAAGAAATTCAAAGGTCGCTCAAGGAAATGGAATCAATGTTTTCACCACCTGATTCACAGCTATCTGAAAGTTGTGAAACACAAAGTTCAAATCCAGAAA
The DNA here is from genome assembly GCA_949592205.1 of Helichrysum umbraculigerum. Lineage (NCBI taxonomy): Eukaryota > Viridiplantae > Streptophyta > Magnoliopsida > Asterales > Asteraceae > Helichrysum > Helichrysum umbraculigerum. The sequence goes on along the minus strand of CATIUR010000007.1, from coordinate 29,501,205 downwards.
TCACCGTAAGCACTTCTTCACCAGCTCAATCTCAGAAGTGCGCACTTACTAAAAACAACGATATCATCATTACTGAAGAAAATGCAACTTCCACATCATCCACTGTCAAATACGAACTGAGGAATGATGCATTCTCTGATAAAACAGAATGGGTTGAAATAGCTTCAGCCAATACATCAGAATCACCTCTTGAAGAATCAGACTTCCAAACAGAGTTTGATGAACTCAAAAGAGATTGCAAGAATGAAGCCTTCTACTGAAGAACCACCAGAATTGGAACTGGAGGAATTACCCTCTCATCTGGAGTACACTTTTCTCGAAGGAACTTCACACCTACCAGTTATCATATCCAAAGATCTGAAGCCTGATGAAAAAGCCAGACTCATACAGGTTCTGAAGTCACATAAAAAGGCAATTGCTTGGAAAATCTCTGACATACAAGGGATCAGCCCAAACTACTGCACACACAAGATCCTAATGGAAAATGACTTCAAACCATCAGTTCAAAGACAGAGGAGAGTCAACCTGAAGATTCAAGATGTGGTCAAAAAGGAGGTTATCAAACTTCTTGATGCTGGACTGATATACCTTATTTCATATTCTCCATGGGTCAGTCCCGTACAAGTTGTTCCGAAGAAAGGAGGAATGACGGTAATTACAAACGAACATAATGAACTCATCCCAACAAGAACCGTCACCGGTTGGAGGGTTTGCATTGACTATCGTAAATGATAAACGCCAAAATGTACTAGATTGTAGTACTAATTACCCCTTTGTTCAGTAAATTTCTTATGCATTTGATGTAAATAAGATACTTATTTTGTTCATATTTGCATTTAGGAGTTTAATTGGAGCTTGGATCAAAAAGAAACAGAGAACGAGCTAATCGTGAAGAAAAGTGGATAAGAGTTGAAGATAGGCAACAGAGGATTGAATCAAATGGTGAAAAAACTGAAGTTTTGCATCCATCTGGCGGATGGATTGATTATTTGGGCTAACGTATTACGCGGGCCAGATTTATGAGAGTTTTGCATCCATCCGGCGGATGGATCAATTCGGCAGATTAGGTTAAAAATCTCATTTGCTTTATTTTAACCCTAACTTGATATAACCAAAAAACCAGAGAATAGCAGCCGACAACCAGAGGGTTTTCTCCCATTTTGGGAGCATTTCGATGACGATTCGGAGGCTTAAAAGGCTAGGATTGATTCCTATCGATTCTACTTCGCACGGTTTATGATTTGGTTTGCATATCTTTTTCCGATTTAATCTCGAACATCGTCTATGTGTTTTGTTTGAAATCATGAATCTGATTTTGTATGATTAAGTTATGAATTAGACTTTATGTATATTGTTTAGTTTAATAACCTTGGATTATGATTATTTGATGTTTATAATTGTGTTTTGGATCAATTGTCTGATTGAAGATTGTTATGTTATCCGTGAATCCTTGTTTATTGGTGATTGTTAGTTATTACTTAACGTGGTTAATATTGTCATTGAGATTGAGTTCCTTTGATGTTATTGATTATTAATGATTATGAATCTAGGTTTATAGTCATTGCTAAATATATTGAGTTTGATGGGTTAAGAGAATAGTAACTAATCAATCTAAAATGAGTAAGCTAATAAGAGATTATTAGTAGGTATTGTTGAGTCATACCACGAGGAATAATCGTAACAAGTCGTGAATATTTAATGTACAATCTAGGAAAAAGCACGCAATAGAGCAACATTCTTGCGACGTCGGATCGATGTTAAATGTGGGACTCTAGATTGTAGATATTAGTTAACCAGAACCGGAGACTAATTTTCATTTAACTTGGATTCTTTGATTAGTAACTAAGTTAATATAAAAGAAATCACAATTAGACAATCAAAACACATGAACCGGATAATATGAATCTGAGCGGAAGAACCTAAGCAATTACATGTCTATCTCCAATTGTTTATCTTTTACTCTTTACCTTGTTTTATGTTACTTGGTTTAGTGAATTAGTTCATATTGAACGTTCGTACGGAACTAAAACGTAACCCCTATTTTACTGCTTTATTAATAATTCCAATTTAATTGATTAACATCATTCATGTGTTCCTGTGTTCGACCTGGACTTACCATAGCTATATTATTCCGATCGGGTATTCTTGCCTGGTTGTGTGATAGTAGTGATTGGTATATCCTGTACTTTATAAATAATAAAACTAGACGCTTTCACACGCAACAGTAAACTAAAAGAAGCCACTCGCAAAGATCACTTCACTCTGCCTTTTATTGATCAGATGCTCGAGAGATTGTCAGGAAATGAGTTCTATTGTTTCCTCGATGGTTTCTCAGGCTATTTTCAAATACCTCTCGATCCGAAGGACCAAGAAAAGACAACATTCACATGTCCATACGGAACCTTCGCCTACCGACGTATGCCTTTTGAGCTATGCAATGCACCTGCTACTTTTCAGAGATGCATGGTGGCGATTTTCCATGACATGATTGTACAGTATATGGAGGTTTTCATGGACGATTTCTGTCTTTGGAAACTCCTTCATATCTTGTCTTTCCAACTTATAAAGTATGCTCACTCGTTGCGAAGAATCAAACCTCGTTCTGAATTGGGAGAAATGTCACTTCATGGTGAAGGAAGGAATAGTATTAGGACATCGGATATCTAAAGCAGGAATTGAAGTAGATAAAGCTAAAGTTGAAACTATTTCAAAACTTCCACCACCTACTTCTGTGAAAGCCATCCGAATTTTTCTAGGTCACGCCGGATTCTATCGTCGCTTTATTAAGGATTTCTCTAAGATTTCTCGACCTATGACTCATCTTCTCGAAAAAGATACTCCGTTTGACTTTACAGATGACTGTCTTAAACCTTTTAACTACTTAAAGGAACAGCTCGTGCATGCACCAATCATGGTGGCCCCCGACTGGAGCTTACCGTTTGAAATCATGTGCGATGCCAGTGATTTTGCAGTTGGAGCTGTACTAGGACAACAGAAGGAGAAACACTTTCAACCGATTTACTACGCCAGCAAAACTCTCACGGACACTCAAGAGAACTATACAACCACTGAGAAGGAGTTGCTAGCGGTAGTATCTGCTTTTGATAAATTTCGTTCCTATCTTATTTTGTCCAAAACTATTGTCTTCAAAAAGCAAGACGCTAAGCCAAGACTGTTGCGCTGGATTTTGCTCTTACAAGAATTCGACATATAAATTAAAGATAAAAAGGGAGCAAAAAACGTTGCAGCAGATCACCTCAGCCGATTAGAAAACCCATCGATGGAAAAGCTTGAAGAAAGAGATATTCAAGACCAGTTCCCGGATGAACAACTCATGAACATCGGAAAGCACCATCAGGGACCTCAACCGTCATACGATCCCTGGTATGCTGATTTTGCCAACTACTTGGTGGGAGGAATAGTTCAGAAAGGAATGCCAACTTCTCGAAGACGAAAATTCTTCTGCGACGTAAAGAATTATTTTTGGGATGATCCTTTCCTCTTTAATTTATGTCCCAATCATATCATCAGAAGATGCGTCGATGGGAAAGAACCCGAACATATCCTCTATCAGAGCCACCATTGACCAACTAGAGGCCACCATGGAGCTAACAAAACCACACGGAAAGTATACGACGCCGGTTTTTATTGGCCAACCATTTTTCAAGATTCTTACGACTTGGTTAAACGCTGCGATGCTTGCCAACGATTCGGCAACATATTCGCACGTAATGAAATGCCACTAACCAACATCCAAGCTTGTGAAGTCTTCGACATTTGGGGATTAGATTTTATGGGACCTTTCCCTAAATCTAACGGAAAAGAAAACATTCTTGTTGCAGTTGATTACGTGTCCAGGTGGGCCGAAGCACAAGCTCTCCTAACAAATGACGCCAAGGTCGTCACTAAGTTTCTCAAACAACTATTTTGTCGATTTGGAGCTCCGAGAGCCATAATCAGTGATCGCGGCACACACTTTTGCAATACTCACCTAATGAGAACATTGCAATAGTACGGCGTCACTCACAAAACTTTAACAGCTTATCACCCACAAACTAATGGGCAAGCTGAAGTGAAAAATAGGACCTTGAAATGAATCTTAGAACGAACGGTGTTCAATCATGGGGAAAAGTGGTCCGAAAAATTAGATGATGCGTTGTGGGCATTCAGAACGGCATATTAAACACCGTTAGGAACCACACCATATCGTCTGGTTTATGGTAAGGCATGTCATCTACCGATAGAGCTGGAATATAAGGCATACTGGGCGCTGAAGAAATGAAATTTAGACATTCCCACCATAAGATCCCATAGGAGAATGCAGCTTAACGAACTAGCTGAGTTAAGAGATAAAGCGTATGATAGCTCCCTGAAATTCAAAAAAAGAACCAAGATGTTCCATGATGCAAGACTCAAGCTATCAAAGTTTAAACCAGGGGATAAAGTACTTCTCTTCAACTCACGCTTCAGAAAGTTCTCTGGAAAATTCAAAGTCAGGTGGAGCGGACCATTTATAGTCTCAAAGGTATTTTCCTTCGGAGCAGTCGAACTCGAAGCACCAGAAGGTAACTTTAAAGTTAATGGTCAACGCTTGAAACATTACATTGAGGACTTCCCCATTAATGAGGAAGTCTACATTTTTGAGCCACCTTGAACTATTTCTAGGTATCAAGAGTCAAGCTAGTGACTCTCTTAAACAAGCGCTCTTGGGAGGCACCCCAAGCCTATCTTAGAATAAATTGTCTTTTTAATGTTCTTAGTTTAAAATTTTATCTAGTATTATCATTCCTAACTAAATGATGCAGGATAGCTACTTATCTGACAGCCTTTGATATTTACAAATCGGGGATAAGTCTTTATTATTTATATGCAAATGCGGGAGTCCTGATGACACTTACCTTCAAAACACTTTTTCAAACAATCATTAGTTCTTCTTGCATTTGTATATCGGCATAATGTTTAAATGTTACCTGTATTGTTTGTGTTTTTCAGGATGGAGACCCCAGCTGAAAGCAGTAAGAAAGGCACAAGAAGTGGAAAATCCCGCAGAGGAAAGAAGAAGATGGCTGCTATTCAGGAAGAGAGTCTGATTGATGTACCCGTTACTCCAGGAGAGCATACGAGACCTGCTGCATCATAGTCTACCCCAGCATCTGGGACGATCCCGACCTTTGATTATGGGATCACTACTGCAGACCCAGCCACTGCTTGGGCGCTCTTTCAGACATTGTACATTCATCATGATTCAATATCTAATATCCGCGAGGCAGTTGGGCTACAAAGACTTCAAGATCACCCTTACAGGCTAGGGACTAGACCAGGACCTTCTCGACCACCATGGTCATTCTTCCCTCTTGCAGCTGGCACTACTGATGCTCCGGTACAGGCTCTTGAGCATTCAGTGAGCTCACTTTCTGATCCTACCGAGATGCTCGCACCTGCTAGCAGACTTCTTGCACCATCACCTTCTTCTACCATCACCTTCTTCTGTCCTCCATGATGCTGCCCTCTCTGCCATTTATCATGCTGATGTTACTGAGTTCGACCCTGATATGGATGATCTTCCAGACTTTCCCAACTTATTCCGCGGGGTAACTCCTGTTCACTTTAATGTTTATTCAATAATTCGTGCCACGTTACGGATGTCTCAGACGACTGAAACTGGGGAATAGGATTCGAGGTTAGTTGTCGGTTAAATTGGTACTACATTTGGGAGATTTTCCGGCGTAGCTTACACTCCATATCTGTTATCCATGTGACATGTTATTTATCTTATTGCGGACAACTCTACGTTAGATAAGTAATAGGATAGGAGCTTTGGCCCATTAGGACATATACAGTAATGATACGGGATCTCTGGGCGAGGCATCGGAAATACCGTAAAACGGCTCAGTACTTGGTATAGCGTTGGAACCACCTCCGGTGAAGTACAAATGCGTGGAAGCCACGAAAAGGCCGTAGGTACAGTACTATGTTGAACATCGTTCAGAGACCCCAAGTCAGCACTGCTAGGATTCATTATAATTAGAGCCTTAATCCTCATAACTACCCCTAAATAGCATATACTGACATCATAGCAAACACTCGCGTAATCTATAGATCTCTCAGCGACTACACTCCTTATTTACTTTATTGTCTTTAGTTTATATAAAATAGAACAAACACTCGCGTAATCTATAGATCGTTCAGAACCCCCTCAAAAAGTTTTTAAAATCCCAGCTAAATTACCAAAGATAATTAATCCTCCTAAGATCCCATGTCCGTTGTGGTTTAAGAACGACACCTGAGTTATACCTGCCGCTTACTATACAAGTAGTAGTATAACTTAGGCTTCCCTGCACTATAAATATAAAACCACCCGCTGATCGCTGGCCCCGACTGGAAGGTCCGCAACGACCAGGAAGCAATTCCTGAACCGACCGTTGGGGCTCGATGAGTACTTTATCTATTGAGGGGCTTACTTTTTGATATCGCACAGGGCCCCCAAATTCGTTTGCCGGCCTGATTGTAGTATGCACATCAAGTTTTGTGTTATACAAATAATTTCTGTTTGGTATTAGACGTGTTACTCCTTAATTTTCTTATATTATGGACGCTCGCTTTACAACTGAGTAGGTATTTGATTGTAGTATGCATATCAACTTTTGTGTTATACAAATAACTTCTATTTTGTATTAGATGTGTTACTCCTTAATTTTCTTATAGTATATGGACGCTCGCTCTACTACTGAGTAGGTATTTGATTGCAGTATGCACATCAACTTTTGTGTTATATTTCGTATTAGACGTGTTACTCCTTAATTTCTTAAAGTATGAACGCTCGATCTACAACTGAGTAAGTATTTGTTTTTCTTACATTTCTTAAGGGTTTTGCGATTGATATAATATGTAGACACTTTAACAAAATTTGAAGTTGAATGAGAGAAAATTAATTATGACGTAGTACGTATACAATATTATAAAGCAAATTGAATTGGTGAAATGATGGATTACCGCATTACCCATTAATCTTCACATTCTCTTTGCTTTTTCTCTTTCTCTAATTTGCCTTTTTAACCTTTTTGTGATGTTTCAATTTTCAAATAAAGTTCGATTCTTGACTTCTGTCAAAAGTCCAAGCTTTTCTTTTCCTTTCATCTTTTCACGAATTGGTAAACGTGTACCATATTTACCATTACAATTTTCATCCAAGGATACAGTAAGAAACAAAATTACATATATATATACTGCTTGTTTTAAGGTATAAGATTATCTACTCCAAGTGTTCTTAAATGAAAACTTTGCAATTTACCTATGTAGATATCCCCTCATATCAGATACTATCTGATCGGCCGATCGCCTGTTTATAATATAAACTTATATTTACTATACCATATCATTATTCATGAGTGTGTCACATTTTAAGATATATATTAAGTGTAGTATGAATTAACTCATGATCATTTATTTCTTTTTATAAATCTAACCCATCCATCCATCCATTATGTAACTTATTACTCGCATCATTCATGTGACAGAGATGCAAAATGTAATCTCTATAATTTGTGTAACCGATATTTATCATAATATGAGACTTGTAACTCAACTAAGAGATGAGACTTGTATGAGAAATATGCAAGTGATCGATCTTATTTTCATACGTAATGATTGTTAGAACTTAAATTTTAAAAACAACTAAGCTTTAAGGTATAATATAGTGGTTTGATCCTAATTCCTTAACGTTAATAGACAATCAAATCGAATCAAGTACTACATGAATGAACACGTCATAGAATGAAAACTATTTATGTCGCATTACACGATTACCTTTCTAATTAAATTGAGATAATGTCTACGTGAGTTATCTGAGTATTCAAAAGCTTACGCAGAATTACCAAAATTATCAATATTGTTTATTTATGTTTATTTTTACAAACTCATTTAAACATTTGAATTAGAGTACCCATAAAGCTAGGTTACATTTTAAAACCTATATTCTGCTCAAGATCTCAAGGATTCTAATGGGGCTTTCTCAAGCCCAGACCCAAATTTGATAGGCCCAATCTTGGAAGTCATTCTTCATTTTTTTTGTTTTGTTTTTACTTCTCCTTATCTTAAATTATATATATGAAGCGGGTGGTGACATCATCAAAATCTCAATTAACCAATTAAATTCTTTAATTTTGTCCAATTAACTAAAATTCAGGATGAGATTATATCATAAATACATATTTTGTATTGAAATATATTTATGTATTAATTTATCAATATAATTTTTATTATTTTAGGTTCCTAAATTCATTAGGAGACTTGCACGAGGAGGATTTTAACTTAAATAATATGGTAATAAATAAAATATAATCCTAATCTTAATACTTTGTATTTTATTACAGTTATTAAGTAATTAATATACGCAATCAATTTATTAAATTTCTTTCGTGTAAGGACTTTTGAACTTCATTGCATATCTTTTTTAACTCTTACGAAATGACAAAATTTTATCTTATACATAATTCGCGTGATTATAAAAAGAAAATACATATTTGATGGCCCGTGTGCATACACGGGTTTGATGTCTAGTTATACAGCAAAGGAAACCCACTGCGATTTGCGATCAAATACTTCACAGTTCACACAATATTTATATTTGATTGATTTGATTTGATAGTCCGGGTGCAATTAATTACAAGAAAAATCAATATCTTTAATTCTTTAAGGGGTGCTTTGTATGTCATCATAATTCTTCATGTTCATTTAAATGAATAAATCATCGAATATAAAAGTATAATACAACTAATAGACTAAAATAAAGTTGGATTTACGTTATAAAATTTGAATTAAAGTTAGGTGCACTTCTACACACTACAGTTAAGCTTTTTGATTGGTTGAAATTTGAAAATTGACAACTATTCTTGGGACTTCCAAATATGGAAAGATAAACTATAAATTTGTGAGGAAGAATTATTGATCACCCTCATTATAAATTTGTGAGGAAGAATTATTGATCACCCTCATTAAGTCATTATGACAGATTATAATGGACTCGGGTGCCGCAAAGATCTAGGAAAGTGAGCAATACAAGCTCAATGGCTCCCGTAGCGTATACATGGTAAATTTCGACCGGGCCAAATGTATTCACACTCAAGGGTATACACTTGCATACCCTATGAGTTCTAATTGCAATGCTAAAATTGTATTATTTTATTTTTTTTCTTAGTACTCATATGTTTATATATTTCACCAAAGATAGCTTCAATTTGAAAAATAACCTCATCATAAAATCCCACGTTCATGTTGAGCTGATTTCAAATCAATTTTAACTAAGATAACTCCTTGAATAAACCCTAACCAGAAAAAGAAAAAAAAAAAACCAACCCCAACCCGCAAAACCTTTTAACTTCTCTTTTTAGTTTAAATAAATAATGCATACCCAAATTTGAATGGGTAACGATAAATTCACCTTCAATTTTGATAAATCTACCACGAATATGCATTAACAGTTTGTAATGTACAATTTATTAGGGAGAATTACATATATCCCCTCCACAAACACCCTAAATAACATATATACCCAAACACATTTTTAAATTACATATATACCTGTTTGGGGCTAAATTTTATAGTTAGGATACAGGATCCTGAAGTCTCTAGTTACTATTGAAAATTATATCTAGGATCATGCATATGTTCAGGATAAAGCTAAGACTAAGGATCCTGAGATTCTATGTTTATATGATACAGGTAATCAAGATCTTGGATATATCTAGGATCCTTCTTGGATCAAGGATCCCGGTTATGGATGAGTATTTAGGATCCTGAGTACTATAGAAATCTTAGACATACTCAGGATCTCACATATGTTTAGGATCTCAGATGTTCAGGATCCCGAATACGTTAAGTATCTCGGGATCAGATGTTACTAATATTTATTTGTCAGTTTATGTTCAGGATCTTAGATATTCAGGATCCCGGGTGATCAGGATCCTGGATATATTCAGTATCCCAGGATCATGTATTACTACCTTGTTGTTCTCTTTCCTTTTGACCAGGTCATACGCGGTTTGAGGGATGGATAACCACCTTCGAAATGCTTGGAAGGAGACTATTTCAAGGATAATTCAGCATGTGTTCCACATTTGGTCAATATGAACGTTGTAGAAGCTCAAGATATCTCGGAGAGGATCCCGAAGATCTCGGAGGATCCCTGATTTTTAGGAATTATTTGTTATGTAGCCTTAGTATAAGTACGAGGCAAAGATGATCATTAGGCTAACTTCTGCTCACTTTTTACTCCCATTAACACTCACACTCTGCTCAAACACCTTCCACACAAACACTTAACCATTTCTCCTCAAATTACTCACCCGAATACTTAGTTGATCCTCTTTGTGCTCATAGTTTGTAATTATCCTGAGTTTACGTAATAAAATCATAAAAGGCAAGGATCGATTGATCCTTCCCGAGGTTTTATGCCGGCGATCAACCTTGATCAAGGGCTTTCCTCGTACATCATTGTGTCGATCGCATTTATTTTGTATTTTCGTTGTTTAATTTGCATTTCATTGATCTTTTGATCATATATTCTGCATTATCCTGATTTTATCTTATATTTATCACAAAGATACATATTTATCTTGTTTCTAATCATTCTTTTATCGCAATAATTGCATTATTATTCTGTTTCATGCATTTTTATTGATTGCGATCATATATTTATTGCGTAACTTGCATTATCCTGAAAATACTTTACATTTTACTTAAACTTTTGGAATAATCTTATTTACAAACACTTGTTTTCACCGTTAAACACATTTTTAACAAGGATCCACGAATCCAAGGATTCAAGGCATAATTTTCATTCAAAGTTGTCATTTACTCATATAGATAATCGTGTAAAAGCGTAATTATCTTGAAAGTAATTTATGGCACCCAACCTCACTTTTCTAAGTTTGATCACTTAATTGCTCAGTGTAATTTGGCGCCCACCGTGGGGCAAGTGGTGCTTTTCATAATCAAATTCTTGTTAAAATCCTTGTTAATTCACTTTTTTCAAAGGTTTTTGTCAAAAATGTCGACACAAGGACAACCTATATCTTCTATTGTGCCCTCATCGACATCTGTGATGACCAATCTATCTCCTGCTTCCCCTCTATCGTCATCACAACGGGGACCAGAGAATATCTACAGGAGGACAACTTCCGCAAGATCTACCTTCTCAGGATCCGGGATCACAGATCAGGATCCCTTTATTACTTTTAACAGGAATATTGTGGCTTTGTTTTCACAGGTGAAAGAGCAATTAGGACGTGTGTAACAGAGTAGCGAGGCCCTGAAGAAGGATCTTGAAAGCTTGAGCGGTAGAATCAACACTCCCCCTAATCAGGATACTACTCCTTTTCGGAGCAGGATCCTGGATTTCAACACTCCAGCATTTGCAAGTATTGGAGTAGATTGCATTGCCATGCAAGGAACTACTAGGATCTTGACACCTCGGGATCCTGAGCAGACTCCAGGATCCTCAATCATGTTGCCTAACAGTGGTAATATATCTTATGGTTGTTCTTTTGGTACTAACAATGTGTAGGATCCTGGAGTAAGCCCTATAATAAAAAGGGAGTTGCAGAAACTGAAAGACATGATATCAAGTGTTCCTGGTGTTGTCCAACCTATTCCTGAAGTCGTTCCATCAGCCCACAGGATCTCAAGATTTGCACCACCGATTTGTGATGCTGAGATCCCGAAAAGATTAAAGACTCCAAGCATGAAGCTTTACGATGGAACGACGGATCCTGAGGAGCACATCGCCCAATATAGGGAAAGGATGGAGATCATTCCGACTCCTGCTGATCTCAGAGAAGCGTGCTTATGCAAAGGATTTGGATCAACTCTGACAGGATCCGCTTTAAAATGGCTGTTAAACGTTCCTCCCTATTCTATTACTTCGTTTGCTCATATGGTTAATTTATTTAATAATCAATTTTCTTGTAGTAGAACATTTGAAAAATTAACCATTGATTTATATAGAATTGTTCAAAGGGCTAATGAGTCTCTTCGAGATTTTGTAGGAAGATTTGGAAGAGAATCTTTGGATATACCTAACCTAAATATGGCTACTGCAGTACAAGCCTTTAAGATTGGGATCAACAGGGATTCTCCATTTTATGAGGATCTTGTGATCAATCCTTGCAAAAACCTTGATGAAGTCAAGAATAGAGCTCTGAGGTTCATAAGGCTAGAAGAGGATGCTTTGAACCAAAAAAGGGTGAAAATTTTATCAACATGTGACAGGCCCAACAGGAAATCAGAATCATCCTCGTACAGATCCAACATGAACAAGTCTTATGTCAGAAATGAGGATCAACGGATCATTGCAATTAAAGAGGATAACGAAGAATATCCTAAGCTAACGGATTATTGTTTTTCTGTAGACACTGCAGGTATCTTGTGTGCTATGCAGGGTCTTGGAGATAAGGCGAGATGGCCAAAAAGAAATCATAAAGCCGTCACTTGGAAGGATAAGACTAAGTGGTGCGCATATCATAAGGATTTCGATCACGTAACTAAGAATTACATACCCCTCGGAAAGGAAATCAGCCATCTGCTCAGCAAGGGATACTTGAAGGAGGTACTTGGAAGAAAGAAGGATCACGGCCAGGATCATGACGAGGCTCGGGATCCCGAGACTCAGGATAATCAAAGGATCCCACACAGAGCAAGATCATCACCGTCGGACGCCAAGTCAAGGTCAATAGTGATCAACGGGAAGCGAAGGGTTGCTACACAACATCAATGAGATCTACTACCAAGCCTCCATCAGCATGGCAATCAATGGAAAAAGGCATGGGATATCTTGGCTACTATCAGATAAGGTATCAAAGAAGTGCGACTCCATTCTGAGGATCCTAAGGTGGAAAAGGATAGGACGAATGTTATTGCGTGCTAATATATTCAAGGAACCAAGATTCCTGATCTTGGCAAACGTGGTGGTGGAATACAAATCTAATTGGTAAATCATTACTCGTGAACGTGGCGGTATCCTGAAATATGAACGATGCTGCATAAGTTAAAGATTCTGAAAGGTCAGCAACTTCTTATCTATCACTTAAGTAAAAGTCTACTAGATGCTGATGCCAGGTACTCTTATCTTAAAAAAAAAAAAATTATGTTTGCATTGTTTATCTTGAAATACATTCTATGCATGATAAGATTACTCAATTATTAAATATAAAAACCAGGAATGTCGCTTAAAATAACTAAATGATCTCAGAAATTAGATATTTATAATCTTATAATGAGATCGTAGAAATATGATAAAACTTTATGTTTTGGGTAAACTTTACTGACGATCTTTAAAATAAAATATGGGTACAATATGCTTAGTTAGGTTAATATATGGTATTGAAATCACCTTAAAGGTATGACATGCAACAGGATGTTGATTGTAAATTTTAAAGTACCAATAATGAAATAGATTACGAAACATCAACTGAAGGTTAACAATTAACTAAGGATATCAGTATAAAATATATAGGTGTATGTTAGTTACTAATCATCATTGCAAATATGCCTTAAGGATAGTTAGACTTGTTTTGTATTCGGATATGCTTTAAGATTCTGCAGGTAACTTCGTGATCTTCAACTGATGCTATGTTGGTGATCTTGAGTTTGAGGATAATTGGACACATCAGGTTCTGGGGGCAAGTTAGGATCATAGATGTAGTCGATCATTAAATTTTTTGCAGAAGGATCATTATTGTTGCGGTATTTTGAGGATCCTGAAGCGTAAGCAAAACTGAAGGATATGCACGAAGCAATTTGTGGAAACTATCCTGGGGGCATACATGGAAATGTTCAGAACCGATGCATCCAATTATCTATCTGTGATCAATGCTTGATTGGCTTGGATGCCGGAAAACGGGGACTTGTTGATGGAAAACTACTTCCAATATCATGGAATGCTATTCACATAAAACTCTATCATGTGTAAGTTGAGTATTTATATTCAACATAAAAAGGTACCCCTATGATCCTTAACTTTTCATTAATTTTTGTATTCTTTACTATATATGTATGTGTGTATCATAATTATATATTGATATATGCATGAAAATCTTTCACAATTATTATTTTCATTCTGACACTGATTTAAGCATCGGATGAGTGTTAGGCAAACTAACACTCACCTTTACCCAAGATCTTGTATTTGTTGTAGTTCATGCATCTAAGGATCATGGAATGAAGATTAGGGGTTGGCCACATCTCTTCCGTTAAGAATCCCAGCGATCTCTAAGGTTTAGAGGTTTGCTGACGCATAAACACCTCTCTAAGAATTTGGGTTTCCACACCCCGCCGGGTGTGCACGATGTTTGATTATAGTGCCATGGTTAGGGAATCGGTGATGCCTCTGGTACCCGACAACTTCATTTCCGTTGGCCTATAAATCAAACTCTTACGATTGTCGGCACTGAGTGCACTAGGTGCCGACCTAAGGTTTGTGTCGTTTTCACGTCACTCTAAGGTTTGTAATGTTTTCACATTACCTAAGGTTTTGGCGTATTCACGTCACTAAGTACACAAGGCTTATAATGTTTTTACATTATCTATTACGCAAGGTTTGTAATGTTTTCACATTACCAATTGGTTAGGCATATTCATGTCTCAAATGGCTTGGCCGTCGAATCAAACGGTTGTAATGTTTTCACATTACCGAATGGTTTGGCATTTACATGTCACAAAAAATGATTTATCAAAAGTTTCTTAAGTTTTGTAATGTTTTACACATTACCAAAATATTTCTATTGGCGTAGGCCATAAAAGATTCAAATGGTTGTAATATTATCATATTACCAAAATATTTTTCGAGTTTAATCCAAAGATCATGATTGTTATAATGTTTTCACATTATTCAAAATTTGTGACAATTTCGAAAAGAATTGCAATATTTTTGGCATTAAAAATCTTGACAGCTTTTACGTCATTCTTAAAGATAAATAAAAATCATAATGTTTCGACATTATGAGAATAGCTAGAATGTTTTCATGTTATCAAAATCATATAACAATGTTATATATCAGGATCATTGGATTATCCCAAGAGAGATCCTGATATCTTCTTTGAACGTATCAAGATTTGTTTCAGGATCTTGAGATATAGGAATCTTGAGCCAAAGATCATAAAAATGATCTTAATGTTTACAGGTTGTTCGAAAGACTTTGACACTATTGTGTCATCATAAAGTGTTAGTAATGTTTTCACGTTACTTTGGCAATCTTTGATATTGTCATATTACAGGATTTAATCATCATCATTGATGGTTTTTAATATGCATCGGAAGCTGAAGTATGTTTCAGGATCCTGAGATATGGGAATCTTGAGTATGAAGTTATTTTGAGTTTTCTGAGGGAATCTCCTCAGAATCTACGAGGTATAAGTAAAATGAGCGTGTGATGGGGGAATCCCCCCAATATCCTAAAAATAGGTTATCTCTTGTACATCCTGAGGGAATCTCCTCAGGATCCTGGTCATAAGTATAAAACAGATACATACTGGGGGAATCTCTTCAGTATCTTGAAGACAGGGGATATATAAATCCTAATATTATTGGTAGCCTTGGTTTCTTTGGCTTCCTTCTTCTTTGAGTATCTTGAATAACTTTTCGAGATTCTGACATTACTTAGGAATTTTATGATTGAGAGTCTGTTCCAGGATCCTAGAATATTGGAATCTTGGGAACAGGATTATTTCAAATATATCTTGAGGGAATCTCCTCAGGATTCTGAGAGTATGGATGAAATAAACATATATTGGGGTAATCTCTCCAGTATCCTTGATATAGAAGATAAATAGAAGATGATAACACACATCAAATGAGAAGGCAGCCTCTCTGCTCCTTTTCTCTCCATCGCTTTCATCCATGGTGAGTTTTGCTCACTACCATGAGCCTATATTTTTAGAGTGTTCAGCAAGATCAAGAGGAGCCTCCATATGCTCTTTCTCTATATTCATCGTCCAAGTTTGAGCCTTGCTCGTCACAAAAACCCATCTCCTTAGATGGTATCCATTCGATTCACACCACCCTTAGTTTCGTGCAATACACTCTAACGGGTTATCCACGTACATTACGGAGTGTAACGAATCAAACCAAGCCAATCCACACTCAGGATTAGCTTATCCTGGATAAAAGTTCCATAAGCGGAAATTGAAAGGCTCAAAAAGACTAAGTGGTCAACATAAACCACTTGAACACCACCATGGCTAACCGTGTTAGGTTGACCTCATTCTAGGCACAGTCCAAGTATGTATAAAATTGACAGGAATGGGGGCATCCCTTCTGGATCCTGGAGATAGATGATTTGTTAAAGATTCAAGAAGAAATACCATGATCAAGGTCGTGGAAGTCTATGATGCTTTGGATAAACAAAGAAGCTACGCCAAGCCGTGAGTACAGTTTGGGAGTAACATAGCTTGGTCACAGATTAAACAAATGATTCAGGTATGTTTATCACTCTTTGAAGTCGTTGTTCTATTTTTCATTGAAACTTGACGAAGAATAGGTAACCAAAGCCATTATTAAGTTTGAAGTCTTGCAAAAGAGGTATGAAAGAGTTTGTACTTATCAAAAATCAAATCGACATGGGCATGGTTACGGATGCACGGTAATATCTTGCCTCATTTATTTAATGTTTATTTTTAGAAGTTGTGTCACCATCAGGGTCCTGAAGATAACACAACTTGGGGGCAATTGTTTGGGGCTAAATTTTATAGTTAGGATACAGGATCCTGAAGTCTCTAGTTACTATTGAAAATTATATCTAGGATCATGCATATGTTCAGGATAAAGCTAAGACTAAGGATCCTGAGATTCTATGTTTATATGATACAGGTAATCAAGATCTTGGATATATCTAGGATCCTTCTTGGATCAAGGATCCCGGTTATGGATGAGTATTTAGGATCCTGAGTACTATAGAAATCTTAGACATACTCAGGATCTCACATATGTTTAGGATCTCAGATGTTCAGGATCCCGAATACGTTAAGTATCTCGGGATCAGATGTTACTAATATTTATTTGTCAGTCAATGTTCAGGATCTTAGATATTCAGGATCCCGGGTGATCAGGATCCTGGATATATTCAGTATCCCAGGATCATGTATTACTACCTTGTTGTTCTCTTTCCTTTTGACCAGGTCATACGCGGTTTGAGGGATGGATAACCACCTCCGAAATGCTTGGAAGGAGACTATTTCAAGGATAATTCAGCATGTGTTCCACATTTGGTCAATATGAACGTTGTAGAAGCTCAAGATATCTCGGAGAGGATCCCGAAGATCTCGGAGGATCCCTGATTTTTAGGAATTATTTGTTATGTAGCCTTAGTATAAGTACGAGGCAAAGATGATCATTAGGCTAACTTCTGCTCATTTTTTACTCCCATTAACACTCACACTCTGCTCTAACACCTTCCACACAAACACTTAACCATTTCTCATCAAATTACTCACCCGAATACTTAGTTGATCCTCTTTGTGCTCATAGTTTGTAATTATCCTGAGTTTACGTAATAAAATCATAAAAGGCAAGGATCGATTGATCCTTCCCGAGGTTTTATGCCGGCGATCAACCTTGATCAAGGGCTTTCCTCGTACATCATTGTGTCGATCACATTTATTTTGTATTTTCGTTGTTTAATTTGCATTTCATTGATCTTTTGATCATATATTCTGCATTATCCTGATTTTATCTTATATTTATCACAAAGATACATATTTATCTTGTTTCTAATCATTCTTTTATCGCAATAATTGCATTATTATTCTGTTTCATGCATTTTTATTGATTGCGATCATATATTTATTGCGTAACTTGCATTATCCTGAAAATACTTTACATTTTACTTAAACTTTTGGAATAATCTTATTTACAAACACTTGTTTTCACCGTTAAACACATTTTTAACAAGGATCCACGAATCCAAGGATTCAAGGCATAATTTTCATTCAAAGTTGTCATTTACTCATATAGATAATCGTGTAAAAGCGTAATTATCTTGAAAGTAATTTATGGCACCCAACCTCACTTTTCTAAGTTTGATCACTTAATTGCTCAGTGTAATTTTTGACCAAAACAATACCCACATCCCTATTTTAAATATAATTAAAATTAAAAAAAAATAGTAAATATTATCTATTTTAAATATAACCAATTGTTTATCTGAAAATTTTGTTTAGTTCTGACAATTTATCATGTTTTTTTTTTTAATTTTATTATATTTAAATTAGAGATGTGGGTATATATGTAATTTAAAAATGAGTTTGGGTATATATGTTATTTAGGGTGTTTGTGGAGGCGATATATGTAATTCTCCCAATTTATTATTGCACACTTATGATAGATTTGTCAAAAATGATGGTGAAAATATCAAAATATCACTACCCAACTAGAATTTATAGATCCGCCAGTGACATAAACCATAATGAAACTGTAAAAGCTATTACTTTTATTATCTTTGCCATCCGGATTACATCTAGCTTCCAGTTTCCTTCAGTTTTATCTCAGTAAGTAAGAGACCCACTCCCAATCATTTTCACCATTATTGATACTCCATCTATCACTTTCACTATCGATGGATACTAATCCCAGCCTGCATTTACTACAAGTAAGCATCCACGTTGGAACGAATATATTGCCACGCCAACCCCAACCAGATCACTGTAGAACTACTTATAATCAATTTCGCCTTTCGATACCGATAGACAATTGGATACTAATGATCCCAGCCTGCATTTACTACAACTAGTACATAACCCACGTAAAACGACGGATAACATGTATCAATTAACGTAAAAAACTTCTTTGATGACTCGATTCACACAATATCTCATTTTCCGATACCCAATTTTAAAGTATCTATTGTATACCCGAGAAATAGTTTAGTATTGATTAGTTTTACGTATATAACTTACATTATTTATGTGTTAAATTCAATAAATTGAATGTTGATCTTATAAATTTAGATACCTATTTAATTATAGAATGTGTAATAAATATTTGAGGGCATGAGAGTAATTTCTCATCTTACTATTTTAATGTATAGATTGAGGGGCATCTTGGAGATTTCCCACATTGTTTAATCCGCTGATGACGATTAATGTAATTTAATAAGGATTAATTAAGGCAACTCAACTTTAGTCTAAATATAAACAAACTCCCCCATGACGGTGACCACCCTTCTCTGTCAATGGACCACTACACTACTCTTTCCACATACATATACATTTTTTATATGTGGCATATTTATAACCTGTCATAAGATTATAAATTTATTAATTCAAGTATTAATAGTAATAAAATATATAACACGCTAAAGCCTTATCTTCTTATCCATGTTGTTTGATAACTGCATCACCTTTTTTGTTCTGTCCAAGTGTCTAGCTTGCTACCATTTGATCACTTGTACATTTTATTTTAATTATTTATTCATACACAAATGTAATATTTTTTAATGTATATATATATATATATATATATATATATATATATATATATATATATATATATATAGACTTGTAATCCTGTAAGAACGAGGGGATTCCGTGATAACACATCATATCCCTCCATTTTTTTTCTTTAATCAAAAATCCCGATTTTGGAGGTGACATTTTTGTAAATATTTTGAACTTCTACCTTGATGGCATTTTCGTAATTATTGTGAACTTTGATTCACATTCACAATTAACTTTTATTGTTAATTTTTTTATTTCTTTTTCGTTCACAAGTTTTATATGTGTGAAGTTTTTTTTTTATTATTATCATTAGTATATTTATATTTAATATACAATATAATGATACTGAACTTGATATACATAACTGTGAATATGTACTTTTACATTGTCATCCCTAAAATTTTACATTTTATTGTTTAACACAAACAAATAGGCTTCACACAAACAAAATATGTTTCACACAAACAAATATGATTTACACAAAAACGGTTAACAAATAAGCTTCACATAAACATTTTATTGCTTAACACAAACAAATAAGCTTCACACGAACAAATATGCTTCACACAAAAATCGTTAACAAATAAGCTTCATACAAACAAATTTGCTTCACACAAAAATGGTTAACAAATATGTTTCACATAAAAATATGTTTCACACAAACAAATATGCTTCACACAAAAACTGTTAACAAATAAGCTTCACATAAACATTTTATTGCTTAACACAAACAAATAAGCTTCACACGAACCAATATACTTCACACAAAAACCGTTAACAAATAAGCTTCACATAAACAAATTTGCTTCACACAAAAATGGTAAACAAATATGCTTCACACAAACAAAATGCTTTTGGTAGGAATGATCAAGTTGACAACTAAAGTTCGATCGTTAAATTAGTATTGTTTGTATATAATCATTTCAACCAATACATAATACAACTCTTATAACAATCGATCTCAACCCTTAATTTTTTTTATCACGTCTAAGATTCATTGCATTGTAAGTACATTGAATTATAAACGTATACTATATCATAGCAACAATGTATCTTACCCTTAAAACTTTCACTGTAACTTATTCACTACCCCTCTGAACAGGACCCTAAAATTTATAATTATATGAACATATCGATTATGAAATAAGTAGAATTAGGGATTAATATAATGTTATTCCGAATATGAAATTAGTAGAAGTAGGGATTAAATATAATGAGATGACTAGCTCGATGTCAAGAAATATAGCTAAAACCAGAGTTTTGTCATCACCAATGATTGGATGGAATAACTTATTTAATAACCTTAATTTAATTTAAAATACGAATAATATATGTTGTCATATGGAAATATTTAAAGAAGCGTGATGCATGGTTGCCGTCATGAATCAAACTTTGGTCGGACGTGTATGGTTTTTTACCGTAAGTATTGTTTTAGAACAATCGCTCTCTACTTTTTATCTTTTCACAAAATGAGGGATTAATTATCTTCTAACATCCGACAAATAAGATTAGTCCTTGTGAGTAGTGGTATTCAAAAAATGTAGTCACCTCACAATAATTTTGAAGCTTACTAAACTTGAATGTTTATCAAGTTTATTTAAATACTGAGATGCACCGTTTAAATACGAGAGGCAGCACTCTTTAAGAACCAATATCATTCAACTAATCTAACACTAAGTCGATTCAATTGACCGGTGTCACGTGCCATTGTAGACTATAATAAAGGTCTACCCCTGCTTGTGAGTCGCAACAAATTTCGTACTTTGTTTTTATCGTAAATATAAGTTCAAATATTTTAACTTTCCTTTTGTTCAAGTCTCGTTGATAGTATGTGGTATCACTTTGTAGAAAACAAAGTATAGTAATTTGAGCCTTCACTAAGATGTTTGTCCCATTTTTATTGTTCACTTTACTAGTTTGTTTATCTACCGGGTAGAGATCAGAGGAGCACTAGGAATAAGGTGGAGGGACCTTTTTGCAATTTTGATAAATGTAAAAAGGAGGAGGGACTCTTTTGCAATTTGATAAATTTATGAAAAGGAAGAGGGACTTTTTTGCAATTTTGACGAAATTATAAAATTTCGTGAACAAAATTTCTAAAAATTATAAAAAAAATTATTCAATCATAAAATTATATAATATGCAAAATTCAGTCAAAAAATAATAAAAAACGTAAAATGCAGTGATAAATATATAAGATGCAGTGAAAAAAACATAAGATGCAGTAACAAATATAAAAAAAACGCAGTAATAATAAAATACATGATGCAGTAACAAAATATACAAGATGCAATAATAAATATACGAAAGACATAGTAACAAAAAATACAAGATGCGGTAACAAATATATAAAAGATACAGTAACAAAAATACAAGATGCTGTAAACTAAGTAATACAAATTTTCTAAATTCAATAATAAAATTAAAGATTTACAACATACATCAAAATGCTAAAAAATACATATGATGCAGTAAAAATATACCAAAGATGCAGTAAAAATTACTCATAGTTTTTTTATAGATCTAAAAAATACGATGAGTAAAAAAATTAACGATTCTTTATTTTTTCAAATCTAAAAAGTAGATTTTACTATGAGTACTTAAAATGATGCAGTAAAAGCATTTCATCTTAACATAAAGTGTGTATAAAAAATATTCATGATACACTAACAAAAATACATCACAAAGCCATTTAATTTAAACATCACTGCATCTTAAAAAAAGATGCAGTAAGTAAGTACTACTCCAGTTTCTTTCATTACTAAAGAAGTACGGTACGGTAAAAAATGTACAATGCAGTAGAAAAAACGCAAGATGTGGTTGTTTTTGTCAGATTAAAAAACAGATCTAGATCTATTTCATATCAACTTTTTAGATCTATATCAAATTATGCACAAACGTAAGCATAAATCAAGATTCAAACACTGAAAACAAAACACGAATTAGATCCGAAACAAACATAATACAACTATGATTCATCACAACACCTCCACCTCAACAACAAACTACAGTCAACAACAAACTACAGAACCATTTATATTACGTATAGTACAACTAAGATTTAAACCAAGCGCAAGTCCCGAGAATTCAAATGGCGCACGTCGGAACACTCTATCCATATTCATTATCACCTGATAAAAAAAATCCACATTAATCTAATAAAAAAACAGATCCACACACAAAAACTTTTAAGATGTAGTGTTTCGTTTTGTAAAAACCATATAATCAATTAAATCCACACACTAATTTCATATAAACAGAGTAACAAAATTTAAGATGTAGCGTTTCGTTTCGTAACGTACGGATGAACGGCAAGAACACGAGAAACAACAAAAGTCCAGAAATTGCCACGAAGGAGATCGTTAATCGGAGCATAGAGAACGGTGAGACACGAAACGGCGGTGGTTAAAACCATCTGAGCAGCGATTCCGGCCGTGGTTATGGTAATGATTCCGGCCGGCGCTGGTTTCGGCGGTGACTTCGGCAGGTGATGGACGAAGGTGGTGGTGGTGGTGTGTTCGTATGTTCTTGTGAAGAAAAAGGGAGAAAGTGAAAGGCAGGAGTGTTTGTGTGTGTTCACAAATGAAGAAAGAAACTGAGGCCGCTATTTTTATTTTGTGAGAAATTGCAAATTGGTCCCTTGCCCTCCTTGCCCTCTTTAAATGGCATTCTCCTCTGATCCTAAATCTGAAAGAAATAACTGTTAACAATTACTCCGTATTACACTCTCAAATTTTCTCTCATTCAGTACTCTCAATCATTTATTTCATACAAATATAGTCAGACTTACCTTAAGTATACGGATAAAATTAATATATATCCAATCTATTTTAAATTCAATAAATTTTCATATGAGACAATATAAAGAACACGGATGGAGTAATTTTTACTCTATGTTTATAAGTAAAACAAGTTTGAGTTACAAATTTAAGTTTATGTGAAATTTTAAGTTTTCGAGTTAAGTTTGAGCCATTCTGAAATATTATTGAGTCGAGTACGTTCACGTTGATGTGTGAAAACAAGTTATAAAATAAACTAATAATTACTGACACTGAACTATTACACACTAAGGCAAGTATACCTTATCATGTATAGTATAGTTACAATAAGTACTGGTTCGTTCCACAGGGACTTTGTAAATGAGAGTTGTAATCAAAATGCAACTAATTTAAACAAGTAATTAAACGTGGATTTGTGTGACCGAGTTGTCACGTTGCTTATCAACTAATGTATTAAACTAGAGCAAGTGGACTCAGGAAGAGTCAGATTAATTTTGTTAAACTTAAACACTAGAAAACGACACTTGTTTGGATTACTTTACTAATAACTTCGAGGTATTTGATCTTAACACTTTAAGCAATTCATGTTTATCTTAATTAGGTCAAGTTCAGCATTCGCCATCAAACTAGATCCTAACATCATTTCATCAACTTCCAATTCAATATATGAAAGACATTCGCCATATTCATGAACTTACAATATTAAGGTTAATTTTCTAAATCACAATCTTAATGCATTCGCAATCAAACTCAATTACTCATAGACAAATAATTGATAATGAACATATAAACAATAAACATCCGCTATAATCATTTATTCATTCATCAAGCGATTCAGATTTAACAATAAACCCTAACTCATAATAATTCGATTAAACGAAAGTTGAGTAAACATGAAACCAAAAAGTAAACACCTCTAATCACTAGTAATTTCATCCAAACAAGTGTTTTATTAAATTAGCTACTCATAATTGCACCAAAAGAAACAAGAGAAACTATTGAAATCGAAACAAACATGATTATAAATAAATAAAGATGTAAGATGAGTGATTACAATGATTAATCGAAGATCCGTAGTCCCCTAATGATTAAAGCAAAGTAATCTCTTCAAAAGTGATGAAAAGTTTCAAAAGTTGAGAGCAAATTTCGTGACTAGTGTTTTCTACTCTGCAAGTTATGTTTAAAATGAAATGAAAACGTATTTAAAATCCTTCAAACTGCTGCAAAACCGCTTATGAACGCGATCCAGGAAATACCAACACGATCTAGAACTTCAGATAATACAAAGACAAACGCGATCCAACTTATGTGTTGGGATCGCGTTCTTCTTCTTGAAAATTTTCTGATTACGAATTGCACTAGCGAACGCGATCCGTATGAACAACCTGGATCGCGTTGCTCTTTGGAAAAATGTACATGCCAGATTAAACCTTTGAAACTCGATCCTGGTCATTGGGTCCGGATCGCGTTCTTCAGTATAAAAGCAGATCCAAATTGCAACTTTGACATTTCAGCTTCAAGACTCAACCAAATCTTCTCCAACTTTCAGAACTTCAACCTTTTTACCTGAGAATTTAATTTTTTTTTTTTACCAGTTAAGTACCACAAGTTCTAAAAGTTCACTAAAAAATAAACTTAAAACAATGATATCGCGTGAAATATATATGTACAAAATGAGCGATATCAAACATCCCCACACTTGAGCTTTGCTTGTCCTCAAGCAATTCATTTTCTACCAGATATAAACCATTACATCCCTCTTGCATTTTCAAAAAAAAAATGGAGATCAAGCTTTTCAAAATAAACTAACAATAATCACCTAAGCAAATATGCTAGCCACATGTATATAATTACCAAAACTTGAGATGATAATTTGTCAAGCCCGAATTGCATGACCTAGCACCTCACAATAGGATAAGTGTATCAATCACTCACTCTCAACCTATAAACTACTAGGTAAGGGAATGAATAATATAACACTCAATTAAGCCAAGTCGTGATGCACTGTTACCATAGGCTTGCAAAAGGATCAAATCTCCACCGTCTTGGCGTGAGCACCAAGTGAAATCTCAGAGAAAGTATTCTAACCATGTTGGGTATAAAGTATGGTGAGAATGGAATAGGTAGGCTAGACTCAAGCAATTTGTGAAAAGTAGCAGACAAAACCCATGAGAAAGTAAAGTAAATGTTGCCTAATTAATTCTCATTGTGACAGTAATAAAACTTGGGATTCTCATGCTAAACCAATTAGAATGATTCTTCATGTATGACTTATATTCATAATTCTCAACTTGCAATTCTCATTGATTTACATTTATGATTGGATTTATTAACTGCATTCTACGACTTTCTATGAATCCTGTGTAGCGAACTTTCGGACCAGCCATCCTGGACCTGAAAAAGACCTTCAGTGGCTAGGTGTAGAACACCCCTCGGGAACTACTTGTTCAGGAATTCAAAGGCCGTTTAGTTGACTACAATTAACCAATCCTCAACTTTAAGTTTTCAACTTCAATTACTTAAACTTTAACATTCAGCACTTCAATCGATTACAACTTCAGATTATAGAATTAAACATTAGAATCCCTACTAAAACATTTAAGTCACATTTTACATAAACATCCATTAAAAATTCAAATTAGACAACATTTTGAAAAATAAATGATTTGGGAATTGACTACACAAAAATAGGCTGAATAATGTAGTGATCATGAATGTATGTGGAAGTGTCTATGGGTTTCTTAGCACTAAAAGTAAGTGCTAACGACCTGGGTGGACTAGATATAAATGGTTTAAACGAAAATAAGATCCTAAACAATTAAGATTCCTTGGCCGATTATTGAGATTAGTATTAATCATCTAATTGATCCATACGGTCCCGATAATTGGCTAGAAAGTCAGAATTGCTAGGATTAAGCTCCAATCCTAAGAATACCTCCTCATCATACGATCTCACCTATATCACAAATTGTGATCTCACAGCGGCCTCGAAATGCATCACTAGGGCAAGTTCTAGAACAAACTACAATCACCGGCACACTCATAGCAATAGCAATGTAAACACTAAGAATAAGTGTTTTTCTCAATTAAAGCTCTAATATCTCACACTTTAATAGTGGAGCTACAAGTGTGCTAGTCATGCAATTCACCCAATGAGGTTGCTCATATGACACATCTCTAAAATTTATGCAAGAGGGAAGATTTAATTACTTTAACTAGATATTTCATAAAGGAAGTTTTCAAGTAATTAATCATATTAGGACAAGCACAATCCCAACAAACTGCCATTCCTAACCTCTTATCAGAATTTGCTAAAATCTATTGGACTCAAGATCAATAACAGACCCATTAAGTGACCCAAAGGCCCGTTAATAGAATTCGTAAAGTTCGATTGAGAACCCCAACAGATTCTAACAAACCTAACAAGACGCAAGAACAACAATTTGCTAAGAATGAAGTTCAAGCAAATTACCTCCCCACACTTAAATTGTGCAATGCCCTCAATGCACAAAACAAACATAATCAATAAGTACAAATGAGGAAGTAAAATGAAACGAAACTACCCGGGGGATAATAGCAGAAAAATGTTGTAAATGCCATGCTCATGTGTCGCTGAACTTACTGCCAGCATATGCAATTGATTCCACATCGACAAGGCCTTCTATCACACCAAAAACAAATACAAGGCATAACTTATAATACAACTGAGTAGGATGAGATGGCATTGTACAAATCGTACCCAAATGCCACTCATAAAGAAGTTTATGCCAAAAATCCTAGATACTTAAATAAGAAGTCTTAAGCACACATAAAGAAATAAAAATTAGTTCAAAACACAACTAAATTGTTCAAACACCACCACAATACGATTCAAATGGAATTTAATCCCCAAAAAGCCAATGTCCGGATGAACCCTGCTGTGTATGCTCCTCCACCTCTCCTCGTTGGTGCCTCTCAAGTGCCTCCAAAGCAGCCTGCCTATCATAATCAGGAACGGGGTTCCTAGCTCCAGGTTGTCCCCACCTCGGGAATTGGTAATATGGGGTTGGGGCAATATCTTCTTCATCGGAGTAGATACGCTGAGTATTGTGCCTTTGCCAATCATTGAAGAATCTTTGCACACCCCACTCATACCTCGACTCCTCCCGAAATTCCACATGTTGAATCCTGAAGTTTTCAAATCTGGTGTTAAACCCTTGAAACCACCCAGGTGCGTCTGGGCATTGTTGAACCATTTTCGGTTGACGAACATCCTCCATATGGTGATCCTGAACAACTTGTTCCCTTGTTGGCTGTGGTGGTTGTGATGATGTACCATCTCGAAGACTCTTCTTAGTCGGCCTCCAAGGGATGAACTTTTTCTTTTCTTGCGAAACGGCCTTAGCAGCTGAAAACATCTCAATGGATAAAGGCAGCGAATTATCTTCCACTACAGTCAAAGGGTATTTCTTTGCCACCAATCTCACCTCAAAGTGTTTAGCAATTAAGGTCACATAATGGCCTCCAGCAATTTTGGAAGAATCCTTTCTTCCCTTCCCATAAGTTGCCAGAAATTCTGCAACACAATATGGTATAGAAACCCGAATTCTTCTTTTGATTCTGGTCAAGTACCACATATCTTGAGCTGTTACCTTCTCTGTATTCTTCCCTCTACAAGCAATAGAATGGGCAATAAATTTTTGGATTAAGCGATGCTCCACATCTCTGAGATTGCTAGACGCGTTGTTCCCCGATGAATCGTATGGGGCGTCACTTAATTCACGCCACATAGTTTCCAATGGTACAGCTGTTTCATCCAACCATTCACCCAAAAAAATGTAATCCTCAAAATAGGGTGCTTCCATCACATCGGCATCATATATATCCAAACACTCGGCAACATCCATCAAACTCATTTCCCGGTCTACACCCCCTAATCGGAACGACAACAATGGATCTTTCACAGTTTTTATCCTATGTATTACCATCGTTGAGAAGAACTCTAAACACAATTCTGCATAAATTGGCTCTTGAATAGCAAACAATCTTTCCCAATCTTGGACATCATAAGTATTACCTGTCCATTTGCATTTAACCGATTGAGTGAGGGTGTGTCTCAAAGACCTTGCTAGACCCGCCTCTTCCAATGGTTGCCAATTTATCACTCTAGGATGCACAATGTCTTTTTCTCTTAAAGCCAACAAATTATCATTGTACGTCGCAAATTTACCCCCACAATTTTTCTTTGTAAACTGCAAATTTGGGTGTAATCTCTCCGGATCCAAAAGATATCCTAACGATAAAGTCTGTGCTTTCCCTTTTCCTTTAGAACTAGATTCTTGTTCTTTGCCTTTACTTCGCATTCTCTGAAACATCAAATACCAACACAAAATATGTTGCCAGGAAAGTTAGCGTTAGCATAAACCGCAATTAGTCATCGAGTCACAAAATGAGCGATTAATGTCTAAACTATATCCCCTAACAACCAAAGCATATAGGCCAACCAAAACTGAACATTGAACACAGTTGAGCATAACATTTGTTACACAACTAGTAACCAAATTGCCTATACACACTCTTAACCATTTTATGAAACACTCAAACCACTCAAACATAACATGTAATCTAATATCAAACAAAGTCATGGCAATGGACATCACAATTCAAAGCCAAACAAGTCTTACAATCAAGATTACATGAATTTCAAATAATACACCTTCATCTTCATCAACTAAACCAAGTTCACAAGTTTCATAACTCTAATATCAAACATATACTTGAAAATCGCATAATAATCACACAATGATAACAAGTAATGCATTACAATCAAAAGTCAATGAAAGCAAAGTCAAACGTTGACCCAGAAAGTCAACTTCATCTTCTTCCCCAAAATCTCATGAACCCTAATTTCTCAAACTACTCAAAAATGAAATTAATCTACTAATGAGCAATAAAACATATAACATACTAGGATTTCATGAAAACAATACAAAAATACCATCAACAACTTCCCAAATTCGGATTCTCATTATCTAGCATAAACCCTAATTTATGAATCATCACATCCAACGAGTAACACCATAATTCGTGGATACTACAAGTTAAGAACATCAAATAAGCATGAATCATCAAGAAAGACAAGTAATTGTAAGATCCCCACACTTATTTTATGGAAATCCGAATTTGTGAAGAAATCCCCAAAAAAAAAAAATATGAATTAAACATGATGTGGGTGTTGATAATACCTTAAGTAAGTTTGCCATTAGAGATTTGAAGAAGAAATTAAAAGAAAGCTTGGTACTTTGATGAAGAAATCGAATTAGGGTTTCTTTGGTTTCTTTGGGAGAGCAAAAAGAAAGGTTGGTGGGTTTAATTTAACCGAGACCCGTGTTATAAAACCCTGGAATCGCTTAAAAATTTTTCGAACGCGATCCTGACAACTAACCCGGATCGCGTTCATCAGTTGAAA
The DNA here is from genome assembly GCA_949592205.1 of Helichrysum umbraculigerum. Taxonomy (NCBI): domain Eukaryota; kingdom Viridiplantae; phylum Streptophyta; class Magnoliopsida; order Asterales; family Asteraceae; genus Helichrysum; species Helichrysum umbraculigerum. The sequence continues at coordinate 29,471,493 of CATIUR010000007.1, read as the reverse complement.
TCGTCCAGCTTGAATAATCCACTATCAAACGCGATCCTAATAAGCTTACTCGGATCGCGTTGCTTAAAGGGAGAAATTTCTGTTACCAAAATGCACTAGTGAACGCGATCCCGAAAAAATACCTGGATCGCGTTAATCTACTTGAAAAAATTCTGTAACCAAAAACCAAAGGTGAACGCGATCCTGATGGATTGCCTGGATCGCGTTTCTAAGCTTTTAACCGGAATTATTATTATTTTTTTTAATCAACAACAATAATAATAATAATAATTAATATATATAAATAGATATATATATATAAAAAAATAATAATAAATAAATAAATGATGTACCCTTCCGTGCTTAGTTTATTTACGAGTCCAAAGCAATAGACTCGACCCCGAATTCACTTGTCCTTGGGGTAAATGGCAAGTGTCTCCCACTCGCAATCAGCATCCTCCTCGTGATACAATTTCAACCTGTGACCATTTACAATGAACGATCCACCATCTGATTTCAACAATTCCACATAACCTGAAGGATATCCGTGTTTCACTATGTATGGACCGGTCCACCTCGGTTTTAGTTTTGGTTGTTTTAACTTAAACCGAGATTGAAATAGCAACACTTTATCCCCAGCTCTGAATTCTTTCCTCATCTTGAGCTTCTTATCATGCAATGCCTTGGTTCTTTCCTTGTACAACTTGGAGTTCTCATAAGCTTGCAACCTCAATTCGTCTAACTCATGTAATTGAAGCATTCTCTTTTCACCGGCTTCAACCAAATCAGTGTTACAATTCTTCAGAGCCCAATAAGCCTTATGCTCCACTTCAACCGGCAAATGGCATGTTTTGCCATATAGTAACCTGTAAGGTGTGGTACCAATCGGTGTCTTGTAAGCGGTTCTAAACGCCCACAAAGCATCATCCAATTTCTTCGACCAAATAGCGCGGTTATCTTTGACTGTTTTCTCGAGAATTCTCTTTAAAGCTCTATTGGTATTCTCCACTTGACCACTAGTTTGTGGGTGGTAAGAGGTAGAAAACCGATGTTGAACCCCATACTTCTTCATTACTTTCTCGAGTTGCTGGTTCGCAAAGTGACTTCCACGATCACTTATTAAGGCTTTAGGAACACCGAATCGGCAAAACAAACTCTTTAAGAAATCAATCACTACTCGGGCATCATTCTTTGAAACGGCCTTTGCTTCTGCCCATTTTGACACATAATCCACAGCTACCAAGATGTATTCACACTTATTTGATTTTGGAAATGGACCCATGAAATCTATGCCCCAAATGTCAAACACCTCGCAAACTTGAATACTCGTTTGAGGCATCTCATTTCTTTTTGAGATGTTGCCAACCCTTTGACATGAATCACAAGTTTGGCATAGAGTTTGTGCCTCTTTAAAGATCGTAGGCCAATAAAATCCAGCATCATAGACTTTCTTAGCTGTAACAGACGGCCCATAGTGCCCACCGGTTGGTCCATGGTGGCACTCATCCAAAATTCTTCTCGTTTCTCCTCCAGATATACATCTCCTTATCATTCCATCAGCACACACCCTAAACAAATACGGGTCTTCCCAATAATAATATTTCAAATCAGCAAAGAATTTCCCTTTTTGTTGATGGGTCATGCCTTTTCTCAAAACACCTCCAACCAAATAATTTGCAAAATCAGCATACCATGGTGTTTCTTCCCCATTTTCAGCTTCATCATCTACCTGCAAAAGAAACTCCTCCGGAAAGCAATCATTAATGTCAGTATCGCCTAACTTGTCTAGGTTTGGATGTTCCAACCTTGACAAGTGATCGGCGGCAAGATTTTCAGCCCCCTTTTTGTCCTTGATCTCAATGTCAAACTCTTGCAAAAGAAGAATCCAACGAATGAGTCTAGGTTTAGCATCTTGTTTGGAAAACAAGTACTTTATGGCTGAATGGTCGGTGAATACAACAGTTTTGGACAATACAAGATAAGGCCTAAACTTATCGAAAGCAAACACAACCGCAAGTAACTCTTTTTCAGTTGTTGTATAATTCTGTTGAGCTCCATTTAGTGTTTTACTCGCAAAGTAAATTGGCCTAAAATGATTTTCCTCACGTTGTCCTAAAACTGCACCTAAGGCATAGTCACTCGCATCGCACATCAATTCAAATGGTTTAGACCAGTCTGGTGAAACCATAATGGGTGCATTGGTCAACCTATCCTTTAAAGTCTCAAAAGCTTTCACACATTCAGCATCAAACACAAAAGTAACATCTTTCTCAAGCAATTTGGTCATAGGTCTAGTGATCTTAGAAAAGTCTTTGATAAACCTACGATAAAAACCCGCATGACCCAAAAAGCTTCTAACTCCTTTTACATTTGCGGGTGGAGGTAACTTGGCAATGACATCAATCTTTGCCTTATCAACCTCGATTCCCACACTTGACACCTTGTGCCCCAAAACAATTCCTTCCTTAACCATGAAATGACACTTTTCCCAATTAAGAACTAAATGTGCCTTCTCACATCTTTCAAGCATCTTGTCTAAGTTAGACAAACATGATTCAAACGAATTACCAAAAACAGAAAAATCGTCCATGAAAACCTCCATGGAAGTCTCAATCATGTCCTGAAAGATAGCGATCATACACCTTTGAAAGGTGGCTGGGGCATTACAAAGCCCAAATGACATTCTCCTATATGCATACGTACCAAAGGGACAAGTAAAAGTCGTTTTCTCTTGATCTTTAGGGTCTATGGGGATTTGGAAATATCCCGAAAACCCGTCAAGAAAACAAAAGAATTTGTTTCCGGCTAGTCTCTCCAACATTTGGTCAATGAAAGGTAAAGGGAAATGGTCTTTCCGGGTAGCATCATTAAGTCTTCTATAGTCAATACAAACACGCCAACCCGTGACTGTCCTAGTTGGAACTAATTCGTTCTGATCATTTTTCACAACAGTCATACCACCCTTTTTGGGCACACAATGGACAGGGCTCACCCAAGGGCTATCAGAAATGGGGTAAATAATACCCGCATCGAGTAATTTAACTACCTCCTTTTTGACAACATCCTTCATATTTGGGTTAAGCCTCCGTTGTCTTTGAACAACGGGTTTTGCCTCATCTAAAAGATTTATTTTGTGTTTACAAAAGGATGGGCTTATCCCAGGTATGTCGGAAGTACGCCAAGCGAAGGCGCCCTTATGAGCTCTCAAAACATCAAGTAACATGCATTTTTTAGAATTAATAAGTTTAGAGGAAATTACAACCGGTAAAAGATTTTCCTCTTCCAGAAATGCATACTCCAAATGACTTGGAAGTTGTTTCAACTCCAAGTCTCTCGGTGGATCCTCCAGTGAAGTCTTTATCCTCAACCGATCCTCACTCTTTAGCTCCTCAAAGCTTTCCTCAGCTAATTGCTCTTCATCATCTTCTTTAACCTCAACTGCTTCAAGCAACTCTTCCTCAGTCATTTTCTCATCAACAGATTCCAACAACTCAGCAATTTCAGCATCCAATCTAAGTAATCCCTGTAACTCCTCATCCAAAGCCTCATCTATGACATCAATACTAAAACAAGTATCGTCAGTAGAATAAGGATGCTTCATGGCCTTATCAACTGTGAAAGCAATCCTTTCCTGGCCCACTCCTAAGGTTAACTGCTTATTTTTCACATGAATAATAGCATCAGCAGTATGTAAGAAGGGACGTCCTAGAATGAGTGGGACTTTACTATCTTCCTCCATTTCGAGGATCACAAAATCAACAGGGAATGTGAAAGGTCCAACATCAATCAACATATTTTCTGCAATCCCCACAGGATATTGGAATGATCTATCGGCCAGTCGGATGCTCATACGTGTGGGTTTAAGGGATCCTAAAGACAATTTTGCATAAAGGGAGTAAGGCATCAAGTTTATACTAGCACCTAAGTCAGCTAGGGCATCACAAGTCATAAACTTTCCTAATGTACATGAAACAATAAAACTCCCCGGGTCCCCCAATTTGGGTGGAATCTGATTTTGAACGATAGCAGAACACTCATCATTCAGAAATGTAGCCGATGCCTCCGAAAGCTTTTCCTTGTTGCTCACCAAGTCTTTGATAAACTTGGCATAGTTCGGCATTCCATCTAAAATATCCACCAACGGTACATTGATCCTTATGCTCTTGATCATATCAACAAACTTTCCATACTGAGCAGCAATCTTTTCCTTTCTCAAACGTTGAGGATATGGAATTTTCGGTTTGTAAGCCTTCACTACCGGTTGAGTAACCGGAGGTGTTGGTGAAACCGGAACAGAAGTGGGTTGCACAGTCTCTTCTTCTTCATCGTTAACTTCTATTTCATCATTGTCCTGCAAAACAGAATTAGAGATCTTTGCCTTTTTTACCGGAGGTGGTGGTAGCTCCTTCCCACTACGAGTGGTAATAGCATTTGCATGCTCATTTCGGGCTGGTGGTGGCTGATATGGCTTTGGTCCACTATTAGAAGGTGATGGCCTCGGGTTCGGTTGGGTGTTGCTTGGTAAACCACCGGGTTGTCTACTACTTTGGCCTTCAGAAAGTCTATCCATTTTCCTCTCCAAATCCTGAATTGAGGCTTGCTGATTTTTCTGATTTTGATCCACACTTAACCTCAAATTCGTCATTTGGGTTTTCAATCTCTCAGTCGAAACATCCTGTTTAGAAATGAACTCCTTCATCATCTTCTCTAAAGCAGATTCGGATGTTGCTTGTTGTTGAACAGGTGGTGGTGTTGATGGTGGAACATTATCTCTTTGGAATTGATTGTAATAGTTCTGACCCTGTCGAGAATATCTATTTCCTTGATAATTACCTTGATAATTTCCTGAATTCCGGTTCTGATAACCGCTTCTTTGATAATTATTTCCACCTTGGTAATTACTTTGTTGCATGTAATTAACATCTTCATCCGCCATCCTCATAGGTTGATCATCACTATCACATTCATTTGTTGCATGATCTCCACCACAGTTACCACATCCTTCACGAAGCTCCTTTATCTCTCCCTTGAGAGCCTTGAACTGATTATCAAACTTTGTAGACATAGCTTTCAGTTCTTTCATCATTTCAGAATCCTTGGAGCCACTTCCACTTCCTTCAGCAAAAGCAACGGTCTTTCGGGCTGGTTTTCTACTATCTTTTGCCCAATTTAGACTTTGCAAAACTTTGTCCTCCATAATCTTCCAAGCTTCATTTGGAGTTTTGTACATGAACAACCCTCCTCCAGCAGAATCAAGTACAGCAGCTGATGTAATATCAAGACCATTATAGAAGAGTTCTATGATTTCGGCTTTTGACAAACCATGTCCGTGGCAATTTCTCAACAAATCTTTCATTCTCAACCATGCTTCCACTAACGTTTCACCTTCAGCTTGCTTGAATCCCCGAATCTCATTTAATAACCTTTCTGCTAAAGCTGGTGGAAAATATCGGCTAACAAAAGCCTCCCTCATTTGATTCCAAGTCTGGATAGTATTTGGTTCCAACTCTTGATACCAAATCTTTGCTTCCCCACATAAAGACATTGGGAAAGTCCTCAATCTGACTGCTTCTTCCGTATTAGGACCATACTTAAAATACTTTCCAATTTCCAAGAAATCAGCAATATGTTTATGCGGATCGGCCCGCACTCTTCCATCAAACTGAGTATCTCTAAGCATTTGCATATGATTCCCTTTCAGTGAAAAATTGTTGTCGATTGGTGGTCTCCGAATAGCTGATGCCGGAGTTGGAGCAACAGTTCTAGTACGGTTAAACATGGGTGTATCATTCTCGTCAGCCATTTGTTCTTCTTCGGCTTCAGACCCAACTTCCTCTTCGTATCTAGATTCAAGTTCTTCTTCAAAAACTTCTTCCTCAATGACTACTTTTGATGAAGTTGATCCACTTTCGGTTTGACTTGAAGTTGATTCCGTCGGCTTATTCTTTGATTTCTTCTTTCTTTTCTTCTTTGTGGTTTTCTCTGGATCAGACAAAGGACTAAGAATTTCGTTACCAGACTTCCTAGTGCTCATCCACTACCTAAGTAAACCTGCAAAAGCAAAGAAAATAAAACCGTCAAACGCACCGGCGCAATACAATTTAACTAAAAATAACTTTCTCAGAATTTTAATTCAAAGAAAGGATCAATTAACTACACTTACATTAAATTCTCAAATTCACACAAGTCCCCGGCAGCGGCGCCAAAAACTTGATGTGTGAAAACAAGTTATAAAATAAACTAATAATTACTGACACTGAACTATTACACACTAAGGCAAGTATACCTTATCATGTATAGTATAGTTACAATAAGTACTGGTTCGTTCCACAGGGACTTTGTAAATGAGAGTTGTAATCAAAATGCAACTAATTTAAACAAGTAATTAAACGTGGATTTGTGTGACCGAGTTGTCACGTTGCTTATCAACTAATGTATTAAACTAGAGCAAGTGGACTCAGGAAGAGTCAGATTAATTTTGTTAAACTTAAACACTAGAAAACGACACTTGTTTGGATTACTTTACTAATAACTTCGAGGTATTTGATCTTAACACTTTAAGCAATTCATGTTTATCTTAATTAGGTCAAGTTCAGCATTCGCCATCAAACTAGATCCTAACATCATTTCATCAACTTCCAATTCAATATATGAAAGACATTCGCCATATTCATGAACTTACAATATTAAGGTTAATTTTCTAAATCACAATCTTAATGCATTCGCAATCAAACTCAATTACTCATAGACAAATAATTGATAATGAACATATAAACAATAAACATCCGCTATAATCATTTATTCATTCATCAAGCGATTCAAATTTAACAATAAACTCTAACTCATAATAATTCGATTAAACGAAAGTTGAGTAAACATGAAACCAAAAAGTAAACACCTCTAATCACTAGTAATTTCATCCAAACAAGTGTTTTATTAAATTAGCTACTCATAATTGCACCAAAAGAAACAAGAGAAACTATTGAAATCGAAACAAACATGATTATAAATAAATAAAGATGTAAGACGAGTGATTACAATGATTAATCGAAGATCCGTAGTCCCCTAATGATTAAAGCAAAGTAATCTCTTCAAAAGTGATGAAAAGTTTCAAAAGTTGAGAGCAAATTTCGTGACTAGTGTTTTCTACTCTGCAAGTTATGTTTAAAATGAAATGAAAACGTATTTAAAATCCTTCAAACTGCTGCAAAACCGCTTATGAACGCGATCCAGGAAATACCAACGCGATCTAGAACTTCAGATAATACAAAGACAAACGCGATCCAACTTATGTGTTGGGATCGCGTTCTTCTTCTTGAAAATTTTCTGATTACGAATTGCACTAGCGAACGCGATCCGTATGAACAACCTGGATCGCGTTGCTCTTTGGAAAAATGTACATGCCAGATTAAACCTTTGAAACGCGATCTTGGTCATTGGGTCCGGATCGCGTTCTTCAGTATAAAAGCAGATCCAAATTGCAACTTTGACATTTCAGCTTCAAGACTCAACCAAATCTTCTCCAACTTTCAGAACTTCAACCTTTTTACCTGAGAATTTAATTTTTTTTTTTTACCAGTTAAGTACCACAAGTTCTAAAAGTTCACTAAAAAATAAACTTAAAACAATGATATCGCGTGAAATATATATGTACAAAATGAGCGATATCACACGTTCGAGTAAATTTGAGCATATATAGTAAAAAACAAATATGGTTATAGAACAAAATTAGCGATTGAAATGTACGGAGTAGAAAGAAGCAATGAAAGTCAATCTTAATAAGGCATCGACATAATAATAATGTTCAATCCTGTAAAGTTATAATAATACATAAATAAATGCAAAATTTGAAATAACATTTTCCACTTGTCACCACTTGAATAATATTAAGTGTTAACTTACCAAATTTCATGGTCCCCCAACTTACAATGTTTTCTATTTGTCTGATTCATTGTCCAACATGTTATTCACAATCACAACCCACGGTTACTAGTGGTGTGTTCATAATAAATAGCACTAACCCGTGCAAAGCAGCAGAAAATAATATCAACATTTAGGTGATGTTCATAAGTAGGTCATATATCAAACTATTAGCAAAACAATATCGTCAAACAAAAAAAAAGTTGGTATTATCTCTTCTTAACTACTACTAAACTATTAGCATGCATGAGTTTAAAGGAATGAGAAAGAAAATGTATTCACTCAAATATGTTTTCATGAATTTAGACTATTAGGAGAATTAGTTAGGTGAATGTAAGTTTGACACGTTGAGCCATATAACTACTAATTTAAAAAGAACAAAGTAATTAAAAAAAAGTAATTATTACTAAATTTGATGCACAAAGAAAAATACGTAATGAAATATACTTTCTTCATTTAACACACAAGGTGGATACTTACTATAGTAAATAAATGGGAAGGGCGTTGGTGAAGTTATTGCCATATTTATCTAGGGGCAAAGTTGTTTATTTGAATGAAAATAAGGGCAAATTAGTAATTAGCGTTCTTTAAAAAGCTAAGGCAAAAAAGAAAAGTGGAAAACAAATTATAAGGGTGTAGAGATAATCCGAAATCGGTAAATCGAACCGAATATTGTTGAACCGTAACGAATTTTAGGTTAATCGAATCGAACAATTTTATTTTTTGATTTCGGTTAACCGAACAGGTATTTTTTCTGTTTTTCGGTTTCGTTTCACGATATTGCCACAACCGATTAACCGAAAATTTTAAATTACTATTTTAAATATGTGTGTATATATAGATAAATAATAATATTACTAAATATCTTCTAATTTAGAATGCGATTATTATATTTTTGTATTTATGTTAATACGAATGTTCTTATTTTGTATATTAAGTTTTGTGACTAACTTGGTTCGGTATTCATGCATTCATGTTTTGTACCTATTTATTTATGTTTATTATAAGAATGATCAACGTGTAATTTTTTTAACAAATATGCATCAATGAGTGTGTATTTGTGTTTTGATATTTATATTAAATGATTGGTAAATAAAAACGGTTAAATTGGTTAACCGTATAACCGAACCGGAAAAGCCGGTAAACAAATTACCAGTTAACCGAACTTTTCAGTTTCGATTTAGGTACAGGAAAATGATGAACCGGAGATCCGATTAACCGGTCTTCAGTTAACTGAACCTCCGGTTAACCTTCCGTGAACACCCCTAGTTAGAAGAACTCTTAATATATAAACAATTAACTTACACTTAGTTAATTTCGTCATAAATTACTAATAAATACGACCGTCCATTAATTAATAACTTGCTAATTTCATTGTATGCCGATAATATTAATAAGCTGAGGCTGAAAGGAATAGAAAGAACAAACAGACAAAGCCTATACCACCAAAACTATAATCTTATATAACTTGTTGATTCATTTTAGTATTTTACAACAATTTAATTCATTGTTTGGAAAATACATTAGAAAACCACATAACGATGATAATCATAATAATAATACTCCGTAATAAATAATAGTTATTAATAAGCTTTGGGATGATGAACATGCTATAATCCCTTCGGATTATTCATCTCTCCGTCTATCTTCTATCTATAAATAAAAAGTATAAACTATATTCTTCTCCTATAAATTAAAATCAAAATCATAATCAAAATCAAAAACTATAATAAAAACACATAAATGTTTTTTTTTTTAAACTTCCATATCCATATGAACAAAGGCCTTAACTTTCATCCATATGAATAAAGGCCTTAACTTTCATCCGAAGATTCTGGACTCGGGTACTCGTTTAAATCCGGGTTCAAACAAACCCGACCCGAGTACGATTCCGTCGACCCGTGTTTATTCATGGCGTCAACTTTAGCTCCAACTTCAGTAGCTTTTTTTCTGATAGAAGCAGCAGATAAGTCATGAAGATAACCATCATCACCGATGGATTCCGGGAAGTTGAGATGAGCGGTGGGCCCACGGAGGTAATAGACGGCGGTGTCGTAAGCACGTGCGGCGGCGATAGGAGAAGAATAAGAACCCAGCCAGATACGAGAACGTTTGTTTGGTTCACGAATTTCAGCCACCCATTTACCCCACTTTCTCATCCTTATCCCTCTGTAGGGTTTGTTGTTGATGTCTAATTTTTTTCTTTTTTCACCGGAGGATGATGGTGAACATCCGCCGTCGATTTCCATGTGTGACGGTGGGGGAAGGCGGCGTTGACTAGAGAGATAAAGAGATAGAGATGGGATTGTTAAAATGAACCAAGAAATAAGGAGGGGGGAGTTGTATTTAAATGAGAGAAGAGACACATAATCGTCCCATGATATTTATATACTACGTATTGTATTGTATACTTCTTATAATTATATAAAATATAAATAAATATAATTCTCCAAAAGGTTTAGATCGGCGGGGAAACCTTGGCCCCATGTACCCTTTGGGTACCAACTGGCATCGCGCTTCTACCAGCCCCCATGCAATGAGTCTGAAGACCCCCCTGTCACCACGCTTGGAACAATGGGTGGGAACGAATTCGAACCCAAGAAAATTAGAAAACAAGAAAATTAGAAAACAAGAAAATTCGGTTTTTTCAATTTCAAAAATATTCATATGGTTCTTTCAAAATAATCGTATGCATAAACACTCGCTATCCACTTTTAAAGAATGCAGTGTTATTTATCATTAATTAATCATATTGACAAGGGATTAAAAAGCAAATACAAAAAGTTTTTCCACCCATGAAGAAAACCTTTTACAAGACTTTTTTGCAAAAAAAAAAAAACTTTATAAAAAACCTTAATTGGAGGTGCTCTTATTATTATTATTATTATAAATTATAATATTATATTACTCCGTATATCTTTTGCATATAATAATAATAATAATAATAATAATAACAATAATAATAATAATGACATGTCAAAGCGAACTTGTTAAGATTGAGATATACGTCTAGGTTATGATATGGAATATATTTTTAATTCTGATGAAGTTTGCACTTTGCACTATCATTTTGAAGTTTGATTTTGAAAAAGTTCAAGATTTTTGTTGTTTATTTTGTATTTGATATATATCTAATATAAATACATGTCGAGTATATAATTAAGGGCATTTTCATTGATCCTGATTCGGTCTTACGATCTTGAATTTTTACTCTGATCTTACGAGAAGAAAAATGATCTTAGTTACAATTTGACAACCTTAGTTTAGACATTATAAGAATGATTTAATACTATATACCGATGGTAAAGAAGACATTATGGTTAGAGATGTCATTCCGTGAAATTAAAATAAAATAAAATTAAGTTTAATTATATGGAAAGTAACTAAAAGCAAGTACGCACGGATGCTTACCGGCATATATAGACGTACATTGGCTCATAAAACGACGTTGATATGCATGTACGTTGATTTTTAATTACGATCTTGTGGTTTTATCTAATTGCACGAACCATAATAGTAACCATACATATATCCATTTATCATATCATATCATATCATATCATATACAGTATCATATTAATAATTAATTTGGATTTTTATATTTGGACAACCTCTTATTTCGTTATTTTGCATAGAAATGAAATTGAGTGGTGGTGCAGTTGTTGCGAATTTGTCAGTGGTTAGTTTATGATGTTGCAATAAGAAGATATAATATGTTGGGTATCATTAGGGACCTACACTATACTCCCTCACTCATTAAATCCTTATCTGCTATTCCCTTCATTATTATTCCACGCCACAACAACACCAATAAACTAAGGGTCTTGCTAATGGTCAACTTTTTTTCATCTTTTACCCCCCGGCCCATCTAATTAATCACATCTGTATTGAACTAGGACTGAACTTGGACTGAAACTGGGACCGATCTTAAATAAAACTGGACTGAAAAAGGACTGCACGGGAGTCAAGTGGGCCAGGGGGAATCCCCCAGTAATTCTGGGGTGGCTTTAGAAAACCCCTTTAAATATCTATATCATAAACTAATTAAGTTGCGTCTGATTCGCAAAATTTCATGTGGAATTTGAACCTCAATCTACAACAATGTTCGATTTTAAAGAATGAACTGAATTCTAAATCAACAAAATTTTTCATTTAAAAAAATTCACATTCGTTTTAAATTGATAAATTCTAATTCATTTAAAAACTTTATATGAACCAATATTGAATCCTTAGAATATATTACTATAATAATAATAATAAATAATAATATTTTATTACATTTAACTCCGTAGTACTATTTTCACGACACAAAGTTACTAATGTTTATTACTATTTGTATAGTGAGTAGGCAATAATGTGGTTTATTTGTTATGTTTAAAAGCGATGAACATACGGTTTGATGCAGAGGTTCAACAACTTTGTGACAAGTTAAAAGTCAAATATATGGACCACATTGTTGAACATTGTTTAATGAATCATAAGAATAATGGTACTCTAAAAGTCTCAATTCTCAAATATTATTAAATCAATTTTGGCCTAGGACTCAGCTAGGAGTATGATATTGAAGACGCGTATCAAGTTAATTAGAAGTTCTGATTCTAACTCACGATCTCTTCATAAATTCGTGATATGCGAGGTAGCTTAGTTGTAATTCGTCGTCCTAATAGAAGTATCTTAATATAACATTGCTTAGCAAATTATAATCAACGCTAGCTCTAGCAAGTTAGGTGTTTAGTTGTGGAAAAAAGGGGTAGTTTTCTAGAAAAATTTTTCAAGAAAAGTGGAAAACTGGAAAACGCGTTCAAAATGAATTTTTCTAAGAAAATTTTCCAAGAAAATAGAAAATCCACTTTTCCAAAATATAAGTTGGAGGTGGAAAACACTTCCCACACTTTTCCAAATTTTCCTTTATACAATTCCCCCACACTTTCCAAATTTTCCAATATATGACTAGTTTTCCAAAATCCACTTTTCCAATATTTGAACGCGTTTTCTAAATTTTCAACACTTTTCTAGAGAACGATTTTCTTTAGAAAATTGGAAATGGAAAATTGTGGAAAATTGGCCACAACTAAACACATCACGTTTTCTTGTAAAGCTTAGGGTGCGTTTAGTTACAGAAAACTCTCCACTTTTCTAGAAAAATTCTCTAAGAAAACAGCAAAATTAGAAAACGTGTTCAAATTCGAGTTTTCAAAAAAACTTTTCTAAGAAAAGGAAAATCATTGTTTTCTTTTTTATAACTACAAAGTTGAAAACTACTTTTAGTGGTTTTCTAAGTTTTTCATCTCTACTATTCTTTGAAAAAGGAAAACTCCACCCCTTGTAACTAAACACGTTTTCTAGATTTTTCATGCTTTTCTAGAGAGGTAAAACACTTCTCATTCTCTAGGGATATGGAAAAAGAAAAATGGAGAAAATTTTCTGTAACTAAACGCACCCTTAGCCACTCGTCCTTGGTTCACGAATAGGAGCTCCAAACTGATACCATACCATCTCGTAACAATTAGATTTGTAATTTTTCTGCATGAGCAGATTTCTTGAGTCTTTTAGATTCGCAGTTTTTTTGGTGTTGTTTTGAGCTTTTGAAGCTCTATCTTGGAGTCCGTCTTTAATTATTAAATATTTTGAGCGACTTATAGGCTTGTTCTAATGTAACCTTACACTTTTCAAAGGAAAAAAATAACGTCTTGCATCATTATGACGTGTACATATATACAAAATACATGTTGATATTTGGTACATTGTTCGTGCCTATTTATGCAAGTACTATGATTGTGTTATTGTATAAAAATCAGAGTTAACGGCTTGAAAATTTTAATGCTATGACGGCAAATGTGACGCGGTGACGGCGGCCGGGTTACAATTAATTAGTTGCATAAACAATTTGCTAAATTTTGACAATTAAGTGTATATATATTTGATATCTAATATTTTTAATAATAAAAACAAAAAATAAAGGCTGCAAACATGGTTTGGAAATGAAGGTCGGTGGTGGGACTGTGGGAGTGTAATTACTTTCCGTGTAAGATATGTAAACTATAAATTTCGTTAACATGATGCCAAAATGATTTATTTTGGATGGGTAGATGCATGTACCTTCATCTTCATCATCATCATCATCATCATCATCGTATTTTGATATATTTGTTCTTATATTAATACCGACATTCCTCCTTTCTTCTACTCCCTCCGTCCCATTTCTATTGTTCATTATTTCCATTTTGAGGTGTACCAAATTAATTGTCCACTTCCATAAATAGAAAGTTTAAGGAAATAAAGTTCTTTTTTACCCCTAGTGTATATATATATAAGACAAAAAAATAGGTAAAAAGTAGAGGGTAAAACTGTCATTTTATCAAAAAGTAAGAGAGAGATAGTTATATTTTCTTAATTTGCGTGTCTTTTTGTCTGGTGACAATAAAATTGGGACGGAGGGAGTATTTTCTATTCATTTTATCTTATTCCACCTTCTCTTCGATTCTATGGCTGTCATGTAATTAGGTAAAAGGATAATATAATGTTTAAAATTATTTTTATTTAGAAAATATATATATTTATTTTCAAAATCCACCATATGAATCATGAAATCTTGGATTTCGTGGATGCCGTCACTCAGTTTTTCTTCGTACTTATCGTATAAAAAATAAGAAGATATGAATCACCCAATATATTACGTACAAATACTATCGATGATACTCATGGTGTGTTTTTTATATGCATATTGAAAGTCTATATAAGATCACTCTAGTCTCAACTAACTGAAGTTAACACGTCAGCTGGTGTCACATCAACACCAAACTGACTAACAACATTGTTATAACCGACTACAATTTTAGATACTGACTAACAACTGAGAGACCACTGCCAAGTCTGACGCATCACTTTAAATTTTTGAGACCCACACATTTATTTACTTTATATATTTAAGATACAAAATTAAATAAAATATAAAACAATTTCATAAAAAAATTACATTAATTAAATAAAAAATATTACATCAACTAAAAAAACATTACAATAATAAAAAACATGGCATTTAGTGAAAACTAAAAAGTAGTTTTTAGTCGGAACTCGATTCTTCATCTTCATTATATGTATATTTTTTCTATATTCAACAGCTAAATGCAAAATAAAAACACATTTTATTAGTTTTGGTCCAACACGAATGTCGCCAAACTCATCGGTTATCTGTCACACCCCCAATTTAATGCTTTGCGGAAGCGACTGTTTTGGGGCGTGACTAATCAATAATCAAAACACCAAAGTACAAGCAAACGACTCTAAATGAGACGTTGTAGAAAATATATTACATTACATAAGTTTTCAAAAGTAGTACAAAGTTTAAGTCATAAGTTTGAAACATAGTAGTGAGTTCGCAAAATGATTTCAGAAGATTTTAATGCATAACCATTATACAAAATATAATGCAAGGAAATCTTCATGTCTAAATGGATGCATGCGACTCGTGATAGCTAGCTTATCCTGTAGGCCATTCCTACTGTTGATGAGTACCTGAGAATACAACACTAAAAGGTCAGCTATAAAGCTGGTGAATCTCACAGGTTTTAATATAAACATTGATGTGATCAATATGATTATCCGACGATAATAAAAAGTTATAAATGAATAGTGATTTAAGCAATTTACTCACACAATGATTTTAAACCAACGCAGGTTCCCTAAACAATAACGAAATCAACTAGGATAAAACCAACGCAGGTTTTGGAACATTGAACAAACCAACGCAGGTTTTTGAACAATATGAAATTAGACAATGATGAAACCAACGCAGGTTTCGTAACATTGAACAAACCATCGCAGGTCTTCGAACAATGTGCAATTAAACAATGATGAAACCAACGCAGGTTTCGCAACATGGAACAAACCAACGCAGGTTTCCGAACAATGTGAAATTTAACAATGCTAATCAGGACCAAAGAATGGTAGCCAAACAATGTAACTAATATAGTTAACCGAACTAAATAATCATTTAATTCCATGAGTTAATAATTAAATTAACTAATCAAATAACATATGATCACGAAAACCTGTAAGCATTGTATCTCACCCCAATATTTAAAACAGTAAAAATGGGGCTGTGAGACTCACCTGAGTCAATCCGAGCAATGAATATATTCGACGTGGAATAGACAATCTTTGAAATCCCTTAGAGTCCTAAACACGCAAGATCTTAATGAGTAAATGGATATCTAATATATCATCCATATTAATGTTTATCTAATTAAATTATGTCCAATTGTTAAATTTGTATTTCCGTTCTAAGTTTGTAAAAATGCATACTTCGTTGGTGATGATTTTGTAATAATAATTTTCAAAAAGATACTATTTTTATACTCGTTTCATTGTATACTTTGAAAAAGTACATATATAAAACGTACGAGTTATACGTATATAAGTTCGTTGTTTCGTTGTGGATATATTTATCCGAGAGTACATTTATAAATATTTGTCCGTACTAATTGTCATTATATATATGTATATATATATATATATATATAGTTTAAGTTTTCATTTATTTGCAATTGCAAAAATATCGTTTCCATCCGTGTTAAAACTATAGCATTTTTAAAACTCGTTTTTGACAAAAACGTTACGAGTGTCGGTTTTGTTGACTTTGGTCAAACCTTCTCGGTTTGACCCGAAAATTTTAGGAACACCTTAAATATGTTTATAGAGTTCGGAAAAATTATCGTTACGTTTTATAGTTTACTCAAAAGTGCCGTTATTTAAAGTGTACAAAAACAGTCCACAATTTCAGTTTTCGGTTTAGTCGGTTTGCTTCGCCATTTATTTTGGCTCGTTTCTGTTCCGATTTGGGTTCCGCAAAAATTACCGCATATTCTACTAGGTCTCTAGTACTTTACTTAATTTTCCCAAGAACTATGGGAGTTTCTAAGTTAGTTAAATAAAATCGAGAAGGTGTTGGGTCCGAAATCCGGCCAAAACAGTGATAGTCTCACAAATCGGGTTTTCTAGGATAACGGGTGTATTTATAAGCTTCGAGCAAAACACGAAAGTTGTGGAAAACGAAAATACGAAGATTTTGGCGTTGGTTTCATGCATTTTCGTCGTGTTTTCGATTTTATATGAATTGTTTCGTGAAGGGACAGAATCTGTCCAGAATATATATATGTATATGTGTGAGATTTAAATGTGTTTTAACAAATTTTGTGGACATATAAGAGTTGAGTGATCATGCTAGCATGTCAATAAGTGTGTTAAAAACATAACACAAGAGAGTGAAGTTCTTACAATGGGCATATGAAGAATCGGAAGTGATGAAACTACTCCTCGTGTCGTGGTGAACGTTTTGGTGCTTCTATCTTCGGATTTTCTTCAAGAATGGAGTGGCGGTGCTATGGTGGTGGTGGCGGATTGTGATGGTGGCTGTGGTGTGGCTGTGACCAGCCCAAAGAGAGAGAGGAAAGAAGGAGTAGAGTGTGAAAATGGGTGGGTGGTTGAATTATGAGGTATGGTGAGTATGTATATGTGTATATGAGTGACCAAAGAAGGAAAAGGGAGGTATGATCTCCCTTTTTCAGCTGATTTTCGTGGGTGGGTCCCACTAGAAGGGTGGGGTGGTTTAAATCTTGTCTTCCTTAGTCACATAATGCGTGGTGTCCGTTTACCCGTTCGTTTCGACGCATTTTTAATCGTATAACGTTAGTTACAATATGTTTCGATATCGTTTTTAAAACATGATATTTTTGATAGAAGTTTTACTCAAATAATGTATTTAAGTTGTTAAAAAGTAATTCGGGCTTTTATCGGGTGTCGGTCGCGAATCGTATGTTTATTTAATTTGTGTAACGTTTTAAAACGTTTTAAATATATACGTGTAATCGTAATATATTTACTTGAAGTATTTTACCAAAATACTTAGTTTTAAGTTATAAAATTATAACTTTGATTTATTTTGTCGGCTGGGTGCGTTTCGCGCATTTTTGTAGCGTTCGGTCACGTTTTAAGCAAAACGTACGTGTCGTTATATTATAAACATAATGTAAAGTTATTATCGTTGTTATCAAATAATTTCATATTATTTAATAATAGTTTCACCAACTTCCATTTTAAGTTTCTGCGTTCTGTCAGATTCGCATATACACGATTATTAAACAATCGTTTAACGTTATTATATATATTTATATGTATAATAATTGTACACTTCAGTAGTTTGAGTATATAATACTTGAAATAAAAGTTTAAATTTTGACCAAATTTTGGGTCATTTTTGACCGGGTGTCACATTCTCCCCTTGTTAGGTGAATTTCGTCCCGAAATTCAAGTGAAACCTAGATTCGCGTTTTTCTAATGCCGACTATGTGATATGTCTAATATTAAGACATCCGATTTATCCTTCTCCCCTTGTTAGGTTTAAACCTACTGATCTCAAATGAATAATGGAGAAGTCTGATTCTTTACCCGACCTGTACCCATGCGACACGGTCGGTCCGTCTTAACAAGTATCACTATGATTTGTATTTACAATTCTCCGCTTAATCTAGATTCTATCAGTCTCCTATAGAAACTAATTGATTCAACCTACATTAGCTCTATATGGGATGTGACCCATTGTTTACACAAAATATCAACCGGTATGTTTTCCGGTATAAACAATGTAGGATTTGTTATCCCAATACTTATGTAAGCTAAACCTCGTCTCTTAAAGAAACTATAGAACCTAAATTATCCCTTTTTCCCTAATTCTATTGTGCACTTAGGATTTAGGGAAAACATAAAAGATATCAAGCAACAAGTAATATCTATCCATGTAAACAGTGTAAAGCAATTAGGTCATTAATGAGTGACCATACCAGTGTTGAGCAAGTCAATGAGTCTAGGGTTCTCGTCGTCTTCCCTAGTTCTGAGTACGTAGGCTCTTCCTCGAGCAGGGCCGATGTTCTTGTCCTTCAGCTTTGGACAGTCATTTCTGTAGTGACCTACAGTTCCACATTCAAAACAGGCTTTCACACGGCAATCTTTAGCAAGATGCCCAAAACGCTTGCACTTATCACAGTGGTCGCCACAAGGCCCATCATGATGGCGTTTGCACTTTGAGCAGAAGGGCTTGGTTCCAGCGTACTCTTTCTTGTTTTCAGACCCAGAGGTGTTGGCCTTGATGGTTGCAGGCTTTTTGGTAGCCGGACTTTGATTATCAGGGTTTCCCTCAGGTTTTCTCTTGTTATCACTAGGGTGGTTTACAGTACTCCTGACAACAGACGTTCCTTGGCGAACGATCTGTGCCATCAGCTTGTGTGCCATGCGCACAGTACCATGAAATGTAGGAGAGTTGGACGAGGTAACCATCCCTTGAATTTGTGGAGGAAGTCCCCAGACATAGCGCTCAATTCGCTTGGATTCCGTATCCACCATAGATGGACACAGGTGCGCCAACTGATTAAATCGAGAGGAATAACCAGCAATATCGTTGCCTTGAGTGGTGAGATTCCAGAATTCCGCCTCTAGCTGTTGAATTTCATCCCTAGGACAATACTCATCCTTGAGCATTTTCTTCAGCTCATCCCAGGGAGTTTCCAGAGCAATGTCTTGGCCTATGGAGTCAGCATAAGTGTTCCACCATGTCAGAGCATCATCCATAAAAGTGTAGGTGGCAAATTTGACCTTACAGTCCTCAGCGCAGTTGCAGATGCGAAAGACTGCCTCTGTCTTCTCCAGCCATCGTAACAACCCAATGGCACCTTCAGTGCCGTTGAATTTCAAAGGATTGCAGTTAAGGAAGTCTTTGTAGGTGCAGGGTTTCACTACAGGGGCATTTGGTGGTGTTTCAGCTCCGCTGGATCGTTGTCGCTCAGCACTTACTGCGTCAGCAACCAGTCGATCGACCTGAGCTTGAGTGAATTGGCGACGTGGAGGCATGTTCCTTCAATGAAGATAAGGGACATGTCAGAGTTTCGTATAAGAATATGATTATCGTAGTTGCATATATAACAGTAATATATTACAACACAAATGACAATCAACTGCGTAGAATAAAGAAGATTGTAATCATTTAACATGCGAGTTCAAATGATTACGAGGATTAAAGTTTACAAAAGTGAAAAGGGATATTACATCCGAACATGTATCAGCAGTTATGCGGAATGTGATAAGGGGTAGGAAAAGATTTGTACTTAAAGAAATATTGGATTTGAAAGTTAAAACTGATAGGTGAACGAAGGATGGTCCTCTGATGACCAGTTGGTGTAGAATAAGGTATTGAAATGTTCAATTCTACCTAGGGTAAGCCTAATTCGAAGAGATGACCCTCTAAGCGTAGGCACATCCCGGTACTATTTTCCTGACTCGATCAACTTACCATAGGCAAATTCTAAAATGTATCTAATCATTGATTATGTTAACAAGTATCTGAGGCATATTATTATCCATACTATATAATAGCCTAATTGTATAAACCATATATACATATCGTCCACCTAGTCGTGTCTATCACAGAACAAGTACAAGTCACGGTTCTCTCGTGGTCAGAGTCAACTATTGCATTCCTGTTCAACATAACCCCTTTCAGATCTTACATCATCTTCATTTAATTGTACATAGTTGATCAGGCTATGTTAAATTAAACTCGTATGATGAAATCCCTGAACCAGTTATATCTAATGAGGAATACTGCCTAACGGTCATAGTCTAGGCCCACTAAATGCAACCTAGTTCGCTATAACCTTAGGCTCTGATACCAATCTGTCACACCCCCAATTTAATGCTTTGCGGAAGCGACTGTTTTGGGGCGTGACTAATCAATAATCAAAACACCAAAGTACAAGCAAACGACTCTAAATGAGACGTTGTAGAAAATATATTACATTACATAAGTTTTCAAAAGTAGTACAAAGTTTAAGTCATAAGTTTGAAACATAGTAGTGAGTTCGCAAAATGATTTCAGAAGATTTTAATGCATAACCATTATACAAAATATAATGCAAGGAAATCTTCATGTCTAAATGGATGCATGCGACTCGTGATAGCTAGCTTATCCTGTAGGCCATTCCTACTGTTGATGAGTACCTGAGAATACAACACTAAAAGGTCAGCTATAAAGCTGGTGAATCTCACAGGTTTTAATATAAACATTGATGTGATCAATATGATTATCCGACGATAATAAAAAGTTATAAATGAATAGTGATTTAAGCAATTTACTCACACAATGATTTTAAACCAACGCAGGTTCCCTAAACAATAACGAAATCAACTAGGATAAAACCAACGCAGGTTTTGGAACATTGAACAAACCAACGCAGGTTTTTGAACAATATGAAATTAGACAATGATGAAACCAACGCAGGTTTCGTAACATTGAACAAACCATCGCAGGTCTTCGAACAATGTGCAATTAAACAATGATGAAACCAACGCAGGTTTCGCAACATGGAACAAACCAACGCAGGTTTCCGAACAATGTGAAATTTAACAATGCTAATCAGGACCAAAGAATGGTAGCCAAACAATGTAACTAATATAGTTAACCGAACTAAATAATCATTTAATTCCATGAGTTAATAATTAAATTAACTAATCAAATAACATATGATCACGAAAACCTGTAAGCATTGTATCTCACCCCAATATTTAAAACAGTAAAAATGGGGCTGTGAGACTCACCTGAGTCAATCCGAGCAATGAATATATTCGACGTGGAATAGACAATCTTTGAAATCCCTTAGAGTCCTAAACACGCAAGATCTTAATGAGTAAATGGATATCTAATATATCATCCATATTAATGTTTATCTAATTAAATTATGTCCAATTGTTAAATTTGTATTTCCGTTCTAAGTTTGTAAAAATGCATACTTCGTTGGTGATGATTTTGTAATAATAATTTTCAAAAAGATACTATTTTTATACTCGTTTCATTGTATACTTTGAAAAAGTACATATATAAAACGTACGAGTTATACGTATATAAGTTCGTTGTTTCGTTGTGGATATATTTATCCGAGAGTACATTTATAAATATTTGTCCGTACTAATTGTCATTATATATATGTATATATATATATATATATATATAGTTTAAGTTTTCATTTATTTGCAATTGCAAAAATATCGTTTCCATCCGTGTTAAAACTATAGCATTTTTAAAACTCGTTTTTGACAAAAACGTTACGAGTGTCGGTTTTGTTGACTTTGGTCAAACCTTCTCGGTTTGACCCGAAAATTTTAGGAACACCTTAAATATGTTTATAGAGTTCGGAAAAATTATCGTTACGTTTTATAGTTTACTCAAAAGTGCCGTTATTTAAAGTGTACAAAAACAGTCCACAATTTCAGTTTTCGGTTTAGTCGGTTTGCTTCGCCATTTATTTTGGCTCGTTTCTGTTCCGATTTGGGTTCCGCAAAAATTACCGCATATTCTACTAGGTCTCTAGTACTTTACTTAATTTTCCCAAGAACTATGGGAGTTTCTAAGTTAGTTAAATAAAATCGAGAAGGTGTTGGGTCCGAAATCCGGCCAAAACAGTGATAGTCTCACAAATCGGGTTTTCTAGGATAACGGGTGTATTTATAAGCTTCGAGCAAAACACGAAAGTTGTGGAAAACGAAAATACGAAGATTTTGGCGTTGGTTTCATGCATTTTCGTCGTGTTTTCGATTTTATATGAATTGTTTCGTGAAGGGACAGAATCTGTCCAGAATATATATATGTATATGTGTGAGATTTAAATGTGTTTTAACAAATTTTGTGGACATATAAGAGTTGAGTGATCATGCTAGCATGTCAATAAGTGTGTTAAAAACATAACACAAGAGAGTGAAGTTCTTACAATGGGCATATGAAGAATCGGAAGTGATGAAACTACTCCTCGTGTCGTGGTGAACGTTTTGGTGCTTCTATCTTCGGATTTTCTTCAAGAATGGAGTGGCGGTGCTATGGTGGTGGTGGCGGATTGTGATGGTGGCTGTGGTGTGGCTGTGACCAGCCCAAAGAGAGAGAGGAAAGAAGGAGTAGAGTGTGAAAATGGGTGGGTGGTTGAATTATGAGGTATGGTGAGTATATATATGTGTATATGAGTGACCAAAGAAGGAAAAGGGAGGTATGATCTCCCTTTTTCAGCTGATTTTCGTGGGTGGGTCCCACTAGAAGGGTGGGGTGGTTTAAATCTTGTCTTCCTTAGTCACATAATGCGTGGTGTCCGTTTACCCGTTCGTTTCGACGCATTTTTAATCGTATAACGTTAGTTACAATATGTTTCGATATCGTTTTTAAAACATGATATTTTTGATAGAAGTTTTACTCAAATAATGTATTTAAGTTGTTAAAAAGTAATTCGGGCTTTTATCGGGTGTCGGTCGCGAATCGTATGTTTATTTAATTTGTGTAACGTTTTAAAACGTTTTAAATATATACGTGTAATCGTAATATATTTACTTGAAGTATTTTACCAAAATACTTAGTTTTAAGTTATAAAATTATAACTTTGATTTATTTTGTCGGCTGGGTGCGTTTCGCGCATTTTTGTAGCGTTCGGTCACGTTTTAAGCAAAACGTACGTGTCGTTATATTATAAACATAATGTAAAGTTATTATCGTTGTTATCAAATAATTTCATATTATTTAATAATAGTTTCACCAACTTCCATTTTAAGTTTCTGCGTTCTGTCAGATTCGCATATACACGATTATTAAACAATCGTTTAACGTTATTATATATATTTATATGTATAATAATTGTACACTTCAGTAGTTTGAGTATATAATACTTGAAATAAAAGTTTAAATTTTGACCAAATTTTGGGTCATTTTTGACCGGGTGTCACATTATCCGAGCGACCAAGCTAGCAACTAGGTCATGCCAACCCTGTCGGTGAATCGACAGCGAGCCACAGACTCAACCGGTGAAGGGTTAGGAGTGGTCCAATATATATTTACCGATATTCAGTATTTTTAATTATGTGGATACTGTATTAGCCGTCACATCAGCACCATATTGTCTAAAATGGTGCCATGTTCACGTTTGGAAGTATTTATAAGATGTCATAGGATAACAATAAATAAAAGTTAAATTCACAATAGATCATAGTCTAAATCGAAGAGATAATGTATTTTGGGTTATTACTGACTACATTTCTAGATACTTTGTGCCTACCTTCATATGTGTAGACAACATTGTGTATTGAAATTATTATTAATTTTTGAATCCATTCGATATGTACGATTGTTAATAAAAACTAAAAGTACATATATATTTTGCTTATGAATAAAGTAGCTTTCAAAGAAATAAATTAATACGAAGGTATGTGAATTTATTATTACATAGGACAACACACAAAATGTGGTCATGTAGAATCATTTGAAGTCGAGTCTTACAATTTACTTTAATTTTGACACAATCATACGCTATGAAAAACAAGGATTTATAAAGTTCGAAGTTGAATGCATTGAATATTAAAGATGTAAAGTTCTATGCATTATCAAATTATAAAGAGTAAATACATTTTATCGGCTATGTACCCTAGTTGTTTGTTCTGAGGTCGGCAACTTACCCTCTAAAATACAAATGTATGCTATCTAACCGGCTATTACGTGCTAAAATCTTGAACAACTTGGTTTTTACCTATTGAGTTTACAAAATAATGACTGAGCAACCATGTGTACACATTTTGCCACACGTACGTTTTGACACATGTGATCCACGTTATAAACTTTAAGACCATTCGTAACGGGGTGACGGGGCACGCGTTTTGAATCTCGAGAACGCCAGAACGCCAGCTACGTGGCGTTCTGGGTCGGACAACGAGGACGAAAACCGCGTTTTGGTGGGGCCCAATCGAATTTCTTTTCCTTTTCTTTCGTGAGTTTAAACCGGTTTAAAAAAACGTTTTTTTTATAAAAAAAATCCGACCGTTCCACATTTAATAATAATAAAAAAAAATTACTTCCCCACCTACCCACGCTCCAACGTCCATTTTTTTTTTTTTAAAAAAGATTTTTATTTTTTTATCCCCCACTCCTTATCTATCTATATATACTCCACATTCCCAACCATTTTATACACATTCATTTTATACACTTTCTTCACCATTTTATACACTTCCACCTCCCATACTTTCTTCACCATTTTTTATAATAATTTCATCCACTTTCACCACCACTTTCATCACCATCTCGAACCCGAATTCAAACCTAAATCCCGACTACAATCAATCCCCAAATCCGGATAACATGTCGTATACCAACCTTATGTTATTCGGAACCGCAAACACACCCGGGTCGAGCGGCTCTAACCCAAATGTACGTCCGAATATACCACCGTACGGAACGTTTCCACCATACAATATGTATCAACAACAATTTTATCCAAACCAACACCACTACGGATATTTTCCTAACCCGAGTTTTCAACAACCACCGTTCCCGCAGCCGTTCCCCCAACAACCATTCCCGCAACAACCGTTCCAACAACCCGAACAAACGGATGAAGCACCAACACAACGATCCTGAAAACAAGTAGCGCCATCCCAAAAAAAAAGAAGCCATTTAAAGAAAACTGACGGGTCCCAAAAGACTTGCAACAAACGGCAATGGGCGCCAAATGAAGAGGCGTGGTTAGCAAGTTGTTTTTGCGACACGTCCGAAGACTCGCAAGTCGGTAATTCACAAAAACGGGGAACTTTGTGGGGTACTGTTGAAGAAAAGTTCAACGCCAACAATCATGGTTGGGTTCGCGGTGTAACACCCCCAAATTTGATGATTTGCGGAAGCTTGATTTGGGTGTTACTAATCAATAACAAAGCACAAAGATATATAGTAAACGACTCTATATGCGTCGTTTTAACAAAATATATTGATAATAGAAATGTTTACAACATTTAAAGCTTTACATAGCTCGAGTTTAATTAAAATGAGATTTCAGTACATAAGTACTTGTACAAAAATATACTAATGCAAGAAAATCTCAATCGTCTGTATGCTGACTCGAGCTAACTCCTGAAGCAGAAACATCCTACTGCTGGGTACCTGCGATATATGCTAAAAGGTCAGCTATAAAGCTGGTGAGCTCACAGGTTTGAAATCAAGTAATATCGTATGAACCGCAAGATTTAAATAATGAATTGCATCCAGCAATTAAATAATGAATTGCATCCAGCAATTAAATAATGAATTGCATCCAGCAATTAAATGATAATCATCGTGTATACAGCCATGAGCACATAGTTGAGCTTAACTCGAGGGCCGGGTCCCCTATAGAGAATTCCGGGCGAGGTGCCTCCACGAATGCCTAATCAACATTCGTCTTCCCAAATATTAGTACGTCCGTTTACCCGGTTAGTGCTTGCTAACCCGAACGAGGAGGGTCAATCCTATATGGTACCATATACTAATATTCACGCTACAACGTATTAACAACTATGCTGACGGAGGACTTTAAATGATTAGTTGTGAAAAACTCATGTAGTATATGAAAAGTTGGTACTTGCGTTCACATGTTAAAAGTTTGAGCAGTATATCACACCCCTGAGTAAAACAGTAAAAAGAGGGGCTATGAGACTCACCTGAGTCTGAAAGCGTTTAAACAAACGTAAGTTGATTAGCCGAGTATGAAGTCCAAAGACTTGTAACCTGAGGGTGTCCACGACACGCGATGGTTATAAACATGATTGGGTATCTCAAAAGATCACCCTTGTAGTTGTTACACAACTATATATATGTCCAAATTACTACGATTTGGTTGATTTGTTAAGTGTTTGAAAACATGTACGGCCCGTTGGTGACAGATTTGTAATAATAATCTCAACTATTATTATTTTGATTTCGTGGCGTTTTACTTGAAAAATGTGTTTTGATTGTATTTTAGAAACCGTTACGGAATCTAAGTACGGGGGTCCGGGGCAGAGCCCCTGGCTGGGGTCGAGCTGCCAGGTCAGCTTGGAAAATTTTTATTTCTACTATATTGCTTTGACGAAAAACGCATCTGGAATCTGAATTCGGGTAAAATCGAGTGATAAATTTCGAGTCTCGACACTTAGTAAAAATCTGAGTTTTCTGTGTTTTGCGACACAATATGCGACACAAAAGTGATTATGCGACACAAGGGTTGTGTCGCATAAGAATGCGACACAATGTCTATACGACACAAGGGTTGTGTCGCATGGATGCGAAATGCTGATTCAACAGCGACATAGTGATTGTGTCGTATGGGGTATGCGACATAGTGGTTGTGTCGCAGGACTTGCGACACTAATTATTTGGTACGACATAAGGTACGACACAAGGGAGTTTATACGACATAACATGGGAAATACGACATAACGTGCGACACTAAGGGTAAAATACGACACAACATGCGACACAATGCTTGTGTCGCATGGATGAACACCAGCCCAGAAAGTCCGGCTGTTCAACAT
The DNA here is from genome assembly GCA_949592205.1 of Helichrysum umbraculigerum. NCBI lineage: Eukaryota > Viridiplantae > Streptophyta > Magnoliopsida > Asterales > Asteraceae > Helichrysum > Helichrysum umbraculigerum. The sequence goes on along the minus strand of CATIUR010000007.1, from coordinate 29,444,202 downwards.
TTTCCGGCCAAAAATCCGTTTTTAACCCGTTTTCAAGCTGTAATTTCGTGTTCTATACATTGTAATGGACATATACTAGTTATAATAACAACCACAAATGAAAATACAAAGAATCGAGTGATTTCGGGATTTTGTCGGAAACTTACAATTTGCCGAAATGAAAATCCGGAAAGGTAGCGTTGTAGATCGTCGCGAGGTGGTCGTGAATCTCTAAAAATATTGGTGATCCGGTTGCGTTTGGTAGTAGTATTGTGCGATTTAGGTGGATGGTGGTGATTTTGATTAGTAGAGAGAAAATAGGAGAGAGAGAGATAAGAAAGGTGATAAAATGAAGAAAGAAAGATGGGAGGTGGGGTTTATCCTCACTTTTCCAGTTTTCGCCCCGCGTTCCGTGTGGTGTTCGTTTGCTCCGTCGTTTAACGTTAAACGATTATTTACATTTTAAATTATGAGTTTTAAAATACGATTTATTACGCGATATATTGTTTGAATATTTTACAAAATATTTATATTTGTGTTATAAAACGTAAATTAGTTTATTTAGTTTGCGCGTTTTAAATATTTTACATTATGTAAGTTTTGGGTTGTACGATACGAATGAATACGAAATATTATCATAATAATATTTTTTTGACATAAAAGTGTTATTTAATAAAATGAGTCACCAACGTCCGTATTAAATTGAATCGAAATACATTCGATTTAAACTGCGTACGATTTAATCAAATCGCATTTTCGTATATATTCAACAATATATATATAATTCGATACATTAATTAGCCTAACCAGGAACTAATTACATGTATTAACATATGATTAGGCACTAATTACTAGTCCTAATTTGGCGGGTGTTACATTCTCCCCCTGTTAGAAGAATTTCGTCCCGAAATTTAGCTCGAAGTCGTGTTTGATGTGGAATCAGTGAAAAGTTGAGGATATTTGAGTCGCATTTGGTCTTCCCGTTCCCAGGTGAATTCCGGACCACGCCGCGAATTCCATCTGACCTTGACGATGGGAATACGACTTTGTTTCAGTTGTTTGACCTCACGGTCCATAATTTCAGCGGGTTCCTCAACGAAATGAAGTTTATCGTCAACACGAATTTCATCTAATGGAATAATAAGTGTCTCATCAGACAGACACTTCTTCAAGTTTGAGATATGAAAAGTAGGGTGCACGCTGCTGAGTTCGGATGGCAGCTGCAATCGATAAGCTACTGGGCCAATCCGTTTGAGGATCTCAAAAGGCCCAATGTACCTGGGATTTAACTTCCCGCGCTTGCCAAAACGGATGACGCCCTTCCAAGGCGATACTTTTAAGAGAACTCGATCCCCAACTTGGAACTCGAGTGGTTTGCGTCTCACGTCAGCATAACTTTTCTGACGATCACGTGCGGCTTTGAGTCTGTTTTGGATTTCCACAATTTTCTCAGTGGTGGCGTGTATGAGTTCAGGACCAGTGAGTTAACTATCTCCCACCTCAGTCCAACAGATCGGTGATCGGCACTTACGACCGTACAGTGCCTCAAAAGGTGCAGCCTTAATGCTGGCGTGATAACTGTTATTGTACGAAAATTCGCACAACGGTAGATGTCTTTCCCAGTTTGTACCGAAATCAACTACGCAGGCTCGTAGCATGTCTTCCAGTGTTTGAATGGTTCGTTCACTTTGGCCATCGGTTTGAGGATGGTACGCGGTACTCATATCGAGACGGGTACCCATAGCTTTCTGAAGTGATTGCCAAAAGTGAGAAGTGAAACGGGCATCCCTATCAGAGATGATTGAGACTGGAACACCGTGATGAGAAACGATTTCCTTGATGTAGATTTGTGTAAGGCGTTCCATTTTATCGTTTTCCTTGATTGCCAGGAAATGAGCGGATTTGGTGAGACGATCGACGATCACCCAAATGGTATCGCAACCGCTCGATGACTTGGGTAGTTTGGTTATGAAATCCATGGCAATTTGATCCCATTTCCATTCAGGGATTTCAGGTTGTTGGAGTAAACCAGAAGGTTTCTGATGTTCGGTTTTGACTTTCGAGCAAGTAAGACACTTGCTGACATAAGTGGCGATTTCGGCTTTCATGTTTGGCCACCAATAAAATTCCTTGATTCCGTGGTACATCTTATCGGATCCCGGGTGGATAGAATATTTAGACTTGTGAGCTTCATCCATCACCAAGTCTCGTAGGTTCCCGAAATTAGGCAACCAGATTCGGTTTGAGAAATACCTAATTCCGTTAGATTTGATTTCAAATTGTTTGTCAATGCCCCGCAAGGCTTCATTTTTGATGTTTTCAGATTTCAGGGCTTCGATCTGAGCGGTATGAATTCGAATGGTAAGATCGTTATGAATGGTCATACTGAGGGCTCGGACTCGAAGTGGTTTTGGTCGTTCCTTTCGGCTGAGGGCATCGGCTACAACATTAGCCTTCCCTGGATGGTACTTGATCTCGCAATCGTAATCGGTAAGCAACTCGACCCATCGACGTTGCCTCATATTGAGATCCTTCTGATCGAAGATATGTTGGAGACTTTTATGATCGGTAAAGATTGTGCACTTAGTGCCGTAGAGATAATGTCTCCAGATTTTGAGAGCAAAAACGACAGCTTCAAGTTCGAGATCGTGAGTGGTGTAGTTCTTTTCATGAATTTTCAGCTGTCGTGAGGCATAGGCAATAACTTTGTCTCGTTGCATCAGCACGCAACCAAGACCTTGGTGAGAAGCATCGCAGTATACCACGAAGTCATCGGTGCCTTCGGGTAAGGATAGAATTGGAGCACTGCAAAGCTTTTGTTTCAAAAGTTGGAACGCTGACTCTTGTTTTTCGGTCCAATCGAACCTTTTGTCCTTCTGAGTCAGTACCGTGAGTGGTTGAGCTATTTTAGAGAAATTTTCAATAAATCGCCGATAGTACCCAGCAAGACCCAAGAATTGTCGTACTTCAGTTGCAGAGGTGGGTGCTTGCCAGTCTTTGATAGCCTCGATCTTTGATGGGTCCACGTGAATTCCCTGACTGTCGATCACGTGACCAAGAAATTGAACAGTTTGTATCCAGAACTCACACTTAGAGAATTTGGCATAAAGCTCCTCGTGTCTAAGGAGTTCAAGGATGGTTTTGAGGTGTTGCGCATGTTCTTGTTCGTTGCACGAGTAAATGAGTATGTCATCGATAAAGACAATGACAAACTTGTCGAGGTAAGGTTTGCACACCCGGTTCATGAGATCCATGAATACAGCCGGTGCGTTGGTTAGACCAAAGAGAATCACTTGGAATTGGTAGTGCCCGTAACGAGTTCTGAAAGCAGTTTTTGGAATATCGGCGTCGCGAACTCGTAGCTGATGATAACCTGATCGCAGGTCGATTTTTGAGTAGAAACTTGAACCCTGAAGTTGGTCGAATAGATCATCAATGCGAGGAAGTGGGTATCGGTTTTTGACGGTCAATTTGTTCAACTCTCGATAGTCGATGCACATTCGAAATGAACAGTCCTTCTTTTTGACAAATAAGACCGGAGCTCCCCAAGGTGAAGAACTCGGTCTAATAAATCCTCGATCCAGAAGTTCCTGTAACTGAGAGGACAACTCCTGAAGTTCGGATGGGGCTAAACGGTATGGTGCGCGGGCCACCGGTGCGGCACCCGGCACGAGATCAATCGAGAACTCAACCTGTCTAGGCGGAGGTAGACCAGGTAATTCTTCCGGAAAGACTTCGGGAAAGTCTCTAACAATTGGCACATCCTCAAGTCGCTTCTCTTCCGACTTCTTCTCGGTGATGTGTGCGAGTATGGCAGGGTAACCCTTTCTCAGAAATTTTCGAGTTTTTAAGCAGGAGATTATATTGAGTCCCGTCCCACCGGTCTCCCCCTGTATGATCAAGGTTTCACCAACGGCGAGTGGGATACGGACGATTTTATCGTGACAAACAATTTCAGCTCGATGTTTGGACAACCAGTCCATTCCAATAATGACGTCGAAACTTCCGATTTCAATGGGTATAAGGTCGATCGAAAAGGTTTCGTCAGCTAGGTTTAAAGTGCAATTAGGTATCACACTGGTGGTTTCTACAAGTTTTCCATTTGCTAGCTCTACAGTGTACTTAACATCTAAGGCAACAGGAGTGATGTCAAGTAATGGGCAAAAATCATCGGAGATAAAGCTTCTATCAGCACCAGTATCAAATAGAACAGAAGCAGTTAAGTTGTTGAGGAGGAACATACCCGAGACCACATTCGGGTCTTGGCGGGCGTCCCCAGATTTGATGACGAAAGCTCTGCTGCGAGTGTTGTTGTTGTTGTTGCTGTTGTTGCGGTTGTTGTTGTTGTTGTTCTTCAGTTTTGGGCACGAGTCTCTGAAATGCCCAGGTTTCCCACACTCAAAGCATACTTTGGGTGGTCTGGTGTTGTTGTTGGAATTGTTGTTGTTAGGAGAGCGACAATCTTTGGTAAGGTGGCCGTACCTCTTGCAGTTGTTGCAAAAGGGACCACAGGAGCCTTCATGGTGGCGGCTGCACTTGGGACAATATGGTTTGCTCCCAGTGTAACCCCGGATGATGTCAGTGGTGGTGTTGTAAGTTTTGATGGTGTCGGGTTTCTTGTTTTGTTGGTTGGAGGGGTTGTTGTGGTAGTCAGACCACTTGCGTTTGTTGTTATGGGAGGATGAAGTGGGTTGTTCAGAATCTTGGCTCATTGACATCAAGTCTTGGGCCAATAGGATTGCACCGTCAATGGTGGTTGGTTTTGAAGAGATGACGTGTCCCCGAACAGGGTCAGGGAGACCCAGGACATACTTCCTGATTTTATCAGGTTCAGTGCTCACCATAGCTGGGCGGAGGGCAGCTAGTTGTTGAAACCTGGTGGTATAACCATCGATATCACCACCCTGAACCTTTAAGTTCCAGAACTCCTCATCTAGCTTTTGGAGTTTGGCGATAGAGCAGTATTTGGCAGTGAGTTTTGCCTTCAATTCCTCCCAAGTGAGTTGGTAGGCGATATCAGCACCCACTGATTGGGTATATGAATTCCACCAAGAGTGGGCATCATCTTCAAGAGAGCAGGTGGCGAAGTTTACTTTGTCGTTCTCCGCGCATTTACTGACACGGAAAACAGTTTCCATTTTCTCGAACCATCTGATCAGTCCGATGGCTCCTTCAGAACCCTTGAAGCTCGAGGGTTTGCAGCTTTGAAAGTCCTTGTAAGAACAAGGTTTGACGGCAGAGGTTCCAGCGGTATCGCTGTTTCTTGTGGAGTTGGGTGGGGTATTCCGAGCCAAGGCTTCAGTAACAGCCTGGGTTATGAGTGACGTGATCTGAGCATCTGTGTAAGGTCGTGTCTTTGGCGGCATGATTCTTCAATAAAAGAAATGAAGATACATGAGATTTTGTAAGAAAGTTGTATTTATTTCAGATGTACATGTATAAAGGTGGTAATACATAACATCGATATGAAAAAGAATTATGGCAATTAATATGAGTTGAACAACAAGAAATATTTGATAGCTAATACGAGTTCAAAGGTTACATCCTACAGATGTATTACAAAAGATGTCGGGAATTGTTACATCCGACTGAATTATAGAGTAGCGCGTAGATAGTTACTAGATTACAGGATAGATTACAAGACAAAGACTACACTAGTCTTGACGTAGATTAATTTGTTCCATCATCGTGACAAGACGGTCCACAGTGTTTGCAAGCCTACTAGCTTGTCGGGCGTTGTCTTCTGCTAGCGCAAGTCGTTGTGTTAGTCCGCGCGCATACTCTTCTGCTTCATGTGAGCGTTGCTCACATTCTTCCATCCTTTGTTGTAGAAGGGCATTTTCCACCCTTATTTCTATAATTTGGTTGCGAAGGACATCCATGTTGTTGTTTGTGGTTTCAAGGTCGTCGGAGACCTGTTCTATGCGTTCAAGAGACGTAAGTCGCCAGTTTTCATTTGTTTCCTGCAACACGACATCCATGGTGCGAAGTCGCTGCTCGTGTTGATTTACCCTAGCAGTTAAAGCCGGTAAGGCGATGTGAGTGGGATACGGGCCAGCTCGAGGCAACCTGTTGTTCCTCCTTGCTACCCTTGGGTTCTGCGACCCGGATGGAGAACGAGATGAATTTGATGGGATGTTTGCCATTTCTGAGACAAAGCCTTAGTAAGATTGAGGCCTATATTCATATAGCTCCTATATAATATAGCCTATTGAGTGTCTAGCATAAACATGTTTGAGTCTCGGTTCTCTCGAGGTCAGAGTCTTCTATTGTATCCTGTTCAGCCATAACTACTTACAGATCTTACATCATCTTTGCTTAATTGTACATAGTTGATCAGGCTATGTTAAATTAAACTCGTATGCTGTAATCCCTGAACCAGTCATACCTAATAAGGAATACTGCCTAATGGTCATAGTCTAGGCTCACTAAATGCAACCTAGTTCACTATAACCTTAGGCTCTGATACCAATCTGTAACACCCCCAAATTTGATGATTTGCGGAAGCTTGATTTGGGTGTTACTAATCAATAACAAAGCACAAAGATATATAGTAAACGACTCTATATGCGTCGTTTTAACAAAATATATTGATAATAGAAATGTTTACAACATTTAAAGCTTTACATAGCTCGAGTTTAATTAAAATGAGATTTCAGTACATAAGTACTTGTACAAAAATATACTAATGCAAGAAAATCTCAATCGTCTGTATGCTGACTCGAGCTAACTCCTGAAGCAGAAACATCCTACTGCTGGGTACCTACGATATATGCTAAAAGGTCAGCTATAAAGCTGGTGAGCTCACAGGTTTGAAATCAAGTAATATCGTATGAACCGCAAGATTTAAATAATGAATTGCATCCAGCAATTAAATAATGAATTACATCCAGCAATTAAATAATGAATTGCATCCAGCAATTAAATGATAATCATCGTGTATACAGCCATGAGCACATAGTTGAGCTTAACTCGAGGGCCGGGTCCCCTATAGAGAATTCCGGGCGAGGTGCCTCCACGAATGCCTAATCAACATTCGTCTTCCCAAATATTAGTACGTCCGTTTACCCGGTTAGTGCTTGCTAACCCGAACGAGGAGGGTCAATCATATATGGTACCATATACTAATATTCACGCTACAACGTATTAACAACTATGCTGACGGAGGACTTTAAATGATTAGTTGTGAAAAACTCATGTAGTATATGAAAAGTTGGTACTTGCGTTCACATGTTAAAAGTTTGAGCAGTATATCACACCCCTGAGTAAAACAGTAAAAAGAGGGACTATGAGACTCACCTGAGTCTGAAAGCGTTTAAACAAACGTAAGTTGATTAGCCGAGTATGAAGTCCAAAGACTTGTAACCTGAGGGTGTCCACGACACGCGATGGTTATAAACATGATTGGGTATCTCAAAAGATCACCCTTGTAGTTGTTACACAACTATATATATGTCCAAATTACTACGATTTGGTTGATTTGTTAAGTGTTTGAAAACATGTACGGCCCGTTGGTGACAGATTTGTAATAATAATCTCAACTATTATTATTTTGATTTCGTGGCGTTTTACTTGAAAAATGTGTTTTGATTGTATTTTAGAAACCGTTACGGAATCTAAGTACGGGGGTCCGGGGCAGAGCCCCTGGCTGGGGTCGAGCTGCCAGGTCAGCTTGGAAAATTTTTATTTCTACTATATTGCTTTGACGAAAAACGCATCTGGAATCTGAATTCGGGTAAAATCGAGTGATAAATTTCGAGTCTCGACACTTAGTAAAAATCTGAGTTTTCTGTGTTTTGCGACACAATATGCGACACAAAAGTGATTATGCGACACAAGGGTTGTGTCGCATAAGAATGCGACACAATGTCTATACGACACAAGGGTTGTGTCGCATGGATGCGAAATGCTGATTCAACAGCGACATAGTGATTGTGTCGTATGGGGTATGCGACATAGTGGTTGTGTCGCAGGACTTGCGACACTAATTATTTGGTACGACATAAGGTACGACACAAGGGAGTTTATACGACATAACATGGGAAATACGACATAACGTGCGACACTAAGGGTAAAATACGACACAACATGCGACACAATGCTTGTGTCGCATGGATGAACACCAGCCCAGAAAGTCCGGCTGTTCAACATTTTCCGGCCAAAAATCCGTTTTTAACCCGTTTTCAAGCTGTAATTTCGTGTTCTATACATTGTAATGGACATATACTAGTTATAATAACAACCACAAATGAAAATACAAAGAATCGAGTGATTTCGGGATTTTGTCGGAAACTTACAATTTGCCGAAATGAAAATCCGGAAAGGTAGCGTTGTAGATCGTCGCGAGGTGGTCGTGAATCTCTAAAAATATTGGTGATCCGGTTGCGTTTGGTAGTAGTATTGTGCGATTTAGGTGGATGGTGGTGATTTTGATTAGTAGAGAGAAAATAGGAGAGAGAGAGATAAGAAAGGTGATAAAATGAAGAAAGAAAGATGGGAGGTGGGGTTTATCCCCACTTTTCCAGTTTTCGCCCCGCGTTCCGTGTGGTGTTCGTTTGCTCCGTCGTTTAACGTTAAACGATTATTTACATTTTAAATTATGAGTTTTAAAATACGATTTATTACGCGATATATTGTTTGAATATTTTACAAAATATTTATATTTGTGTTATAAAACGTAAATTAGTTTATTTAGTTTGCGCGTTTTAAATATTTTACATTATGTAAGTTTTGGGTTGTACGATACGAATGAATACGAAATATTATCATAATAATATTTTTTTGACATAAAAGTGTTATTTAATAAAATGAGTCACCAACGTCCGTATTAAATTGAATCGAAATACATTCGATTTAAACTGCGTACGATTTAATCAAATCGCATTTTCGTATATATTCAACAATATATATATAATTCGATACATTAATTAGCCTAACCAGGAACTAATTACATGTATTAACATATGATTAGGCACTAATTACTAGTCCTAATTTGGCGGGTGTTACACGCGGTGCCGACCAATTATCATCCAAGTGGCGTGCACTTGACCGCGTGTGCAAAAACTTCAACGGGTGTTATGAGTCGGTAAAACGAGCTCGGGGAAGCGGTCGAAACCACGAGATGATTTACGATCAAGCCGTATCCGAATACTACGACACATACACAAAGACATTCACCGCGAAGGAGGCTTGGTTGTTCCTCAAAGAACATCCGAAATGGATGCCACCACAGCCAGTTGGTGGAATCGGATTGCGCGACGAGGAGGAAGATTTGTTTGATCAGTCTGTTGATCTCTCTGCCGACCGAGAGAACGAGTTATTTGGGCCCGACCTGATTTCAAGGCCCATGGGCCGAAACAGAGCCCGAAAAGCGGCCTGAAGCTCCGGTTCTTCCGATGAGGCGACATCATCACGTATAGGAACCCCGAACGAAAGGGTTGATGAAGCGATAGAGACTATGGCCAGAAACAAGGTCGAATTGTTAGCCGCCTGAAAAGCATCGATTGAGGCGATCACCCGTCAGGAACGATTTCGAACTGCGTTGCAAGGTGTACGGTTTCTCATAGTCAAACCCGAAGACATCAGGGATCCATCTGACCGCGCAGCAGTTGCGAAAATGAAGAAAAAGTTTCGGGATGAGTTTCGGGAGTTCTACGATGCCGACGAGGATGACGACGAGTAGTTTTTATTGTATTTAAAATTTTAGGATTGTAACGTTTTATTTTTTTGGATTGTAACGTTTTATTTTTTAGGATTGTAACGTTTAAATTTTTAGGAATGTAACGTTTTAATTTTATAAAGTAATAGCAAATTTTAATTTTCGTATTGTTTAATCTTTACTATTGTAACGTATTTTAATTTACCTCTATTTATATAATATTGTATTGTATTGTATTTTAATTAAATTGTATTTGTTTTATGAAATAAAAGAAAATTAAATTTAGTTAGTGGGTGGGTGGGTCCCAGAATGAGGGAAAAAGTGGCGTTCTGGTGTTATGATTATGGGCGTTCTGGTGTTATGCTGACGTGACACCTGAAAAAGTGGCGTTCTGGTGTTACGATTACGAGTGGTCTAATTAGTATTCCTGATATTAAACCCCTTACCTTTCTCAATGATCTTTCTTCCTCACAACCTCTCAAGAACCAAGTTGCAGGTGTGACCAAAATTTTAAAGGAAGTTTTTTAAATATTAACAAAAAGAAAGTAGCAGCGTATCCCCGTCATCTTCAACATATAACACAACATCTAAGCTTTTATTCTTAAATCCTTTAAACCTATAAGTAGCATTTTCGGCAAGCTAAATAGCATCTTGTATACATGAAATCGAACAGCACATCTTGCTGTATACATGAAATCGAATTTGCTGTTTTTGTTAAGGCTCAGATATGTGTGATTGAGCTCATGAAGGAACTTGTCTCTACAGAAAAAAAAGAGTGGCCGGAGAAATGGTGACCGGAAAAAATGGTGGTTGCCGGAAGAATAACCCTCTCGTTGCAGGAAACCTTTGTTTTCATTAATGATTAAACGGTCAATAAATATTAAATTATTGATGCAAATTTTCGAGATATAAAAGTAATTTGCATTCTAATTAAAAAAAAAAGTAATTTGCATTAGATTAATTAGGATTTTAAATGGTACGATTTATTAATTTGTTGATCTGGTGTTCATTGAATTGGTTGTTCATCGAGCAATATTACTAATAGAAATGCAAAAAATAACGTAGGTAACCGGTTAAGTTGTTCCAAGTGTTCAAAATATTTCCCTGTAGGCAATATATTTAATTTAAAATGTACACGTAATTGATTTTTACCCGTACTTCCGGTAACAAGTTACCAAATAGTCGACATTGGTACAAAATTATTCAGTTTTATGCATATATTGGTACTTTAAGGGGTAAGTTGTCGAACTCAGAACAAACAAGTAGGGTACATAGCCGGCAAAATACATTTACCTAATTGTAAACTCACAATACATGAGAGACAACACCTCATATCCGTCTTGTAATTTACAGAGTACTATGAGAGTTTATCTCATGGAACAAGTTATTTTAACATTAGATAAGAAGGATTAACACAAGCATTCGTAATTGAAATGTGTAACGTTATACTTACTAGGGGCAGAGCCATGTAGAAGATAGGGTAGCATTCTCTACGGGTCCTTTCGCTCTAAGCAGTGTAAATTTCATATAAAAATTGCATTTTTTGTTACAATTCTTCTTTGTGTTACGGGTTAACAAAAATTAACATACTCCTACTACTGGTCACCCAAAATCCTGGATCCGCTACTGAGTTATTACACAATTTAAAAGCAAGCACACGTTGTCACATGCGCAATATAATACGAGGCAAAATGGCAACTTGCTAAACTATTTATGGCATTTTAAAACAAAATCGGTCATATAAAGGGTATCCACCAAATGAAGCTTTTGCAAGTTGCAACATTGCTAATTGCTTTGTTTCTGAAAACCCAATATCTAAAGTTGTAATCCTGACTTCTTTTTAGGTAAAATGGGGCCATCAACCGACCACCCAAATTCAGCAAAATTATTGCAAACACACATATGTCCTTGTTTTGGTTCCCTCTCTTCTAATCCATTTCTTCCATCATCTTTGACCATTACTGCAACATGGGTTCGGTTGGGCTGGACCATATAGACCTATATAGAAAACTAACACAAGTGGTGCAGGTGCCACTAGCCCATTGCCATCAGCAGGGTACCTTTCAGTTTTAGGTCTTGATCGTTGGACCTTTGGCAGCATGCAATAGATTAAGTGTAAAAGTATTGGTAAATGCGTATATGTTTATATACGTACTATAGTTAATATCTCTCTGTTTTCACCATACAGTTTAACATATGTACAGATGAATTTGTTATATGCACATCTTTACATCTATAGTTTAGACACATTAAACATCTGTTTTAATGTAATTATATGAATCAAGAACAACAAGTACAATGACATAAACCAGCACTAGGAGATAGATATGATTGTGTGTTAGCTCACCCATTTCCCACTAAAAACCAGTACTCCAAAATCACCACTTATTTTGGTCCTCTTCACACTATTTTTATCATCATATATTCATATGCATAATTTATCTGGTCAAAATTTCTAGACTTAGTGAGAACGTTTAAGGTTGGAATTTTAAGGACAAAGGTAGTGCTTCTCGATTGCAATATACGTGGTCTACCTTGTAGTTGCCAAGTCAAAGAGCGTGCCCATATTGAATTAATCTCCTAGACGGAAACTTTTGAACGAATACACCAAACGTGTATTTTAGGCGCAAATAAACCTATGGTACTACAAAAGGGAAAATGCTTATCGAAGATAGTTCGACCGTGTAAATAGCTAGCGCTTTAAAAGCAGTTCATGTATAAAAATGGCAAAAGAAGGCATCAGATTTTGTATTTGGTGTTACTAATTAAGCATATAATGTCATAAAATATGAACTATATAGTATTTTTTTAAACTTATAGAAATGTACATATTGGCATATGGTCCATGACTCCATGAGAAAGCAATACATCGATATCATTAGATCAGCAAAATCATCGGCTCGTTAACTAAAAATGGTAAGCAATATCTCAAGTTAAAAAAGAAAGATAGGGACATACGACTTTCAGTGTTAATGTGCTCCCAAAGGTTTGTTGTTTCTTCTAATTAGTTTGGGCGTCATCTTCATTGTAAAGATGCTGTTTTTAGCAATCCATATCGTTCCATTATTGAATACTCGAAGCATTGAGGCCATAATGGAGCTACATTTATCATTTAAAGTATCATACTGATACTGATATACACCATCCATGTATCTACAAATAGCAAAAGATCGATTAACATATATATTACAGACGACGCTTGCAAAAATCTAGTTGCATTTTGATAGAAAAAACAAGCGGTTTCGAATATAGGCAAAAGAACAGGGCAAAAAAGGTTAAAGCAAAGCTGTTAACTTGTATAGCTATGTTATCAAAATCTTAGTTGATGTGAAAGTTTTCAGAATTACAGTGACAAAAAGAAATTTTTTTTTTGAATATTGAGACTCAAAAACGTACGTACACTAAATCCAGATTTCATTAAATTTTAGTTTTACTTATATATTACATGCGAATTGCAAAGTAAATTAAAAGAAATGACACTGACATTTTAAATAAGATTGATGTACACTCGGTCGAAACTCTCGGCCACAATACCATAAATAGTTATCGATATTATTCGTATAAAAAAAAAACTTTTATGATAAATAGATGGGGTGAAAGGTACAATTCTACACCAACGTCGACTTCTCGAGTATGATGATGATGATCATACATGCTTCGATTTGTCATATCTACTTTTTATTAATTTGTATGTGAAATTAATCGAAAACTTTGGCATATTTACGTGAAAAAGTGATTGTGCGCTGATAAAATAGGGTTAAGTGTCTCTAAATGTATACAACTATGCGTTGACTTCTTTAATGTGTATACAATTAAATTGACCATCGTTACGTGTACATAGAATAACATGTGAAATAGGTAACCGGTCATTCTTTTTTATCTTTTAACCAATGTTTTAAGACCCGGTTCGACCGGTCCGGTCGGACCGCATTTTTAAGGATTTCCGGGCCATTTAAAACCGGCTTTTTCAAAAAGTTGACTAGTCAACGACCCGGTTGACCCGGCCGGTCGGACCGGGACCCGGAAAGGCACATTGACCCGGGTTTCATGTTTTTTTTTTTTTTTTAATTTCTATGTACATTTAATCATTTATATTTAGGGAATGTTTACTGATTGTGTATTTCAAGAATAATAAGGGTAATAAGTGAATCTTTGACTGATGTGTCATCACCATTTATTACTCTATGGATTATATAATTATTATATTGATGTGTATTCCAAGAATAACAAGAGAATCAATGTGTCATCACCCTTTATTACTCTATGGATTATAATTATTATACATGATATAATTAATAATTATATTTATAATTATAAAAAAATAAATAATTCACTAAATATTACTATTGTATACTATTATTAAATCCGGTCCGACCTTCCGGCCCAACCGGTCCGACCGGTCCGACCAGAAAATAACAATTTTCCGGGTCGACTAAAAACCCGGGTTTTAAAACACTGTTTTTAACATTAACATTCTCCTAATCATCCACGTTAGCATATACATATCATATCATATCCATGACACATATTCACATAAGCGTACATATCATCATGTCTTATACTATGATGATGATAACGCAACGAAAGAAAAGGAGTTAACGAAAGCAAAAGGGAGTTGAATACTCCCTCTGTCCCAAATTGTTTGTCACCAAGTTTAAAACACACTTATTAAGAAAATCACATTAAATGCAGCTTTGACCTTAGTATAATGACAACTTTAACCCTCAATCATTAATTAAATTGTTTTCTTTGAGGTATGTATAGTGTTAAAGTTAAGGGTAATATAGGAAATATAAACATTAATGCATATTTATTTTTGGAAGTGAACAATTATTTTGGGACAAGTATAAATAGTAAGATGGACAAACAATTTGGGACGGAGGGAGTAATAGAAAAGAATATGATGTTCGATGAAGAAATAGTATGTTTCTTGTGATGTTGTTTTAGTGTTGATGGACCAAAAATGCAATTTATCTGTTTATTAATAAAGTTATTTAGTTTTAATTTTTTATAAAAGTTGAGATAATTACGTGAAATAAACAGAAGGGTAAATAATGGTTTAATCCTCGAAGTTTCACTTTTTATTTTTTTCGTTTTAACCACTCAAGTTTATAATGAAAAGTTATTTATGATGAAGGTATGTTACAATTTTATATAAAATGTCTTAAAAAATAGTTATTAATATGTGACAACATTATTATATCTATTAAATGTGGTTTGCAATGAATTTTGGTATATAAATATTCATTTTTTTTTTAATTTTAAAAGTGTTAATCTATGATAACAAGTTGTAATAAATATTTTAACAGGTTACGTAAAGTTAAAGTGTTAAACGTTAAAACGTTAAAAAAAGTTGATTGCTTAAAACGAAAAAAAGTTGAAAATTTGAGCATTAAATCATTATTAGAGCATACGGTGTGGGGGTGAAAAATAGGCGTTTTTTAGTCGAGAACGGCGTCGGACGGCGTTCCGCCGCACCGCGGCACCGGGACGGCGTTCCAACCGGTGTTTTTTGAGGGCGCCTGCGGGGAGACGTTGGACGGAGCGGCGTCTTCCTGTTTTTCTTTCTTTTTCTTTTTTTTTTCCTTTTATTTTGAAATTAAAAAGGCATTAGTTTGTGCGTGTATTTTGTGAGTATGTGATGTGTACGACGAAGAAGCAATGAAGAAGAAGGTGTACGTTAAGTTATAATGGGCTATGGGTAGGCGTGCAAAAAAATCGGTTTTTTTTTCGGTTTTCGGTTTTTAAAAAACCAGTTTTTTTCGGGGTTTTTTTGGTTTCAGTTTTTTTTCGGTTTTGATTTTTTCGGTTTTCGGTTTTTCGGAATCGGTTTTTTTCGGTTTTTATGTTCGGAATCGGTTTTTTTCGGTTTTGAACCGGTTTTAATCGGTTATTTTTTTCGGTTTTTTTCCGGATTCGAATTCGGTAAAATTGTATAACAAAATTTAAATAATACAAACGAAAAAAAATACAAACACAACTTTTATTTTGAATAATACAATCACAACTAAATATATAAAATACAAACATAACTTTTATTTGAATAATACCATTACAACTAAATATATAAAATACAAATTCAAATACATTTCGAGCTTCGACATGGCCATCACCCGAAAATGTAATCGTGTAGTAAAGTATATCGAGCTTCGGCATGGCCATCACCCGATACACTTAACTACTACCTATGTCGTCCCAAACGTCATCTTCATCCACGGATTCAACTTCAAGTTCTTCAAATTCACCTTCATCTAATTCAGTAGTTGGAGGTGATATCCCTAATGCGACTTCTTCATCTTCGATAATCTCTTCAACGTTACTTAATAGTGGGCCTTCCAAAGTTGTTACATTTTGTATCCTGTCAACCCCATCCAAGTAATCTTTCAAACATACACATACTTCCACGGATTCGGCGGTTAGTCTTGACCTTTTTTCCGATATAATTCTATCGCTAGTAGAAAATGCCGATTCGGAAGCTACCGTCGAAGCTTGGACGGTTAATAAATCACGAGCCATAGCGAATAATATTGGAAATTGTACTTCTCTTTCTTTCCACCAACTCAAAATGTCAAAATTACGAAAATCTTCAACACTTAAAGTGGTTAAAAAGTTTGTAGCCTTATAATGTCCCAATTCACTTGTTGGAGCCGATGTTCGTTGACGCTTTGTAGCGTCTTCAAGTAGAGTATTATAAAGGTTTATGTTCATGTCCCTAGATGATCCTCGAGATGTTCCCGCCCGCATGGGGTCAACAATTGGGTTAGGTTGGTAACCAATTTTTGTTGCATAAACCTCAAATAATTGGGTAAAACCATTTTCAAAATTTTGAATTTCATTTGTAATATAGTTCGGGTCTTCGTGTAAGTTTAAGTCTAAATTTTCCAAAATTGTTGTGAGTATACGTTGTATGCCGCCAACATTTATAGTTGGGTTTAGTGCGGCGGCACAAGTGAAAACCAAAGGCATGGAACCAAAATATTTTATAAATTTCTTTTTCATACCTTTAACCATTTTTCTTAAAATTGGATATGACGACATTTCAAATTCTTTTAATTTTTCGGTCATTATAAAAACTTGGTTTAGAACTAAGGAGCTAGTCGGGTAATATACACCCGATAATATAGTAGTAGCTTCCTTAAAAACTACTAAAAAATTCGTTAAATCACGAAGGACATCCCATTCATAATCGGTTACTTCCACGGACTTATTTCTATCAACTAACAATGTATTAAAAGCATGTAAAGTAGCTTGTTGTCTTAAAATATTTTCAAACATGGCGTGAGTAGAATTCCACCTAGTATTATTATTGTAGCATGGTCCTAGGGGAGTTTCACCACATTGTACACGAAAACGTCTATAATTAGCTTGACGTTCGTTACTAGAACTATATATAGTTACTAATAAACTCTTAAATTTTTGACGTATATTATCACATATTTTTAATGCCGTTTGCACGGACAAATTTATAATATGAGCAACACAACGAGAATGAAAAAAAGCGCCATTTAAAATTGGTTTTAAATGTAATTTTAGTAAATTCATGGCTCTAGTATTATTTGACGCATTATCTAGTGAAATTGTAAAAACTTTATCGTGTAAATTATATTCAATTAAAGTGTCATTTAAAATTTTTCGCAAATTACATCCCGTATGCGGATAACCAAACAATTCAAAGCAATAGTACGTTTCATCAATAACCAAGACTCGGGATGAAACCAATGGGCCGTAACGGCTAAATAAGAATTTGTCGTACCATGTGGTGCGGTCCAAACATCACAAGTAATAGAAACGCCATGTTTATAGTTTAGAAAACCATCGATTATATATTTTTTTAGCATTTTTCCATAAAGTAAAAGCATCGTTTCTTAGGGTAGTACGACTTACTTGTTGGTATCGCGGTTGTAGTCTCTTTTTGATAATACCCGTAAGTCGTTGATTGTCGAAGTGGTTGAATGGAAGCGCCTCTTGGATGACAAACTTTGTAAAATCTTCTCGAAGCGCATCATTGTCGTATATAAAAACCCCACCATCCGAACCAAGTGTCGCTTGTGATGGATCTTGACTAATCGATCTACAAGCCGTGGTCAAGTGAGCTCGTAATGTGGAGTTTGATGTGGCGCTATAAAAGTTCCCACATCTCTTGCAACGAGCCTTACTCATCCCATCATTCATAACGCATAAATCATAATTCACCCAAATTTCTTGGTTCCGGGTCGTTTTTTTAACAAGCACGACATCTTCATTTGTGTAACCTTTCTTTCGTGCATTGCTAGCAACGGAACCGGAAGCGGAAGCTTGAGAATGTGTGTTTTCCATTTCGGAAAATAAAAGTGTATATATATATATATATATATATATATATATATATATATATATATATATATATATATAGTTTTGAGAGAATATGATAGAAATTGATATAATATGAGAGAATATGATAGAAAATGGTGTGATTTAAACCTAAACCAACCATCTCTCTTTACTAATATAAGAAATCCTAAATTAGTTAATCTCCTTACTGAAGAAATAATCTTGTCCCTTCTTTTCATTAGCCCATCTAATTGAAACCATTGATCTAATCACCCAAGGTGATTTATTAATCTTAGTATATTTTGTCCACCTTTTGACGACTTTGCCCTTCAACATTAATCAGATCATATCCATGTTTTTCTTTCTCATCATTCAAAATTCAATACGCACGCTCCTTCCCCTGAATCCCTAAACAATTGATCTTCAAATTCACACTTTTGTTAAATTCATAGTCAATCAATAAGAACCCTAAATACATCTTCTTGAACATCACTGTAAGCTATCTGTTTATTTTTGATGATGAATCACATGTTCTTTGAATAAATTTCAATTGCAATGGATTTCTCTGCGTCCCTTTTTTCTTTCTTTCATTATCTTTCATCTTCATCTTCATCTGGTTTTAGGTTTTTTTTTCCAATTTACACTTTATTAATTTTTGGATCTGATTTCATTCGTATTGTATAACAGGAGAAATCATATCATGATAGTATTAGAATTTAAGTTAATTTTCGTTCATAACTTACTTTTAATTAGATAGAGGGTAACCGATTATTATTTTGTGAGTTGTGTTTGTGCTTTGAATGCAAGTTAATTCGATTATTAAATTAATCAACGTAATGAAAGCAGGAAGCTAAAGAACGAATTTTGAATCAACAATAAGAGGTATGAGATTCTGAAAATTATGAATTTAGGGTTCTTATTGATTGACTATGAATTTAACAAAAGTGTGAATTTGATTAAAACGATATACGATGATTAGCAATCTGTTCTGTTAGAATATTCGTATAAAATTGAAAACCGGTCTGATTGATTTGATTCGGTATTTGGGTAAAGCTGTACGTTCCTTACAAGTTTTAAGTTTTTGGTCATTCAAAATTTAAATGGGTCTAACGGGTCGTTTAATAAAACTAGACAGATTATAGCCGAATTGAGAAATCATGATTTGTAAGAATTATATGTTATTGAGTTTGACACCAAATTGAATGAAATCTGCATAAAACTAAATTATGATTTTATAAAGAGACCTGCAAAAGTATATTATATTTTGATGACTGGAAGTGGTTAAAAGCATCGAACTTTTACATGGTTATGATACAAACACATATAGAGCTTCACATATCTACATGCTTTCTCTTCCTTGATTGTTTATATCGTGTCATGATTTTGAATACCGTATTATGTTTATTTGACAGAATTATAAATTTTAATCACATAAGTTTGATTGCAGGTCACAACTTGGGAGAACAATAACTTTTGGTGAAGGCCAAATTGGTACAGCTACTGAAAGTGGATACCATGATATGTTGTGGGTTGATGTGGTTTACATTGTCTTTTAATGTTTATGTGATACTTTTTTTGCAGCTGGCTCTTTAAGTTCTCACTAGACGTACATGTTACTAGGTCCTATATTGACAACACCATGTTTTTCCATTTACATTAGTGTAACCCACCAGTAATCATACTTATTTACATGTGTGCATGATGATGTTCATGCTAGAAAAGGTGTAGCTGGTCTATCCCTGACATGTAGTCAAAAATACATGATCATAACCATACACAAGTACATTAATGGATCTCGGTTTAAGGAGTGAAATGTAATAAAGGTGAACGTTTTCAATTCTTTCAGGTTACTAGACATGAGATGGCGGCATATAAATCTAAGCTCTAGAAGATGCAACTTTTTATCCCATTCTTCTTTTATATGTATATATCTCATATTTGCAGTAATAATGCATAAAGTGTTTTTGGTTGGATTGGTTTCACTAATGTTTCTTGGTTTTTAAAACTGGTAGACATTGAAAATATGGTCAACTTGGACTTGGAGCTCCATTTAATCAAACTTCATTAGATTATGAAATCTTAATTGTGATGGAATAGTCTGTGTGGAGTATGCACAGGTTGGTAGTTATAGGGTCTCACGTTAGTCGAGCATTGATCATGTAGTTCATTTGGGTGTAATTTGTAACTCTTGTCTTTTTTCTTTTTCTTTTTTCTTTTTTTGGTTTATAAATGCAGCTTATAGAGGAAGAGGAAAATTACTTGATTTTGTGGCAGAAGAGACTATGAAGATGGGTGTGGATAAGGCTTCAGCTGATGTGCCAACAAATGAAAATGATTTAAACATGCAGGATGCATCCGGGGCTTAGAATGGTGCTCCTGAAATCGAGATGCTCATGTTCTGATGGAGACAGATACTAAGGTTTGTTAAACTTACGCTATACTACTACTTAAACAAGATACATATTTGCTACAATAGGCTCTCAATAGGTTTCTTTGAAAATTACTGGTTTTAGTTTTGCTACCTCTTACAGTTTGTGGAACTTGCAAGTTCTTAGTTTGATATATTTGACTATCTAAATTTCATCTTATTTTTATCTTTTTGCACTTAGATAAGCTGGTGAAGTTTGACCTTCTATTTTTTTTTAAACTGCTTATTATTGAATTGATTTTTATATAAGTGGATTACATTTTCGCTGATTATATAAGTGTTAGCAGTAATGAGAAATCTAATGCAATTTGATTTATGATCACATATATCATTCAAGTAATTCAGTATATTTTTGGTGATCTCTATGTTTTCATGTGAAAGCATACAATCCATTATATGCAGAGAACCAAGATTGAAGTCCACCGGTAAAAATTGAACCATTCACTCAAAGTGAGTACTCATATTGTTCCACCCTTTATAGTATCTTTTAATGCAACCTGATTTTATTTGAATCTGACGTTGGGTATGTTGTCTTGACTATGTGTGGATTTATAATCTCTTTTTTGCATATTAAAAGTATAGATCACTAGGATGTGTGGTAAAGGAAAAAAATGTGGCGGAGAAAATAAGAAGGAAAATAATTAATTCTATGTTTTTGATTCATTGTGTATTTGTGCTTTTTAATAATTGAGTAGAGTCAGTTCTATGAAGTTTGCAGAGCATTGTGGCTTGGTAAAAAATCTAGTTTTGTTAGACTTGAAAGTTTTTATATCCTGTGTTGCCTAAATATTTTGTGATCCAACAATAACAAATTACAGTGCTTTTCTTAACGGTGTGTCAATACGTATCTTTGATGATATATAGTTTTTGTGTACATTATTAAATGTTATATAATTATTGAAGTTAGAAAGTATCTTAGGTCTTTGACCTCTTACTATTATGAATTTCAATCATTGATTTTCACAAGTGTCTCAAATCTTGCTCTAAACTAATGGAACTTGGGTGCTTGACATGATTTTCTGATGAAAGGTATGACCCTATACAAAAATGTGCCACCTACACCCAAATAGAACCAAAGGACCATTACGCGACAGTATCCCCATACCCAAGTTTGACTCTCAAACCAAATAACACCTTTCTGTAATTGAATTCTCACTATCCATATCTATATTAGTCAGCAATAGCAATTTGCATAGACATAATGTTTGTAAGTCGATCCATTTGACCTGTTTGTGATAAGTTCAACCCAATTTGATACTTATTGTGAGTAAGTTGGTTGAAATTGATAACTCTATCCATACCTTAGCAAAACAGGTATTGGATTTGATATTTTTAAGTTAAGATAATGATTGCTCAATCTTGATTTATTACCACTAACTACTTAGGAAGGGACTAACCACTATTGGTGAAGATGATAGAATGAAATTTATGGTTGTCTTGTGTAGATAATGTCCTTTTGATAATCTGACATCTATACATGCGCTAGCTTCTTAGTTAGTTACTTACAGATGAAATTATAGGTCTGTTTTTTTGGGTTCAATGTTTTGCTAAGTCATCTGATTTTTACTGGAGTCATCATCTGATTTTTTGCTTTATTATATAGATTCTCATTGTTGTTGCTGATCAACACTTAAAGGTAAATTTTTATTATGATCACAATCTAAACTCATACAATTCATAAGAGGTGGCATAGTTTGGGCACGTTGGGTAATGCATGAACACGTGTTCACGTCAAAAGAAGTCAGATCAATTGTGATCGACCCAAAAAGACTGTTTTGAAAATTGCAGCAACTTGAAGGTGATTTTTCTATTTCAAACATATTCTACTCTGATCTCTATAAGTCACATCGTTGCACTAGAATTATCCGGGATTGCAGCTCTTATCTGCAGCGGGTATTGATGAAAAAACATCAAAAAACACGGTACAGGTGAAAACCCGATTCTTTCCCAACAATGTTCGAGGTTCTTTAACAATGTATTTGTTAGGGCCACATTGTTCAATTATGGCAGTGGTCATGTTAATCAAAGGGATGCTTGGGATCCTAGCCTTAATTTTAATGCAGGTTCGTTCATTACTAATTATTCTTTCTTTCCCTTGCAGTATGCAAAACGGTGAATTGTACCATAAATGTCACTGATATGGTACTGTATACACCAAGTTGGGTTCATGTACGACTATATAGGTGGTTCTCGGCAAGGTAAAAGTTTCATTTTTGTAATTGTGTAGCTCACTGCATTAGGCAATAATTGGTTTTTGTATATAGTTCTTTTTTTAGGCAGAGAGCTTCAATGTAACCTGGTTAACGAGGAGTTAGAATCAACTATAGCAAAGTGGGCGACCAAGAATGGTAGAGTATCGTGAAGTGCGTGTACGTCTTTAAAAGAGCCACCATTATGGTCTTTCATGTGCATCATATCCAATAATATACTTACTTCAAATTCTATGCTTACATTTTAAAATATCTATAATCATTAGATGATAGTTTCTTTCATGGATAGGCGATTTTTTGATTTTCTGCTTATGTATTGCTTGATGATTTTCACTAGCTTCTTCAATTTGACGATGCTGACTATGTTGTACAAACAGAACTTGTGGTATGTTAGTAGTGGTTAGGCATTGGATCATGATGTATGACCACTGCCCATTCGGGTGATTCTGAACATAGAACATGATAAGTTCAGTTTAACTAAGGCAACAATTAATTTATACATAGTTTAGTCTTCAGGAATATGTGTATAGTTTTTCTGTCCGTATTGTTGATTGAAATATAGCTAAGAATCTTGATATTAATGCTCTTAGTATATTTCATTACATTTCTTGCAAGGGACCTCGGTATCTATAGTAATTGAATATGCACCATTCATTAACATTATAAGGGACAAAGGGATTCGATTTATGATTTGGATCACGTACCAACATTTGATGTTAGAGTGACATGTTTAAATGGGCCAAGTGTTTATTACCCACCATTTTTTAGGAAGCTGTATGGGAAGACTTCTAGATCTTCCAACGTTTAGGATGTTGTATCTGAATGAGTAAGTTGGATCTGTCAAATTGGTGATACAATATATGTTGGTCCTGCTAATTCATTCAAAAGATAAAATAAGTATTGATGAGTTTATATAATAAAACGAGTTTCTTCGTCTGTTTTATTGTAAAAGTGATATCCGAATGGTTTGTTCTTCCTTCGGTCGTTGCTTTGAAGAGAACGTAATAGTCTTCTAGCTTTTATGGTCCAACGTATTATTCATTGGCTTAGTGGTGTGGTCGACCCGTGCACAACCATGTTGGTGGTGTGTCAATTTTGGATAATAAAATTTGATTACTAAAGTGTAATGTTATGACAATGATATCTGGGTAAAAACCGGAATATCATATTGGGAACGTGGTTGTAGTAATGAGATTGGGAAATGACATTAGTGTTTTATGACAATGATAGCCGCAGACTTATTTTTGACTCTTAATGGCTATTTCAGGTGCGTTGTTTTTGCCCAGATCTATTGAAAACAACAATTAACGATGACACACAGTAATTGCATATGCAAACCCCTTTGCTTGCTCAAAACACCTTTACGAGGGACCATGGACAGTTCTTAATACAAGATACCTACTTAAGGTACTCCCATTGCCCAAGTGATTTATTCAACCATATATTGATAGCTTGATAGAGTCCTCAAAGATCATTTAATCACAAACCAGTCAAAGACAAGGGATAGCTAGGGGACTAATGCTCGGAAGCATGGGAATCATTTACATTAATTTAGCGTTTCAAGCTTGGGTTGGATCTCTTCTCATCGCTAAACATATAGCAAAGTGTGATTTGATTTTTTTGTCGTTGGATGTTGGAGTTTGAGCTTTTCTAACTATATATGTGTTTTAAACAAGTCTACTAATTCCTCACGATCTTGCACGTATGTTTTTATTGTGCCCCATTTATGTTTATGCCATTTTTAGAGTTAAAAGGCGCTGTTACTTGAATCAATGAGATGATAGACAAAAATCGTACGATGGACTCTGAATGCTATAATAGGAAGAGCTTCCGTATTATCAGAAAAGTATAAATCTGTGGCACTACAGAAGGTTTTGAGTTCATTTCAGAGAAAAGAACTGTAGGTATGAAAGAAATTCAAAATGCTTACTTTGGGTACTACTGAAATAACATTTTTTCATGTCCTAAAAACATGTTAAGCAGAAGTCGTTGGAAAATTGATCGAAGCATACCATAGTACATCAATTTCATTGCGATTAAGAATTAAAATATTTGATCTGTCTAGCACGAGATACTACATTCTCATGCTCCCATTCATTATGTAAGTTTATATACACTCTTAACACAATGCCATCTGTATCAGTTATAACAACTTCAAATTCTGCATGTGACAAATAGTAAGAAGTCATTAAACTATCAAAGACATATATTCAACTTATAGTTTGGGTAGGGGTGCCAAAATGGGTGCTCTTGGCGGGTCAGAACAGGTTTAGAATTGACGAATTTTGGTGAGTGTCAAAACGGGTCAGGTTCCAATGACCTGAAAAGCTTTTTCTCCATAATTTTTTATTATCGTTTTATACAATTAGTGTGTCAAATTTGTTAAAATGAAAATATTATGCCAATAATAATCTTTTATTATGTGTATTAACCCGTTCACAATATTAACCCAACTGAAATCAAGTAATTCATAAGTAAATGGTTCAAAATGATACTATAATATTTTGAATAAGAATTAGGTTGAACTATAAAGTTAACAATATTCACCTTACGACCCGTTTGACGTTGTACCATATTGGACCCTCTTAATAATTTTACCTATTTGTCGTTTTAAGATAAAATGTAACCTGAATCAAGATTGCGAGATAATGGGCTATTCGTCCAATTACAACATATAAGTATTCCTTTGAATTCCTTTATCAGTTAATCATGTTTTTGGATAGCTTTGCTAATAGTAATTCAGTGGGCTGTTACTCAGAAAATATAGTTAGTGGATAGTTAGAATTTTTTACTATTAATGGGAAACATGATTTTGCTAATAGCATATAAGTCAACCCCTTTGAGAATATGACAGTTACAAGAAACCAATTACATTTCCTGAAATATACTCGCATGTTGGTCACATTGTATTACTTTGGATCTATTTATATTGATAAATTAAAATAGGGTTTGTTATAAAGAAGTTTACTTACTTAGCTCATCGTTTTGTTAGATGTCCTTTTCATATATGGTTCAGTGAATTAGTAGTAGTGATTAATAAAATGATTTACGAAGTTGTATGTATAAGAGATAGACTTTTGGGCAATTTTTAACCCGTTTATGATATAAGCCTAACCAAATTAAGTAATTCATAAGTCAATCAATGATTTGAAATAATACTCTAATATTTTGAAATTACTTAGGTTGAACTATAAAGTTAACGATATACACCTTTCGACGCATTTGATGATGAACCATTTTGGACTTTGTTAATAATTTTACCTGTTTGTCGTGTTAAGATACAACATAACATTAATTAATCAAAATTTCAAGCTCGTGCACTATTAGTCACCATTCAACATATAATCATTCATTTGTATTCCTTTATCAGATAATGGTGTTTTTGTCTTACAGATATAAGGGTTCAAGAAACGTTGTGATTCGACAAAGTAAACTGCACACACAAAGAGTAATTACTATATAAATTCTGATAACTCAAACATACAGATTGAGTAAAAATCTTTGAGTAATAAAGTGTTTTAATATATTTCATAACCATGAGCTTTAATTTTTAAAATGATATAACAAAGAGTAGTTACTTTATAAATATGATAGCTCACATGATATGTTTTTATAGGTGGCTGAACGAGCAAATCTATGTGGGACTATCATTGGTGGTGATGCTAACGAAGGGTGGTGATATATGCAACATACAATTTGATGCATACAACACAACTATGCAATGGTATATTTGTACTGTCTGCTTTAATACTTGTACAGTGTGGTGTAAGTATCACCTTTTGTATTGTAAATATCAACTCCCCTAACGAAGACAAGTTTGATTTAGGTAATTCTTTATTAAGAATCTATGCAAAAATATAATTGTAATAAAATGAATATATTTTACAGTGGTCTTTTATCTTATTTGCAGTAACAATATAGGAGTCAATACACTTGGATCAAATGATCAATGGATTTGATTTGAGAATACTATATATTTCTATTCATAAAGAAAGTACAAGAACACCAACATTTGAACCGGAAGTCTTTCATGTTTCATGCGTTCTATGATACAATCAAGAGAGTATGATTGAAATTCTTTTTTAGATAGGAAATCACTCACACACACATGTCACGAATATATATATTCATCTACAAATATTTACAAATAGTCTCGCCCCAAAACTTGAACCCACAACCTCAAGGTTGATAGAGTTACTTGGGAGTTCTAAACATCTATCCATCCATTCTTATCTACATTCACTATTTAATGATATACTAAAATATAATAGCAATATAATAAAAAAAATTGTATAGAAAAACATGTGGTAGCCTGCGAATTTCGCAGGTTATGATCTAGTATGTATTTATAGGGTGAGTGAGGGGGCAAAAACACCCCCAAAAATTCAAAAAACGGCCAAAAACCGAGACCCCCGCTCCTCCCAACGGCTACTAGCCGTTTTGGCATTTTTTGAAAAAAAACCAAAAACCCGGTTAAAACTGGTTTTTTTTTAAATAACCGGTTAAAACCGGTTTTTAAACCGGTAAAAAACCGGTTTTCGAGCAAAGGTATAACCTGTCAAAACCGGTTTCGGTTTTTTAAAAACCGGTTTTCGTAAAAACCGGTTTCGGTTTTTATTCGATCGGTTTTTTAAAAACCGGTTTTCATTTTGCACGCCTAGCTATGGGCTATTAATTTCACTGGGTTATCCTTTTGTGTTTATTGAGTTGGCCAAGCCCATTCAAAATGATTTTTTTTTTATACTTTTCTTTTTTTAATTAAAATTGTAACTATTAAATAATATTTTTTTATTAAATATTTATAAATAAATATTATTAGTTAATTGATTTATTGTGTTATTAATTTGTTCTAAATTGTTTTAATTAATTAAATTTCTTAGTGAAAAACAAATAATAAAAAATTCCAGAACACTGTGTATACAGTGTCACCACACCACAGAATCCTCAGCAACATCATTATCCAGAACACTGTGAATATAGTGTCACCACACCCCGTGCTCTTAACTCTTAAAATCAAAACCGAGTGTGCTATTTTTTTTCTTTTTTCTTTTTGTATGATTCTTTGTTGAAACAGATTGGGTTGATACAGCTTTAAAACAAATGTAAAACAACTCACAGGTACCAGCCCACTTTATCCCTCATCATCATATATACATTCCTAGAACACTTCCAAATTCGTTTCCTCCTTCCTCTGTTTTGTCATCGTCTTATGGTTCAGTCTTCATCCCAGTTTCAACCTCAAAGATATAATAGGCCCACATACCGTTAAAGCGTAAACGCCAAACAGAAAACAGCAGCATCTACACTGGCCAGGAGTGGCAAACCCGACGTGGAAGGTCAGACACGAGCGAAAAAGAGTGCCACTCCCGCTTGTTATTAGGATTGGACCTCATTTGAGCTTAAAGATTAAGTATTTCGAGGTAAAACCAAACCCATTTATTTCTTTTAATATTGAGCCCAATGATTCTAAAAAAGTACCCCAATTATACATGAATTCTTAAGATAAAATGGTATTTTATAAATTTATAGACCCCGTGGGTTTGTTGCTCACTAATCCCTGTGGGGTCTATTGGGCCTTTGGGCTTTGGGAATATATTGCCTTATGTATCCTTTGGGCTTGAGCCCTTTTTACGATTCGGGTCCCATTGTAACCATATCCTTAGAGAGTAGAATCATTATCCAAACCATTTGATCTCACTCCTTTAAGATGGGGTTTGGGCCAGCTGAATTGGCTGCGATCCAACCTTGGATTGCATGCTTATTGGGTATTTAATCGGACTCTAATAGCCTACAAGTCTGTTCACTAATACTGCATTTTTTTCTAATGTCCCCCTAACTTATGAGTTATGGACACACTTCTACAAAACAATGTAATACTCCTTCCGTCCCAGTCAAAGCATTTTTAGGATTTTCCACTAATTACAGTTTTCACCAATCAAATAATATACTTTCCCACTAAAATCTCTTCCGATTGGTTGAAACATAGAAGTGGACACTTATTTGGAACAACCCCAAAATATTAATGTATATACTTGTGATGGGACGGAGGGAGTAATAATCATCAAGTAGAATCTATAAACTCAAAGCAACCTTGATAGTTCACCAGTTCTGCAATTTTTATATTATTATTATATAATCTTCTATATTCTATTAATTTATTATTATTATTATTATTATTATTATTATTATTATTATTATTATTATTATTATTATTATTATTATTATTATTATTATTATTATCATTATTATTATTTATTTTTTTTTGGCAAAATAAGATAGTATATTGATAATGGGAACTGAGTGATAATATATTGATAAATAGTTCAAGTATAATCTATTCTTATATAAAAACCAAAGAAAAGATATTGAAAACCAATCAATGATTCACTTCTTTTAATAAACTTTGTAAAGTCAAATAATAGTCTTTATAATAACATGTTAGCTTCCATACATATACATGTCATGCAATTGGGTTCTTATTCTAACAGTAATCAACTTTTTAGCACTTTATTTCTTGGAGTAGTTGATATTATAAAAATAAAAACTTTAGATGTGAACCTTTATTGTTGAATCTGCCTTTCTGTACAAGGGAGTTTAATGTTTTTAGGAATCATATACTCATACTATATAAATATTAAATATATATATATATATATATATATATATATATATATATATATATATATATATATATATATATTATACAAACATAAATAATATATGTTTCTTCGAGAATAGGCTAGCTACCACCAAGAAACAAAGTTTAACATCTTCCCGACACCTACTGCAGGCTTCCGGTCAGCCAACCCTTTTATTTATTCGATCTCCTCCAACTCCATTATATATTAATCTAGTTAGATAATGCATATTTACGTTGTATCATATAATGTTGTATAAAACTATAAATAATTAAGTTATCTATTCTGCATCTTCATTCTTTTGATATCTAACAAATATTATGAGCAAAAGTCAAAGACTTATATTATATATGTTACAGGATTTGATAATTTATACAACAATGGGTTAAATAATGTAAAACTGTGTTTTGTCTCGGTCGATTATTATTTTAGTTTTTAAGAGCAAATAATTTTATTAAAGGCAAAAAATTGGGCACCAAACTTTATACTCCAATAATTACATGAGAAATAATACAATCTAAACTGATGCTTCATCAACAAGGATCAATTTCACGAGAGTTGAGAATCCACGAACTCCATTTCAGAACTTTTTTCGCGCAGCTTTTTTTCATTCATAATAGAGCTAGACGTTGGATTCTAGACGTTGAATTTGGGGAAATATATCCTCGATTAATTCTCACTTTAAAAGTTATTAATTGTTAATAACATTTCTAAATTCGACCTTGTGATCGACATTTAAAGACATCTCGACATGCTGGCCAACCTAAAAGGTTTTTCTGATTGTGTGACAAGTACAAGAAATGGTTAGGATTTGTTAGGATAACATAAACAATATTATATTCGATTTGTTATTGTTATGGTGTATTATATATAAAAAAAAAATAGCTAGTTGTTTTTTTGATGTATAAATAATAGATTGGCGTTGACAAACAACTATAGTAAACTAATGGTTGGCAACTCTGTTTTTCTTTCTTCTTTCGTTCTATGAATTATTTGTCAATTCTTAAATGAAACGCCTCAAATATAATTATTTATTATCTGTAACACACTTAAAATTGATCACATACCACAAGTCTCATAATAATAAACATAGCGTATTAACTATATATTGTTGTAAATAAAATATATTAATGTCTGTAAATCAGAAATTCTGTTACTGATAAAATCAACTGTGTTATATGGAGTAATTAATGTTATCAACAAAAA
Organism: Helichrysum umbraculigerum; assembly: GCA_949592205.1. Lineage (NCBI taxonomy): Eukaryota > Viridiplantae > Streptophyta > Magnoliopsida > Asterales > Asteraceae > Helichrysum > Helichrysum umbraculigerum. The sequence continues at coordinate 29,413,773 of CATIUR010000007.1, read as the reverse complement.
TACAATATACAATGGGTAAGGTTCAGAGGAGAAGGGGTGATTTGAGGAGAAGGAGGAGAAGAATCTCTTCCACTAAAAAAATGCCACATGTCACCTCCTTAATTTTCACTTCTACCCCCTCCACCTTTTTAAAATTATATACTACTCCCTTCTACTTTCTTCCTCCTCACCTCCTCCCATCCATCACCTACCACCACCCGCCGCCGTCGAAATTTTTTTTTTTACAATTTTTTTTTTCAAATTTTTTATTTAATTTTTTTTTTTACAAAAATTTTTTTCAATTTTTTTTTTACATATTATCACTTCTACTACATTTTGTTATAATTATGTGGTATTTTTTTTTATTTTCATTGAATGTTGTCTATATATATGTTTACATATTGTTCATTTTTTACTGCATTTTTTGTATTATACACATTATTCTTTTGATGTTTTACTGTATTTTATTTATACACATTGATCTAATATACATTGTTATTTTCTACGTCATTTTAACTTATACATGTAACACCCCAATATTCGAGGTATTATTTTAGAGTATCCAGAAATATACATCTTATGAAATAATATTAACGAAATAAGAAGATATAATATAAAACGCAATCGAATTTCTCAGTTTTAGACTGCAAATTAAATAAAAGAAGGGAATTAATATATAATATCCGTATCTATCTCTTACTTCTTCTAAAACTCTCCAGACATTCATTCTATGAGGAACCAAAAACGTCAGAATCATCATCACCATAAATCTTCTTCTTCCAACTTGTGATTAAGCTCAGAATCTTCAAGTTATCATCTCTAGTATCATCTCTACTCTTCTTGTAAGTAATTTTCTTATGAATTATTACTTAGGGTTTAGGTGATATATGGGTTTTGGTGAATTTCATCAAATTGGAGGAAATTAGGGCTTGGGATTGATTGAATTAGTGATTTCTAGCATGATTATCACTATTAGTAATCATCCTAATCTATGAAAATAATGAAATCATGATTAGGGTTTATGATGAAATTTTGGGGTTTTGCTAAAACCCTCTTGAATTGAGTTTATAAGCATAATGAGTAGTTAATTGTGATAATAGAAGTATAAATAGGTTATGCTAATAAGAAATCAAATAAATAAGAACTTTGATTAGTGAATTACTTAGACTAATCAAAGTAGGGGAGAGTGAATTATGAGTTACTACTTAGTTGTTATGAATTTTAGAATCTAAATGTGTAATTATGTATCATATGTATAGGTGATAAAGGATTGGAATAACTATTATCTTTGCTAAGTGAATTCATCATCAAAGATTAAGGTGAGTACATTGTGAATCAATTAGGTGAAGGTTATGTGATTTCGGATTGCTCACGAGCAAGAGATTTTGCATAATCATGTTATTGTTATTATTGTTATGTTTATGGAATTGTATGATCACGAAATAATAACTAATATGAAATATGTGCATTGCACAATAGTATCTTATGGGCCGCGGATCCAAATTGGTATCTACTGCTATTTATGTTTATTGTTTGATAATTTAAGAGTTATTATGTGATTGAATTGCTTAATTGATTTCCTATGTATTCACTAAGCATTTTATGCTTACTCCGTATCATTTAAATGTATTATAGGTAATATTTCTCAAAGGAAGGATAAGGAAATCAAGAAAGAGTAGTGTGGATTGGTTTGCAAGCTTGTAAGTGCAAGCCCTCTCTTTTGATATCGTTTTGATGAAACTTGTATAATACGCCCTTGAATCAAGGTTTTTGAATGTTAAACAATGTATGTGTCGTTTGTTGGATGGTTGACTTTGAAGGTCAACCCTAGTGTCGAGAGGAATAGTTATATGTTTTGAACTCATGGGAATATATATATGGAGTTAGAAGTCTTATTATAATTGTGAAATGATGAATAGATAGTGGGTGTCAAAATGGGTCACTTTTAACCCATATGTGTATAATAACTTGACCAAGGTTATGAAAGTTTGGTCATTTGCTTTAAGTGTAATTTAGCATTTTAGAGAAGGGGTGAAAAATGCAAGAGTTGTTATTGTATAAGTTGCATTTTGAAGTGTTCACTAAAAGTGCCAAAATGGGCGAAAACGAGTTACACGCCCAAATGTTGTGTCTTTGTGAAAAATGAAAAAGTACAAAAAGGGAAACCTTTATTTTAGTCATTTGGAGATATCTGTAAAGTTTTAGAATCAAATTCTTTACGGTTCATGAGTTACGATTAATTGAAATCTGTCAAAATTTGAATTAAAGGGTGTGTTTGGCATAGACATTTTAAGGGATTCTAGGGGATTGAGCTTCTAGTTTTCATAATCTCAATCCCTTAATCCTTATTTGGCAACAAAATTATAGTAAGGATTATTGAAAAAAGAATCCCCGAGAATCCCTTTTTTAAGAAGCTTTTTCAAGTAGCTTGAAAAAGAATCCCCAGCTCCATCTCTAGCCACAATCTCCAGCTCCAGCTTCATCTACAATCTCCAGCTCCAGCTACTAGTTACCAAACACACCCAAAGTCTGATCTGGAATTAAACTAGCAAACGCGATCCGGCTAGAAGCCCGGGATCGCGTTCCTCTTTGAAAAATCACCAACTTCGGTTTTGAACTAACAAACGCGATCCAGCTAAGGTGTCAGGATCGCGTTCGTCAGTGTAATTTTGTCACAGAACGTTTTTGAACTTAGAAACGTGATCCGGCTAGTTATCATGGGATCGCGTTCATGCTAGTTATCATGGGATCGCGTTCATGCGTGAAAAATTGGTATCCAGTTTATTTTACGACCTTAGAAGAAAACTGTATTAAAGTTATTAAGATACTAACTGAGATAACATAATTTGAATTATTAAGAAGTAATGAGACCTAAATGTATTCGCTAAAAAAAAAAAAAAAAAATTTCTGGGCGTTTCAATACATGATCTATTTTTTATAGCATTTTGTTAAAAGTACACTGCATTTTGTTATAATTACTGCATTTTACATATTTTTTACTGCATTTTATATTATACATATTATCCATTTTACTGCATTTTATATAAAAGTGTTGCATTTTGCATACATTTCATTTAACAAATTGTTTCGCTTTTTACTGCATTTTGTTATTTTTATTGCATTTTACATATTTTTCATTTATTGTTTGTTATTCACTGCATTTTTCATCTATTTTTACTGCATTTTGTTAAAAGTACACTGCATTTTGTTATAATTACTGCATTTTACGTATTTTTTACTGCATTTTATATTATACATATTATCCATTTTACTGCATTTTATATAAAAGTGTTGCATTTTGCATACATTTCATTTAACAAATTGTTTCGCTTTTTACTGCATTTTGTTATTTTTATTGCATTTTACATATTTTTTATTTATTGTTTGTTATTCACTGCATTTTATCTTATACATATCATCTATTTTTACTGCATTTTGTTAAAAGTACAATGCATTTTGTTATAATTACTGCATTTTACGTATTTTTTACTACATTTTATATTATACATATTATCCATTTTACTGCATTTTATATAAAAGTGTTGCATTTTGCATATATTTCATCTAATAAATTGTTTCGCTTTTTACTGCATTTTGTTGTGAACTTATTTTTATTTATTTTAAACAAAAACATGCATAAGATAAATTTATAAGAAAATGCATTGAAAGTTTATAGGTTTATAAAAAAATGCAATAGATAATTGGGTAGAATATTTAATAAGAAGAAATTGGAAAAAGATTTAGAAAAAAAATTGAAAAAAAAAAAGTTTGAATTTTTTTTTTAAAAAAAAAAATTAAATTTTTTTTTTTTTAAAAAAAATAAAAAATTCCGATGGCGGCAGCAGGTGGTGGCAGCAGGTGGGTGGTGGTGGTGGGTGGGGTTGGGGGGAGAAGAAGGTGGGAGGGGAAATAGAAGGTGGGGGGAAGAAGAAAAGAAAGTGGAAGGGTTAAAATGTAAAATTTAGATAAGTGGAAGGGGTGTAAGGTAAAAATTTTTGTTATGTTTTTTTTGTTAACTATTACCCCTATTTTTTAAACTAATTACATCCCTTACGACCATTGATTAAACACCTAAGCTCATCCAATGGCCACCATTAAATTTTCTCCTCCTTCTCCTCAAATACCCCATTCTCCTATGATCCTTAATCATATACAATACTATATACATATGGGAGTTGTTTTGGTTCACAAAAACTTTGTATATATACGTACTATAAAGTTGTTTTCTTCATTATATTATTTCGACATATAATATGATTCAATTCAATGTATATAGTCTTGGGCTGAGGATTAATCATATATAATTGTAATTAACAATTTTTATTTAATTTGTAAAAAGGCGACGCATTTGGTAGCATATAGGCATAAAAAATGTATTTATTTGAATGATTAGTAACGTTCACATCCTTCTATTTGGTCCCAATATTATTATTACTATTATACTCCGTAGTATTTTTTTAAAGTTGTTAGTTTGTCTAGTATTCATTTCCCCTAGATATAATATATATATATATATATATATATATATATATATATATATATATATATATATAAAAGATATGTTAGCTACACCAAGGTGTAGTCAACTTAGCTACACCAAAATGCCACTTTTAAGCATAAAAACATAATTTTTAATGTCATTTTGTATAACTTGTTAATATCTCTAATCAATTACCTCTAACATCTTTCATTAATATGGTTGCAAGTGTCTTTTGGTTTTTATTCTTTAATCTAATTCCCCTCGCGAAAATGGTTGCAAACAGTTTATATTTGCAATCGTAATTAGCTTAAAGGTAAATGTCAATTATAGATGTTGTTTATTACCCGCGACCACTTTTCCAGAACACTACTTTTCGTAACAATAACAACAACTTCATCATCGAATAACAACAATTGAAAATTAAGAAAGCTTGTGTTGTATGTTTTTAAGATTCTAGGGTTTGTTTTATTTTACGTTTTTGTAGTTTGTATTTGAATTGTTTAATATTATATGATTTGAAGTATTCTGGTGTTGACGAAAAACTAAGTTTTGGAAATAAAAAACGAAAGAAATATGTTTAATTTATGTGTTGCCATAAAAAATCAGGTTGCAGGAATCTCATCGAAGAAGATGAGTTGTAACACTTTTTAAAAGTAACAGTTCAATATGTCAACTATAAAAGTAAATGTGTATTTTTAATGTTAAATACATTAAGTAGAAGCGATAAAAGGTAGATAAATAGAATACAAATTCTTCCAATTATTTGCATACATATGGTCATACTTACCCATTCAACTAATCTTATCTTAAATTATATATAAGAAACATATAATGATGTCATCAAAAATTTAATTAACCAATTAAATTCTTTGATTTTGTCCAATTAGCTAAAATTTAGGACATGATGATGTCATCAATCTAATTAATTAATTTATTTTATTATAATTTGTATTTATTTATTTATATTATCACTATATGAATCCTAATCTTAAATTATTGCTACCATCCAAATCATACGTAATTTTATATAATGGGAAGTAATAATTATTCAAAGCTAGAGTTCCTAACTATCAATATACAAAGATTAAAATACGTACATAACTTGACATATACAACAAAATTGGTGCTATTTATTTTATGGTTATGTTATGGTCATTTATTTGCTCCTATTTCTACATTATTTATTTTTTAATATCACTAATAGTATTATAATTATTATTAATAATCGAATAATTCTTTATTACTATTACTATGTAATACATTAATGCATATTATAATTGTTTTTTCCCTACTAGCCTAATGGATCAATTAATTTGTGTGCCAGTTTCATATTTAATAACTTAATAAAATTAGTAGTGAAATTAAATGGTTAATAAGTTGTTAACATGTGAATTAAGAAGTGTATTTGAATAATTTGATTCAATAAAATCTTCAACAAATTTTAAACTTTTCTTTCATTTTAATATTATATTTTATTTAAGTGCTAGTTTTAACTTATCAAAATTAATCTTACATTAAATTCTAAAAGTGTTAACAAGAATTTTTATTTTAATTGATTAAATATAATCTTAAATTATATATAAGAAACATATAATGATGTCATCAAAAATTTAATTAACCAATTAAATTCTTTGATTTTGTCCAATTAGCTAAAATTTAGGACATGATGATGTCATCAATCTAATTAATTAATTTATTTTATTATAATTTGTATTTATTTATTTATATTATCACTATATGAATCCTAATCTTAAATTATTGCTACCATCCAAATCATACGTAATTTTATATAATGGGAAGTAATAATTATTCAAAGCTAGAGTTCCTAACTATCAATATACAAAGATTAAAATACGTACATAACTTGACATATACAACAAAATTGGTGCTATTTATTTTATGGTTATGTTATGGTCATTTATTTGCTCCTATTTCTACATTATTTATTTTTTAATATCACTAATAGTATTATAATTATTATTAATAATCGAATAATTCTTTATTACTATTACTATGTAATACATTAATGCATATTATAATTGTTTTTTCCCTACTAGCCTAATGGATCAATTAATTTGTGTGCCAGTTTCATATTTAATAACTTAATAAAATTAGTAGTGAAATTAAATGGTTAATAAGTTGTTAACATGTGAATTAAGAAGTGTATTTGAATAATTTGATTCAATAAAATCTTCAACAAATTTTAAACTTTTCTTTCATTTTAATATTATATTTTATTTAAGTGCTAGTTTTAACTTATCAAAATTAATCTTACATTAAATTCTAAAAGTGTTAACAAGAATTTTTATTTTAATTGATTAAATATAATAGAGGAAGCGGGTTGTGTTGTCATCAAAATTCTAATCAACAATTAGAATTACTCATTTTTATCCAATTGACTAAAATATAGAATTTGCTTACATAATAAATCATGAATTATTTCTAAAATGACCATATAATAAATCATAAAAAAGATCATACATTTATCCCCTTTTATTATTAAAGGAGGAGGCATATTACGTAAACATTTTGAAATTAGGTTAGATTGAAATAATCATGCCCGTTAATTGAGTTAGTCAAACAAATCTAAACCATTGATTAAGATTATTTGGATTGTATACGTAATATGTCATTTGTTGTTATGTAATTTTACCAAGTTACCCTTTCTAGACTCATCAGTTGAGGAATTTAAGGAACGTAATATCAATTCAAAATTCAAAATCAAATATCTTTTAATAAAAATAAAACGATTTTTTAATAAAAATTATAGTATCTATACATTTTTATATTTGAATTTAAAAAACAAATAAAGTCAAGATAAAGATAACAAAAGGAGATTAGATTCCATTCCCAGATTTATTCCACAAAATCCGTATCATATATTTCATCCGTATACGTATTTTACGTTTCAAAGAAAATTTCAGTAACAAACTTCAGGCCTTATCGCAGACCAATTCCACTATCAATTTTCAAGATTCGAATTTTTTCCGCCTCATGATCAAGACTTATATATGCACCTCTATTGAGCCCTAATATTCTAATCATTTATTGGTTATATGCACCTCCCAATTCATCCACTCAATTCAATATTGAGTATTTTCTCCTTCACAAGCCATCTTCATTTTCAATTGGATTTTTGATTGACCGTTCTCTTCAAACAGATGCAGTCAAACCTAGATTTGTATATGTTCTCCTCCATTAGTTTTCAGAGGCAGGTATGTCTTCTTTTTTGGTTTCAATAGATCTTTATATTGTTTAGCTCTAAAAAGTAAAATCGATAATACCTATTGTTTTGTTAATTCAAATTATATTGCAAGTTACGTTTTTGGATTTTGAGGTTAGGTTTCCATTATTTTAGTTTTCAGTCTATGGTTATTATATTTCTTTAGTCTAGGGTTTGATTCAGATTGTGTATGTGTTTTAACGTGTATGGGTTTGGTTCTAAAAGTAGTATATACACCAATTATTAACGGCAAGTTTCTTAGTGATGATTTTGTTTCGATTTTCAGATGGCCATGAAGTTTTATATATTATGATAAAAGGAGATAAGATGAAACTAAAGCAACATTATTCAGATGGGGCTTGCTGTTTTTACAATGTAAGCTTAAATGTTGTGTGTTTATGCCTTATTTCTTTTTTCAATGCTTAAATCAGTTTGTGATTTAAGTTGATTGGAATATGTAATTTGGTTTTTTTACAAAACAGGGGTTGGAATGTTTGATTGAGTCTTTTTAGTGGAAGATGGTAATCGTTATAAAGGTCAACTTCTTAATTTCAAAACTGAAACAATCTGAATGCATGAAAAAATAATGGTTTTTATACTTGAATATTGTGGGATCTGGATTAGCAGTCTACAATATTAAAGGGAGTGGTCATGGTTCATGAAATTTGAGTCAGGCTTTGTGGTCCAATCCATTATTGCTTAATAAATATTGTTGCACCATTTTGGTCTTTGTTTTTATTAACTTAATTGTTTGGAAGTTCAGTTACTTTTAGGTTGGAGTAAAAACAAAAGTTAATGGTTGGTTTATAGAGGTCCATGAAATCTATTACTTCAATAGAACTTGAGAACTCTAAATGTGAATTTATTTTTATTTTCTTTATAAATGATTGCATGGAGTTATGACATTGTGTTTTCTTTCGTCTCAAAGTTAATATATATATTTGTTATTATTATGTTACTGTAATTCTTATTAGTTTTTGGTTCTGCATTTGTGATTAACTGAACTTGTATACAGAGTAAATCTTCAAGTGGTGAATAAGTTATTTTGAAGCTGGTATGTATACAATATTTGAACACGATATATAACATGATAGGCCGGATGCCATAGTTGGTTATTTGGGTTGATAAGATTGTCTTTATGATTATACTGCAGAGGGTTTATGATTTGATCTGTTAAAGCTATTCAGATGGAGATACACATATCTAATGATTTTGTATCGGAAATCCTTCTTGCTGCCGTGATGGAGCACAATGTACAAGTAAGGATGGAATTAAGTGTTTTTTTGGCTATAATCTAATTATTCTATTTTGTTTTATGTAATTCTGATAATCGTGGCATGCATACTTATTCAGAGAATAATGGGAAGATGTTGGGACAATTAAGTCTTATTATGATGTGAATTTGGCACTTACAAGTGACGTAATTTAGTTATTTAAGTTGTCTTCTTTTGACGTGTACAAATGTTTGATGTTTATTATTGAAGTTGGTGTAAGTTTGCAGGTACCTAAGTTTCAGTTTTATGATCGAAGACTCTATTCTTCACTTTATATATATATATATATATATATATATATATATATATATATATATATATATATTACTATCACGACCATACTAAACTTTCTGTTACAGGTTACACTAAGTTGGGGGCAGATTGTTATCAAACTCATTCTAAGATAACAGTCAAATTGGAAAAGGATACAATTAAAGATGATGTTGTTATATAAGGTCCTTTTTGTGGAGGGTGAACTGATAAAGGGCAAGAGTACCAGTGATGATGCAGAGAGTACATGGTATGCTAACATGTGAATTGTGACCAAGATCAAGTTGATTGCACCATGGGTCCTGCGTGTTGAGCCATGATGTTATGATATATTAGCAAGAGGTAGGGAGAGCATCTAATTGTAGTCGAGGTGGCTAAATAGGAAGGTTGGTTTTGTTGGGTATAGGGTTGTAATAGGTGTGGTTTATCTTATAGTTCAAAATGGTTACAAGCCAATTGACCTGCTAATCTTTTTCCCATTTTCCCATGATTTTTACACATAACTAATTTAGTATTCAAGGTTATGGGAATACTGTGATTATACCGAAACGGAGATACATATGATGGAGAGTATTTCGTAGACAAATTGCATGGTTTTGGTGTATATTGTATAGCAAATGGACATTGATATGAGAGTGCTTGGCAAGAAGGAAGAAGGCAATGATTTGGTTTGTATACGTTCAGAAAATGGAGACACTCAATCAGGTCACTGAGACAACTCGGTTCTTGGAATTTCAACATCTTAGAACACATTTCTTCCAGAATCTTCTTCCACTTCATTTTGGTATAGATCTTCGCTGTTTTTTTTACTTATATAGCTTCCTTTTGGTTCTACTTTCTTATTGCAGGTAGTTACAATTCTTAACTTTGAGGTTAGTCTCAGTATACATTGCTTTCCTGTATGTAAATTTAGATATAAATTTCAAGTTTATCAGTGTAGTTACTTTAAATCTCATCATTTCATCTTAAATATACTTGCTTGCGTAATTGCAATGCTTGGGACAATTTATATTATGTATAACTGTTTTATATTAATTAAGTTTTTTGTGATTTCAATACTACTCATACACATAGTTAGGTAAGCTTAAAGGGTATGAGGAAGTTGGAAATAATTTGGTCCATATACATAGCATCAGAATTAGAAATTCTAAAAATTGGGTGCTTGACACATTGTGTGGATTATGGTTGAAGGATATTATGATTTGGTCTATATATAAGTTGATTTGATACCTTGGTTGGGACTTTGACTTGAAAGTTAACTTAGTGTGTGTTTCTTTCTTTTGTATGCACACATTATGTTTGTTGCATAGTCTGTGACAGAATTGGTAATACTATGCATTACTAATGGCGTTGGTGTTTTATTCATGTAGTTTCTAACAATCATAAGCATGGAAATATGGTCTTTACAGTTGGGTTTTGTACTAATAACGATGTCGGATTATATATAAAAGAGATCTAACTGAACATGGTGAGATCTATTAATCAGTGCATCTGTTAGAAGTAGTTCTTGCTAATGAGTTATGTTTTTTGTTTGCTCAATATTTGCCCGCTTACGAAATAGATGATGGTATATAATGAACTGCATCACAGAAGCTTATTCCATTTGTCATTTTTATTTTATTATGTTGTATTTATTATAATAATAAAAAAAATAATTTCAGATTTTATCTTAATAGAGCAATTGAGGTACAAAGTCTGAACTACATGAGTTCTGGTTGCATGAGTAGAATGCTACAAAATAGTATATACTGTATGGATATCTTACAGCTATAATGTGAAGATGACAGGTAAATAAAGATTATAATCAACTTACAATGGAGTTTTAGAATTGTTGTTAAACAGAATAAACAAAGAAGTAAATGTGGTTTGAAACATGTCAAGTACTTGATATTTTTAGAAATGTTTTTTTTTTGGTAAATACTTTTTTTAGTGATAGTATTCATCTATATATGAAAGTTTTAAATACTTATACGAAGTATTTTGTTTATTCTTTACCGAAAGAATCACTAAAGTCTAAATAGCCTACAAAACCTAACGATGCAAAACTTAGTACATGAATTTATTAGTAATTCAATATAATTGGCATCCATACCAAACCAAATAATCTTATTTGTTTTTTTTTAATAATTTGTCAACATTCACACGGGTCAATAATTACTATAGATTATTATATAGTGAGCGGACATTTACGGGTGTTATTAACTTAAACAAGACACGTTTCGATTACTCCGATTTCATCATAGTTGATAAACTTAAACACATCGATATAGATACACAATTTTATAGTTATTATTATGAGAAAGTAGACTATAAAATTTATAATAAAATTATGTGTTAGCCCGCGAATTCGCGGGTTATGATCTAGTCTATAATAAAAGTAGGAATCCTAATCGTAAGCTTATTACTCTATATTTTGTTACATGTAATATACACAATCATTTTATTATACTACTGTATATATTCCTTTTCTTTATAACACCAATGATATGCAACATATACATATTACCAAAAATAATTTGGTTCGTGAATTCATTGGATATCTTTTTTAACTCCTACGAAATGATAGAATTTTATCATATACATTATTCACGTAATTATAAATATCAAATACACATTCGATGGGCCGTGTATATACACGGGTTTAATGTCTAGTTAATACACATAAGGAATGTACATACGAAGTTTAGTATTACGTTTTAAAATAATCAGCCGATTTTAGTAGTTACGTTTTAATATGATCAGCCGATTCTATTCTATATATACAAGCTTCAATATGCACAATTAATAACATTAATGTTGTATTGTGATAAGGTTCTCAAGTTATTAAGATCAGTAGGTTTGACCTGGCTTATAGGACGACAAAACCCACAACTTATTAATTGGAAGGTTACCTTGATATCGCTAATAGCGTTTGGTAAATTTCTGCCAAAATATACCCTAATTATCACACCTTGGCTTCTATGGAAGCAATAAAAGTCTATATGATGAGTGATAAGTTGTAGTTTAGATTTGTTTATTAGCTCTTTTAATTTATAAATGATTGATTGATAGTTGAAATACTTGAAAGATAGTTGAAACCCACTATCTCTGAGATTTTGTTTCACCGATCGATCTTGCGTAGCTTCAATTTTTTCGTAGTGGTGGCCAAGTCAATCATAATAATCTTTATAACCATATTTCGGGGGGTGATCGATTATACACGACTGGCCACATATGTATGATATCATCATTTTTGATGCAAGCATAGATATACGGTACGCGTAACGTTGACCCAATGTATATATAATTCCCTCTCCAAGACTCCAAGGTCGACAACATATTGGATAAAGGTAACATTTAGACTGATTTAATGGCCCCACCAGAGGGAACTTTGTGGATGATGATCAGAAATAATGTGACTCTTTGAAAAAAATAAAAAAAAATTCATTTCGATTTTTGACTAACTGCGGGCGGAGCTAGGAATTTTAGTATGGGCCTATGGGGTCAAAATTTAAAAAAAACTTTCATTTCTATCATTTTGGGGGTCAAAATTTCTAAACAGCTACTAATTACCTTAAAAAATTTATTTTTTCGGTAATTTTAGATTTCAAGAGGAGGCGACTGCCCCCCTAGCTCCGCCCTTGCTAACTGCATCCCTACTACTAGGTTTGCATGCGAACCGAACGTTCAGCGAACAATTCGCGAACCGTTCGGCGGGAAGTTCGTTTATGTTCGTTCGTCTCGTTATATTCGTTTAATTATATGAACGAACATGAACATATATCTCGTTCGTTCATTTTATGTTCGTGAACATTCGTTAACATGTTCGTGAACGTTCAGTAATATGTTCCTTTGTAAGTTTGTTAACAAAAATTAATAAATATACGTATATATTATTTTAATCTTATCTAAATTCTAAATATAGTAGTATTAAATATTGGGATATTTTCATTCTATATATAATAGTATTAAACACTTAGATGTCATATAAAACTTGTTAATATGTTAGAATTAAGCATCATATTGCGATCGTTTTGTAATGATGAATATGCATAGTATGTTTCAAGTTATATTATATATATTCGTTTGTGTTTGTGTTCCTCGGGGTTTGTTTAATGTATTAATGAACAAATGCATTAAGTTATGCATTTGTTCGTTTGCGTTTGTGAACGTTCGTGAACAATCGAATTTTCTTTGTAAATGAACATGAACAACAAAATCCGTTCGCTTATCCGTTCGTGTTCGTTCGTTTGTTCGATAAAACCTTAATGAACAAACATAAACATATTTCGTTCGGTTCATTTACAGGCCTACCTACTACGATTGCCCAAATACGATAGTCGATGACACTTCCATAAGTTGATCTATTAGAGAGTAATGCTACATAGACCTACTTGGATGGACCTAAAAGTAAGCTTAATGCATTGATTGGTTAACACAAATTATCTCTTTAAATCTTATTGGTTGAACTTGACACAAGTCACTCTTATATTATTTGGTCTGCATTAGGTTTATCTAATTAAGTCTCTCAATCATTTTCCATTGTTGATATGGCTACAATGTCAAAAAAAAGTAATGAAGGCAAACAAAGACAGCGGTAGATTGTTTAACGGGGGCGGAGACAGGGCGGGAGCAGCGTAGGCAGCCGCCCCCACAAGAAATTTTAAATTACGTAAATTTTATTTTTTTAAAATATTAACAACATTTTAAAAATTTAGACCCCACAAAATTATAAAAGAAATTAAAATAAACTATTTTTGCCCCCTCAATTACGATTTCCCCGGCTCCACCCCTTGTTTAACCATTATATGCTACATTTTTATTTTTAAAAGATATATCTAGCTCTATGTTGTCCTTTTCTTGTCTGAATCATGGTTTCAATATAGTACTCCCTCCGTCCCGATTCTATTGTTCAGTATTCTTTTTTGGAATGTCCCAATTTAATTGTCCACTTTCATAAATAGATAAAAATAATAAGATAAAGTTCATTTTTGCCTCTAATTTATATATGTAAGACAAAAAGGTAGGTAAAAAGTAAAGGGTAAAACTGTTTTCTTACCAAAAAGTAAGAGAGATAGTGATGTTTTCTTAAACTGCATGTTTTTTGTCTGGGGACAATAAAATTGGGATGGAGGGAGTATAAAACACAAGGCCTATAAAGTAAATATGGATTATTTAATATATTTTGACACTAAGCACAAATTCACAACCACATGCATTATACTCTTTTATGTCTTCATATATAAAACATCTCATCCCATTAAATTATTAAGTAGCAAGTAATCTAATTAATCCAATGTACACGGTCTTTCTAACACATGTGTTAGGATAACCATAAAAATATAGAAATCAAAACATAACATAACGTAACAGGTGGCCTATATATATCTGTATTAAGTAACAAAATTAATCCAATTTATTAAGAGAATTGAAGATAAACAAGAAAATATATTAAACTCATAAATAATATTTCCTCATTAATTAATTATTTCTTGAATCGGTCCCTAGTCCACCTTTAATTAGCCGTCCACCTTCACATATAAACATCATCTCTTTTCCCCTCATTTGAGTTTCATCGCCCGAATTTAATCACTAATGGTCGGTTGGATACACGTCGCACTGGCGGTCATAGCCGCCGGAATATTCGCTTTTCTCCTTTTCTTTTTCTTCCGAAACCCTAAACCACTAGTCTCTAAAACCCCAACAGTTTCGAAACATGAAACACCTTCAAAACCATTGTTTAGTTGGTCAGACAACCCGACACTAGTTACCGACGCCATCGAAAACGGTTGGTCACGATTCGCTTTTACGGACTACGTAACGTCTTCGTCCGCGCGATCAAATCGGTTTTTAAGAGGCTCGTGTGTCGCGGGAGACGATGGAAGTTGTGGACATGATGATGAGATGGAAATTAGTTGGGAAGTTTGTCAAGGATCCGCGGATTTCATGCAAAAGATCCGGTTGAATTCCGGGTTTAAAAAATGTGTTAAGACTACTACAAATTGTGCTAGTTCTGTTATTAAGTCCGCGCTACCGTTACCTGGTCCAACGTTAGGGAATTCGTCGCCGTTTCCGCAAGAAGCGTATTTCGAAATTACGATTTTATCGATTAATGAGAACGAAAATGGAAGTGAGGTTAATGGAAAGGAGAAGGTAAATAATGGAGAAGATGAGAATATTAAGTTAATTATTCAAGAGAATAATAATGGTGTAAATGGGAAGGGTGTGCATGGTAGTTTTGAAGAGTTGAGGGGGCGAAATGGTATTAAAGAGATAGTTGAAGGGAGAAATGAGGTGGTTGTTATGCTGTCGGTGGGGCTTACGGCAGGTGGTGGTGGTGGTGGTTTACTTCCGGTGAAACTTCCGGGGAGTTATCCGGGATCGGTTGGGTTTAATTCCGATGGGTCAATCTATTTGGATGGTATGTTGTTGTTTAATTATATTCAATTAATTATAATTATGTTCTTTTGGCTTATTCTAGAGTCATAATTTCATAAAACGTACTTTATGCTTATTCTTTAACAAGTTAGATTCAACATAATCGTGACAAAAGTAAAGGTTAATTTAACGGTCAATGTCCACTTTAAAGAGTGAACCGGTTTGAAATACTACCCTGTCCCAATTTAATTGTTCTAAGCAAGGTTATCAGTATCGGGATCCTACGTAAGATCGTTTTTACCTTTGCAAAATCGGGATCGAGATCGTAGATCCTACCAAAATATTATTTTTTTATACAAAGATATCTAAATTCTTGTAGAAAACTACTATTAGAGAAATTAATCTAACATTCAAACTTTTATATTACAAAAGTGATGCAATTTGTCAACATATATTTCTAGGACGATAAACTTACTAAAACAAAAGATAGTAGCGTAGTACAATTGCACCAAAGTTTGAGAGCATATTACAAATAAAAATTACGAATCGTCGTTTTAGAAGTTCCAGACTTTTTCTTAGGTTAATTTGATAACAAACGGGGAAATTGAATTTGGAAACAAATGTACGGTAAGTTTTGAGATATGATTTGGACTAATTATAGGCCTTACAAGCCCAATTGTAAAAAAAATAAAAAAAATTAACCCATTTGTAGGATCGGATCGTTCAACGATCCTACGATCGATCTTACGATCCTACTCCGATCCTACTTCCTGATCGATCCTACTCCGATCCTGAACGTTTTCCCTTGGTAGGATCGTACGATCAAGATTGCGATCTTGATGACCTTGGTTCTAAGTTTCTATTGTAAGTTGTCCCGAAATAATTATACACTATTAATTTCAACGTATCAGAAACTGTTTTTGTAGGTATATATGAAACCTTATTGGCTAACACAGTAATTAAAATGTAATTTCTTAAAATTGTATCCATTTCTGTAGTACTACCTCCGTCCCAAAATTATAGTCCATCTTTCCTTTTTGGGACGTCCCAAAATAATTGTCCACTTCACATTTCAACCAATAAGAAGAGAGTTTAGTGGGTGCAGATTCTATTTGAGTGGTTGAAAACTGTTATGGTCCCACTTTTATTAAACTGTGTGTTTTTTGTTGGTGGATAATAATTTTAAGACGGAGGGAGTAGTATATATTTACATTGGGACGGATGAATTATTTGTATTTTTTTTTTCAACTTTTCACACGCAAGAAAGAAGAAAGAAAAGGGAATCAATTTCTTTCTTTTCATCGAATTTCTATTAATTATGTGAACCAAATGCAATATAATTTTTTAGATGACTGGATATTTTTTCGATGTACTCTGCTAAGAGAGATATTAAAAGTTACTCTTGTCACCAAAACGTACCAACCACTCCAATAATAAATGTTTTATGTTCTGATTAAGATACAAATATATAAATATATCAAATTATTAGTAGTTGTTGCGTATTCTCTATTAAAGAATATATGTTTGGTTTAAGACAAAATATTTGTTGTTCGTCTTTATTTTTATAGAGCTTATAATACCGTAATAAAAGTAGCTATGGTAGGTCCACCTAACGACAAACATGTGTGACCCACAAATATATATATGGAGTACTTCTTTATGCTACGGAGTAATATTTTAAGGCTTGGAAAAGTGCACAAATATTGATTAAATTCTTCCATGTCAAACTTTTCATATTGCAATCTTAATAACTTTAATTGTTTTGATTAATTAATTTATGAACCATTGTAGTCTTGAATTTCCTTACGCTTACAAATACTAGAAATAACTTTAAGTGTTACTTTGATCGGTGTCGTTGAACATGTTTTTGTAATATCTTTGCAGGAGTCAAACTCGAAACTGAATCAAATATCGAAAGATGGGAAAAAACCGATATAGTGATTGGTTGTGGTTACAATCCAAGCCAAAAGAAAGTTTTCTTCACACTAGATTCAAAACTCGTACACGAAATCAATTGTAAGGGAGAAGAATTCGCGACACCACTCTATCCAACACTAGCTGCGAATAGTGACATTGTGGTACTAGTAAATTTTGGACAAAGTACCTTCAAATACACACCAGCGAATCAACAAAGAACGCAAAATCCTTGTTTCATTGGGCCGATGGCAAATTCTTCATCTTCAGGGTACGAAGATAGCAAAGAGCTTTTTTCGATGGGAAGAATCGATTCACAATGGTTGAATCAATCGGCCACAAGAGGTGGACAGTATCATAATAATGTGTATAAAGGAAAGATCGCAAAGGATTATGACGATGCTTCTGAGGGAGATTTGTTTGAAATCGTTATAGAGAATAATAGTTACAGAAAATCACCGCTGTCTTAATTATTAGCTGAATATATTCATATATATTATATTATTTATTTATTTTGTGGAAGCTGTCAATTTGTTGTTGGCCAAAGTATATAATCGACAAAGACAACAACTTGATGAATATGGATTGTGTTGTTCTTGATAACAATTTAGCTTACACTTTTTTGTTACAAAATCTACTGCAAACTGGATGCAGATACTATTATATATACTTCTTCCGTACCGAATTTATTTACTCTGATAAAAAAAATACACAGTTTAAGAATATAAATAATTATTTAGTATTTTTATTTGAAATGACAATTTTTTCTTTACTTTTTACTTAATCTTTTATAACATACATATAAAGTAGGGTAGTACAAGACTTCAGTTAGATATATTCATCTCTTTAGAAATTAGAACGATTAATTTTAAACGATCAAAGAAGAAATCGTGAAGTATAAATATGAGACGGAGATAGTATCGCCTTGCTTCCTTTTGAAGCCTTTAAACTAAAATGTTTCCTTACATATGGCCCGATTAATGTTAGGCCCGTGTTCTTTCTTATAAGACCACTCCCAATGGTGACTAAAACTGATTGAAACCGACTGAGCCACGTCAACGTCACATTAACTTTTTCAAAAACTGACTGAAACTGACGTACCCCTGCATCAGTGACCCGTCACTTTAATTTTGGGGTTCCACATTAACCAATTTACCTTTAGTTTATACACTATAAAGAAAAAAAAAGTTCACGTTGGATTTCCGACGAAAAAAAGCAATGAGACGAAGTGACGAGCCATTCCCATCTACGTCACTTTGTCGGTTTGTAACCGACGTGAGCCGAAGCTCACCGCTGGGACCAGTCTAAATGTCTTGTCGAACTGCTGGCTCTACAAAGCCCAAAAGTATCATCAGATGATGAATCACATAAAGGTAAGAAGAATATACTGTAACACACTAAAAAGACTTATAAAAAATAATTATTCTAAACAAATAATATAAGATTTATAAGTTAACTATACTTTTACACCACAGAATATATAATTCAATTAACTTTGGTAAACCAATTACCATGACTAGCTGAATCCTTAAAACTATGGTGGTCAAAGTACCAAGTTTCGATGTATCTATCTTGGATGAATATCAACACTGAATTCGATTTATCATGAATATAAAGCTTTAACGATTTGCCTATTTGTGTTTCTTAAATATTAAACAAATCTAGAGCACTAAAATTAAAATACAACTCAACCATCCACTAATGGGCTTGCTAATCATCCACTGGGCCGGGACATAAGCCAGGTGGATTACACTTTACATTTCTCTTTGTTTCACCCAGGCTTGGGCCTTCATGTTCCACACGATGTAGCTAAAGTTTCAAAATTTACATTTGAGACAAGAAAAACTATAACTGGTAAAATGTATGGGTCGGGTTACGGGTTTAGATAAGTTTGGGTCTAAATGGGTCCGGGTCTAAATAGTTAATTTAGGATTATGGGTCTAAACGGGTTCGGGTCAAATGGATCTCAAGTTGGATCGATCCATCGGATTTCCACCAAACTTTTTTTTATTGTTAATTTAGTGAAAAATGAAACAAATGAAATGAGGTGTTCAAAAAAAAAATTTTTTTTGACCCGCTAGATCCGTTAGTTAATTGTTATAGAATTTGGGGATATATTAGATACATATTTGGACCCATCTAAAAAAAATAGGGAGACCCAACAAATCATCCCTTCATAAATATTACCCAACTTTACCCATAGATAACCAGTGGGTCTAAAATTGTCACCTCTAAGAAAAATCAAACCTCTTTCCTACGAAACCTAAAGAATACCAAAATAGTCAATGATAATAGAGTATTTGAGTATTCATCTTAGCTCAAAACGAGTAGGGTTTATGAGTGATTAATCCTCAATACTTCAACTTATATGTAAATCCGGTTCAAGATTAACTCAATCAAAGGTGGCTAAGGATTAACCTTTGGGGAATATTAAGAGAGATTAACTTCAATTTAAAGTGAAGAAGGATGTAATTAGGGTATGGAAATGTAAACGTTCGATGCGGCACGTGTTGACGTGGACCAACAAGTTGGACCGACTAAGATAATGGGGTGACCATGTAAATAACATCTCCATGAATATTCCCTTTGTACTATTGTCAGATCTTGTCGAGAAAACATGTAAATTGTGTGTTGGTCGAGCTCAGAAAAGCCGAGCTTTGAGCACGGATCACGCTAAATGGATGCAGCCAAGGGGAACATTCATATTGATGTCTAAAATAGATATTCCACGATGATTAAATGGAAATCCTACCAATGCTATCATCAAACCCAACATTGAAAGTAGGTCACTCATTTGATTCATTTAATGATTCGATTGATATACTAACTGGTAATCTATGTGATCCAGGAGTTAGTAATTTCTGAAATGTGTCTTCTAGATAACTTTTCTTTGTTTACTCTAATGATCGAATTGTTATATTACCCGGTTCTTTTATCAAAATTCATATTTTATTGAATTTTTATGATCATTTTCCGGATCATTATCACTAGATAATTGATTTGATCATAATAATCATCAAATACATGAATTTTGATTCGCATTACATGGCCTTATTGTAGATTCAATATTCCACGAAATGTTTTTGAAAGTTTGGTTGGTGAGGATGATCGTTGGTTAAGGAAAGATTGTTAAGATCATCTTTTGTTCAAAACATCTTGGATTACACCAAATTCATGTTGCTTATGATAAAATCACAAACATCATGAGGGGGAGAGAAATGATATATTGTTTAATTATAGTCGTGAAGAAAATGTAAAGGTTAGAAAAGGTTATCAAATGAAGTGTGCTGAAAGAGAAGAGCTTACTAGATTGAATTCGAATTTGAAAATATTGAATGAAAAGAGAGTCAAGTTCGAGTAAGAGTGATAAAAAGAAATATCAAATGGAAAGCAACAGTTAACCAATGATGGTTGAAAAGCCCAAGGTTTCAGGATGAGAAACAGGATTGATTAAAGCCCGAGGTTTCAGTAGGAGAGACATGATTGATCAAGGAAGTAAGAGGATCGATTAAATGGGCTCAACAAATGTTGTCAAGTGTTTGAAGGAAGATAAAGCTTCAATGACAATTTGTATTATCTTTCTACAAGAGAGTACGTTATTGGTTTGAGAGGAAGTAGATTCAAAGGAAGATAAAGAAAGCTGATCAAATTCCAAAAAAAGAATATCAGTTTGAGGGCGAGAAAAATTGAATGTTGATCAAGCTCTTAAAGATGAAATATCCAAGTTTGAGGGAAATCAGATTTAGAGTTGATCAAGCTCTCGAAGATGTGAATATCCATTTGAGGGGGAGCTTGAAATTAAAGAGTCAATAGATGTGTTTAACGACAACAACATTTTTGGAATATTCTTTCAAGATAAAGTTCATTTGTAGTATGCTTAGGTTCAAAGATAACCATTCCAACATTCGTTCAAGAAAAAGAGTTGCCGTTGATGAAATAGAGAGGATTAGTCTTCTAGAATACATCAAGAATCAAATCAAAGATTAAAGCTGAGATGTCATCAAAGATAAGTGCCCTTCAACGTTGTCTCAGCCTACTAAAGATTTATAACATTCAAGCTTCAAAGATATATCAAAATAGAAGACTATATAAAGCACCTGCTGAACTCTATGCTAGATTCTAAGGGGAGATTGTTAGCAATAATATTTTGTATTAGGATTTGCATAGATCAAGTTATTGGTAGCTTATGCTTTATTACTTGTAACCTTATTTAAGGGCACTTTGATAATTGATCATGTAAGATGGTTAGGGTATAAATAAGTCTCTTAACCCTAACCATCACTAAGTTCTTTGGCTGTAATTCTCCTGCACGTTCATATCTATCATAGTCGCATCAAGTTTGTTTTTCATCTCTATTCTTATTTTGATTCATCAATAGCTCGATTAGATCGATTTCATGTTATTGTAAAATAAACGTTGAAGGATAATATAAAAAGCCAGTTTTTGTGATGGTCCATTTCGAGAAATAATATACAGCTTATATAGACAAAAAACAGTGGAACCTTTTTGCAAATGATGAAAATTAAAAAGGACTAAAAAAAACTGGGTGTTAGATGAAATACTGTATTAAAAAGAAATTAAATACTCAATCAAATCGAAGTTTACTTTTTAGTTTTTTACAGAGGTTATTGGTAATAGAAAAGGGACAAACTGTACGTTGCAGATAGAGATGAGCAAGGACCAGATAAAACTGGTTTTCAGTCCAGTTCAAAACAGTTCAGTTTTTTAACAGAAAATTAAAAACCAGTCTTTTCTCGGATTGGTCCAGTTTCAGTCCATATTTTGCCAGTTTTGCCAGTTTTTCTAAAAATTTCAGTCCAGTCCCAGTCCAGTTTCAGTCATTTTCAGACTTTTTTTATGATCGATAATTTTGTCAATAATTACAATTTGAACTTTTATTTATTTTTTATCGAGATTTTATTGATAATTTTTAACAAGAAACTTTTGACGAATAATATAACTTCATATTTCATGGTATAAAATTTTAAAACCAATAGAAAAAATCAATAAATGTGAAGTATGATTAAATTAAAATGTATATAATTGAAATTGTTGATGTGAAAATCAATAAAAGTTTATAAATAAAGAAATAAAAATGTATCAAATACAATTAGACCTAAATTTAAATTTTATAAGGAACGAAAAAAGTTTAAAAACAATAAATAAAAAAATAGCTTATAATACATTTCAGTCTTTTTGTCAGTTTTGAACCAGTTTCAATCTTTAACCAGTTTAAACTGATTTCAGTCCTTTCGCACCCCCAAATTCGGGTTGCGGACGGGTCGGGACGCGACCAATCAATAATCAAAGCACAAAGATATAGCAAACGACCTCTAAATGAGACGTTTGAAAATAGTTGTTACATTTCCAAAAATAAACTGTTTACAATGTTGCGAGTTCGCAAAATAATTCCAATACATAATTTGATAAAACAAGAGTTATGCAAGGAAAACTTCCAAGTGTTTGAAAACATGCGACTCGAGCTAGCATAGCTTGTAGTGTCCTAATCTTGCTGGGCACCTGAGAATACATATTAAAACGAGTCAGCTATAAAGTTGGTGAGTTCACAGGTTTTATTAGTTAAATCGTGAAGCATAATTGATTGTAATACAAAAGTAGTTTAAAACATTGTATTTAAACTGTATTGTCACAAAAGTGTTGCATTAATATGTAATAGTGGGAAGGTTGATATAACCCTATGACCTAATCCGATAGGTATGGCTAGTATGTATTATCCACTGGTTCGCCATGTTGGAATAAGTTCTTATAAGTAGGTCAACTTCCTATCTGGAAATCACATCCCATGATGGATTTTGATGATATACCTTGTGTTCATATAATCTATCAGATTATCATATGTACGTATAGTATCGGGAGTAGCACTAGGTGCCTACTGTGAAATTAAAATGAAGCACCCCGTGCTTATTAGTGATATCAACTGAAGCACCACGTGCTTAATAGTATAGTCCAATGAAGCACCTCATGCTTAATAGTATGATCCCATGAAGCACTTCATGCTTGATAAAGTAATTTAAATGAAGCACCTCGTGCTTAATGAAGAAATCCGGTATACATGTATATGAAGCAATCCATGCTTAACAGTAAAACAAAATGAAGCACCACGAGCTTAATAGCGAGTCATGTATGCATATCAAGTGTACATGTATATATATCAAACATGTATAAGTAATCGAAAGTTGCACAGAGTGCCCGGAAGTAGCGCAACGCGCCCGGAAGTAGCTCTACGAGCCCGAAAGTAGCGCAGTGCGCCCGGAAGTAGCACACAGTGCCCGGAAGTAGCTCAAAGAGCCCGGAAGTAGCGCAACGCGCCAAACAGTACATATATGCATAACCAAATAGATGATGTTTGTAGATAAGCACAATCCAATGTTTATCCAAATGTATTACCCTATGGTAATATTGTTGGTGTAAATCATAAGTATGCACCTATAGTTGTCACATATCAATCATAATGTATCTAAGTGTGAGCAGTCGTCACCTAGATATCGGACGTAGCATAAGATGTCTAAGTATGTATATTCATCACTTAGTTAGTCGGTTATGGTACAATGTACTCATCTAGTGTATGCTACTATGGTGTACTCGTAATCTCCAGTTCATTAGATATTCTAGGTATCTCAATTCGATATTCACTCGTGTACCAGTCTAAACTAGTAATCATAGTATAATGTTGTGTAGAGGTGTTCAGTCCCTAGATGATTGCACAAGCAGTTTGACTAAGTGTTTTCCGTCTCTCGAGTACTTAATACTTTTAAGTATATTTTGAGAACTCGTTAATGTTGGATCGATATCGTAACATCTTTATCATAAACATTTGTAAAACAAGTTGTATTCATTAATCAATGAACAGTTAATAAAACGTGTATGCATTCTCACCCCGAAAACAGTAAAACAGTTGAAGAGTGGGGCTATGAACTCACCCGTGAGTTGTTAGCGATCCTACGATACGCGTGTCGTCACAATGGTAACCTCCTAGTGCCCTAAACACGTGAGGTTATATAAGTACGAGACTAAACGGTCTGACCAAGTAAGTCGTTCGAGTATTTATTTGTTGCTAGGTTTTGAAGATCGTGTACGGCCCGTTGGTGACTGTTTGCAATAATAATAATAATAATAATAATAATAATAATAATAATAATAATAATAATAATAATATCTGAAAGCATTATCATTATATTTGTTTCATTGTACTTTTATAAAGTATGAAATTGCGTACGGGGGTCCGGGGGCAGCGCCCCAGGTAGCGGGGTCCAAGGGGTGGCAACCCCTGGAAGGGTCCAAGGGAGCCCCTGGTTAGGGTCGAGCTGCCAGGTCAGCTTGGAAAATTTTTATATCTACTATGTTGCTGTAGTGAAAACGCTCTGAAATTCCATTTCGGAGTAAAATTAGGTGGTAAAATTTGAGTCTCGACACTCAGTGAAAATGTGTGTTTTTAAACCTGCTGTGTTATGCGACATCAGGTGCGACATTGGGTGCGACGTTAGGTGCGACATAGGGGCTTGTGTCGCTTCGTACGACGTTCGCAGTTTATTGCGACATTGTGTGTTGTGTTGCAATGTGCGACATTAAGATTTACTGCGACATCCTGGTTTACGTCGCACCATGCGACATCATTAGATTTTGCGACATTGAGCTGCGACATTGACAATGTCGTAGCACTGTTTTTGGTCCGTTGCGACATCAAGGTCTGTTCGACGATTTTTCCCCAAAAATCAAGATCTAACCTATTTTCGGGCCAAATCTAGTTGATGTAGTGTTAAAACATATTGTTTTGAGTATTTCTAACTCGAAATAACAAGGAAAAGAGAGTAAATCCTTACGATTTGGAGATCGAGACCAAAAATGATGATGAAGAAGATGACGATGAAGATGATGATGGTGTTGCTTCTTTCCTCACTTATGATGATGATTCCAAAAATGGCGATGCCGATTTTGTTGTTGTTGTGTTTGTGGTTGTTGTTGGTGAGATTGAGAGAGGATGAGAGGAGATAGAGATAGAGATGTAGAGGTGTGTTTGGTGAAAGAAATAAAAACATAAAAATGAGGTGGGGAGGGAGGCCGGCCCTCACTTTTAGTGGGGGTTGGTTGTCCCCAAAATTGTTGCGTTAAAAGCCCGTGTTTGTGTGCCCGATCGTATATTTGTAATTTATTTTTAATTGATAAATTTACAAATGAAATTTCGTACCATTTTTAATCGAAGTATTTTTATAAAAATACTTTATCCGAGTTATAAAATTATAACTTTGTTTTAAATTTGATGAACGGATTTTGTCCGAATAAATAATTATTATTTATAACAATAATACCTTATTTATAAAGTTTTGTACCAACGTCCGTTGTTGGTATTTTTGCGCGCTTTCAGATTTGTTTATACGCGATTATTAAATAATCGTTTCATGTTATATATATGTAATTATATATATAATACTTGAATACTTGATGTTGATGCGTATATAATACGTAGAAAAAAAGTTTAAATTGGGCGTGAATATTGTACTTTTTGACCGGGTGTCACATTCTCCCCCTGTTAAGAAAATTCCGTCCCGAAATTTCGAGTGAAGTAGCGTGGGGTTCGGGGAGAAGTGTATGTATGAGAAATTCATCGAGTAGATAGTAGACATACGATGCCTATGTTGAGTTTGAAAGCAGTCAATCCATGACTGCGTCGTGGTTCATCATGGTAGTTAGATCATTGACTATTTCGTTTGTTCAGATAGTTGTTAAGTCGTGGTCACAAAGTAACCATTTACGTGGTAGTCCATCCAGGACTAGATAGTTGTCATAAGGTGACTGTTTACAGAGTAGTCCTATCAGGACTAAGTGGTTGGTGAACGTTGTAACACCCCCAAATTTAATGATTTGCGGAAGCACGATTTGGGTGTTACTAATCAATAACAAAGCACAAAGATATATAGTAAACGACTCCATATGCGTCGTTTTAACAAAAATATATTAATATTGAAATGTTTACAACATTTATAGCTTTACATAGCTCGAGTTTAAATAAAAGGAGATTTCAGTACATAAGTACTTGTACAAAATATACTAATGCAAGAAAATCTCAAACGTCTGTATGCTGACTCGAGCTAAAAGTCCTGAAGCCGAAACAACCTACTGCTTGGTACCTGCGATACATGCTAAATGGGTCAGCTAAAGCTGGTGAGCTCACATGTTTGAAATCAAGTAATATAGTATGAACCCCAAGATTTAATAATGATTTGCATCCAGCAAATAAAATGATAGTAATCGTGTATACAACCATGAGCACATAGTTGAGCTTAACTCGAGGGCCGGGTCCCCTAAAGATAATTCCGGGCGAGGTGCCTCCACGAATGCCTAATCAACATTCGTCTTCCCAAATATTAGTACGTCCGTTTACCCGGTTAGTGCTTGCTAACCCGAACGAGGAGGGTCAATCCTATATGGTACCATATACTAATATTAACGCTACAACGTATTAACAACTATGCTGACGGAGGACTTTAAATGATTAGTTGTGAAAAACTCATGTAGTATATGAAATGTTTGTACTTGCGTTCACATGTTAAAAATGAGCAATATATCACACCCCCGAGTAAAACAGTAAAAAGAGGGGCTATGAGACTCACCTGAGTCTGAAAGCGTTTAAATAAACGTAAGTTGATTAGCCGAGTGATGAAGTCCAAAGACTTGTAACCTGAGGGTGTCCACGACACGCGATGGTTATAAACATGATTGGGTATCTCAAAAGATCACCCTTGTAGTTGTTACACAACTATATATATGTCCAAATTACTACGATTTGGTTGATTTGTTAAGTGCTTGAAAACGTGTACGGCCCGTTGGTGACGGTTTGTAACAATAGTTCCAAAATGTTATAATTGCGTTTGCTACAGTGAATTGCTACAGTAAATTTGACTTTTCTACAGTAACTTTGACTTTAAAAATTCTGGTTTTCTGTGTTTTGCGACACAACGTGCGACACAAAAATTTGTCATGCGACACAAGGGTTGTGTCGCATAAATATGCGACACAAGAGCTTAGCGACACAAGGGTTGTGTCGCATAAGCGTTCGATGCTAAATCAATAGCGACATAAGGGTTGTGTCGCATGGTAATTGCGACATAAGGTACGACACAATATTGTGTCGCATAGGATACGACATAACTGGCTTCATATGACACAAAATACGACATAGAGGATTTTATACGACACAACATGCGAAATACGACATAACATGCGACACAAGGCTTGTGTCGCATTGAAGAACACCATCCCAGAAAGTTTCGACTGCCGAGATTTTTCCGGCCAAAACCCAATTCAAACTCATTTTTAAGCTATAAAATCGTGTTCTACTCTTTGTAATGGACATATATAAGTTATATAAACGACTATCAAGTGAAAATACTAAGAATCGAGTGGTTTCGGGATTTTGTCGGAAACTTACAAAGTGTCGAAATGGAAATTTGGAAAGATAGAAGTGTGTGTGTTTCGTGGTGTTATTTGATGGATTAGTGTGATGTTGGTGGTTTGGTGGTTTTGGAGAAATGAGAGAAAAAGAGAGTAAGAGAGAGAGAGAGAGAGAGAGAGAGAGAGAGAGAGATAAGAAAGAAATGAGGGAAAAAGATGGGAAGTGGGAGGTTATCCTCCACTTCTCAGTCTTCGCCCCGCGCTCCGCGTGGTGTTCATTTTCTCCGTCATTTAACGTTTTAATGAAAATTTCACGCGTTAATTATCCATTTTAAAATACGAATTTTGTTTAATAATTTAATTAAATTGTTTTACCAATTATCTAATAATTTAAATATTTAAAATGTGATTTAAATAATTTGCGTATTTTGTTGTTAATTAGGTAAGTTTCAATTGTATGAAGCGGGACAACTTTGGGAATAACATTTAAACAGTAGTTTGGACCCAGTAATGTCTTCGGATAATGTTTTATACTTAAATATAAATTGCGTCACCAACGTCCGTATTTATGGAACCGAAATACATTCGATTTAAATTGCGTACGATTTAATCAAATCGCAAAGTTTGTATATATTCATCAATATATAATTCGATACATTAATTAGCCTAACACAGAACTAATTACATGTATTAACAGAGAATTAGGCACTAATTACTAGTCCTAATTTGGCGGGTGTTACAAACGTCCAATTGACCAGTCTGCTGAAAGCAAACCTTGAGTTTTACGTGGGCCTAGGTTAACCAGCCCTATGATGTACTCGGCATTAAATAAGTAAAAGCGGTATTGGGAAACGAGTAATGTGTATGTAGCGTTAGCTACAATTAAAGAGTTTAGTGTTCTGGGAAAAGCGTACCCATATTACTGTTGGGGCTTCGTCCGGTGTCGATCATGTAAACCTTCCCCTTCAGTTTCGGGCAATCTTTCTTGTAATGTCCGGGTTCACCACACGTGAAGCATGTCCTTTGTGAGTCGGGATTTGCGGGAACTCTGCAGTCCCACATTTTGTGTCCAAATCGTTGGCATTTCTCGCAAGGTTTGCCACATGTACCATCGTGGTGACGTTTGCAACCATGACAAAATGGTTTGTTTCCTGCATAGCCTCGTTTTTCCTTGGGTTCGGTAGAGTAGGACCTCTAGGGTTCGGGTTGATTTGTTGGATTATGACTAGTGCTGGAATTTCCATTCCATTTTCCTTGATGGTTTTCGGTTGTAGGTGTTCCGCGTCGAACCACCTGTGCCATTAGTTTGTGGGCCATGCAAACAACATCGAGAATAGTGGCGGGTTTGGAGGCTGTGATCATTCCCTCAATTTGCATCGGGAGTTGATAACACGTAAAAAGTTAAGTTTTTGTGTGCTATTATCTCACCTTTTTAGCCCAATTATGGATGAAAACATTTGAAATATACATTTTTACTAAATTTCATAATGATGGCTAAAATATAGACAATGCTTCAAGAATCAACCAAAAAGGCCTAAAAAAGAGTAAAATAGAGCACAAACGATCAACGAATCTTCCGTTCACGCATTTGAGCACAATTTAAGTTATACTTGGAATTACGACCTCTAACTTATGTCATTTTCTTCATTAGGAAATTACGAACGCGTGGATATAAAGATCGCTCAAAACGGATAAACGACGAAGGAGTTACGCCAAATCGAAGAAACGGAGAACCAACGGACCGAATACGGCTGGACACAGACCGTATACGGCTGGACCAGACCGTATACGGCTGGACACAAACCGTATATGGCCTGTGCCCAACCATATACGGCCCAGTCCAGCCGTATACGGTTGGCGCCCACCCGTATTTCGTGTTCAGGCAATAAAAATGAGATTTTTATACGGCTGTGCGATACGGTTGTGCATTTGAAGGTTGGAATACGTTTGAAGATTACGGTTGTGCATCTCCTATAAATTCAAGGCTTCACCTCCCATTTTCAACACTTCATACACACTTCACACTCCATCACACACTCTCACTCTCTCACTACTCTCTCTCTAGAATTAGGTTTTTATTTTCGTAGTTAGCGGCTAGTTAGTCTCTGGTTAATACTTAACCGGGCTACTAGAGGGGTAATATTGTAATATTGCTTGGAGCATACTCGAAGTTCTGTCTGTATACTTTCAAGTTATATTTAGCTACGCTCTTTTCACGGTTATATCTATCCTTTATCTTATTAATTAAAATGCATACTGTTGTTATTTTTGTTATGCTAGATTTAGGATTTGCCATGATTAGCGAGTAGTTATATTGCGTGTTTGTTGTGATGTAGTTAGCCGTATTAGTTGGGATGATGTCATTATGAAACAACGGAAATAACGTTAAACGACTTTCATTTGTATAGCGCCGGAAACATCACGAATGTGTGGAGTACGGAACGTGGAAGCTATGAAAGTCGTGGGCACAATCTGTTGTGGAATAATGTCCCAACTATTTTATAAATGAAAACTCGGTGCTTTGATTAACTTTCTATCTATGATTATAAACCTCACTTTAACCTAACGCCTTTCGACCAATGAACGTGATTAAAACCTTTTTATTAAGACGTAGCTAACCTTAAGTAAAGGTAATTAATTATCTGTGTTTGAAATAAACATGGTCTGGTTTTAAACCTGTGGAAATACCGTTTTCAATCGAAGTAGTGTACACAATACATAAACTAGGGATTTATTGGGACTTTAAAGTAAGGGCTGGTTTATATCATAGATGGATAATTCCTGAACTTAAATACAAACTTATCTTATAAGTACAGAGTGATCATTATGTAATGAAGCAACGTAAATACCGTAAATCAACTGAATACATGGTATATCGTTGGAAGCACCAATAGTGTAGTACAACGTGGAAGTCATGAAAAAGCCTTTGGTACTATACTTTGTGAATTACCGGTTATTACAACCTTTGGACTTTACAAACCCATCGATAGAAAGTAATCAAGCACCAAACCAAGTCTTATACTTAAATGTTTTATTCAATTGAGTATCCCTGTGGGGTTAAGAACGGTCGGACATCGAGTTAGTTTGCCACCTTATTCATGCACCCAGGATTTCAATCTAGAAAGGGTCACTGTACTGTAACAGGACAGTGTTGTGGGCTGGGCAACCTACTCCGATCAGAATCACGATAGCCTAGTTTCTTAGTGACATACTGATTGAGAAATCAATCAGTAGGGAGCTAGTGCTTATCCCACATATACTTAAAACAAATAAAATACAAATCTTTAGAAACGTTTTCATAAACTAAACATCATCCCAACGTTCGGCTAACGAACTCACAACAAACACCCCCTCTATCCTGACTGCTATCCGTTTATTTTATCTGCTTTTTATTATTTCTTATTAGTTTAATCATAAAAACAAAACCAAACCACTCCCAACATTTTTAAAACTCCCTCACTAATTAGAAACGGACATCCTAGACTACTCAGATCCACAATACAGTTGGTTTTGAAGAACGACCCTAGGTCATACTTATCACTATACACCCATAGTTTTAAGTATACTTAGGCCCAGCATTTATAAATATTAATGTTAGTACATGTTTAGTGTCTGTCAGTTGGTCTAGCTCGTAGTTTGTAATTAGAATTAGCATTCATGACTCCTGCGACGTAGCGTGCAACGTCGCAGGTGCGACGTCAGGTTTTGGGCCTGCGACGTAGCCAACGTCGCATGGGCTTGGGCCTGCGACGTAGCGTGCGACGTCGCAGGTGCCAGATTTTGTATAAATTCGTTTTATGTTTTCTGTTTTAGGGTGGACGAAACCCTAAACACCATTAGTCGAAATCTCTGTAATCTGATTGACTATAATCGAATAAACAACGTTTTGATTCGTATTCTTTGTGTTTGATTATTCGTGTAATTGGTTAGTGATCTAATTGTTATTTCCGCTAGCGATTAGATTGACTCGGTGCCGTAAGATCCAAGGTTAGGGACAAACAACTGGTATCAGAGCAGAAAGTGCTCGTTTTGGCGATTCGGATCGAGTTTGGGATTTAAAAGGACGTGATATTCGTGTGTTTTTGTGTTTATCACGTTTGTTTTGTGTTTTTACAGGTTTTCGATCAGTATTACTGGGATAATTGAAGGTTTCTGTCGTTCGGCATTCGTGGTTTTGGTTTTTAGGGTTAAAAATTCGTTTTTAGGGTTTGTGGCCGCTGCTCAGCGCGTTTTGCGACGTACCATTGCGACGTCAGCTGCGACGTCGTGTGCGACGTAGTAATTTGGACTTTAATTAGTCTATGCGACGTCCTCTGCGACGTCATCTGCGACGTACCTCTCTACGTCGCATAGTGTGATTCTGCGACGTCCTCTGTGACGTCATCTGCGACGTACCTCTCTACGTCGCATAGTGTGATTCTGCGACATCCTCTGCGACGTCATCTGCGACGTACCTCTCTACGTCGCATAGTGTGATTCTGCGACGTCCTCTGCGACGTCATCTGCGACGTACCTCTCAACGTCGCATATTTCTGATTCTTAATTGAATCCTTTGCTTTTGCGACGTACCTATCAACGTCGCATAATCTTGGTGCGACGTACTCACCTACGTCGCTAAGATCAGAAGTTTGTTTTTCGATTAAGTAATTACAATGGCAGCTGATAAAGAGGATATTGGAGGTCTAAGAGAAATGATTAAACAAAGTAATGACATAGGTTCAAGTAATAAACCTCCATTATTTACTGCGGACATGGATTATGTATACTGGAGAGACCGAGTTGAACAATACATTGATTTTCATTGTCCAGAATTATGGGGACCATTACGCGAACGTTATGTACCTCCATTAGCTGAAGGAGAATACCGTAATATTCGTCCTGCTAAGACCTATAAAGCGATGTCTCCCGAGGAGAAGAAAGATTTTGATACTGAAAGAAAATCTTTCTCAATGATTAAAATGTGTCTAACCAAGGATGTTCTTTGGCTTTTCAGAACTCATGAAACAGCCTTTGATCTGTGGAAGGCAATTGAAACTCGTTGTGGAGGAAATTATAAGTACAAGGAAGCCAAGCTCGAACTGATTAAGAAACAGTACGATATCTTTGACATCCTTCCAAATGAAGACACGACTTCGTTATTCACTAGGTACTCACGGTTAGTTGGTGAGTTGTTTGAAGGGGGTTATACTTTTCCTTCAATTGAAGTAAATAAGAAGCTACTGGATGTGTTGCCAAGTTCTTGGGATGTTAAAGTTCAATTTTTAAAGGAAAATGAAGAACTTGCAAACATGTCTTTGGATACGCTGATAGGGGATCTTCAAGCTCACGCGATGGAGATTAAGAAGAAAGAAACTAGGTCTGGTGCTGCTGTTCAGAATCCTAGTGTGTATGGTGTTCAGATCAACTCTGGAAAGACTTATGGATCTGGAGTCGCCTTCGTGACAAATACAAATGCTCCATCAACTTCTTCTTCTGCTTCCGATGGGATTCATTCTGTTTTCATGACTGGACCTTCTTCAAATCAACAACAGGTTCAAGTCTCACCTGCTATTCAGGAGCAAGCTGCCATTTACACAGCTTTCTTAAGCTCATACAAGGATTTGGTTACTCAACCGAATCTTACTTTGGAGCTGACTAAGGAAGACTATGCTCAGCTTGATGAAGATGATCTGGAGCAAATGGATTTAACTTGGAATGTGGCGATGATCACCAGAAGAATTCAAAAGTTCTTGCAGAGGACAGGGCGTAAAAGCTTGGAAGGTGATGGAAAGACTGGCTTCGGATTTGACAAGAGTAAATTCCGATGTTACAATTGTCAAAATTTGGGTCACTTCGCCAGAGAGTGCGAGAAACCCAAAATGTCAGCATCGGGATTCACAACACCATCTACTCCTCCAAAGGCCAAAGAAACGGAAGTTTCTAAGAAAGGGATTGCTGACAATGCCCTGATTGCCTTTGAGCCTACAAGTCAAGATTGGACGCCTGTCTCCCAGCATTACCAACAGTGTCTGATGGCTCACATTGTGAATGAGGTACATGATGAACCGTTAAATTGTATCTCATGTATTAAGTTAACTGAATCTCTAAAGGCATTTCAAAATGAAACTTTAGAGTTGAGGAAAAAGAATGAAAAACTAACCGAGTCAAATAATTTCTTAAAAGCTAATGAGAAACTTTATGAAAAACATCTTGAGGCTCATCGGTTAGATACTCAGAAATATAAATCTAAGGTTTTTAGTCAAGAAGATGCCATTAAAAGCTATCTTGTTGAAATTGAGTTACTAAATAAAGAACTTACAGATTTAAAAGCTGAGTATGAGAATTATAAGAGTAAAATCTTAGGTTCAAATTCCTCAACGGTCGTTTTTAATGAAATTCTTAGCAAGCATGGTACTAAAGGGAAGAAGAATGAGGGATTGGGATACAACTCAGTCCCTCCTCCTACTACTCATTGTCCCCTGCCTGTTAAGGAAGGCTTTGAAGAGATTCCAGTTGATTGGTCCAAGCTTTATGGTTTAAAAGCTAAAGATGCTAAAGAGACCAAACATAACAAACCGGCAAAGGAGAAAACCAAGCGGCCAGAGTACCCCTTGCCAACGTTTGTTAAGTCTGTGCATGAATCTCCTGTTAGTGTTAAGGAGAATGTTGAGTTAAAGAATGAATCTCCTGTTATTATTGAGGAGATTGTTGAGATTGAGGACATTACGGATCAGGAGTATCCTGAGGTTAAGAAGGTTGTGGTTAAACCTGAAAAAGTGATTTCAAAGATTGAACCTGAAATTAAGGTTCAACCAAATAAGGGAAAAGCCAAGGTTTTTAATTCGAAACAACAAACTTTACAGTCACCTGTAAAGATTTTGCAAAATAAAATAGTAAATGAAAGAGTTTTGCATGATAAACCTTCAACTTCAACCTCTCAACCAAAACAAACACTTTCTAAAACATGTACGCATTGTTCATGTTCTAGAAATGTTTCTCCACCTCCTGTGGTAATTCCTCAGCCTCAACCGTTTGTTGAGACTCGTTCTTGTTTCTACTGCAAGAAACAAGGACATTTAATTCGTGAATGTCCAAAGCTGTCAAATCAGCGATATGGGAGAGAGATGCCTAGGACATCTGTTTACAGAAATTCTTTTTCAAAATCTTCACCTAGGCGTTACTCTACCTCTCCCAAGCCTATTTTGAAGCCTGTTTCGAAACCAAGTAATGTTGAGCAAAAACCTTTGCCAATTCAAAAGCCCAACATTACTTCTAATATCAATTCCGAATCTTCAAAAGTTTGGAAACGAAAAGAGTCTGATGTTGACTCTTCAGTCGTCAACAGTAACACATCAGATAAAAATTTTAATTTGTTTAAAGATAAAATCCTATCTGACGTGCTTATTGTTGATGACCACGGTCGACCTAAGTCTGTAAAGGCTTGGGTCACCGTTTCTCACTAATCTCCTTCATTTGTGTGTTGCAGCAGTCAGAACGTGTTAAAGATAGTGAATGGTATTTGGATAGCGGCTGCTCGCGACATATGACAGGCGATGTATCTCTTCTTGTGGATATTAAACCATACGCAGGAGGATATGTTGCTTTTGCTGGAGATTCTGGGGGAACTATTTCTGGAAAAGGAACGCTAACTAACGGCAATGTTAGTTTTGAAAATGTGAACTACGTGGAACAGCTTACGCACAACTTGCTAAGTGTTTCACAGGTCTGTGATAAAGATTATACAACTGCGTTCACAAAGACAGAGTGTGTGATACTGAAGCCTGGGTATGTCATTCCGGAAGAATGGGTGTTACTGAGAGCACCAAGAAAGGATGACACATACATTTTGAATATGAGAACTGTTGAGACATCGAACGAGTATACGTGTCTCTTGTCTAAGGCTTCTGAAAAGGAATCACTGCTTTGGCACAGACGAATGGGACATATTCATTTCCGAAAAATGAATTTCTTGACTAAAAATGACCTAGTGCTAGGAGTTCCGAAACAGTCATTTGCTCTAAAGGATGACTGTATCTCCTGCCAAAAAGGAAAGTTACGTAAGAAGTCCCATAAGTCTAAGCAGGTGAATTCTATAAATGCTCCATTGGAACTACTGCATATGGATCTTTTCGGTCCAGTGTCTACAAAGAGCATTGGTGGTCGGTCTTATTGCTTGGTAGTTACTGATGACCACTCAAGGTTTTCGTGGGTTTACTTTTTGACCACAAAAGGGGAAACTCCTTAGATTCTGGTGTATTTGTTGGACAAGTTGGCAAATCTGTGCAACTTGAAGGTGAAAAGGATACGAAGCGACAATGGAACTGAGTTCAAGAACTCAACTCTCGAATTGTTTTGTGCTACAAGAGGTATTGAGCATCAATTTAGTGCTCCGAGGACTCCACAACAGAATGGAGTTGCAGAAAGGAAGAACAAGACAATAATCGAGACAGCTCGGACTATGTTAGCTGACTCCAAGTTACCAATCATCTTCTGGGCTGAGGCAGTTAATACTGCCTGTTATGTTCTCAACAGAGTACTCACGGTTAAGAAAAAGAACAAGACGTGTTATGAACTTTTCAATAACCGTAAGCCAAATTTGCAGTTCCTAGAACCATTTGGGTGTCCATGCCTGATCATGATAACAAAAGATAAGGTCTCTAAGTTTGGTGATAAAGCTGTTGAAGGGATTTTTCTTGGATATTCAGTCAACTCTCCGAACAAAAGAGTCTTTAACAAATCAACGAATCAGATTGAGGAGCATTTTGAAGTGAAATGTTTAAGGTATACGGAACCTCCTCAAGGAACGGGTCCGGATTGGTTTTTCAACTATGGAAACCTCTTCAACTCTTTTAATATTCCGGAAGAAGATGAAACGGAAGAATTGGTTTCTATACTTCATGAGCTTGATCTTACTCAAGATACTCCTGTTAATAATAAACCATCCAACCCAAATCCCAATGCAACACCCGCACCTCCACCGACTAATCCTACACCTCCACAAACTACACCTACACCCACACAACCACCCACACAACCACCCACACAACCACAAACAACTACCAAATCACCACCATCAACACCATCTCCTACTCCATCATCTTCGGCTGCTCCTTCTAAAACAGTTTATACCTACATAAAGGAGCTTCCATATGATCCAAATATGCCTCCTTTAGAGGAACCTCAAGAAGAAGATGAAATGGAGGAAACAATGGCCTACTCTCACTTATTTTCTCATGAAGATGAAGTAGAAGAAGAAGAGTTAGCATCTCCTGAGTCTGCTGCTACTCCTGAAACTGAGGGAGATTTGAACAATCTGGGTGTGGATCTTGTGCCAGGTGCCATACCAGAAACTCGTATACATAAGGATCACCCCATTGATAATATCATTGGTGATCCTCATGCATCTGTTCAAACACGACAGCAAGCAAAGCAGACTTCAGCTCAGCAACTTTTGGGACTTATAGCTCATATCGATTCATGTCATTTGTCTCAAATTGAACCTAAAAAGGTTGAACAAGCCTTAAAGGATCCATCTTGGGTCGAGGCTATGCAGGAGGAACTACAGCAAATAAACAAGATGAATGTTTGGGAAATTGTTCCTCTACCCAAGGGTGCTCACTTGACGGGTACTCGTTGGGTTTTCCGTAACAAAATGGATGATCGTGGGGCTGTTATTCGAAATAAAGCCCGTCTAGTAGTTCAAGGATATAGTCAATTAGAAGGTATTGACTATGATGAAGTTTTCGCTCCTGTTGCTCGTTTGGAATCTATTCGGATTTTTCTAGCCTATGCTTCATTTAAAGGATTCCGTGTGTATCAACTTGACGTGAAGTGTGCCTTTCTCTATGGAGATGTCGACGCAGTGATTTATGTGTGTCAGCCTCCTGGTTTTGAAGACCCAAAGCATCCTAATCATGTTTGCAAGCTGAAGAAAGCTTTGTATGGTCTTCATCAATCTCCTCGACTTTGGTATGAGCGACTTGCTAAGTACTTGCTGAAGAATGGTTTTGATAGAGGACAGATTGATAGCACGCTTTTCATCAAACGGGAAGGAGCGGATTTGTTACTTGTGCAGGTCTATGTGGACGACATAATTTTTGGATCAACTAATGATCAGTTGTGCAAGGATTTTGAAATACTGATGAAATCTGAGTTTGAAATGAGTGCTATGGGAGAACTCACGTTCTTTCTGGGACTACAGGTTGAGCAATCTGACAAGGGAATTTATATCCACCAGTCAAAATATGTCACAGACATGTTAAAGCGGTATGAATTGCTCAACAGTAAACACTACGGCACTCCAATTGAAGCAAGACACAATCTTGGACCTAATGAGGACGATGAAGATTGCAAGGAGAAAGACTATCGCTCAATGATAGGCTCTCTCATGTACCTGACTGCCTCAAGACCAGATATAGTGTTTGCCGTTTCACTCTGCTCACGATTTCAAGCAAATCCGAAGGTGTCTCATATGAAGGCAGTAAAACGCATTTTTGGATATCTCGCTTTTAGGCCATCTCTGGGTCTATGGTATTCAAACGAGAAAAACTTTGAGTTAACTGCCTATTCGGATTCGGATCTTGGTGGCTGCAAGATAGATATGAAGTCAACTACTGGAGGATGTCAGTTCCTTGGATCGCGCTTAGTTTCTTGGCAGTGCAAAAAGCAGACTGCGGTTGCTATTTCCACAGCTGAAGCCGAGTATGTTGCTGCTGCAAGTTGCTGTTCTCAAGTTCTCTGGATTCAGCATCAGCTGCGTGATTACGGGTTCAATCTCTCTATGACTCCTATTTACATTGATAATACAGCTGCTATATCTATAACACACAATCCCGTACAGCACTCTAAGACCAAACATATTGAACTTAGGTTCCACTTCATACGGGATTGCTTTGAGAAACACCTTATAGATGTCGTACATATAGAGACCCTTAAGCAGTGTGCGGAACCTTTTCACAAAAGCCTTTTTGCGATCACGTTTTATTGAACTGGTCAATCTGATAGGTTTAAGGTTCTTTCAGTCAAAGAAATGATTTGTGACTTGGATTTTTAAGTTTTTAAAATTCAATTTAAAAAAAAAAAAAAAAAAAAAAAAATCACAACAGCCACTCTTTATACTCTTTAGTATTAAAGAAAACGCAAGGTTGCTACATTTTTAAAATAGACGTTGAAGTTGTGTCTGTAAACAACTTGGGATATGATAGTACATCGGGTGACATGCACAAAATGGAATTTTAAGATTTATCTTGGATGTGTCAGTAGGTTTATCTGACACACTTAAAACAGTTTTTATCTAAATTATCTTCATCATACGATGTATTGGTAGGCATGGTACACACCGGTCTCTGAGATATTAAGAAGTAATTTAAATACTTGTCTATTACTTTGAGAAAAATGTTATATGATGTATGACATAAGTCTTAATTGATAAATGGAAGTACTATCATACACTGTCATAATTATGTAAATGTCAAATGGGCATATAGTGATAATATGATTATTCGCCTAACTAATGGTGACTATTGTTGTACTCACGTACAGACCTGAATCCATTAGTTATGCAAATAGTCTCAAACTTGTTATGTTCATACTAAGGGACCCTCTGTTGTACTTTGTACAGATCTGGGGCCACTAGTATCTTCATAGTCTGTTTGATGTATGCCTAAATATAAATATCAAGTGTATGTTACGAGAAAACCGAGATAAACTTGGTCTTGTAATCTCTACCTTGTGTGAATATGCAGTGTTTGTTTTACTGAAGTTTATCAGTATATCATATAAAAGGTCTCTCAAAATTAATATTCATACTAACAATAAAAGGTTAACTCACAGACACGGATGTAACGTGTTTAGGTGGACAAACAATACCAATAATTGTTTTGAAATAATTTTTATAAAAGGTGTTTTAAATGTGACACGTAAATTTAAAGTGGACAAATATACTGATGATCGAAATAACACTTACTATTCCTAATAAATGCATGTTATTCCGATATGATCCGTAATCAGACAACTCAACTCCGTCACCAAAAATAGAGTGTTAGTAATTTTATTTTGTTCATTTTTTATTTTTTGTAAAATTAAAGAAAATACCAAAAAGATTTTTTAGTTTTATGCTTTATTTTTATTCTGCGTTATTTTTCCCTAGTCACGAATTATTTGGAAATTATTTGCTAAAATAACGAGTAAACGGGTTGAAAAAATTTCAAAATTGGATCAAAAATTTTATGCGACGTCCCACTCTACGTCGCCTGCGACGTCCCAGTCTACGTCGCATCTAGGGTTAGACTATATATAGTCTCAACTGCGACGTAACACGTCACACTATTCACTATTCACGTGCGACGTACCCTGCGACGTACCAGTGGCGATTTGCGACGTAGCAATTTTCGAGCAATTTTCGCGATTTGTAGCCGTTTTCATTCCGATTCACTTACGTAGTTTTGATCTACTCGTTATTCCGCACACTTAGGTACCGATTTTA
This sequence comes from Helichrysum umbraculigerum, assembly GCA_949592205.1. Classification (NCBI taxonomy): domain Eukaryota; kingdom Viridiplantae; phylum Streptophyta; class Magnoliopsida; order Asterales; family Asteraceae; genus Helichrysum; species Helichrysum umbraculigerum. The sequence goes on along the minus strand of CATIUR010000007.1, from coordinate 29,373,403 downwards.
TCATTTTTAACCGTGTATATTATGTTTAATGGCTATGTATGTATTACGGGTTAAAAGGGTTTCGGGTTTCGGATAAATTAGATGGTCTATCGTGTAAATTACTGGTTATAAATCATGTTTTCGTGATCACCATCGTTAGCCGCACCTTGTAGTGCGTTTGATTTTGAAAACCCCTAAATTCGAGGGTTAGGGTTTCTGGGTTGGGGACGCCTGTTCGTCAGTGCGACGTACGCTGCGACGTCGTGGCCTACGTCGCTTTAATTATTTATTATTAATTTCCTACGTCGCCCTTCCCTACGTCGCTTTTACTGCGACGTCCGATGCGACGTACCACTCTACGTCGCTCTTTTAATTAAAGTGATTAAATTCACAATAAATTGCAAAATGCGACGTCCCCCTTGACGTCGCTCGAATTTTATGCGACGTCAGGCCTTACGTCGCTTTTCAATTTATTTTGAATTTTAGCGACGTACAGTTCTACGTCGCTCTGTGTTATGCGACGTACGGGGCTACGTCGCTAGTTCCAGGGAATTTAAAAAGGTTTTGTTTAAAAACTGTAACATTTTTTGCTAATCTTTTTCGAGTTGCAATCTGTTTCTGTTTTTGCAGATATGGCTTTGATTTTTGAAGCTCGTCACAATACGGCTGCTTACCTTACTGACACTTCTGATAAAGCTGCACCGTATCGTCAGATGATCGCGTTTTTGAGACGTTCAAGGGTATTCCACGCCATTTCCGATAACACTATGGCGTTTGGAAATCTGATCAACCCTTTTTGGAGAACTGCGATTGTTGTTACTGATAACGACGTTAGACGATTGGTCTCTACCGTTCTGGGTACGGAGATCACTATTACAGAACAGAGTATTCGGGAACTTTTACAGCTGAATGATCAACCGGATATGCCTATCGGTTTTGATCATATTTTTGTTTCTGGAGCTATGCAACGGATAGGATATCCCGGGATTCCCTCTGATCAGTATCGAAAAGCGAATCTTACATGCGTCTGGAGATATTTGATGCATGTGATTATTGTTTGCTTGGGGAATAGGAAAGGTGGAACGGATGGGATGAGCCGAAGTCTGGCTTCTGCTATGTTAGCACTGATATACAACAAGCCGTTCAACTTCTCGGGATTTATCTTCAGGGCTATGGTTGATAATGCGAATGCCGGGGATCAGAAATGGATTTTATATCCGAGATTTGTACAGCTGCACATCAATCGTCATCATCCGGAGCTTCAGGCACAGGGTGATATCGATCAGCCGCTCAAGATTTCACCGATGATGAGTCGGATTTTCACTATTTGTGCAGGGTATGAGAAAGGGGTCGAGGCACCAAGGGATGTTCCCTTATTCGGTGCTATTGTGGATGAAAATTATGTACCACCTCCAGATCCTCAGTATATGGATGTTCCAGCACCACAGCAACCGCAGCAACCACTCATGAACGTTCCTGTTCAAGCTGCGGGGGAGCATGTGGAGGCTATTTTAGAGAACATTGAGCAGTTCGGGCATGTTGACTCGGACAATCCTGCATCTCATGAAACGGTCGAGAGTTCTGATTCTGAAGAACCGGCCAATGTAGGTCCTCAGGATGGAGGTCCGACGCCTGAGCACTCGGATGGTACTGTTCCGCATCCCTCTGAGATGGAACGTATCAGGCTTTCCGATTCATTCAGATATCTGCGAATTCAGCGTCGGATCCGGGCAGGTCGTAAGTATGTACCTCCAATGGATAAGGGAAAACGTACACGTGATGGTGATGATCCTGCTGATGAGACTTATCGACCGAGTCGTCGTGTTCGTCGCTCTTCGTCAACACGAGCTCCAGTCAATCCACAGCAGCAGGATGCTTTTGAGATTCAACCGACTCCAGCTTTCATGCAAAAGATAATGGAAGATATGCAGCAGATGAAGCAAAAGCTGGAAGCTCAGGACGAGAAGTGTAACACCTGCATAATTAGGATAATTAATTATGCCTAATTGTTTGTAACTAGTTGTAATTAGTATGTAATAGGACTAATTACATGCTCTATTTGTATATATATATATAAGATGATTTATATATATATATATGTGTGTACTTACGCGATTTGGATAAATCGTACGAATTAACCGGACGGAGTCCGACACGGTTATTTGGACGTTGGTGACAGAAAATTTACTTAAATAATGGGAATGTATTTTGTTATGTAAAATACGCAACCGAACGAGCATTATTTATATATTATCGCGACAACATTTTAACTAACGCAACAAAACGTAATAAACGCGACTTAATAATTTAAATATTGCGACAGTTGTTTTTACTATTAAGTTCAAAGTATTTTTATTTAAATACTCCAGATATATAAACGTTTTGTTAAATATTAAAAACTAGTGATTAACCGATAAGGACACGGAGTAAATACCGTGTTTTGAGGGATGTTTTCCCCTCCCTTGCCCTTGGATCAGCCAACCCCAACCCCCACCCACTTCTCCCTCTTTCATTTTCATTATCACCAAAATACACACACACATAAACTCTCTCAACCTCAAAATACTACCAAATTTTCGGAATCAAAACTCGACCACAAAAATTACATATTTGGAATCACCATCACGAGTGGAGCAAGAATATCAAGACCGTTTTCATCATCTCATCCTCCATCTAGCTCGATTTGCAAAAGTAAGAATTTTCTAAAATCTTAGATCTATTCAATTTGGTGTAATGTTTTGATGTTTTGATGTGTACACAACATAGTTATAACCTAATACAAGAAGAAAACACGATTTTATAGCTCAAAAATGGATTAGATTTGCGTTTTTGGTCGGAAAATCACGAAACCCGAAAGTTTCTGGGCTGATGTTCATCTTTGCGACACAACGTTTGTGTCGCATGCTATGTCGCATAAACCATTTAGTGTCGTAATTTGTGTCGTACGTTATGTCGCACTATTGTGTCGCACTTTTATGCGACACAACCCTTATGTCGCTATTAAATTAGCATCGCAAGCTTTTGCGACACAACCACTGTGTCGCAGAGCTCTTGTGTCGCACTTTATGCGACACAACCACTGTGTCGCATATCAAACTTTAGTGTCGCAGATTGTGTCGCAAAAACACTGAAAACCAGAATTTTAAAGTCAAAGTTACTGTACAAAAAAGTCAATTTTACTGTAACAGTACTGTAGCAAATCTACTGTAGCAAAGTCAACAATTTAGAAATTTTGCTACAAACCGTCACCAACGGGCCAAACATGTTTTCTAACAAACAAACAATTACAAACATACGGACAAACACTGGATATACTAGTTGTGTACAACTAAACGAAACGTCTCGTGAGACGCATACTTACATAACTTCATATGATTAGGCATTTGAAGGTTACGGGTTCAGAGAACCTACTTGCTTTACTTACTACTTGCTAATTGCAACTGATTACTACAAGACTCAGGTGAGTCTTACGGCCCCACTTTTACTGTTTTATCTTATTGGGGGAGATACATGCTACTGATTTTCTTGAACACAAGTACTAAACTGTTTACTATACCGAACGAAATTGCATGAGTTTACTTACAAACAGAAGTCTCTCCATCATATATCGTTAGTTATGGACTTAAGCGCGAACACTAGTTAATGGATCCATTAGGGAAATGACCCTCCCCACCCGGGGCAGTAGCGCTGCCACGTACTGATTTACACGTAGAAACGGGTGACTACTTATTCGTTACTGATGCTTGCTCAACTACGAGCATGTCACGGGAGCAAACTTATTACTTACGGGTTAAGCTTCGATTATGAGCCTCATGGCAACGGTATAAACTTACTTACTTACATTTGCGGGATTGCAAATACTGGTTTACGATTTCTGGATTGAAATTGCTGATTTTACGCCTGCGGGCATTACTGATGAAATCTCGTGTTCAAAGCTGATATTACTTACAAACCTGTGAGATTCACCAACCTTTTGGTTGACACTTTTTAGCATGTTTTCTCAGGTACTCGGATGGAGTAGGATTACTCCAGGATTTTTAGCTAGAGTCGCATGATTTCAACACAACTGCATTAACGGAGATTCTTAGCATTATCTTTTGTATATTTTGATTATGTAATAGAATCTCCAGCTACACGCGCGGACTCTAGGGAAACTACATTTTTGTATACGAAAACACTAAGTTTTCAAACAATATATCTATGGAATGTAACTAATTTACAAACGTTGCATATAGATGTCGTTTACTTTATCTTTGTGCTGTGATATTTGATTAGTAACACCCCAAACTATGCTTCCGCAAAACACTGAATTTCGGGGGTGTTACAAGAAGATTGCTGAACAAGCTGCGTTGATCGAGGTTCAATCTAAGGAGCTTGAGGAAACGAAGCTTAGGGTTAATGTTTTGGAAGGCAGGTTACTTGCCTCGGGGGAGTCTGGGTCTGGGATACCCACTTTAGAGTCAAGTGAACCTGCGTCTGTAAATCCCAACCCTGTAATTGAAAATGTTAATGAAAATATTTCTCTTTTGGATTATTTCTGTGTTGATGATATTCCAGGGCAACCGAGACCGCTGGCAGTTGATTACTCATTCGCTGACTTATCATTTATTCAGAGGATGGCCAGTGGAGTTGGCTCTGAGGAAGAAACAGAGAATGTTTTTGAGATGAACGAGGATGTCTCGATTGAAGAGGAACAGTTGAATGCAGATGAAACGTATGATGATGCACAATCTGGGGAAGCTTATGATGATGCACCAATTATAGAATCTGATTCAAGTGAAGATGAGAGACCTGCAAAAGCTCAACATGGAGAATCTAGTTCTGCTGCAACTCCAGCTTCAGAGACACAGGCACCGGACTCAGCAGCGAAGAAATTAACTGCTGAAGAAAAGAGAGAGAGAAACAAGAAATGGTGGCCTAAGGGACGAAATCCAGTCCCTATTCCAGTTAAATGTCAAGTGTACCGGGTTAGTCGAAATTATACCAGTGTTATTAAAAGCTGGAAGTGTCAGAGGAATCTGTTTATGATAAAGAGAGAAGATGGAGTTCAGTATTTCAGAATGCGCTTTGATAGATTGAGCACGTTGCCAAAAGGAGAGATTAATCGATTAGCTCAGCTTAAATTGATTAATCCGTTCGAGAATGATTATGCTGAGTTCATTCAGAGAAATTTACATCGGGAAGTGTTATCGAAGACATATTCGAAATTGAAGCCGACGTTGGGAACTCGGTATACTTGGAAGAAAAAGATTGATCCAGTCACCAGGAAGCCTATGGTTAAAGTTCACTATTCGCCTGCTAACTGTTTGACTGAGATACCTCTGGAATCAGTTCCTTATTATTTTCTGAGAAGACTTGTAAAATGGGAACTTGATCCACAGACTGGCGAAGCGGTTATTACTTTCGTTCCAGATTCTGAACCGTGGCCAGAAGTTGGAGGTATATGGAATCTGAGGCAAGCAACGTTTAGACTATATGATCCGATGAGTTTGATTAATTTTCATGAAAAAGATTTAAGAAAACTCTATGATAATCGGATTCGTGTTGGTCAGAAGAATGAATTCAACAGACATTTAGCACAGCAGTTTTACAATGTTGTTACTGTTTGCGTAGCTAATGGAATTCATGCCGACGGCCAGTTTCCTGCGGGCTGGGTTTAAAGAAGATTTTTGAAGACCAAGCTGAAGACACGGGGGAGTTTGTTAGTACATGTTTAGTGTCTGTCAGTTGGTCTAGCTCGTAGTTTGTAATTAGAATTAGCATTCCTGACTCCTGCGACGTAGCGTGCAACGTCGCAGGTACGACGTCAGGTTTTGGGCCTGCGACGTAGCCAACGTCGCATGGGCTTGGGCCTGCGACGTAGCGTGCGACGTCGCAGGTGCCAGATTTTGTATAAATTCGTTTTATGTTTTCTGTTTTAGGGTGGACGAAACCCTAAACACCATTAGTCGAAATCTCTGTAATCTGATTGACTATAATCGAATAAACAACGTTTTGATTCGTATTCTTTGTGTTTGATTATTCGTGTAATTGGTTAGTGATCTAATTGTTATTTCCGCTAGCGATTAGATTGACTCGGTGCCGTAAGATCCAAGGTTAGGGACAAACAATTAAAACCCACTGGTGCCGCCGCTAACGGACGGTCCGACGACAGGGTAAAACCTTATCGACCGTTGGCGGCGCATCAAGTTTTTGGCGCCGCTGCCGGGGAATCAACTGTAAGATCCAGAGGCGTCCAGATGGACTTTCTTCTTAGTGAACCCTTAGGATGGCTTTCCCTTCTTAAACCCCTAAAAATTCTTTCAACCCTTCCTTTCCCTTATCCAGAAGATGACGTCCTACCCATCCGACAAGAAAAGTCATCACCTTCCCACAATCCTACAACCACCGAATGCATCACTCTCGCCGATATCACCAAACCCTCGATAGAAGGTCGAGGAGGACCCATTCGCTACCCGGAGATTGATGGATCATTATTCGAACTCAAGTATGATGTAGTGCAGCTAATCGAGAAACGCTGCCAATTCCACGGACTACCCGACGATGACCCCAACTCCCACCTCAACAAATTTCTAGCCCTATCCGAATCTTGCAAGCAAAAAGGGGTTGAGCAAGATATAACCCACTTATATCCGTTCCCCTATTCTCTTGCTCTTCACGCGCAAACTTGGTTTGAGGAATTAGACACCGGTTCTATTACCTCATGGGCAGAAATGGAAACTAAGTTCTTAGCTAAGTACTTTCCCCCATTCAAACAAACCAAGCTGAAGAAAGATATCATGAACTTCCAACAGTCTCATGATGAATCAATCTTCAATGCGTGGAAGAGATTTAAGAGCTTGCTCAAGAAATGTCCTAACCACCAAATCGAACGATCTACCCAGTTGTGCACATTTTACCATGGTCTTGCACCCGATCACAAGACAATGCTAGAAACTGCTGCTCGAGGCGACTTTACTCGCTTGACGGACGACGAAGCTTGGAACCTGATTGAGATAATGACAACTCATCACAATGATTGGACTGATGGGCACTCCTCATTATCAGCACCGCTTGCCTCCAATCCTGTGCAAACTGAGGCGATCAAAACTCTTGTGGAACATGTCGGAACACTAACCAAGGAAATAGAAATGCTGAAGAAGCCACCTCAACAGGTCTACCAAGTTCGCTCCTGCCAGAACTGTACTAATCCACAAGTTAAGTATGAAGACCATGTTAATGGCAAAGCCTACTATGACCAGTTCCGAACTCATCCACGTCCACCCGATTATACTCAAACCTCTTCTAGACCAAACCAATACCCACCAAATCAACCACCCTACCCAATCCACCTACAACAACCACAACTTAGTTATAACCAACCACACTTTCTCACTGAACCTACACCTGAGAGGCCAATTACTAGTCCAGACGACACCCTCGCACAAATGATCAAAAAGATTACAGCTAGACAAGACCAGACTGATCTCGTCTTAGGGGAGCAACTAACCTTACTGAATAGTCTTGCAACCCAAGTAGGTCGACTAGCAGAACGTATCGACACTAGACCTCAGGATAGTCTGCCTAGTAATACCTTCCAAGCCAACCAAGTAACCAACCAAGACTCCAAGGTGGCACCGAGCCTACCTTCGGTTCCTTCTACGGTGAAGGAACAATCTCCTGTCACACAGACAGTTGAGAAGAAGTCTACTCCGCCTCCTAAGAAAAAGGTACGCATACCGTTTCCAGGACGTCTAAATCAGCATCCTGAAGCTTTCAATCCTAACGGTAACAACTTAGATACCGTGTCTAGAAAACCTCCCAGCCCGGTATATTCTAAATATTTTAGGAGACTTATGTCAACAAAGGACAAGGTACCCGAAGTACCCAATGTCCCTCTGAACGCCGAATGTTCAGCTATCCTTTAAAATAGTCTACCGGAAAAACTAGGAGATGCTGGACGTTTTACCCTTCCTTGTTCCATTAACCACACCAACAATATTTGCTCTCTAGCCGATCTAGGAGCAAGTATCAATCTCATGCCGTATTCGTTATTCAAAAGGCTCGAATTAGGATACCTTAAGCCCACTAAAATGAGTGTCCAGCTAGCTGACCAATCAATTAGATACCCTAAGGGAATAGCTGAGAACATCATGGTTAAGGTCAACGAATTCCTATTTCCAACCAACTTTGTAGTAATGGATATCCAGGAAGATATAAACATCCCTATAGTCCTAGGTAGACCCTTCTTGAACACGGCCAGAGCTGTCATTGATGTCCACTTACAGACTATCAGCTTACTCGCTCATGGAGAAAGCATCACATTCAAGATCGATCAGACCGACTGCGCTTCGATGGAGAATGGTGAGCTATATACTATCTCTATTATCCAATTTACATCAGAAGATGAGACCTCCGAGCCAGAAGCTAAGCAGGTAGAAGAGATAGAAGTAGAGGAAGAGGAAGAAGAAGAGACTTCCAATGGATACTCTCACAATGCTGCTCATATCCTGGAAAGATTGCTTAATCCTGTCTTGGATCCAGAAGATCCACTCACCTACTCTCGACTTCGCGATCTAGAAAAGATTGAGCAAACTTTCATACATAGTTTGAAGAAGATCTCGGATTTCAAAGCAAGTAGACTACCGAGTTTGCAGCCACATATAGCTCCTCAAGGGATTCAAGCCCTTGCTTCATCTGAACCTCAACCATGGCTTGAGACAAGAGGTATATTTGGGTCCGATGACTCTGATTCTCATGACAAGGAAGGCATTGAGATAGACACTCCAAAGCTATCTTTTGATACAATATCCCAGTTCACTGACGAATCCCAACCACCGTCCGATGTAGTTGAGATCCCTAATGCACATAAGGTCGATACTCCTACTACGGATAGTAACTCGGGGGAAATTCCTGGTGATATTCTTTGTATCCCACCTCGTGCTCCTCTAGAACCGCCTGATTCACCAGTATTATCTCCAGAAATCATCTATATCCCAATCATCTCTAATCATGAACAGATGGTTAATGTGATAAATAAATGTGATGGAGACCCTCGCATCGTGATAGCAGCTATTAGAAATTCCACCGTTGACTACTCTCTACACCAAAAATGGCTCATAGCGGTTATTGAAGAAGCGTCCTCTATCCATCTCTCTAGCAATGGAACCAGAGATCCGCTCATTCTTAGGTACTGTGTCAGAGTATTCGGCGAGGCACTCAAATCTCAGCTCAATGAAGAAATGAATAACGCGAAAGAACTTTACTTATATATTGAACAAAGACAGATATACCACCAAGTATATGATGTTCTAATTAGTTCAGCGTTTCCTTACTCCTCAAGACAAAGAGAGATGTTGAGTTCTATCAGGAAATACTTAGAAGAAGCTACTGGAAACCCTAGGAGCTACGCTGACGCCAAAGTAATGAGTTTTCTTTGGATATTCCTTGATTTACTAGCAAGAGAAGATCACCTAAGCCCCAAAGAAAGCGATTGATTTATCATCAAATCCACTATCGACTATCATATTGAGTTGATAATCGAGGAGCTTAGGTGCATCAGTTTAGATGAAAGGAAGCGTAATCACCCCGTAACTGTTCTAGATATGTCACTACTCGGCGTTGCCACTTATGTGATAACTCGACTACGTGAAATATTCCAAAGGAAAAGTGCTGAGAAACCAGAGTTTTTCTTCCATGCTGGGTATTGTGAGATATTCAACAAATTGATTCATATCTTCAAAGAATCTGACTTTCCCTTCACCCTTCATCAGCACCAGCTAATCAGAAGCTTGTGCCATTCTGTGACCACATTCGGAGGAGATCCCTACGCTGAAGAATATGAAGATCTGAAGTTGAAGTTCCTGGAATTTATGGATTCTATCAGACAAAAGCATCCAATTGGCGAAGTGATCAAGACCAAAACAACCACATTGACAGACCCCAACGGGCCAGTCAATAAGGCCGTTGATTTCATCACTTGTGGATTGCTAGGTCTCTATAAAACTGCCGCAGACCACTTCCAAAGCTTCAAGATGGATACTATGGAACCGCCAGACCTAATCTCAACCATAGTCTGCCACTTCCTTCGGATCTATCCTCCACGCTACACTTTTCCGCAACCTAGGGCACATAACGTCACCATCAATCACCCTAGGAGCACCTCCAACACCTGAACTCCAAGAAGAAAGTCGAGCCCTCGACTATAAATAGAAGCGCTTCTCGGGAGGCAACCCGTGGAATAATATCCTTTAGTATTAGTAGTATTTTTTGTTTTTAAATTCCAAGAAGTGAAATATCTCCGACTATCTTTCACACTTGGATATACATAATGCTTTCAAAATACCACTTCATTTTTACACTAACAGCTTTTACCACATCACTAATCCCAGAATATAGGAAACATTTTCAAAATATTAATTCATGTGTTTCGAGCATTTGAGGTACTTGCGTGCTACTTTCACGCTTTATGCTCGAACTCGTTTTAAAACACATGTCTTACCAATGATTTGTAGTAGATAACATCTTTTCACATTCTGGGATAGTGACACCATTTCAGTAAAAAGCTATAAAATGAGAAGTTGGTTTAAAGTATATCCAACGTGTTCACACTTACGAGATATTTTCACATGAGAGAAAGTTGTTGAATAAAGACACTTATTCCAAAGTGCGCTTCCAAAAGCTGAACGAACTTCATGGAGCTGCCACAAAGGAGGATATCTGGCAAGTTCTCTTCTTTAAAGGCAACACATCTTCAGACTTTCAGCTTCCGTCCATCATGTTGATAGGGGAGTTCTCTCGTTCTTATCCTTGTTTTGATTAGATTATTTTGTTCTATTTTATCAGTATCCTATGCCTTATCCTAAGCTTATCACTAAGTGTGGGATTCCAGCCCAAGATGGGAATTGATAGATAGAACACAAAAATTGTTAAGTACAACAAACTGTACAGCAGTCACAGCTCGCAGTACAATTCAACGTAGCATAGTTTTGGTGTAAGAATAAAAATTATTTGTTGTATTTATCACTCCCCCAAAACAAACACTTGAGCAACATTTTCCGATATGTTCAAACTCTAAGTGTGGGATTTTACTTGTAGTAAAATCTCTACTCAAGAGAACATTAGGGACAATGTTCCTCTAAGTGTGGGATAGCGGTATAGAATACCTTAGGTTGGATTCGTCTTTCCAAAAGCAAAACTCGGAAAATGTTCCTCAATTTTAAAACCTCACTTTTGCTTAAAATTTTTCAAAAATTTTGAATTAAAATGTCTTGAGGGGAATCATTTTCATATATGAGTAGTGTATTTTGGAAAATAAGATTAAATAAGTTAGGATTTTCTTGAGCTGAAATGATGATCTAAGAGGGGCATCGCATGGCTAGGCACATACAACCCATACTTGCAGTGAGGTATCTTGAGCCTATGAAAAGCATTCATTTTAAATGCTTCACTATTCATTTGATGAGTGTGTGCCGATGCATGCATCCGGAATTAGAACTTGCTCCTGGTATGCACTTCGAGACCACATTGGTAGAGTACCGTACGCGGTATAGGTGCAATTAGAGGACCTTGACATTCCTTAGGATTTAACCCCCTTTTTTTACATATCTCTTCAAGCCCAAAACCCTTCCAACACTCATTTTCAGTGTTGATGATCCGCCTAGGAAACCCTGTTGAGCCTTAGCCTTTTCGTGTCTTTAAAACCTAAATTTCAAACCCATTTTACTTCCACACCCACCAAAACCTTATCTTAGAATTTTAAAATTTTTGAAAAACGCTATTTAGATATTCTTTTTGCTTTCACTCAAAAATCACAAAAATTCGTGTTTACTCAAAGCTTCTCGTGTACGTTTCCATGATCAATATTCAAAGATCGAGAGTCTTATGGTGCGAAAAATTGGCACCAAGTAAATTCGAAGTTGTCAAAAGCGTGAAAAAAATGAAAGTAAGAAAAGATCCCAAAAGGGCAACAAAATAAAATGCCTTAGAAATTACTTGGCAAAGAAGTTCTAGGCCAAATATATATATATATATATATATATATATATATATATATATATAAAAGCTAAATGCTTCAAATCTCCCGAAAACTCCGATCTCAAAAAAGTATAAATCTTCCATGTGTTTTCAATAGATAGAAATCAAAATAGCTATCTTCTTCCCTTACCGTTATCCGTTTCCGTTTTTATTGAAAAGTTTGTCTAGATAAAATTTTTCATAAATTTAAAGGTCCTAAGATAAGCAAAACCCTTGAACCAAAATTCCCACTTATCCATACCCTTTAACCCTCACCAAACATTACAACCCATCTGAATGTCCTGGGATAATTAGCACCGTCCTCACCTAAGTGGTGGAGATATGATTCTCGAGCAAGCCTATGACGATGGATGTTGCATGACTGGCGTTTGAGCGATTTCGTTTGTTTAGAATGATAGGTAACCCGAAACACTTCTGAGTGAATTGAGTGACCACCTGGTGAGATCGCCTAGTCATGTATATTCCATGATCACAAGAATTGAAAGCATGCCTAAGAGAGTCATTTCATGCTTCTGAAACAAATACCTTATTTTCTCTTAGTCTCCAGGATGTGTTACTTATTTATGGGAATGTTTGCTCTTAATATATTTTGGTTCACCCAAAATGCAGTGTGAAACACCCCAATATTTGTCATTTGTTTATTTTATGTTTTAAAGTAAACTGCTGTAAACTGTGACCAAATCGCGCCGCAATATACAACAATCGCGTCGCAAACTATTAAACTACAACCTGTACATATATCATTTCCGCAACACTATATCATCATTTTTCCCAAGAGAATCTAATCAACTTACATACACAATCCTTTGACCCATTTATACTCTTGGATCAAAATTAATAAATATTCACTCCATATCGATGACAACACCAAAATTGACATGGTATGAACTTTTTCGTCACTTTACTAGACTTTACCATACTTACATATCATTACAACTTTCAAAACAAGTTATAGGTTCAAAACTACATTAACCATATTTTAACCAAAAGAGTTTGGGGTAATTGATCTCATGAGCATGATTTCAAGGAAATGAGCTAATTACCCAAAACAAGCAATCCACCTCTAGCTTCCACTCGGCTTCTTACCCTGTCGCACCCCCAAAGTATGATGCGGAAGCGGTTCGGGTCGGGGCGCGACTAATTACATATCACAGCACATAAGATATGAACGACTCTATATGCGTCGTTTACAAATTGTATTGATAAAATCAAAGTTTACATCAAAAATATAGTTACATTAGCTCGGTTGAAATTGAGAGATTTAAGTACATAATTAATCTATGCAAAATATAATAATGCAGCTAAATCTCTGATTGTATGAATGCTGACTCGAGCTAATGATTCCTGCTTGAGCAGTCCAACCTACTGCTGTGTACCTGTGATACATGCTAAAATGGGTCAGCGAAACGCTGGTGAGCTCACAGGTTTGTATGTCAACACATATTTGTATGAACCGCAAGATTTATCATTGAATTTAGAATGCAATTAAGCAAAATAAAAGTTATACAGTCATGAGCACATAGTCTGAGCTTAACTTGAGTGTCAGGTCCAATTAAGGAAACCCAACTGAGGTGCCTCCTACGAGTGCCTAATCTACACTCGTCTTCCCAAATGCTAATACGTCCGTTTGACCAGTTAGTGCGTGCTAACCCGGACGAGGATTGTCAATCCTATATGATATCATATACTAACATTCACGCTACTACGTATTACCAGACTATGCTATGGAGGGCTTTAAATTGATTAGCTTGAAACTCATGTAGTATTTGATTTGATTGTACTTGCGTTCAACTTGTAAAACAAAACGAGCAATAATATCACACCCCTGATTGAAAAGCAGTAAAATAGGGGCCATGAGACTCACCCGAGTCTTGAGGCGTTTAAACAAATAAACTTGATTTGGCTTGACTTGTATTGATGTCCGAAGATTTTTAACCTGAGGGTGTCCATGACACGCGATGGTTATTAACTGATTAGGCATCCCGAAAGACTACCCTTGCAGTTGTTTGTCCAAATTACCCCGATTTGGTTGATTGACTTGTCCAAATTACTACGATTTGGTTGATTGATTCGAATGTTTGAAAATATGTACGGCCCGTTGGTGACGGATTTGTAATAATAATCTCAACTATTATTATTTTGATTTCGTGGTGTTTTACTTGAAAAATGTGTTTTGATTGTGTTTTGGAAGCCGTTACAAACTCTAAGTGACGGGGGTCCGGGTGCAGCGCCCCTGGTAGCGGGGTCCAAGGGGCGGCAGCCCCTGGCGGGGTCCAAGGGGCAGAGCCCCTGGTTGGGGTCGAGCTGCCAAGTCAGCTTGGAAAATTTTTATTTCTACTAAATTGCTTTGGTGAAAAACGCATCTGGACTTGAATTTGGGTGAAATCAAGTGATGAAATTTAGGTCTCGACACTTAGTAAAAATGAGTTGTAAACATTCTGTTTTATGCGTCACTTATAGCGACACTTAGGTTTTAGGCGACACTTAGGAAGTGTCGCATGAAATGACGGATTCTGATTAATGGCGTCACTTAGGAAGTGTCGCATGAAATGTCGGTACAAATGTCATGAGTCACTAAAGTTAGTGACGGGTGAAATCAGTTCTTAATTATAGGCGTCACTTAGACAAGTGACGCTATAAGTGTCGGTTTATAGTGTCGGGTTTTGAATTTGCGACACTTAAGCAAGTGTCGAGAAAAAGGGGTTTTATGCGGCACTTAAGCAAGTGACGCAAAATTAGGGCTTTTAGCGACACTCAATGCGTCACTTAAGTGACGCACGAAGTGACGCTATACTGCAGTCTTCGTTGCGTCACTTCGAGCTGTTAACGGATTTTTGAGCCAAAAACGAGTTTTCCGGCGACCACTTGGTCCGATCCTTCTACCCAACCCATATTTGGACATTTTAAGCTTATATAAACAACAAACAAGCATTATAACAAAGATTTGAGTGGTTTCAAGAATTTGTCGAAAACTTACAAAGTGTCGAAATAAAATTCCGAAAAGATGAAGTCGTAGATTGTTGCGTGGTGGTTGTTTTTCTCCAAACGAGGGTGACGATTTGAGGTCGTTTCGTGGTGTTATTTTGTGATTTAAGAGGATTGTTGGTGTGGTTGGTTTTGAGAGAAAAAGAAGAGAAGAGAGAGAGAGTGGAAGGTGAGAATGAGGAAAGGGTGGGACTTTTCCCCCCTTTTGTTGGCTGATCATGGTGAGGCCCACCGAGGTGTGGGTCTCCACTTTATTCTTTCCGTGTTTGTGCTCCGTGCGGTGTTCGTTTTCCCGATCGTTTAAACGTTTAATTAGTATTTAAATGCGTTTAATTATGCGTTTTGAAATACGAAAAATTATTCAATATTTTTGTTGAAGTATTTTACCAAATACTTAATAATTGCGTTATAAAATAGTACGTTAACTTGTTTTGCTTGTTTGCGCGTTTAATAATTTAATCGCGTAGCCCTTGACTGCACGAGACGAATTGTGTACGAAATATTATTAAATAGAATAATATTTTGGATGTAATTGTGTGATTAAATAACATTATATTATTTAATTAAGTTGTTCACCAACGTCCGTATTTATTTGGAACCGAATTACATTCGATTTAAAACTTGTACGATTTAATCAAATCGCATACTTGTATATATATTCAACAATATATATTAACTGATACACAAATTAGCCTAACACAGAACTAATTACATGTATTAATACTTGATTAGGCACTAATTTCTAGTCCTGATTTGACGGGTGTCACATACCCAAATCCACCCGTGTAAAACATTTGAATCATACAACGATAAGCAAAACGCTTAGTAAGTAATGAAATACAATCACATGTAATAATGATAATTTAGCTAAGGATCCTTAACCGCCCATGCTAGTTGTATACTACTAGCAATCACACGAGGCTATGGCCGCAACCATTACTCGCACCAAACCGTTAGCAAATGACCGAAGCCATTCCTAACCCATGTTCATGTAATCCAAAACTTACCTTGCGATTGCACAATTAAATCACTTGAACTCTTTCCAAACTCTTTAACACCTAATCACATAAACACATAGCACATAATTACATTTTGCACATACTAACACATTTACTAATTAATCCGATATTCTTTACTTTGATCATAGTTCCATTTATATAAATTTATCCATATAAATTTCCATATATGCTTGAATAATAGTTCCTTTAATCTCATCACTTTTTCTTTCTCAAACAATAATATACATCATCTTTTTGGTACCAAGATTCACAAACATATATGTATAATTTCTTATCATCACCATTTTCTTCTTTTACTAACAATATCAACCTCACAAATCTGATTAATAGCATGCTTATTCTACTAATTTAACATTAACTCAATCATATATCAATTTGTATAACTTAGGATTTACAAGTTCAAAACCCTAAGTCAATTCATTCTATAAGCTTCATAATATGAGTTACTAGCACATCTACATCATCTATATACCAACAACTTAATCATTTAACAATTATTAGCACTTAGGGTTTATAAAATGTTAAAACCCTAATCTGATTTTACAATGAAATTAAGCACAAAGAGATGAAATTATACCTTATAATCACTTAAGGAATGATTAGAAGCTTAATAGATGATTTTCCAAGATAATTATGCAAAGAACAACATCAATTCTTCAAAAATCGCCCCCTAATATACTCTGGTCAGAATTTTGGTGATTTTGAGTGTTAAAACGAAATTAGAAGCTACTGGGCTTCAAAACCCATTTCTGGAACTGGCTGAATCGCGCCGCGACCATCCAGGATCGCGCCGCGATCTCTACCTGGACAGGCCCAACATTTTTCTTTTATTGCATTTCTAGCCCAAAAATTTTACACTTCTTAATATATATATATATATATATATATATATATATATATATATCTATAATACATGTAATCATATATCTACAAGTCAAATAATGTGATATATACATATATATATATAAATACACATATTCAAATAATAAGCAAATATTTATATGTATGCTTTAATAAACTAATAATATTTAAAACTTACGAAAATAGGATGTTACAACTATCCTCCACCAATTTAGGATTGTGTCCTCACAATCCAGTCCTGATACAGCGAGGGATAGAAATAAATGATTTCTTCTTCGGGTTCCCATGTGATTTCAGAACCTTTGCGATGCGTCCATTGGACTTTGAATATTCTAAGATCTTTATTCCTTAATTTAGTAACTTTTTCATCGAGAATAGAGACAGGTTGTTCAACATAATTCAGTTGATCATTTACTTCAATCTCTTCCAATGGAATATAAGCAGATTCATCGATTAAACATTTTCGGAGAAAGGACACATGGAATGTATTATGAATTCCTGCTAATTTGTCGGGTAACTCAAGGCGATAAGCTACGTTTCCAACTCTAGAAAGGATTTTGAAAGGACCAATAAATCGCAGACCCAATTTGCCTCGCTTTCTGAACAGAATTATTCCCTTCCATGGAGACACTTTCAACATAACTTTATCACCAACCTGAAACTCAATCGGACGCCTTCTATTATCAGCATATGACTTTTGTCGATCTTGGGCAGCTTTTAATCGTTCTCTAACTTGGTTAATCTTTTCAGTGGTCAACTGAACGATGTCAGTGCTTCCCAATTCTTTTTGCCCGATTTCTCCCCAACAAATAGGAGTTCTACATTCTCTTCCATAGAGCATCTCGTAAGGTGACATTTTAATACTCGAATGATAGCTGTTATTATAAGAAAATTCTACCAATGGCAAATGTGAATCCCAGCTACCTCCAAAATCAATAACACACGCCCTTAACATATCTTCCAGAGTTTGAATTGTTCTTTCACTCTGGCCGTCTGTTTGAGGGTGATAGGCGGTGCTAAAATTGACACGAGTACCTATGGATTCCTGAAATTTCGTCCAGAAACGTGAAGTGAATCTAGTATCTCTATCGGAGACAATAGATACTGGAGTACCATGACGAGCAACAACTTCACGTATGAATAATTCTGCAAGTGCTTCCGAAGAGAAAGTTTCTTTAATTGGTAAGAATAAAGCACTTTTGGTTAAACGATCTACAATCACCCAAATTGCGTCATGCTGGCGTTGTGTTTTAGGCAATTTGGTGATGAAATCCATTGTAATATGCTCCCACTTCCAAACAGGTATTTCTAATGGTTGTAATTTACCATAAGGTTTCTGATGTTCTGCTTTTACCTGTAGGCAAGTTAAGCATTTTTCAACATATTTCACAATTTCTCTTTTCATACCTGGCCACCAGAAGTTTGATTTTAAATTACGATACATCTTAGTAGCACCAGGGTGAATAGAATATCGAGATTTATGAGATTCATCAAGCAACATCTTCTTTAACTCGATCGAGTTAGGAATCCAGATTCTTCCATATCTTGTCTTTAACCCACGAGAGTCATCAACAAAATTTTGAATTTGACCTTTAATGCGTTCAGAATTAAAATCACCTTTTTGCCAAGCTTCCAATTGTGCACGTTTGATTTCATCAAGTAAATCTGGAATAACGGTGATTCTGAGAGATTTAACCACCAAAGGCGACTGAATAGCTTTACGACTAAGTGCATCAGCAACAACATTAGCTTTTCCAGGATGATAAAGAATTTCACAATCGTAATCTTTCACTAGATCAAGCCAACGCCGTTGCCTCATATTTAAATCCCGCTGATCGAAAAAGTATTTGAGACTTTTATGATCAGTATATATAGTACACTTCACGCCATAAAGATAATGCCTCCAAAGCTTTAAAGCAAAAACAACCGCCGCCAACTCAAGATCATGAGTTGGATAATTCTTTTCATGATCCTTAAGCTGTCTAGATGCATAGGCAATTACCTTGCCACGTTGCATCAAAACACAGCCTAAGCCATTATAAGAGGCATCACAGAATACAACCATATCTTCAGTACCATCAGGAAGTACTAAGAAAGGCGCTTGACTAAGCTGTTGTTTAAGAATATGGAAAGCTTGATCAGCTTGCTCATTCCACTCAAACTTAACATTCTTTCTGGTGAGTTTAGTGAGAGGAGTAGCAATCTTTGAGAAATCCTGGATAAAACGTCTGTAGTACCCAGCTAATCCCAAGAAACTTCTAACTTCAGTAGGAGTAGTTGGAGGTTCCCATTTTATAACTGCTTCGATCTTAGCAGGATCCACTTTTATACCTTGATCATCAATCAAGTGCCCCAGAAATTGAACCTCTCGCAACCAGAATTCACACTTTGAGAATTTAGCGTAAAGCCTTTCAGTTCTCAAAATTTGCAACATTTGCCTTAGATGAATTTCATGCTCACCAGCTGACTTAGAATAGATAAGAATATCGTCAATAAATACAATTACAGACTTATCGAGTAAAGGTCGACATACCCGATTCATAAGGTCCATAAAAGCTGCTGGAGCATTAGTTAGACCAAAAGGCATCACCACAAATTCATAGTGTCCATATCGAGTTCTGAAAGCAGTTTTAGGCACATCATCATCACGAACTTTCAATTGGTGATAGCCTGAACGTAAGTCAATTTTGGAGAAATAACTAGCACCCTGTAACTGATCGAACAAGTCATCAATCCTAGGTAAAGGATACCTATTCTTGATGGTTACTTTGTTCAATTCTCTATAATCAATACACATTCTCATGGTGCCATATTTCTTTTTCACAAAAAGTACAGGAGCTCCCCAAGGGGAACTACTTGGACGAATGAAACCCTTATCAAGTAATTCCTGCAGTTGTTTCATCAATTTCTTGCATTTCTGAGGGAGCAAGTCTATAGGGAGTTTTAGCGATAGGAGTGGCCCCAGGTACCAAATCAATGCGATATTCGACTTGCCTATCGGGTGAAATACCCGGTAGCTCGTCGGGGAATACATCCGGGAACTCATTTACTACAGGAATATCATCCAATTTAGGGGTTGATTTCTGAGTATCTACCACATGTGCCAAAAAGGCGTGACACCCATGTAGCAGATGACGTTTAGCACGAGCATAGGTACAGATAGATAAAGAAGATTTCCGCTTTTCACCATATATATCAACTATCTTACCACTAGGCGAGCTGACTCGAATAATCTTTTTCTCGCATTGGATAATAGCCTTATGCTGGCCTAACCAATCCATGCCTATTACAATGTCAAACTCACCCATATTCATAGGAATCAGATTTATAACAAATATTTCATCATCAATTTCAAGTTGACACCCATGGAAGACATTTACCACATATATAAATCTATTATCTGCCACCTCAACATCTAAAGGGGTATCTAACTTTGTGAGAGGAGTCGAGAAGTTTTGAAAGAATTTTTCAGATATAAATGATCTCGAAGCACCAGAATCAAATAATATATAAGCCGGTTTCTGATTTATAAGGAAAGTACCTATCAATACATCTGAAGCTTTTTGAGCTTCATCAGCAGTGATCTGAAAAGAACGAGGTCTGGATCTTTGAGGTTCATTTGGTTTTCTTTCCACATTAGCTCGAGGAACAAAAGGAGCAGACTGAGTCTTCAGATCAGGACACTCAGCTCTAATATGACCAGGTTTATAACAGTTATAACAAACTCGTAGCGGATTGGGACAATTGGTACTGAGATGACCTTCAAGTTTACATTTATAACAAGTAGGGGGTTTATAACGACAAATTCCAGAATGCCTTTTGTGACAAATTTTACACTCAGGAGGAGGCGGTCCCCGCTTTTCATCCGATTTAGAACTATCACCAGTTCTCGATTTCTTGGAAGGAGTAGAAGTGGTTTCAACTTTTCGTTTGGAAATATCACGAAGTAACTCAAGTTCATGAAACCTAGCCTCGTCAACCATTTCTTCAAAGCTAGCACATCTTTTAGGAGTTATGAACTGTCGAATCTCCTTTTTCAGAACATTGTGAAAATGACCCATGAGCATCTTGGGATTAGACATATACTCAGGGCAGAAACGAGCTCGATCCAGAAAAACACCAACCAACTCATTTACAGATTCGGTAGTTTGTTCCATAGAAAGGAACTCCCTACAAATCCTGTTTAATTCAGATTCTTGAGAATAAGCAGTTTGGAACATTCGTCTCAAATCACTCCAAGACAATTGTTTACTGGCGTCGTCACCCAGAGACTACACTGTACTTCCCACCAACCCTTAGCACCTGATCGTAAAAGATTAGCAGCAAAACGAACCTTCAATCTTTCAGGACATTCGGTGGTGGCGAAAGCTCCTTCTACTTCAGAAATCCAACGGTAACACTTTATCGGATCCATCTCGCCATGATATTCAGGGGGATTACAAACAGAGAAATCTTTGTAACTGAATCGACGATTTTCATCAAGAGGAAGAATAGCAGGTGGAATAACACGAGGAGGTTCTTCTTCTTCTCTGGCTAAATCTCTTCTTTGAAATTCAGACTTTACCACTTCCTGGACAGTTTCGGAAATTTGATTTAACATAGAAGAAAGGGTCGCTTCTTGAACACGTCCCACTTCTTCAGAAACGATAGATCGTAAATTGGCTAGAGATATTTTAGCTTCCCGAGCAGGAGAATCAACTCTGTAAACTGTGACCAAATCGCGCCGCAATATACAACAATCGCGTTGCAATTCAGATTTTAAATCGCGTCGCAATCATTATACATCACGTCGCTATTCGATAAAAATCACGTCGCAATCTGAGAAGATCGCGCCGCGACTGCTGCCTGCACAGACCCAAAACAGACAGATTCACAATCTGTCCAAAAACATAACAATTTCACTTTTCCGCAAACTATTAAACTACAACCTGTACATATATCATTTCTGCAACACAATATCATCATTTTTCCCAAGAGAATCTAATCAACTTACATACACAATCCTTTGACCCATTTATACTCTTGGATCAAAATTAATAAATATTCACTCCATATCGATGACAACACCAAAATTGACATGGTATGAACTTTTTCATCACTTTACTAGACTTTACCATACTTACATATCATTACAACTTTCAAAACAAGTTATAGGTTCAAAACTACATTAACCATATTTTAACCAAAAGAGTTTGGGGTAATTGATCTCATGAGCATGATTTCAAGGAAACGAGCTAATTACCCAAAACAAGCAATCCACCTCTAGCTTCCACTCGGCTTCTTACCCAAATCCACCCGTGAACCGCTAGCTTCACCTAAAACATTTGAATCATACAACGATAAGCAAAACGCTTAGTAAGTAATGAAATACAATCACATGTAATAATGATAATTTAGCTAAGGATCCTTAACCGCCCATGCTAGTTGTATACTACTAGCAATCACACGAGCCTATGGCCGCAACCATTACTCGCACAAAACCGTTAGCAAATGACCGAAGCCATTCCTAACCCATGTTCATGTAATCCAAAACTTACCTTGCGATTGCACAATTAAATCACTTGAACTCTTTCCAAACTCTTTAACACCTAATCACATAAACACATAGCACATAATTACATTTCGCACATACTAACACATTTACTAATTAATCCGATATTCTTTACTTTGATCATAGTTCCATTTATATAAATTTATCCATATAAATTTCCATATATGCTTGAATAATGGTTCCTTTAATCTCATCACTTTTTCTTTCTCAAACAATAATATACATCATCTTTTTGGTACCAAGATTCACAAACATATATGTATAATTTCTTATCATCACCATTTTCTTCTTTTACTAACAATATCAACCTCACAAATCTTATTAATAACATGCTTATTCTACTAATTTAACATAACTCAATCATATATCAATTTGTATAACTTAGGATTTACAAGTTCAAAACCCTAACTCAATTCATTCTATAAGCTTCATAATATGAATTACTAGCACATCTACATCATCTATATACCAACAACTTAATCGTTTAACAATTATTAGCACTTAGGGTTTATAAAATGTTAAAACCCTAATATGATTTTACAATGAAATTAAGCACAAAGAGATGAAATTATACCTTATAATCACTTAAGGAATGATTAGAAGCTTAATAGATGATTTTCCAAGATAATTATGCAAAGAACAACATCAATTCTTCAAAAATCGCCCCCTAATATACTCTGGTCAGAATTTTGGTGATTTTGAGTGTTAAAACGAAATTAGTAGCTACTGGGCTTCAAAACCCGTTTCTGGAACTGGCTGAATCGCGCCGCGACCATCCAGGATCGCGCCGCGATCTCTACCTGGACAGGCCCAACATTTTTCTTTTATTGCATTTCTAGCCCAAAACTTTTACACTTCTTAATATATATATATATATATATATATATATATATATATATATATATCTATGTATAATACATGTAATCATATATCTACAAGTCAAATAATGTGATATATACATATATATATAAATACACATATTCAAATAATAAGCAAATATTTATATGTATGCTTTAATAAACTAATAATATTTAAAACTTACGAAAATAGGATGTTACACAGTGACACTTTCAAAATATTTTCATTGGGAAGCAAGTGAGAAATTTGAGTTTTGCTTGAGGACAAGCAAAGTCTAAGTGTGGGATATTTGATAACACGCAAAAAGTCAAGTTTTTGTGTGCTATTATCCCACCTTTTTAGCCCAATTATGGATGAAAACATTTGAAATATTCATTTTTATACTAAATTTCATAATGATGGCTAAAATATAGACGATGCTTCAAGAATCAACCAAAAAGGCCTAAAAACGAGTAAAATAGAGCACAAACGATCAACGAATCTTCCGTTCACGCATTTGAGCACAATTTAAGTTATACTTGGAATTATGACCTCTAACTTATGTCATTTTCTTCGTTAGGAAATTATGAATGCGTGGATATAAAGATCGCTCAAAACGGATAAACGACGAAGAAGTTACGCCAAATCGAAGAAACGGAGAACCAACGGACCGAATACGGTTGGACACAGACCGTATACGGCTGGACCAGACCGTATACGGCTGGACACAGACCGTATACGGCCTGTGTAGACCGTATACGGCCTGTGCCCAGACGTATACGGCCCAGTCCAGCCGTATACGGTTGGTGCCCACCCGTATTTGCTCCAGTCCACCCGTATACGGCCAAAACCAACCGTATTTCGTGTTCAGGCAATAAAAATGAGATTTTTATACGACTGTGCGATACGGTTGTGCATTTGAAGGTTGGAATACGGTTGAAGAATACGGCTGTGCATCTCCTATAAATTCAAGGCTTCACCTCCCATTTTCAACACTTTATACACACTTCACACTCCATCACACACTCTCACTCTCTCACTACTCTCTCTCTAGAATTAGGTTTTTATTTTCGTAGTTAGCGGCTAGTTAGTCTCTGGTTAATACTTAACCGGGCTACTAGAGGGGTAATATTGTAATATTGCTTGGAGCATACTCGAAGTTCCGTCTGTATACTTTCTAGTTATATTCAGCTACGCTCTTTTCACGGTTATATCTATCCTTTATCTTATTAATTAAAATGCATACTGTTGTTATTTGGTTATGCTAGATTTAGGATTTGCCATGATTAGCGAGTAGTTATATTGCGTGTTTGTTGTGATGTAGTTAGCCGTATTAGTTGGGATGATGTCATTATGAAACAACGGAAGTAACGTTAAACGACTTTCATTTGTATAGCGCCGAAAACATCACGAATGTGTGAAGTACGGAACGTGGAAGCTATGAAAGTCGTGGGCACAATCTGTTGTGGTATAATGTCCCAACTATTTTATAAATGAAAACTCGGTGCTTTGATTAACTTTCTATCTATGATTATAAACCTCACTTTAACCTAACGCCTTTCGACCAATGAACGTGATTAAAACCTTTTTATTAAGACGTAGCTAACCTTAAGTAAAGGTAATTAATTATCTGTGTTTGAAATAAACATGGTCTGGTTTTAAACCGATGGAAATACCGTTTTCAATCGAAGTAGTGTACACAATACATAAACTAGGGATTTATTGGGACTTTAAAGTAAGGGCTGGTTTATATCATAGATGGATAATTCCTGAACTTAAATACAAACTTAGCTTATAAGTACAGAGTGATCATTGTGTAATGAAGCAACGTAAATACCGTAAATCAACTTAATACATGGTATATCGTTGGAAGCACCATTAGTGTAGTACAACGTGGAAGTCATGAAAAAGCCTTTGGTACTATACTTTGTGAATTACCGGTTATTACAACCTCTGGACTTTACAAACCCATCGATAGAAAGTAATCAAGCACCAAACCAAGTCTTATACTTAAATGTTTTATTCAATTGAGTATCCCTGTGGGGTTAAGAACGGTCGGACATCGAGTTACTTTGCCACCTTATTCATGCTCCCAGGATTTCAATCCAGAAAGGGTCACTGTACCGTAACAGGACAGTGTTGTGGGCTGGGCAACCTACTCCGATCAGAATCATGATAGCCTAGTTTCTCAGTGACATACTGATTGAGAAATCAATCAGTAGGGAGCTAGTGCTTATCCCACATATACTTAAAACAAATAAAATATAAATCTTTAGAGACGTTTTCATAAACTAAACATCATCCCAACGTTCGGCTAACGAACTCACAGCAAACACCCCCTCTATCCTGACTGCTATCCGTTTATTTAATCTGCTTTTTATTATTTCTTATTAGTTTAATCATAAAAACAAAACCAAACCACTCCCAACTATTTTTAAAACTCCCTAACTAATTAGAAACGGAAATCCTTGACTACTCAGATCCACAATACAGTTGGTTTTGAAGAACGACCCTAGGTCATACTTATCACTATACACCCATAGTTTTAAGTATACTTAGGCCCAGCATTTATAAATATTAAAACCCACTGGTGCCGCCGCTGACGGACGGTCCGACGATAGGGTAAAACCTGATCGACCGTGGCGGCGCATCAGGAGTCCTCCGATGTACCTTTCGATTCGTTTGTATTCAGGGTTCACCATGGTTGGGCAGAGAAGTGCCAGTTGGTGGAAGCGATTGGTGTATGTCATGATGTCGTTGTCTTTCAAGGTGAGGTGCCAAAGTTCGTCCTCGAGTTGTTGTAGTTCCTCACTGGGACAATACTCGTTCCTCATTAATTGTTTCAGTTCCTCCCAAAGAAGTTTATGAGCGGTATCGATTCCTACAAGTTTGAGCGTAGGAATTCCACCAGGTGAGGGCACCATCTTGAAGGGTGTATGTGGAGTACTTAACTTTGTAGTCATTGGGGCAGTTGCAAATGTGGAATACATATTCCATTTTCCTGATCCATCGGATTAATCAGACAGCCCCTTCAGTTCTAGCGAAATTTAGTGGCTTACAGCTCAGAAATTCCTTATAGGTGCAGGGTCTCGCTAGATTTCGAGTAGCTAAGTCATCAGCCATTCCTTGGTCAAGGAATCGGTCGATCTCAGCTTGTGTGAATGATTGTCGTCTAGGGGGTATGATTCTTTAATAAGAATAAAACGACAAGGTATGAGTTTTCCATTCAAAGATTGTGATCACCACAGATGCATTCATAGGAAAGTGTTACACACTGTACAACGTGGCAATCAATGATGTAAAACGATAACACTCAGAAACCACTTAAGGTATTTGTTTGAAAGTCCTCGGACTTTTGAGTTGTCGTGACGTGAATGTGTGTTTTATAATGAGTGATATGCGATCCTGTACCCATTGATGTTGAGGTTTTTAATATCGCGTGTGGCAGACATATTTCTGCCTTTGCGGTGGATTTTAATGTAACAGTTTCAGTCCCTGTTGTGTCAACCTTAGTTAGGTTTTCATGTTTTCCACGTTTCAAGTTTCGTGGTTAGTTAAATTGCAGTTTCAATATGTAGTCGTGACTAAGCTGTGTTTTTCGACGTAGTCAATAAGACTATATTATTGTAGTACTCTAATAGGCTATAATGTAGTACTAACGTACTGTGAGTGTAGTTTGAATGAACCAAGATGCAGTACTCAAAGTACTGGAGTGTAGTGCTAGAAGCACAGTAATGTAGTACCAACGTACTATAAGTGTAGTACCGAGGTACTATGAAATGCAGCACCACGTGCCATAATGCAGTGCTCGAAGCACAGAAATGCAGTACCCATGTACCGTGAGTGTAGCACCAATGTGCCGAAATGCAGTATCAACATACTGGGAGTGTAGCACTAATGTGCCAAATTGCAGTATCAACATACTGTGAGTGTAGCACCACGTGCTTTGTGTTGTGATCGAAGCACCATGTAGCCAGATGTGTTGGTAAGTATGACACCCACGGTGTCTTGCGTAGTGCCGAAGCAGAGTTATGCCCAAAGCACGACATAGCACCACGTGCCACGTGTTGTTCGAGTGTAGCCCTAAGGCCAAAAATGTGTTGAAGTTTCGTAGTTTCCCAAGTGAAGCACAAAGGCTAAAATGTAATTGCCAAGGTAACAGACTAGCTAGGCACTGAAGTACTGAATCGTGTGGGTACCGAGGTACTGTGATGATCAAAATGATTAGCATGCGATTGAGATGATTTCGTGGACTTAGTCATTACGAGTGTCCCTCGCAACATTAACCCAGTGGTGACCAGCATGGTCAATTTTGTGATCAAGGCGCGCGTAAATCGTTGAGGTTCGGTTTAACTGTTGGAAGAACATTCCAAGATGCGAGTGAAGTGGTTGACCAATTCAATTGGTGATCGCCTGCCCGACGATGAGAGCGAGTGAAAATTATATGAGGGGAGTAGGTGTGACGCGCCTTGGTAATGATTTCTCATAAGATGAGAAATTCGATGGTTTGTCCTTAGACGTAAACTCCTCAAGTAGATCTCCTTTGTATAAATTGTTTGTAGTAACGTCGTTGTTCGTTTTAATTTTGTGAACGATTAGCGTGTGTGGGTCTCTATTTCCATAGATGACGTTCATGCCTCCTTTCCGAGGTTCAGCGATAAGTATGATATTCTCATATGCATACATATGAAGAAAGTGTTGAATCGTGATGGTGAGAAAGATGGCGATGTGCCTCTTCGCGGGTATATGGTAGTACAGCGAAATGTGTTATAAGCGATTACACGTGTATGAATAGATAGGCGGTAATACGTGAGAACAAGTCATGTTCTTTGTATTGAATAATGTTATAATGGCCATATTTGGCGTTTCCAGTGTTGCGAGCATCCGAGGGGTGTTATCGTGTGAGGACTATATATATTTATTCAACATATATAATAGCACACAAAGTAGCACACATGTAAGGCCTATTCATATATACCTACAGTACATATAATAGCCTAGGGTGTCTAGCACAAAACAATCAGAGTCAACTAGTGCATTCCTGTTTGATATAACCCCTTTCAGTCCTTACATCATCTTCATTTAATTGTACATAGTTAGCTAGGCTATGTTAAATTAAACTTGTATGATGAAATCACTGAACCAATCATACCTAATAAGGAATACGGCCTAACGGTCATAGTCTAGGCCCACTAAATGCAACCTAGTTCACTATAACCTTAGGCTCTGATACCAATCTGTCGCACCCCCAAATTCGGGTTGCGAACGGGTCGGGGCGCGACCAATCAATAATCAAAGCACAAAGATATAGCAAACGACCTCTAAATGAGACGTTTGAAAATAGTTGTTACATTTTCAAAAATAAACTTTTTACAATGTTGCGAGTTCGCAAAATAATTCCAATACATAATTTGATAAAACAAGAGTTATGCAAGGAAAACTTCCAAGTGTTTGAAAACATGCGACTCGAGCTAGCATAGCTTGTAGTGTCCTAATCCTGCTGGGCACCTGAGAATACATATTAAAACGAGTCAGCTATAAAGCTGGTGAGTTCACAGGTTTTATTAGTTAAATCGTGAAGCATAATTAATTGTAATACAAAAGTAGTTTAAAACATTGTATTTAAACTGTATTGTCACAAAAGTGTTACATCAATATGTAATAGTGGGAAGGTTGATATAACCCTATGACCTAATCCGATAGGTATGGCTAGTATGTATTATCCACTGGTTCGCCATGTTGGAATAAGTTCTTATAAGTAGGTCAACTTCCTATCTGGAAATCACATCCCATGATGGATTTTGATGATATACCTTGTGTTCATATAATCTATCAGATTATCATATGTATAGTATCGGGAGTAGCACTAGGTGCCTACTGTGAAATTAAAATGAAGCACCCCGTGCTTATTAGTGATATCAATTGAAGCACCACATGCTTAATAGTATAGTCCAATGAAGCACCTCATGCTTAATAGTATGATCCCATGAAGCACTTCGTGCTTGATAATGTAATTTATATGAAGCACCTCGTGCTTAATGATGAAATCCGGTATACATGTATATGAAGCAATCCATGCTTAACAGTATAACAAAATGAAGCACCACGAGCTTAATAGCGAGTCATGTATGCATATCAAGTGTACATGTATATATATCAAACATGTATAAGTAATCGAAAGTAGCACAGAGTGCCCGGAAGTAGCACCAGTGCCCGGAAGTAGCGCAACGCGCCCGGAAGTAGCTCTACGAGCCCGGAAGTAGCGCAGTGCGCCCGAAAGTAGCACACAGTGCCCGGAAGTAGCTCAAAGAGCCCGGAATTAGCGCAACGCGCCAAACAGTACATATATGCATAACCAAACAGATGATGTTCGCAGATAATCACAATGCAATGTTTATCCAAATGTATTACCCTATGGTAATGTTGTAGGTGTAAATCATAAGTATGCACCTATAGTTGTCACATATCAATCATAATGTATCTAAGTGTGAGCAGTCGTCACCTAGATATCGGACGTAGCATAAGATGTCTAAGTATGTATATTCATCACTTAGTTAGTCGGGTATGGTACAATGTACTCATCTAGTGTATGCTACTATGGTGTACTCGTAATCTCCAGTTCATCAGATATTCTAGGTATCTCAATTCGATATTCACTCGTGTACTAGTCTAAACTAGTAATCATGGTATAATGTTGTGTAGAGGTGTTCAGTCCCTAGATGATTGCACAAGCAGTTTGACTAAGTGTTTTCCGTCTCTCGAGTACTTAATACTTTTAAGTATATTTTGAGAACTCGTTAATGTTGGATCGATATCGTAACATCTTTATCATAAACATTTGTAAAACAAGTTGTATTCATTAATCAATGAACAGTTAATAAAACATGTATGCATTCTCACCCCAAAAACAGTAAAACAGTTGAAGAGTGGGGCTATGAACTCACCTGTGAGTTGTTAGCGATCCTACGATACGCGTGTCGTCACAATGGTAACCTCCTAGTGCCCTAAACACGTGAGGTTATATAAGTACGAGACTAAACAGTCTGACCAAGTATGTCGTTCGAGTATTTATTTGTTGCTAGGTTTTAAAGATCATGTACGACCCGTTGGTGACTGTTTGCAATAATAATAATAATCTCTGAAAGCATTATCAATATATTTGTTTCATTGTACTTTTATGAAGTATGAAATTGTGTACGGGGGTCCGGGGGCAGCTCCCCAGGTAGTGAGGTCCAAGGGGTGGCAACCCCTGGCGGAGTCCAAGGGGCAGAGCCCCTGGCTAGGGTCGAGCTGCCAGGTCAGCTTGAAAAATTTTTATTTCTACTAAGTTGCTGTAGTGAAAACGCTCCGAAATTCCATTTCGGAGTAAAATTAGGTGGTAAAATTTGAGTCTCGACACTTAGTGAAAATGTGTGTTTTTAAACCTGCTGTGTTATGCGACATCAGGTGCGACATTGGGTGCGACGTTAGGTGCGACGTAGGGGCTTGTGTCGCTTCGTGCGACGTTCGCAATTTATTGCGACATTGTGTGTTCTATCGCAATGTGCGACGTTCAGATTTACTGCGACATCATGGTTTACGTCGCACCATGCTACATCATTAGATTTTGCGACATTGAGCTTCGACATTGACAATGTCGCAGCACTATTTTTGGTCTGTTGCGACATCAAGGTCTGTTCGATGATTTTTCCCCGAAAATCAAGATCTAACCTATTTTCGGGCCAAATATAGTTGATGTAGTGTTAAAACATGTTGTTTTGAGTATTTCTAACTCGAAATAACAAGGAAAAGAGAGTAGGTCCTTACGATTTGGAGATCGAGACCAAAAATGATGATGATGAACTTGATGATGAAGAAGATGATGATGGTGTTGCTTCTTTCCTCGCTTATGAAGATGATTTCGAAAATGGTGATGCCGATTTTGTTGTTGTTGTGTTTGTGGTTGTTGTTGGTGAGATTGAGAGAGGATGAGAGGAGATAGAGATAGAGATGTAGAGGTGTGTTTGGTGAAAGAAATAAAATCATAAAAATTAGGTGGGGAGGGAGGCCGGCCCGCACTTTTAGTGGGGGTTGGTTGTTCCCAATTGTTGCGTTAAAAGCACATGTTTGTGTGCCCGATCGTATATTTGTAATTTATTTTTAATTGATAAATTTACAAATGAAATTTCGTACCATTTTTAATCGAAGTACTTTTATAAAAATACTTTATCCGAGTTATAAATTATAACTTTGTTTTAAATTTGATGAACGGATGTGTTTCGCGTGGTTTCGTCGCGCATGATGCTTTTGAATAAAACAAAATATGTTTTATTTTTGTCCGAATAAATAGTTATTATTTTTAACAATAATGCCTTATTTATAAAGTTTTGCACCAACGTTCGTTGTTGGTATTTCTGCGCGCTTTCAGATTTGTTTATACACGATTATTAAATAATCGTTTCATGTTATATATATGTAATTATATATATAATACTTGAATACTTGATGTTGATGCGTATATAATACGTAGAAAGAAAGTTTAAATTGGGCGCGAATATTGTACTTTTTAACCGGGTGTCACATTCTCCCTCAGTTAAGAAAATTTCGTCCCGAAATTTCGAGTGAAGTAGCGTGGGGTTCGGGGAGAAGTGTATGTATGAGAAATTCATCGAGTAGATAGTAGACATACGATGCCTATGTCGATTTTGAAAGCAGTCAATCCATAACTGCGTCGTGGTTCATCATGGTAGTCAGATCACTGACTATTTCGTTTGTTCAGATAGTTGTTAAGTTGTGGTCACAAAGTAACCATTTACGTGGTAGTCCATCTAGGACTAGATAGTTGTCACAAGGTGACTGTTTACAGAGTAGTCCTATCAGGACTAAGTGGTTGGTGAACGTCCAATTGACCAGTCTACTGAAAGCAAACCTTGAGTTTTACGTGGGCCTAGGTTAACCAGCCCTATGATGTACTCGGCATTAAATAAGTAAAAGTGGTATTGGGAAACGAGTAATGTGTATGTAGCGTTAGCTACAATTAAAGAGTTTAGTGTTCTGGGAAAAGCGTACCCATATTACTGTTGGGGCTTCGTCCGGTGTCGATCATGTAAACCTTCCCCTTCAGTTTCGGGCAATCTTTCTTGTAATTTCCGGGTTCACCACACGTGAAGCATGTCCTTTGTGAGTCGGGATTTGCGGGAGCTCTGCAGTCCCACATTTTGTGTCCAAATCGTTGGCATTTCTCGCAAGGTATGCCACATGTACCATCGTGGTGACGTTTGCAACCATGACAAAATGGTTTGTTTCCTGCATAGCCTCGTTTTTCCTTGGGTTCGGTAGCGTAGGACCTCAAGGGTTCGGGTTGATTTGTTGGATTATGACTAGTGCTGGAATTTCCATTCCATTTTCCTTGATAATTGTCGGTTGTAGGTGTTCCGCGTCGAACCACCTGTGCAATTAGTTTGTGGGCCATGCGAACAACATCGTGAATAGTGGCGGGTTTGGAGGCTGTGACCATTCCCTCAATTTGCATCGGGAGTCCTCCGATATACCTTTCGATTCGTTTGTATTCAGGGTTCACCATGGTTGGGCAGAAAAGTGCCAGTTGGTGGAAGCGATTGGTGTATGTCATGATGTCGTTGTCTTTCACGGTGAGGTGCCAAAGTTCGTCCTCGAGTTGTTGTAGTTCCTCACTGGGACAATACTCGTCCCTCATTAATTGTTTCAGTTCCTCCCAAAGAAGTTTGTGAGCAGTATCGATTCCTACAGTTTGAGCGTAGGAATTCCTCCCAAAGAAGTCAACCGACACATTATTAATCGATCTACAACTTGTTCCAAAGCTTAACTGTGACACCCCCAAATTTAATGCTTTGCGGAAGCGAGTTTTGGGTGCCACTAATCAAATATCAAAACACCAAAGTACAAGCAAACGACTCTAAATGAGACGTTTTAGAAATACATTACAGTATAATAAAAGTAGTACGAGGTTTTAAGTTATAAGTAATACATCATTGCGAGTTCGCAAAGTTATTCAAAAGATTTTAAACACATAATCAAGGTACAAAAGATTATGCCAATAAAATCTTCAAGTGTTTATGCATGCGACTCGTATAAGCCTAGCATACCGTGCGGGCCATCCTACTGTTGCTGAGTACATGAGAATACATCACTAAAAAGATCAACCAAAAGGTTGGTGAATCTCACAGGTTTGTAGTATACCGTAATAAACAGTTTGCGTAAATCAGTAAGTAAATCATTTACAATCAGCAAAACAGTAATGTATAATTTGTACAACAGTAGTAAGTCAGTAAACAAGTATTTCACAAGTACAGTAAATTCAGTGTGGTCTATCGTTCTATTGCCATGCCATGAGCCATTATAGTCGAAGCTTAACACGTCAGTAATTTTGCCCCCGTGAGTACTAATCCAAAAATACTCATATGAAACGAATAAGAAACGCATGTTTATATTAGTGCGGTTCGTGGTGGAGCTACCACCCCAGGCGGGGATTGTCAGTCCCATATGGATCCATATACTAAAATTCGCGCTTATCGTATAACTGACGACTATAATTCATAGGACTTCATTGGATTAAACAGAAACTCATGCAGTTCAGTAAAGCAATACGTCTGTAAATAATACATTGTGTATTTGTATTATAGTCGGTAAAATAATACATTGTGTACTTGTATTCAAATCAGTAAAATAATACATTTTGTACTTGTATTATAGTCAGTAAAGCAATACAGTTTGTACTTGTATTCAAATCAGTAAAATAATACATTTTGTACTTGTATTATAGTCAGTAAATAATACAGTTTGTAATTGTATTCAAATCAGTAAAATAATACATTTTGTACTTGTATTATAGTTTGTAAAATAATACCTTTTGTACTGGTATTAAAGTCGGTAAAAGAATACATTTTGTACTTGTATTCAAATCAGTAAATTAATACATTTTGTACTTGTATTATAGTCAGTAAGTAAATATGTTTGTAAATCAATACATTTGTAAATGTATTTAGTAATTCAAGTAATCTTAGTAAACAATTACTTTCAGTAACCAAGTACATACAGTAAACAAGTATATTCAGTAACAATACATTTAGTAAACAAGTGATGTATCTCCCCCAAAGTAAAACAGTAAAAAGGGGCAGTGAGACTCACCTGTTGAGCAAGCAATCCTAAAGTGTGCGCGTGAACCAACGTAACCTCCTAGTGTCCTAAACACGCGAGATTGTATAACTGTAAGTGAATGCTTTAATTAATCGCTCTTATAGTTGTTTGTTTGATTAATTGAGTCCAAAGTATTCGCCCCGTATTTACGTTTGAAGTTTTGTAAAATGTACGGCTTGTTGGTGACGGTTTGTAATAATAATTTCAAACTATTATTATTATACATGATTTGTTGTGCATATAAAAGACATGTGTTTCGCATATAATTTGTATCGTATAAGTTTAGTTGTTACTCAAGTTCATTATATCCGTTACACTTTATTTCATAATTTACAAAATTTGGCACAAGTCCGAAAACTGAAAATATGCCATTTTCGACCCCTAGACGACCCCGGATGGCCTAAAACTGGCTAGGCTAAGGTACTTAGCCTTGACCATTTGGTCGTTTTCGAATAACCGTGTGAATTTGAACCCAATCCGTTATAATAAAATTTTCATCGAGAAGCTACCCTGTTTAAGTTGTTAAATCGTCGACGTTTTCAAAAATTTATTTGTTCTGTTTTAGCTAGAATTCACAGGGCTAGTTTATTGATCCGTTGGATCATGAAATATAAAGGGGGAATCCGCCGGATTCACCCGAATCCGCCGGATTGGACTCAAAGTTTGGGGAATACGCCGTATTCACCCGAATACGCCGTATTGGGCTCAAGGTGTGGGGAATACGCCGTATTCACCCGAATACGCCGTATTCATTGGGTTTGGGCAGGAATCCGCCGGATTCACCCGAATCCACCGGATTCACGTGACTGGTTCGACTCTGTCCTTTCCAAAACACCACCAAATCCGTTTTAAACTCATTTTTATGTATAACCAACTTAGTATAACAACATAACATGATAATACAAGTATATTAAACTCGAAATTAAAGAAAGATTCAAAGTTTCCTTACAATTTTAAAAATGGAAATCGTGAAGGTTGATGATGAACACGATGTGGATGATGATCCAAATGATGATGATGAAGAGGAAGATGATGATGGTATGATTGTTGTTGTTGTTGTAAAAATTGGAACCGAGAGGGAGAGTGAGAGCCGAGAGTTTGAGAATGTGTGAGTGTGTGTGAAAATAATTGAGGTCGGGTAATATAACCGGCCTCAATTATTAAGGTGGGTGGGTGTTTTCCGACCCGTGTTCGCGTACCCGATCGTTATATAGTATAATCTTTTAAAATAGTAATTTTCTAAAAATGTAATCGTATACGTTTTCAATCAAAGTATTTTATAAAAATACTTTTAATATAGTATAAAAATATATCTTTGTTTTTGTTCAGATTGACGGATATTTTTCTGTATCTAAAACGTATTTAAATTTCAAACGGAGTACGTAATTATTATCCTCAATAATAATACTTGCTTTAAAAAATGTTTTTCGCTCGCTTTCATTTTGAGTTTCTACGTTTTGTTAAATTCGTGTATTTGCGATTATTAATTAATCGTTTCGGTTTATATATATACATATATATATAATACTTGTGTACTTGAGTATTGACACGTATGTAATTATGTGTTTTAAAAGTTTAAATTAGGAGCTAATTTTGGGTTATTTTGACCGGGTGTCACATTAACAAACACTAGTAATTAAATCACATTTATAAAAATTACAAAAGGAGGTATGAAAGGGATTTTTATACAACGAACCTAGCTACTAGTGTTACGGAATTAATTGCAATGGCATATCTAGATTGTATCATAAGTCTTGTATTATGATACTTTGCCGACCAATGATCAAATATATAAACGTATGCTAATAAAATTTCAGAGATTATATCGTATATACGAATAGAGTATTTCACTCCAAATATCAGGAACCCCCGGAAGACACCAATGTGTACAATCTGCATTAATGATAAGGTTTGTCGAATCTTCCTTCGTTGAAGAAAGGTTGTCAGTTGTGTATATTGTAGGGTGTCCGTCTTTCCGATACTGTGAAAGTTGTGTTATATTAATTAGTTCGATATTAAAGCTTTTCTTTCGAAGATCTTGTACTACTGATTCAGCGGTTCTCATTAGTTCCGTATATGTTTCGTGTCCCCAATACCCTTCTTTGAAAATTGGTTCAGTTTCACCGAAGCAGTTTTCACCCACAACTTTCCCCCAATTTTGACCACTGAAAACACACATGAATGAACATTTAAGTTAGTAGTAGAAAGTGAACTTGATATGCAAATCAAAATGAGTAAAAAGAATTTATGTAAATTTCAGATCAATGAGGGCGGGCATGCATACTTTTGATGCGTAGGCGAGAGGCTTGTAAAGAAGATCTTAGTCTTTGTACGATTAAGGTGAATATCCAGCCAATTCGACCATGTGTTTAGCGCCATTTCATACCGTCTTACCATTCCAGATTCGACGTGAGTTTTAATAGGGTTATCAAATGATCCCCACCTAAAGATTATTTAACACACAATAGATGTAACAAAAATATATCACACTTTTTTTTGAACGTCAACATTTTATTATCATAGACTTTTTGCCATAAATGCTCAAGAAATACTTACAATAGTGTCATATTAGGCTGAAGCCACCACGTATATGAGTTAAAAATCAGCATGTCAGCATCAATCCAGTGTTTGGCATGTCTTTCAATGCTCTCGATTTTCAGGATGCGATCACTTGCACGGTATATGAGTGGATCGTCGCAATTCGACTCAACCAACACCGGTTCCCAATAAAAATCAATGGATGCATTGTATTCCTTCAATGTTACGCGTGTTTATGTAATAATCAGCCATATAGAATAAGAATAAGTTTTAGCTAGGGTTGAAATTGTTGAATGTTTAAATAAAGAAGATCATGACTTACAGATGCCTTGAAAGTGATCAATGAACCGTGCCATTCTACGACCTTATGAGATGGTTCAACGATCCATGGGTCTATAAGGCAAAGGAGCGAAGCCCAATGGTTGTTGCCTATAGAATCCCCTACAAAAACAAGTCTTTTGTCCCTTAACTGCTCTAATAATGCCGTTCCATTGAACCTATGATTTAATCACATATATTAGTTATATGTACATCTTGTAATGAAAAATCGTAACTTCTTAGGCAATAGATGCAATCTCTTTGCATCATTGTTGTTCAAAATATTTAGTTGATGAAGACACGATTAAATACTAAACACGCAATTCCTCATGACTGACGCGTAATATTATGGATGTTTCACTATATACAAATATAAATAGATACATAGAGAGAGAACCTGGGGAGGTCACAACCATGAGGCTGCCATCTCCAAAACTGATACTCGAGATCTTTTCTTCCGAGTCTCTCGCATGCGTACCCACCTACCAAGAAAGAACACTCATTTTCTCTGTACAAAGGTCTTGATATATTATCATAAATCCAAGTCCCATTGAAAAGATCACAACTTTGTATATCAAACGAATAATTTTCCGATATATTTGTTTCTTCAGCAATTTCAAATCTTATTCCTATGCTATCTGTACCAAAGTAAACAACTCCCATTATCACTCCCATAACAAGCATGAATCCAACAGATGAATGATACCCATTGACCAATTTATGTATTTTTATATCCATTTCCTTTGTTTTTATTGATCCTTCGATTCACCCAATCCGACCCCCTTGATGATCTACTATATATTCAGAAGTGAATAAAACCAAAAAAGAATGACATTAACGAATTGAAGAAGAAGGGTTTAGAAAGTCTTGGAAGAAAAAACTAATGAATATATACTGATACTGATTAATTAGTTTGGTTTTTATGTACCTTGTCAGTTGATCCGACCAGCAAGACTCAATCATATCAATGTTTCATATTATTTAAAAGATATACTACTCCTCCATTATATTAATGTGTAGAGAAATTAACTATCATTGTCCCATGGTCCATTTTAAACAATTTTGTCATTTGAGATTCTTTTTTTTTTTTTTTTTTTTTTTACATTTATAACCTTTGGTCTTCATTTTCTGCAATTTTTGTTCCTCCGACTAACTTTCGATTAATTTCTCAGCTAAATTACGTAAAATGACCAAAATGCCCTGCAATTAATTATTATTTTGAAAACTAACTATGATATGACTTAACGGTAAAAGTTAACAAAAGTTAATCGGAGGGATAAAAATTGTAGAAAATGGAGATCAGGGGTTAAAATTGCAGAAATAATTTTTAAAGGACAAATTTTGTAAAAAATACAAGACTACTATACAAGGAAAGATTTCACTAATGCATGTGTAATAATCTTTTTTTAATCAACAGCTAGATAGAGAGTATCTGTGAATCCTGAATACTCCCTCCGTCACAAATTAAGCGTCCTATATCATATTTGGAAGTCTTTCTTTTTCAACTTTGACTTTAAATATTTTTGTTTGTGTTATATATTACTTTATGAAAATTATACCAATGAAAATATATTAAAAATCCAATCCATACATATATTTTGCATCAAATATTATATAACACATCCAAAGATATTTAAGGTCAAAGTTGAAAAGGGAAGACTCAAAAAGTCAAACCAGGACACTTAATTTGGGACGGAGGGAGTACCTAATACTCCGTAGTTAATTTATTTATAAGTTTTTGCCTCGAGGTTATCAAATGACAGATGTATACCAACACATGTTTGATTAGTTAATACTACTTTTTAAAACAGTTGTTGTATCAACCATAATTGATCTACGATTAGTTTTCTTTCTATTATTATTTGATACTGTTAACTTAACTGACATCTATTATACACGGGGTATATATATATATATATATATATAAAGTTAAAGCTAGCAAAACTGATCAAATTATCGAGAAACTTGATTTATAATTCGAGCTAGTACCATAGGTGAATTTGGATACGTGATAGGCTCCGTAACTGATCGAATAGTTGTTAATTATGCTCCCACTTATCCCATAAATTAAGTAGAAGTTAATTAAAACAATAAAATTAATAAGTTAACTTGATGGATGATAACTACGCACAACCTACAGATCCATAAATTAAAATAATCCTGAAAGCTAAGTAGTGAATTTTGGAAAGATCTTATTTGTCATAAAAAAAACCAATAGAAAAATAACATCTTTGTGGCAATGTTGAATGCATTTCAGGAGCTAAGCTGTTCGTTACAGCTATTTTGAGTGCAAAACGACATTTATAATAATTAAGAATCAATTAGCATTATTAGGTTTATCTTATAGATCTAATCTCAAATATTTAAATCACAAGTTATTATTTGGTGTCGTCTAAAATAGCACTTGGTAGTTGGTAACTTGGTATAGTGTTGCTTTAATTATAACACAACACTTTTAAGGCATAATGCAACACTCTATTAGCTTCATTTTGTTGTAATGAATGTTGAACTTAGTGTTAGAGTTCACACTGAGGTATAAATTGGACCGGTCCATGTAGTCTTAGTATAATTAAAGTAACTAATCAAGGTTAACACATATGAATTAAGAGGGTGTTTGGGATTGCGGATAGAGATTGATTTTCTGATTATTACGGTTACAAAACGTAAATAATTAATTAAAAGTGTTTGGCAATCCTAAATTAAAGGGTTTATTGTTTCGTTATATATTAAACTTTACACTTTTTACTATTGTATGCGATATACTTTCATTTGTTCTATTGTATGTAGTAAACTTGTAAATATGGTCTATTGTATGTATTATTTCCTTTTTGGGAAAGGCAAAAAAAGAAACTTTCATATTTGGGCCTTACCCAAAAAGGAAAGTTTACATATAATAGACCATATTTATAAGTTCAATACATACAATAGAAGTTTTCAAAATTCAACTCATACAATAATAAAAAGTGATTTTTCACGTTTTGAAATCCTCATAAAGCAGTTTCAAGAATCGAGGGAGGACCTACTACTTGGAAACGCAATTGTTCATTTACACTAATATTACCAAAGTACCCTGTAAAATTTAACCTATTGACTACTACTGTGTTTATATTTCGTGTGCAAATACAAGGCTGTCGCCTCCAATTCTTCATGAATCCAAAATGATAAGTGTAGTATATCTATATCTATATCATATAAAGCTTTTTGCCACTTATCTTAAATTGTACTCAACTAAAAGAAATGATTAAATTTCCCTTGGTAATTAATTTAAGGTTCAAATCATCTCAATCATTATTTTACCTAAAATGGAAATGTCAACTTATCTACAAATGAAATATAAACTAAATAATACTCATGAAATTAAACGGTAACTGAATTATATCTCCACCGCGAAACGAAAATGAGAAATCGGATAATCTTAAGGATAAATTACAAAAATCGGCTACGTACTGTCACTGAATACTCCAAGTATGCAATCTACTCAATATATTGTTCGGGTATGCAACCAACTAGAAGAACCTTTACTAATATGAGTAACATAGTAACCTACTATCTGTTGATTCGGTAAATTTGATTATTTGGTATTTTTTATTTAAAAATTATTGCTTACATAAAATAATTGAAGCCAACATGGATGCCAGGTCAATATACATTTTAAACTAACTTTAAAAATCTAAATTTGTTTCAAACGCGCTAAACATTAGGATTTCATTCAGATCTAGAAATCCTAAAATTATTTAGAAACCCAGCTCTATAAACCCTATAATTCTTCCAAAATTCTTTAAAAACAGAAGGAAAAGAGGAAGACTTCGGTGGTGGTTGTGGCGTACGAACGCGACAATGGTGGTTGTGGTGTTTGAACGCGACGGTGGTGATTATGGTGTACGAACGTGACGGCAGTGTTGGTATCGAAGAACGTGGCGGCGGTGCTCTCTAAAGATACGGAGTACTTTCAAAGGTGGTGGTGGTGGTGGCGGCGATGGCGCCAAGATCCGACAGATCTGAAGGCCACAACCACCACTCGAACCCGCTGGCAAAATTCCAGCCAAAGACGAACTTCAGTTCCGACGACCTCAAACTTCAATTACAACGACAAATTTTCAACTTTTTATCTAGTTTGATTCCGATGGTTGTGGTGCAGTTTACGAACACGACGACGGTGGTTGTGGTTGTTGGTTAGTTAAAAAAAAAAACCTGGTGGATTAATACCGCCAAATAGAGTAGTTTTAGATTATTTGTTTCTAAAAATAATCTTATTACCTTCACAAGCATCGTCTAATCTTTAGAGGTTAGTTAATCAAGGACTTGAGCAAAACATTCAGATCTCATACCTATTTGGCTATTTGAAACGAATTAGAAACAAGGATTTATATAAGAACCTTAATAACTTTCATATGAATATGAATGATATAAAATACTGAAAGTAATCTGCAAAAATTAATTCTAGTTTATTCATGTCCACCGTAAATCTATAATGAGAGAAAGTCAGAAAGGGATGCCGGTGTTTAAATATGGTGGATGTAGGGAACACATGGGTTGAAAACATTTTTTTTCTTTAAGAAAAAAAATTCAAAAAACTAAATAATTAAATCAAACTATGACGTGATGCCATATGTTTGTCCAACATGGCAAAAAAGTGATGTGGCAGTTGGCGTGTAAGCTTTAATCAGCTTTTTAAAACTTCAAAAGGTAAAATGCACTTTGTCAGGATCTAAACACAAAATCACCCGGTTTGTTGCATACTTGAAAAATATATTGGGTAGATTGCATATTTGGAGTATTCAGTGGCAGTACATAACTGATTTTTGTCATTTACCCTAATCTTAAATTTGTCTTTCAATACCAACACCGGAATTTTTCACCCGCTACTGTGCGCGGGTTTGATGCTAGTTTTACATCATCATCATCATCATCATCATCATCATCATCATCATCATCATCATCATCATCATCATTGTCGTCGTCGTCGTCGTCGTTTGTGGTGATACACTTTTACCTTATAAGGAGGTTATACTTACATGTTTATATTAATAGTAATTAATAGTAATAAGTAAAATATAAGATGTGTTATAGAACGATGTTAGTACTTAAGAATTTTATAAATATATATTGATAAACTAGTGTGGTACCCGCGCTATGCAGCGGAATATGAAGTTTTGCTAAAAAAATTGACAGGGCGTATATTATGTTTGGTATTCACCGATGGATTATCGTTGATGGTATGATCGACTCAATATAACGTACTTTTTCGTATTCGGGATACACTAGTGAAGAGTGAAGAAAATGTGAAAATGATAAAAGTTGTTATAAGATGATAATTGCATAAGTTAAATATAGTAATGTTAAGTCTTAGATGTTAAAAGTTTCTAAATTTAAATGTGACAACCCTCACTTAGGCGTATTAATTTACCCTAATCTTTGCTTGTAATTACTTGTATTTAGTATGTAATAGGACTAAGTACTTGTAATATAACGTATATTGAATATACACCCGTACGTAATAAATTGATATTACGCGATGCACTCGGATGGAATCCTGTTGATGTCGATGTCAACGGGTTGTTTTAAATTTATAATTGTTGGGGTCTAAGTGTGACTTACTAGTACTGAACCAAAGGGTTAGTAGGTGGTAAGTTGGACCTAGAGTCGTTCTTAAAGAGAAACTGAATTGAAACGGAGGTGATCCAATCAATCTTTCTTTTCTAGTAAATGTTTTAAAAGAGTGTGTTGGGGGTTTTGGTTCAGTTAATTAAGTAAACTAAATAAAGCGAATAAAATGTAATAAAATGTAATAAAATGTAATAAAATGTAATAAAATGTCAGATAATGCAAAGTAGTATTTGTTGTGAGTTCGTTAGTTAATAATCATGGGATGATGACTCTTACGGGAAAACGATTAACTAAATTGGGTTGCTTATAAGATTCATTAACTGATGGTATAACCAATAGATTCCTTATTAGTCGGTTATCAACTAATATGTCACGAGGAACTAAGGTATCATGATTCTGACCAGACAGACAATGCTCAACTCTCCACACTCTCCTGTGAGGGAGTCAGTGGCCCATATTATTGAACGTATTCGCTCGTGGGCGAAGGAATAGAGTAGCAAGTCCATAACATGTCTAGTCGTTCTTAATACCACAACGATTATGAATCCATTAAACAACTAACTTAGAACTTGTGTCCGGACTTATTTGATCAATTTCTATCCATGAAACTTAAGCGTGATAAATGAGGGAAAACATTTAGGTTTCTTGCATACCGTACTTTAGGTTTCATGGTTTTTAGGAAAAAGTATTGGTTTAAGTTGGATTTCAAACTTGCATTTCTCAATACAATTAACAAATCCCTAGGTTTTCGTAAATGGTCATTTAGCCTATAGCCTACCTAATCTAATCTAATCTAAACTAAAACAACTAATTAAAATGCTGACGGCTTTTTACAGAAAGTCAAACCCAGACCATGTCGGAAAATACTATGGTAGCTCACATCGTATTTAATCGTTTACCGATGTTTCCGTTGTGAGTTTAATTGCTTCGCGATGTTTACATGATAAGTACATTGTGATCAGAAGTGTACAATACTCATGGCAAGTCCACGTAATCACATTGCATTTTATAATGCTTGCATGACGTTACAATTAAAAACATAGTTTTTACACAGATAACTA
Source organism: Helichrysum umbraculigerum (assembly GCA_949592205.1). NCBI lineage: Eukaryota > Viridiplantae > Streptophyta > Magnoliopsida > Asterales > Asteraceae > Helichrysum > Helichrysum umbraculigerum. Next base: position 29,329,478 of record CATIUR010000007.1, on the reverse strand, counting down.
TTGACCGAGTATTGAGGTTCGCGACTCCTCTTTACAGGGTTACAATCACGTTTGTTAATCGAAAGGCGAATGTAAGTTTTAGGTTTTAAATCACAAGATAAGTCCATTCACAAAGTTTCCAATTTTATAACGTCGATCCATAATACAACTACCTTCCGTCGTTACCGGCTTCCATATATTTGTACTATGCTCAAAAGCATTTCCAATACTATACCGAGTAATTAGTCGAATCGGGGCCATCGTATTATTTCACGACGTATTTAAAGTCATCCCACAATTATATATACTAACTACATCACAACAAATACAATAGTAATCTACTCGCTAATCATGGCATAAACGATATCTAACATAATTAAGGCAAACATATTTAATTAAGATAGATAAGGATAGAAATAACCGAGATTAATATGCGAGAAGGAATAGACTTGAATTAATGAGCGTAACTCCAAGCGTACACCAAAGATTACAAAACGTTCCTAGCTTTCTTTCTACTCTAAATAAAGTGCTAAACTAATCTAATGCTAAATTTAAAGTAAGAAAGTAGAATGAGAAAGTAAGAAAGTAATATGACTAGTGCATATGGGAAATTTTGAAATGGAGCCTTAAGCCTCCTATTTATAGGTGAGCTTTGGCTCACATTAGCATCAAGAGGTGCATGTTAGAAAAAGGTAGCCAAAAGGGTGCACCGGGTACCGTACAACACGAAAAGTAGGCGCACCGGGTACTGTACAACACGAAAAGTAGGTGCACCAGGTACCAAAAGTAGCCAAAAATGGAAACCGAGGTGGGTACGGGGTGGCCGGCTGCGGCTGGTGGGTGGCCGGCGGCGGCTGGCCCACCCCCGCCCCGTTTCGCCGTCTTTTGCTTCGTTTCTCGATTCGTGCGTGTTTTCTTCGTTATGCGTCCGTTTGCGTCGATTCTTCTTTTGTTGGATTCCTAATTCAAAAACGAAGATTTTGACATAGGATAGGCCCTGAGATGAGGTCCCTAGCTCCAGATATTGCGTACGAATCATTTGGATCTTCCAGCGGGCGTAGAATCTTCATTCTTTATCCGTTTTAGTTGATTCTTCTTCTGTTGGATTCGTATTTTGAAAACGAACATCTTGGATAGAATGGATGTTGGTGGAGGGCATTTTAGTCTTGAAATCTCGTTTTGATGCCTTGAATCTTCAATCGTGTGTGGAATCTTCGTTTTTCATCCGTTTTGCTTGATTTTTATCGTGCAACCTTGTTTTGACCATCTTGGCATAATGTTACTGATTTGTGCTATATTTGAGGGAAAATTCCAAGGATCGTTCTAGAATGAGAGAGATATCGGTAGTAAAAACATGACTTTTTACGCGATATCAAGTATCCCACACTTAGAACTTTACTTGTCCTCAAGCAAACTCATTTTCAACACGGTTAAAGATAAGCAGATAATGAAATATTTTAAGACGGAATTCTTTACTAATGGGGTTTTGGAAAAATAAAGATATTTGATTTTTTTTGAAAGCCAGGTTGTAATCTTTAGGAGCATGCTTTTGATCTTTGATACATGACTAGGCGATCCTCTCAAGGTGGTCACTCCAATCACTCAAAGTGTTTAGGGTTTCCTATTCTAGCATTTATCAATCACTCAGAACGCCAGTCATGCATCGTTTATCGTCATAGGCTTGATCGAGAATCAAATCGTTACCTTTTGGGTGAGCGTGAAGTCGATCTAGCCATAATCATTCTAGGGGAGTGATGTAGGGTTTTGGTGATGTGAGAGGGGGTTTTGTTGGGTTTTTTCCTTTTTGGTGAAGCGGAAAGCTGAAATTTTTGAATTTTCGGGAGGATTGACGCCTTTTTCTTTAGGGAGGAGTCTTCTTCTCCATTTGACATTCTTTTCTTCGAGTTTTCTTGGGTAATTTTGACTTCGTATCCTTGTAGCTTTTCTTCTTTCATCTTTGAAACTCTTTATGAAGTTTGAGGGATGTTTTTTTTTTTTGAGTAGGTACGGGATGACGTGTTTATTTTGGGGTGTATAGAAGGGTTCAAGAATGATGTGATTCGATCTCCTTTTTACTCACTAGTTTGGCTTCGAAATGCATTACAGGAGCAAGTTCTGATTCTAAACGCATACATCGGCACACTCAAGAATCGAAAAAGTGAAGCTTTAAAAGTGAATGCTTTTCATATGGCTCAAGATACCTCACGAATCGAAAGTTGGTTTGTTGTGTGCTTAGTCATGCGATGCTCTTTATGGGATTTTTAAACCTGTTTTTCAAAAGAATTTATATTTTATTCGTCCTTATTCCCCAAAGTAAATCATTCCTTAAAATTTTTTATTTTCAACATATTTTTAACTTAATTTTGAAAAATTTTGTTTACTTTTATGGAGAAGCAAGGTCTTATCAAGAGCAACGATTTTAGAATCAAGCATATACTAATGTCCATTCTACAGTAGTGCAACTACTGCTATCCCACACTTAAAGGAACATCGTCCTCGATGTTATACTAAGCTCTGAATGGGGTAAAATCCCACACTTAGGGTTTTAAACATCTAAGATTCATTCTTTTAGTGTGTGTGTGTTGGGTTTGAATCCCACACTTAGTGATAAGCATAATGGATATTGTATATTTAAAACGAATGAAAGAGATGGCATAGAAGTACTCCCCGGTAGTTGCAGTATTCCTTTGGTTGCATCTGCCGGTCTTTGTCTTCTTCGGTGCATTCTTGATCAAGTCTTTTTGTGATTGGTCTCGTGAGTGTGAACCCGTCGGATATACTATTATTTGGTTGTTGATGCTTCCTTGCAGGCTGGAGCATTCTTTGTATGATCCAAGTGTGAAAGATAGTCGGAGATTTCATCACTTCTTGGAAAGTAAAATTGCAGAAATGTAAAAACACAGGTTGCCTCCCGAGAAGCGCTCTTTTAAAGTCGAGAGCTCAACTTAGTCATTTTCTTCTTCAGATGATGCTTGATGCATCCGTAGTGGTGGCGTGGTCACTGTGGTTTCTTGGTAGAGAGTATCGTGGTGGATAGTATTGCAGAAATTGCTCTATCATGTCCGCAATGAGAGTTGGTGGGTTGGTGGATAGCATTCTGAAGCTTTTGAAGTGATCGGTGGCGAGTCGGTCGAGAATTGCCATTCCATAGCAGATGTATCGAACTGCCCTTGTGACTGGTCCGTTAGGGTCAATTCGAGTGCAGGTGTAAGTTCGAACGATTTCACGCTGTGGGTGGTTTCTTCCTATCGAGGCGATTAAAGCCATGAATTCGGTTTTCACTTCTTCAAAATCATTAGCCCAAGGGTCTCCTCCGAAAGATCTGGTTGCTTGGCACACTTGTCTGATTAGTTGATGCTGTTCACGGTTGAAGGGAAAATCCGAGTCGATGAAGATGCAAATTAACTTGCTGAATATCTCGCGATATCCATTTCGATAGACGTCGAGTTCTACATCTTCTTCTTGGTACATTCCGCGCAGTCGGGTAGTCACATAAGTGGCTAAATTGATTTGCGACATGTGCGGGATGAATCTCGGTACCACACGAGTTTCCTCTTCATAGGCTGGCTCGTTCAGCTCATCAATTATTAGTTCAACGTGGTGCCCAATGGTGGATTGAATGACGATCCTGCAGTTCTCTGATGCTGTGAGGTGCTCTCCTGTTTTGATGAGATCTAGAAGAGTTCTAAGATCTCCCACCATTCTGATGTCGGCATAACTTCTTGGGTTCCCAGTGGCTCTTTCCAGATTGGTTCTCATTGATGCAAGAATAGGCTTTTGACTTGATGAGTACGGAAAAGCTGATCCGGCTAAGGCACAATATACTTTTTGGTATATTCGCCTTTGGTTTCCGTAGAATTCAATTTCTCCCATTGGGTAGTTGGGTCTTTCTCGCTGTCGAGCTTCTCTGGTAAGTTGTTCTTGAAGCAGGTCAGAGAATGCTCGAATATTTCTTCGAAGAGTGCTAGGCTCTGGTTCTCCATAATTGGCGAGGTATGAATCGTAGTCTTGTATGATTGCCCTTATCATGTGTCTCTGGGCGGTGTTGTAGTCATTGGTCGACTCTTTGATGGCCTCCACGATGATTCGGACATCGTCGTATTCGTCAATCATCTCGATCATGTCTTGATGACTATCTATCAGAGGAATTTCTAGTCTCTCAGTTGTGACGGCAGGGGAATTTGGTGGAGCAAGAGGAGGTTGTGGAATAGAGCGTTCATCAAGAGTGATGTTGACGTAGTCGTCATCACATTCACTGTTGCAGTCGGAGTCCTTGTCACGTGAATCGGGAAATTGGTGGAGTTCTTCGTCTGAGGGTGCGTTGTTGAAGGGTCGAGAACTATCGATTTCGATGGTTCGGACTTCGGTTGTTATGTCATGAATGTTCTCTTCGGCAAAGCTTCCTGGTTGACGTGCCTTGTATGCCGAAATTCTTTGTAAAAGTTTGGCATACTGGTCTGGGTGTGGTGATGATCGGAGTCCTTCTTCAAAGATTTCTATGTCTCGGAGTCGGGTTCTGGTGAAAGGTTTTGATGGGTCAAGATAGGAATTTAGGATATTTCCCATTCTTTTAAGATGAGAGGATCTGAGCTCTTGACGGATGACTCCGTAATCAACTGATTCTTCAGATGAAGAGTAATCATCGCAGTTTTGTATTCTTTTAACTTCGGCCATTTGTGGCGAATCAGTGTGATCTTCATCTTCTTCCATTTCTTCCTCTTCCTCTTCTTCTTCCTCCTCAGGATCAGATTCAATTTCTTCATCTGCCTCCTCGTATTCTTCCTCTTCTGGGTCGTATTCGGTGTCAGAAATGAGAACTGATGATCGGGTGAATTGCGATTCCTCCTCTGGTTCTGATTCATCATCGGAACAGACTTTTCCTGTAGATATAGCACAACATTCTTCCTCTTCTGGGGTGCATTCCGGTTGGTCGATCTTGTAAGTGATGCTTTCACCATGCGATCGTAAAACAATCGTGTGGTTATACACATCAATAACTGCTCAAGCTGTATTCATGAATGGTCTTCCAAGGATAATTGGGATGTTTATGTCCTCGTGGATATCCATTACCACGAAATCCGTTGGAAAGAAAAATTTGTCAACTTGAACAAGGACATTTTCAGCTATTCCCTTGGGGTATCTAACAGATTGGTCGGCTAGCTGGACGGTCATCTTAGTAGGTTTCAAGTTTTCAAGTTCTAGCCTCTTAAACAGGGAGTAGGGCATAAGGTTAATGCTGGCTCCTAAGTCGGCTAAAGCGCTTATATTTCCGGAATTGTAGATAGAACAAGGGAGTGTAAATCTACCAGTATCTCCTAATTTTTCGGGAAGACTATTTTTAAGTAGGGCTGAAGTTTCAGAACTAAGGGGAATGTTGTTCATTTCAGGCAATTTATCTTTGGTGGATAGCAATTTTCTAATATACTTATTACGACCAGGAACTCTAGACATGGTATCAAGGAATTTTCCATCTAGCTTAAAGGATGACAGTTTCTTAGGTTGAACTTTAAGTCTAGCGGGGTAAGGGATTCTAACCTCTTTGTTCATTGTTTCCACAGCTGGTATCTTGACCTTTGTTTCTTCCTTTACTGGAACAGCAGCAGGTGGAGGAGTAGCTGCTTCCTTTGGTGTTGTAAGTAGCTTTGCTTCCTCAACATGCGGATTTTGAACCGTGTTGCTAGGCAAACTTCCTCGGGGTCTATTCTCAAGACGTTGTGCCAATTGTCCAATTTGAGCTTCCAAATTCTTTAGCACAGCCAATTGATTTCTCATGAAGAGGTCGGCTTGATCTTATCTAGCGGACGTCTTTTGGTTGAGCAGGTGTTGACCTTGCATGAATTGGGTGAAGGCGTCGTCTGAACTTGAAGCTGGGGCATTTGTCTTGGTGGTTTGTTCAGTGGTTTGGTTTGTGTCGGAAGTGGGTGCAGGAAGTGCAAGGGGTTGATTATAAGAAAGTTGTGATTGTTGTTGGTAGGGTGGATATCTAGGTGGGTATCGGGGTTGGTATGGTTGTTGGTTGTTTCTCGTCGGAAAGGGAGGTCCTCTAGGTTGGTTGTTGTTTTGGTTGAAACCGGGTGGTCGAGCTGGAAACTGAGCATAGTAGACGGTGCCATCTGCTTCTTCATATTCAACTTGGTATTCTCCAGATGGTTGCGGGTTGGTGCAGTGTTGACAAACTTTCACTTGGTGTACTTGGTGCTGTTGTTTCTTAAGTTCTCCAAACTGTTTGACGAGCGAGTCCATTTTCTCTGTTAGTGCCTTAATTGCTTCGACTGGAATCGGGTTTGCAGCAGCGATAGGTGTGGAAGATGTTGAATGATCTCCAGAATTCCAATCGTGGTGATGCATAGTCATGTTTTCTATGAGGTTCCATCCTTCTTCGTCGGTTTTTGCCATGAAGCTTCCTTGTGCAGCAGCATCGAGGGTAGTTCGGTGGTTAGGATCTAAACCATTGTAGAAAGTGCACAATTGTGCAGACTTATCGAGTCGGTGATTAGGGCATTTCTTCAAGGCTCCTTTGAATCGTTCCCATGCGGTATATAATGACTCATCGAAAGCTTGTCGAAAGTTCATGATGTCATTTCGGAGTTTGGTTTGTTTAGAAGGCGGAAAGTACTTGGTTAGGAACTTTGTCGCCATCGCAGTCCATGAAGGGATAGAGCCGGTCTCTAAACCTTCAAACCATGTTTGCGCATGATGGGTGAGCGAATAAGGGAAAAGGTATAAACGGATTGTGTCTTGGCCAATTCCGTTTTGCTTGTAGGAATTTGAGAGAGAGATGAACTTGTCGAGGTGAGAGTTTGGGTCATCACTGGGTAATCCATGGAATTGATAGTGGTTTTGGATTAGTTAGATGATGTGGTGTTTAAGCTCGAAAGATTGACCAGGGGTTTCAGGGTAGAGAATTGGTCCTCCTCTTCCTTCGATAGAGGGTTTGCTATTGTCAGCGAGAGTGATGCGTTCAGCCATTGCTTGCTTAAGTGCAGATTGCTTCTTTTCTCGTCGAATAGTGCGTATTATAAGTTCTGGATCGGGAAAGTTAAACAGTGGTGCAGATCTAGGGGAACAGGTCATACACTAAAAGAAAAGATAATAAAGAAAATAAACAATAAATGAAATGTCTTTGTGTTTTTATTTTTTATTTTTTAGAAGGTTTTATCCTAAGGGTTTACTAGAATTGGGATTGGTTGGGCCTCTGTATCGGACAGTTAGTCTCCCCGGCAACTCCGCCAAAAGCTTGTTGATGTCGATGTCAACGGGTTGTTTTAAATTTATAATTGCTGGGGTCTAAGTGTGACTTACTAGTACTGAACCAAAGGGTTAGTAGGTGGTAAGTTGGACCTAGAGTCGTTCTTAAAGAGAAACTGAATTGAAACGGAGGTGATCCAATCAATCTTTCTTTTCTAGTAAATGTTTTAAAAGAGTTCGTTGGGGGTTTTGGTTCAGTTAATTAAGTAAACTAAATAAAGCGAATAAAAAGTAATAAAATGTCAGATAATGCAAAGTAGTATTTATTGTGAGTTCGTTAGTTAATAATCATGGGATGATGACTCTTACGGGAAAATGATTAACTAAATTGGGTTGCCTATAAGATTCATTAACTGATGGTATAACCAATAGATTCCTTATTAGTCGGTTATCAACTAATATGTCACGAGGAACTAAGGTAACATGATTCTGACCAGACAGACAATGCTCAACTATCCACACTCTCCTGTGAGGGAGTCAGTGGCCCATATTATTGAACGTATTCGCTCGTGGGCGAAGGAATAGAGTAGCAAGTCCATTAAACAACTAACTTAGAACTTGTGTCCGGACTTATTTGATCAATTTCTATCCATGAAACTTAAGCGTGATAAATGAGGGAAAACATTTAGGTTTCTTGCATACCGTAATTTAGGTTTCATGGTTTTTAGGAAAAAGTATTGGTTTAAGTTGGATTTCAAACTTGCCTTTCTCAATACAATTAACAAATCCCTAGGTTTTCGTAAATGGTCATTTAGCCTATAGCCTACCTAATCTAATCTAATCTAAACTAAAACAACTAATTAAAATGCTGACGGCTTTTTACAGAAAGTCAAACCCAGACCATGTCGGAAAATACTATGGTAGCTCACATCGTATTTAATCGTTTACCGATGTTTCCGTTGTGAGTTTAATTGCTTCGCGATGTTTACATGATAAGTACATTGTGATCAGAAGTGTACAATACTCATGGCAAGTCCACGTAATCACATTGCATTTTATAATGCTAGCATGACGTTACAATTAAAAACATAGTTTTTACACAGATAACTATTGACCGAGTATTGAGGTTCGCGACTCCTCTTTACAGGGTTACAATCACGTTTGTTAATCGAAAGGCGAATGTAAGTTTTAGGTTTTAAATCACAAGATAAGTCCATTCACAAAGTTTCCAATTTTATAACGTCGATCCATAATACAACTACCTTCCGTCGTTACCGGCTTCCATATATTTGTACTATGCTCAAAAGCATTTCCAATACTATACCGAGTAATTAGTCGAATCGGGGCCATCGTATTATTTCACGACGTATTTAAAGTCATCCCACAATTATATATACTAACTACATCACAACAAATACAATAGTAATCTACTCGCTAATCATGGCATAAACGATATCTAACATAATTAAGGCAAACATATTTAATTAAGATAGATAAGGATAGAAATAACCGAGATTAATATGCGAGAAGGAATAGACTTGAATTAATGAGCGTAACTCCAAGCGTACACCAAAGATTACAAAACGTTCCTAGCTTTCTTTCTACTCTAAACAAAGTGCTAAACTAATCTAATGCTAAATTTAAAGTAAGAAAGTAGAATGAGAAAGTAAGAAAGTAATATGACTAGTGCATATGGGAAATTTTGAAATGGAGCCTTAAGCCTCCTATTTATAGGTGAGCTTTGGCTCAGATTAGCATCAAGAGGTGCATGTTAGAAAACGGTAGCCAAAAGGGTGCACCGGGTACCGTACAACACGAAAAGTAGGCGCACCGGGTACTGTACAACACGAAAAGTAGGTGCACCAGGTACCAAAAGTTACCAAAAATGGAAACCGAGGTGGGTACGGGGTGGCCGGCGGCGGCTGGTGGGTGGCCGGCGGCGGCTGGCCCACCCCCCCCCCCCCCCCCCCGTTTCGCCGTCTTTTGCTTCGTTTCTCGATTCGTGCGTGTTTTCTTCGTTATGCATCCGTTTGCGTCGATTCTTCTTTTGTTGGATTCGTAATTCAAAAACAAATATTTTGACATAGGATAGGCCCTGAGATGAGGTCCCTAGCTCCAGATATTGCGTACGAATCATTTGGATCTTCCGGCGGGCGTAGAATCTTCATTCTTTATCCGTTTTAGTTGATTCTTCTTCTGTTGGATTCGTATTTTGAAAACGAACATCTTGGACAGAATGGATGTTGGTGGAGGGCATTTTAGTCTTGAAATCTCGTTTTGATGCCTTGAATCTTCAAACGTGTGTGGAATCTTCGTTTTTCATCCGTTTTGCTTGATTTTTATCGTGCAACCTTGTTTTGACCATCTTGGCATAATGTTACTGATTTGTGCTATATTTGAGTGAAAATGCCAAGGATCGTTCTAGAATGAGAGAGATATCGGTAGTAAAAACATGACTTTTTACGCGATATCAAGTATCCCACACTTAGAACTTTACTTGTCCTCAAGCAAACTCATTTTCAACACGGTTAAAGATAAGCAGATAATGAAATATTTTAATACTGAATTCTTTACTAAAGGGGTTTTGGAAAAATAAAGATATTTGATTTTTTTGAAAGCCAGGTTGTAATCTTTAGGAGCATGCTTTTGATCTTTGATACATGACTAGGCGATCCTCTCAAGGTGGTCACTCCAATCACTCAAAGTGTTTAGGGTTTCCTATTCTAGCATTTATCAATCACTCAGAACGCCAGTCATGCATCGTTTATCGTCATAGGCTTGATCGAGAATCAAATCGTTACCTTTTGGGTGAGCGTGAAGTCGATCTAGCCATAATCAAATCCGAAACACCCGGCCGTTGGTGAACCCTTTTTGTACTCAACGTTAATCTATTTTTATGATAAAATAGTTGTTATTTACTTAGTATTATTATTTTATAATAATAAACGCGAAAAACTTCCACGTTTGGAATAAAACGTAACGTATCCGAGAAAACGCACGAATCGAGCACGACGCCCGAACGAAATCCAAAGTATATTTTAGTAACTTGAAACAAGTATTTTAAAAATACTTAGTCATTCTATATGCCAATTACATATTGAAAATAACTCGCGAGAAATCAAACGTTAAAAATTAACCTTAAACCGTACGAATTAACGTTTAAACGACTAACGAACGTAACCCGAACTCGAGAGACAATGCACGAGCCCAACCCAAAGTGGGATGAGCCCATTCTTGGCCCAAGATGAGGCCCAATCGGGCCAAAGAACTAGCCCTAAAGCTTCCCCCATATTTAAACCCTTATCCTTTGTTAATCTCATTTCAACACACATAACCCTCACACAATCCTCTCATCTCTCCCTCCAATATGCTCTTCCTCTCTCTAAAAACGACCAAACCACATCTACACCACCTTCCTCCATCTCTTCCAAGAATATCTAACAATCTCCATCATCATCTAGCATCACATATACACGGTTTTTGCAAGTAAGAAGAAGAACGAGACAGCAGCAGTCCACTTCGTCTCTCTCTCGCTCTAGATCTGCTTTTGCTCGGTATAAACCCCTCCTATCTCTCTAGTTTTATTTGAATAACATTCATAAAAATGTTAAAGGTTCGTTTTGCTAGTATATTGTCCAAGATCTACTCGAAAAACCAAAGAACAAAGTGAAAAACCAATGGGTAAAAGCTTTACCCACTGGATAATATTTTAGATCGGTTTAGATCCATGCTAACCGAACCATTTATTCACCAAATCAAGTGTTTCTTGACTCTAAAATGAAGTTTAAGATGTCTACTTTTGATATATCCAGGCCTCACGAATTAATGAGGTCAATTACTATTTTTAAGAAATGTTTTAAAAGTACATATACAGACTGAAACACTCTGACCAGAAAGTTTAACCAGATTCAAAATGGTATATCTCTACTTTTTGTTCTAATTAATGGGTGAAACTAGTGGTAAAAGATCACAAATTATGTCACCTTTCTTTCCCCTACTTACACACTTTGTGAGGCTTTGTAAAACTTGAGATATGACCAAATCTTTGAACACATGTACTGAAAATATAGCGGCTGGACCCATTGTGCTTTACAAATTTATTTCTCAACTTGTGTTTGGTTTTATACTTAATAAACACATGTTTTGGAAACCTTAGACATAGGAGAACAACATATATTTTTCTTGGATCCGAAAACGGATGTTTTGTTGGTCAAATCGCGAGGACAAAACCGTGTAATTTCGGAAAAATAAACGTTAAGGACTGTTTTCATTTTCGGTTTAAAAACGACACTTGTAGATTTCAAATGACCATGAAACTCATAATTTATTCATATTTTACCTTTTTAAAAATTGTGTAAAAGTTTCGGGTCAAACCGAGCATTTTTGACCAAGTTCCCAATTTTGAAAAACACATCAGCCCGATATAGCGACACTCGCACGAAGTGACGCCAATCACCCTTATGCGACACTTAGCCTAAGTGACGCTCCAGTCGACCGACACTACTTAGCGACACTACGTCGAAGTGACGCCTATCTCTGGAACAGTAATTTTCCGACACTCACCCTAAGTGACGCTAGACCCCTATCCGACACTACTCTTAGTGTCGCTTAAATCCAATTGACATAGCTACCCGACACTGACCACGAGTGTCGGCATCGAGTGACGCACCCTTATGCGACACTACCTTAAGTGTCGCTAATAACCAATAAGTGACGCACCAAGTGTCGCCTAAAACAGGAAGTTCAAAATACATTTTTCATTCTAAGTCTCGATTCCGCGCAACGATTACTAAACCTTACACGATACTATTAATGTATGCAAAACATATACTTATGAAAGTATACGATAAAACAATACGAAACCTAATAATAATGTCTTCAGGAATTATTATTATTACATACTTAAACATTCACCAACGGGCCGCAAACGTTTTTAATTAAACAAACAAATAACTACTTGGACATAACTAGTTGAGTGGACAACTAGCATGAATGGTCTTTTTAGAAATTCACTCACACATACGACCCTATATGCTTAGGGCATTAGAAGGTTGCGTGTTCGGAGAACCTACTAGCTGATTTACTTTGGACACTCGTTTGATTGCAAACGTAGCTTGCTTACTTGACTCAGGTGAGTCTCATAGCCCCGCTTTTTACTGTCTTTACCTCGGGGTGAGGATACATACTCTGTTTTACATATGAACACAAGTACTGATTTAACTGATATACGGATTGCATGAGTCACGACATAATCCACTGAAGTCCCTCCATCATAGTTGTTAGTTATGGACTTAAGCGCGAGTATTAGTAAATGGATCTATTTGGGACTGACAATCCCCGCCGGGGGTAGTAGCGCTACCACGAACCGTTCTGTAGAAACGGGCGTTTGATACTTGTTTCTTATGGGTGTTTTGGATTAGCACTCACGGGGGAAACTTACGGTACTTGGTTGTACCACTTTTACGTTAAGCTTCGACTATGAGCTCATGGCAATGGTATATAATTTACAAACTATTGCTTGGTTGCAATACACTTGTTTACGCATTCGTGCACACTGATGAAATCTTGTGGTTCATAACTATTACTTTACTACTAAACCTATGAGCTCACCAACATTCGTGTTGACCCTTTTAGTATGTATTCTCAGGTACCCGTACGGAGTAGGATTACTCCAGGACACTAGCTAGAGTCGCATGATTTCTACACTGCATTTAACGGAGATTCTTAGCATTATCTTTTGTATATGTTGGTTATGTAATAGAATCTCCCACTACATACGCGGACTCTAGGCTACGATACTTTTGTAACGAAAATAATATGTTTTCAAACGATTTATTCATGGAATGTAACTATTTTACAAACGTCTCATTTAGAGGTCGTTTGCTGTATATCTTTGTGCTTTTGTTTACTTGATTAGTCGCGCCCCGACCCGAACCGCTTCCGCAACAGGTAATTTGGAGGTGCGACATTAAAACATCAAGATGCTTTATATATTAAAGTTTAGATAATTGTGACTTGTATAATAATTGTTATTATACGTAACAAAACCAAAAAAGTTTATACTTTTACAATTCTAATAGAGCATATTAATGTCCGTTTTAGTCATTTTTTATGTAAACTAATAGAATCCAAACACTAAAACAAGTGATTATTTGATTATTGCAAGATAAAATAACATAATTAAACCCAAACACTACTATATAGTATCATGTTTTCTAACAGCTGATTATCCGATTTCAATTATGTAAAACGCATAATCTCTTTTAATAAAGCAATCCCAAACACCTCCTAAAACACACTATGAACTTTGAAAGTGAAATATAAATTTAAAAAGAGATTATAAGGTCACTCCTATCAGGTGTGTCGGTTTTCAGTCGGTTGAAACCGACGGAACCGACATTGATGGCACGCCGTCATCGGTTCAGTCCATCGGTTTCTTCCGTCGGATATCCGACGGTGCGTCGTTGTATGAATCTGGGTTGCGTTCGGATATTTAATGTTTTTTTGTGTAGCCATTATAACAAAAATTAATATTTTTTTTAAATCTCTCCAACAGTCAAAAACTAGCCCTTTTTTTAAACACTTTCCATTCCTCTATAAATACACACTCCCTGTTCCAAACAATTCACACTACAACTCACACACAATTCACTATCATCTTCATGTTGCAGTTTTAATAACTTCCAATTATTTTGAATTTTTGAGTAATTATGAACCATATATTTTAGCCTTGTACAGATACTAAAAATAATGTACTTTTCATATTTGGTTTACTAGCTTGTAACCTTTTTGTTTAGTTACTTTGATCGGTGTCGACTCGTTGAACATGTTTTTGTCATATATTTGCAGGAGTCAAACTCGAAAATGAATCAAATATCGAAAGATGGGAAAAAACCGATAAAGTAATTGGTTGTGGTTACAATCCAAGCCAAAAGAAAGTTTTCTTCACACTAGATTCAAAACTCGTACTCGAAATCAATTGTAAGGGAGAGGAATTCGCGACACCACTCTATCCAACACTAGCAGCGAATAGTGACATTGTAGTACTAGTAAATTTTGGACAAAGTACCTTCAAATACGCACCAGCGAATCAACAAAGAACACAAAATCCTTGCTTCATTGGGCCGATGGCAAATTCGTCATCTTCAGGGTACGAAGATAGCAAGGAGCTTTTTTCAATGGGAAGAATCGATTCACAATGGTTGAATCAATCGGCCACAAGAAGTGGACAGTATCATAACAATGTGTATAAAGGAAAGATCGCAAAGGATTATGATGATGCTTCTGAGGGAGATTTGTTTGAAATCGTTATAGAGAGTAATAATTACAGAAAATCACCGTTGTCTTAATTATTACCTGAATATATTCATGTAGTATATAGTATATGAAAATACTATTATAATAATTATTATCTATATAAAAATATAAATAATAATATAGATAGAAAGACGGGTGTAGAAGCAAAGACACGATAATTAAGCAAAACAAAGTAAAATTAATAACATAATCGTAAAGTGATCGAGGCATGTGTTGAACACAGTTCCCTTAAAATAGATTCACCGTCTATTTCCCAGGGTACAACGATCAAAGCAATTTGTACTGCCGGACTTACCTACTTGCCTGAAAGTACTGATATCGAAAACTCAAAAAGAGATGTAACATGCATTCTCTTCTAATTGGACCAAGAAAGGTGCCTGCGTTTTGTGTGTGTATATTTCCGAATATTTGAGATACATCAAATGAATGTGGTAGCTTGGCATTTATAGTCTAAGAACTAACTTCTTCTTCAAGACAATATCTTTCTTAAAAATAACATGAATTATAAATCGTTTTTATCATTAGAAAGATTCAAAAATTAATTTATTTAACTGAAAGTATCAGTTCCATAAATAAATCTGAAAGGTTTAAAATTTTTGAAAAAACAAATATTGCGCGAGACTGGAATTTCTCAATTTCTTCCTTCCAATTTCCGTTTCAAATGCCTCTCTTCAAGAGTCGATATCTCATTCACATTATCTTCATTTTGGACATATCTTAGTTTGTTGCGAAGATCTTGTCAATGAGTACGCAAACCCACAAACCATCACTAATATATATTACATATAGATATATTTAGTTATGTCCAAAGTTGGTGAAAAAACTCATGTTTTCAACCAAATTTTCGAACAATCCCCCACATGAATGGAGATCGACTGAAAACACACAAAAAACTCCGATAAACTTTCAACGGTTAAATCCTGCAAAGGATAGGTAGGTGTTATCCTTTGAACCCTCCCTTGTGAAATGCACTTAGTCTCCTAGCTGTTAGTAGACGGTGATGTCTTTGAACTGATCTGCTGTTTATGTAGACGACAATACATTTTCACACAAGATTCTCCCTGACATGGTTAAGTCCTCATAGTCGTGTTCGTTATGGTCCTGAACACTAGCCTGGTTCTGCAAGAGCTCTTAGGAACTGCGCCCCCCACAATTCCCTTCGAAGCGACCCCACTTCTCTCTTACATAGGTGATTCTATATAATAACTTGAACCGTCATAGTTATTCAGAATTCATTAAAAGCCTTATGCTTATCCTCATATCATCACTGTCTTATATAGGAATGGACTAGGAAGTTCATCAACTCCCTTTAATAGTTTATTGGAAGTATATAAATACCCCCATAGTGATCCTCCTTAGTTTATACAATTAGGTTGTCCTTTTGAACCTAGATCTTGGGATCTCCAGTCAACAGGGTAAGGTTTTCCTTTGCATAAACTTTATGTTTCGGGCTTTAGTCCAATTCCACAACTTGATCTCTTTTCCAACCACATGGTTGTTGGATCCAAAATTATTATCTTTTAACTTTCAACTTTACCCGGGGTATATCAAGATAATTCTAAATGAGATCAGTTGTTATAGTAATATTGTGTCAATCTCAATTTTAATTGATGTTACAATACAACTCTCTTCACTTTAAGTGTTCATGTCTACACTTGTACAATAGGTGAGCAATTTGAGTATTTTATCATGATTGGAAATCTTCCATAATATTATAATACTCTTATTATTACTTTTATAACAGTAATAATATCTTACCTTATATAGAGTTTAAAACTTGCTCTCTATGACCCGTGTATACATCATACAGTCAACATACAATGACCTATGTATACTTTATCAATTGAGTTATAATATAATGATCATTATATGCAACACTTGATGATCAAATAGCATACGGGTCGGGTCTATCCATATCAAAATGCAAGACACCCCCACATTTTTATATTATTCTGGGAAATTTCTTCCCTTTTTATAAGAATGTTAAGTATGAGGTTTCGTACAAGAAGTATTATCTATCTTGACTTCCCCCACATGTCTTGCATATTGTCATCTTTATCATATACTCACAAATGATGCAAATTAATTGCCGCTAGAAAGTTAACTAAACTCTATATAAATATAGTTTAAAACTTTATCATATTCAGAGCAATTCTTAGTTATACTCTAGGTTTGACCTAGACACATAGAATTTAAGCATCTTATTAAAGATGCAACACTCGAATAAGCTCTCTTAATTCCGAGCTCCATTTAGGCAATTCAAATCCCGAAATAATATAACAAAAGATATACATCTTTATGTCCATAATTCTCCTAGGATTTATTCTAACTAAATTCCATATTCAGCATGGAAACAATCTTGTATCATTATCTCATCAATTTGATTTCACAATATACCAAATCTTTCTGTTACCGAATGAAGATTTAATTTTGTCTATACATAAATTCCATAGAATGGAATGTTCGTTGTTAATTGATCTCTGCAGAAGATCATAATTAACAAATTCAAGTCTAGCATGCCATAGACTTCAAGTCCTAAGCATAAGAATAGAAGATGCATCATTCTGATTCTTAATAGTTTTTTTTATTACAATGAACCTCGCATGTCCCTTATCAATACTCATTCTTATTTTTAGACAAAAATCCACTAATGAGACTTAAATACCATCATAAATAATGACATTTAGGAGTGTCTCATATACGATATCTCGTATCAATTATTCAGTTTTATTTTCCTTCATAATCATAATGTGTATGTCTTTGATCTATGAAGTTTCACTAATGCTCTTAAAGAGCTTACCTTGGACTTATCCAATCCATACCACAAAATATCATATTTTTGATAAATAGAATTACTTCCAATACCATAACCTTACGATATTTTTTTTTTCAAGAGATATATACAATTCTCTCTTTAAAATCTTGACTACGTATTGTCAAGTCATTTTAGATGTTATCCTGCCACTTATTCAACCTCATTTATGTATCAACAACAATAAGATCGACAAGATTCAATAAATGAATATTGCTAGATTCAATATCTCACTGCCATACGTTAAATTCATATTTGAATTTTCACATATTATGACATATCCGCAAGTCATGTCGTTATCACTAACATGTCTTACAATTTCATAAATTTGAGACCACATTCTAACCCGATGTGTTCAAATTTATCTCTTTTCAATAGTAGATATGTCAATTGCATCAATCATGATTATCATCATCCCTTTCGAGTTATAATCGACAATACTCCAACAAGTATCCCAACCGCAAGGAACAAAAGGAGGCTTTAATTTTCTAATTCTCTAGCACGAGCTTATCACTAATCACTAAGATTTATAGTACATTAATCGATAGTCAGCTTGCTCTTGGATGTTACCCTTTTAGATATGTCGTGAACATGCATGAGAATGGTTTAAATTGAAGATAACCTCAGTTTTAAAATTTCAATTTACTTTATCAATGTCCGATTACATTAATAAGTGGCACCCATCTCTCGAGTGTCTCATCAGTCTTAAATAGGTTTCCACAAACATGTGTCATCGTCGATGTCAAAGACCATCTCAAACACTCAATTATATAGCGGAATTATACATCAATGATGTATAAATGAACTACATCCATGATATAGTTCCTGTAATGGCCATTTGTGGTCTATAGCCTCAATTGGTGCTCTCGGCATCCACCAGCTCATATCCACGACTCATTACAAAACTTAGAACAATCAACAAACTTGTTCATAAAGTTTTATTAAATAGTTAACAAAACTACTTCTATCATGAGTAGTAGGCCATTAATAACACTTGTTAACTATTTTCCAAAATTCAAAAAATAAAAATAAAATATTAACTTTACAACTTTGATAAATAAATAGTTTCATTCAATGCATTTGAATTCTATTTTCAAACAATACATATTCATGATAGTTGTACATTCCTATTTCTTTCAGAAACTGTTCAACCACTCCGAAAGTGTCACCAATTTTTGCTGAAGGGCTTGATAGTCAATCAAACTATATCCAAAACTACACGCAAGAGTAGTTGCCCCTGATCATTACAAACCATCCTAGAGCATTAACAATCCTACCGGGATTGTACAACACTGAGACGGTTCCAACATTAGCTTCATAGCTTCGTGGTGTCACTATGGTACTCCCGAGTTCTCGACAACCACAAAATTATAATCATGTTTCATAATCTTTCATAGAAACAATATCAAACTATTTCAACTCAAGTAGAAAGCTACTAACGTATTTCAAAGTTCATTGAAGCTAGTAACAAACGACTACTTCTTCTAGAGTAGCATCATGTTTGTTAAATTATGTTTACAATTTCTTTTGAAGTTGAACCTACTTCCAAACTATAAAATGATATCACATATAGTATACTCAATATGGTGTTAAAACATCAAACACGGCTGTGAACTTTCAAAAATATTTGACTAGCAGTCAAAACGACTTATATGGTACAAGAGTTGTCAAGCGTCATATAATACAAACACTTAATATGGAAATTCTTCACAATTAAAATCAATGATATTGCAAAATCATATGTTACCGATTTTAATTATGCAGACAAGGAGTTCTATTATATATATTCTCTGTCTATACCAAATAAGATCTTCACATATATTTAATTTATTTTTTAAATATATATTACAAAATCGAGACCAAGGAATAACAGATATAAATAATCAAATATATATCACACACGTTGATCCAATATTTGACTTTGTGACCTCAATAATTCCAACATTTAGTTGATTTTAAAACCACCTTTTAGTTTAACGATGTCGACACATTTATAGTATCGAACTTGCGTTAAAACCACACCTTATACATAAAATTCTTATAAACGAAGCCTCAATCTGTTTATGTATTTCTACGTACAACAAAATCGTTCTTAACAAACAAGATTAGTAAATTCAGTCTGTTTGTTAATCTGTTTGAACACGAACATCAAATAGTTTTAAACAAAATAAAAATCAGTTTGTTTCCGAAGCAATTTATTCATCAAACTGATGAGCACCAAACTGGTCGAAAAATAACTATTCGAAACCATGCTAAAGTGAAATTGGCAACCCATTATAATTGTGTTGTAACGATACAGATTTAGAAGCAATTTTCTTAGATCTAAACTTCATCTGACCAATCGTTCAGAACTATTAAGAAACAAAAAAAATTGTTTATTTTTATTGTATAATCTTTCCAATAATTAGAGAACACCATCAAATTAATTACAAACCATCCTCGTCATGGTTAAAAGATTGGATACGTGTAGCCATTTAATTAAGTCAACCTTTCAATAAGATTTCTAACCGACTACTTCTCAATCGTGTAGCACTTAGCATCTTTATCAAAGTGTAGTGCTTCAACTTGCTTCAATAAAATCACACTTGAATTTTGATCATCCAAAATTCTGAATCTATTTTAAGATGTAGTATATAGTATATGAAAATACTAGATAATAATTATTATCTATATAAAAATATAAATAATAATATAGATAGAAAGACGGGTGTAGAAGCAAAGACACGATAATTAAGCAAAACAAAGTAAAATTAATAACATAATCGTAAAGTGATCGAGGCCTGTGTTGAACACAGTTCCCTTAAAATAGATTCACCGTCTATTTCCCAGGATACAACGATCAAAGCAATTTGTACTGCCGGACTTACCTACTTGCCTGAAAGTACTGATATCGAAAACTCAAAAAGAGATGTAACATGCATTCTCTTCTAATTGGACCAAGAAAGGTGCCTGCGTTTTGTGTGTGTATATTTCCGAATATTTGAGATACATCAAATGAATGTGGTAGCTTGGCATTTATAGTCTAAGAACTAACTTCTTCTTCAAGACAATATCTTTCTTAAAAATAACATGAATTATAAATCGTTTTTTTCATTAGAAAGATTCAAAAATTAATTTATTTAACTGAAAGTATCAGTTCCATAAATAAATCTGAAAGGTTCAGAAATTTTGAAAAAACAAATATTGCGCGAGACTGGAATTTCTCAATTTCTTCCTTCCATTTTCCGTTTCAAATGCCTCTCTTCAAGAGTCGATATCTCATTCACATTATCTTCATTTTGGACATATCTTAGTTTGTTGCGAAGATCTTGTCAATGAGTACGCAAACCCACAAACCATCACTAATATATATTACATATACATATATTTAGTTATGTCCAAAGTTGGTGAAAAAACTCATGTTTTCAACCAAATTTTCGAACAATTCATATATTATTTTTTGTGTGGAAGCTGTCAATTTGTTGTTGGCCAAAGTATATAATCGAGAAAACAACATTTGATGAAAAATAATAATAATTATTATTATATAGTATTTTTATTTACCCTGATATTATTTATTTACCCTGATAAAAAAATACACAGTTTAAGAATATAAATAATTATATAATATTTTTATTTGAAATGACAATTTTATGTTTACTTTTTACTTGATCTTTTATAACATACATATAAAGTAGGGTAGTATAAGAACTTTAGTTAGATATATTCATCCCTTTAGAAATTAGAATGATTAATTTAAAACGTTCATAAAAGAAATCGTGAAGTATAAATATGTTGAAGCCTTTAAACTAAAATGTTTCCTTACATATGGCCCAATTAATGTTAGGCTCGTGTTCTTTCTTATAAGACCACTCCCAATGGTGACTAAAACTAATTGAAACCGACTAAACTACGTCAGCGTCACGTCAACTTTTTCAAAAACTGACTGAAACTGACAGTCCTCTGAATCAGTGACCCGTCACTTTAATTTTTGGGTCCCACATTTACCAATTTACCTTTAGTTTATTATACACTATAAAATAAATAAAAAAGTTCACATCGGATTTCCAACGAAAAAAGCGACGACACGAAGTGATGAGCCGCTCCCATCGGCATCACTTTGTCGGTTTGTAACCGACGTAAGCCCGAAGGTCACCGCTGGGACCAGTCTAAATGTCTTGTCGAACTGCTGGCTCTACAAATCCCAAAGGTATCATCAGATGATGAATCACATAAAGGTAAAAAGAATATACTGTAAAACAGTAAAAAGACTTGTAAAAATAATTTTTCTAAACAAATAATATAAGATTTAGAAGTCTACTATACTTTTACACCACAGGATATATAATTCAATCAACTTTTATGTAGTGAACCAATTACTATGACTAGCTGAATCCTAAAAACTATGGTCGTCAAAGTACCAAGTTTCGATGTATCTATCTTGGATAAATAAATCAACACTGAATTCGATTTATCATGAATATAAAGCTTTAACGATTTGTCGATTCCTAAATATATCACAAATATAAGAGCACTAATCACCCACTGGGCCGGGACATAAGTTAGGTGGATAACAGTTTTACATTTTTCTTTCACCCAGGCTTGGGCCTTCTGTATGTTCCACAATCCACACAATGTAGCTAAAGTTTCAAATTTTGCATTTGAGAAGAAAACCAAACCTCTTTCCTGCGAAACCTAAAGAATACCAAAATAGTCAATGATAATAGAGTATTTGAGTATTTCATCTTAGCTCAAAATGAGTAGGGTTTATGAGTGATTAATCCTCAATACTTTAATTTATATGTAAATCGGGTTCGAGATTAACTCAATCAAAGGTGGCTAAGGATTAACCCTTGGAGAATATTCAGAGAGATTAACTTCAATTTATAGTGAAGAAGGATGTTAATTAAGGTATGGAAATGTAAACGTTCGATGCGGCCCGTGTTGACGTGGACCAATAAGGTGGACCGACTAAGATAATGGGGTCACCATGTAAATAACATCTCCATGAATATTCCCTTTGTACTATTGTTAGATCTTGTTGAGAAAACATACAAGGTCTGTGTGCTTTGAGCACGGATCACGCTAAATGGATGCAGCCAAGGCCCAAGGGGAAGCTGTGGCGAAGGTGGCGACGTATGATGAAGGGGCTATTTTATAACTCTGTAAACATAAAACATCATTATTGTTAGCTATTGTTAATGCATCCGTCCCAATAGCTAAACACATGTTCTTTTGATAAACAAAAAATTACTACCTTACAACATCATACTCTAACGATTCTAATAAAGATACGTCCTCCACCCAAAATTGTTATTTAAAAAAAAAAAAAAAACACCGTTTAAAAAAATTGTATTTATTACAGGTAACGACCATTAAATTTTTATCTTTACAATTTTGAAGACTTTCGATTGGTTAAGTGAACCACTATTTGAGACATACCAATAAAAAGGTGATAATAATATTGAGATAAACGGAGTATTTAAAAAGTTCTAAAACATGTCCACTAGTTGAGATTTTGAAAATTTGCATTCATGCTAACTAAAATTAAGAATAGTTCAAAATTGCAATAATATACGTAGGAAAATTTATACGTACCTTTAATATCGTATATATATATATATATATATATATATCCCTTATAAAGGATCTCTACCATATCTTAATTTTGGTACTCAACACATAGAAAAGACAATTACCCTTGACTTATTTATAATATTTCCATTAATACTCATATCCCATTATATATTATCATTACTACTTATTCTCCTCTAACTATGTTATAAAAATATTAAATATTAATATATATTATTTATATTTATTAGATGTGTTCGGATAACAATTGTTGCTCCACGAAACATTCGGTAAATTAATAATATTAAATTAATAATTTAATCACATTATATACTTAGCCAAAGACGTTTGTTACAATTTATTATTTATTATTTATTATCTTAAATTATATATAGGAAACATGATTATGACATCATCAATTTAAATTAAATTTAATTAATCAATTAAGTCCCTCTATTTTAGTTAAATTATAACTGGATACTTTATTTTAATTAAACAATCAACACCCGTGTGTATACACGGGTTTAAGATCTAGTATATATATATAAGAAAACCTTAAAAAAATCTCCCCCCTTAATTTTGAGTTAAGCCTTCATAAAACAACCCTAGGATTAAACCATGACATCATTTAACTAATTAATTATGTAATAAATTACTAATATACCCTCATAATTAATTAGGTTTATTCAAATTAAAAACAAATCAACATCTTCTCATACAAGTTAGTCTATATTAAAAAAAAAATCATCAACCACGGCTGTTCAAAAAAACATACGCCAGTCAGAAGGGGAGACGAACGGTTCCAGTAATGGACAAAATCCAAAACTCCGGCGGGATATTGACGCAATACCCCAAGGCGGTCTGAAACACTGCCATCAATTAGGTTCAAAATCAAACAGCTTTCTCCATTTTCGTCATCTTCAAATAGAAGATTGTACATGTACGCATCACCAAACTTCATTTGATTTTCTTAATAAAATTATAATTGTATATTTTTATGTTAAATTGTATTTCTCTTATTGTTCAATGAAATAAATCTATCATTAATAACGATTTAAATTTCATATTCGAATCCTTATTTTTTCTGATTTTAGATTCAGTTGTGATAATCTTTCTCAATCTCAAGCTGAAGATAGAATTTGATTTAGAAGAACTAAAAGCAATGAAAGCAAAATAGTGTGTTTGGAATTGGTTTTGATTTTTGTTGTTGTTGAATCTAAGAAATTATAAGTTATTGTATGTAGCACGAGAAAATCGTTCTGTCATTACTGGCTCTCAAGTGAAAGGTATATTTAAAAGTTATTACTCATATAGTAGATATATTTTTGCATTTGTGTATGACGTATGAGACATTCCATTTAGATTACTGAATTAACAATGCTTGATCAGTTTCAAAATGACTACAAATCTAGGTTTAAGATAGAATTTAGAGAACTCGGATTCGGATTGGATGTTTGATATCTCTTATTAAAGTACTCACGGTTTTTATTTTAATGAGTGTTCCTATTCTACCACTTCGAATTTTTTAGCTAGAGAAAACGGTGTTTAAACGTTTGTTGTAAAAGTTATGAAGCGCTCAACAAGTGTTCGACAAAATGCCTCAGTGAGTACTTTGTGGTTTTAGTTTTCGTCACGAAAAAAACTATCGTGTAGTCATTTTGTCATGTTTTTTTGTCATCGCGTTACATAATGGCAAAAGAAACATTATCTAAATATCATGTATGTTTTTTTTTTTCCAAATCTAATATGCTTTTATATGATCTTTCATTGAGTTCCATGAAAAGCTTAAGTTGGCAAACGATCCTGATAATCCACCATGATCAGGGTTTGTCTTCCAAATGAGATAAACAACTTTAATTTGTATTGGATCTGACACAAATAGGTTAAACAACTTTCTATTTATGTGGGTAGCTTCATGGGTAGATCTTATTGGAGCATGTAGGCTAGATGTAAAAGTCGATCCCTAACTGCATTTGGTGGTTACTTTTCTCTACAGTAACTTTCTGTTTATGTGGGTAGCTTCATGGGTAGTCAATCCCTACGTGCATTTTGAATTCACTTACAGTTAGAAGTAAAAGAGTTTTGGTTCTGATTCCACATATATGATCTACTTTCAGGCACACATTTGGTGGTTTCACCACGTGGTGAGGAACCTTGTGAGGAGATAGAAGTTCTCAAGAGCATTGATGCGACAATGATTCTTCGTGAAGTTCCATATACAGAGGGAAAACCGACAAAGTACATGCTACTAAGAGGTTGTTTAAGTGTCACTCAGAAAATTCATTCAAATACCCTATTCTTCACCACATACATGTCCCTAACAATTTTCGCAGGTAATGTATCATTAATGACGAATGACTCAGAATGTGCTACTTTAATTGCTTCTAGAATTATTCATTAATTTTACAAGTGTTTGGCAGTGATGATTTGGGTATTAGTGTGGGTGAAAATACTGGTACTCTTTTTGTTGATGGACTTGGCCACTTGGGGATGGTAATCCTATAAGGAGAAATCGTTCAAGTCGCAAGACATAGATAATGCCATGTTCCTGATCTAGCCTCTCTTCTTCAATGTATTGATGCTAAAAAAATCAGCTGTATAGTATTTAGAGGGTAAATTAGTAGCGATAGAGGATTACCTACATCATGTATTACATAACTTAATTAATTAGACTAATAAATTTGTTTGTTTTGTCATAAACTATGTTATTGCTTAATGATTTTAAATGACTTAAATAATGTCATTTATATTCAAAACTTAGACTGAATGTTGTATGATATGCAGTATCACATGTGTAGACTGATTCTCTTCGGTTGAATACATTAAAAGGAATTCATGCTATTTTGACTACTCGACAATCTACGTTGGCACGGCTTGCAATATCAAACTACTTCGATAGGCTTCAGGCTGTGAGTACCCTATAGGTTGGAAAGCCGCAATATTCTCACAAGAATTGAATCATTCACCTATCCTTGATATTTTAGATTTTTTTAATTAAAATTTAACAATTTGTTCTTATTTTGAATAACTCATTTTAAAATATAGTTACGAAAAATTATTTAACTTCAAAAATAGCATTAATATCTACAAACTCCTTTTTTAGTATTAAAAGTGTATAACATACTGCATTTCTCTATATTACAGGATTTCTTCAATTTACAAATAAAAAATCAACATTATTTAAGTAATTTATGAATTATGATTTTATCCAATAATTTATGAATTATGATTTTATCCAACATAATTTTCTAATACTAATATTTTTTTGCTAGAAAATTAGCTAGCCCACAAATTTTGGGGGTCACGATCTAGTAATAATAATAATAATAATAATATAATGGTATTACATATGTAGGTATATTTAAGAGGATGTATTATACTAAACTATTAGGACCGTAAATTTGGTCATATGATCGTTCATTTTGATTGATAGCTGAGCGTAAATTTAATTAAGTTGAAAAAAATATCATCTATTGAAACTAAGTTGAATACCTTTGTCATCTTTTAAAAATGTGGATGTATATCCTTAAAAAAAACAAAATATAGACAATAAATTAGGATGATATTTGAACACTATTAAATTTGGACATTAAATATTAAAATCAATTGTATTGAATGAGTGTGTTGACTAATCAAAACATGTAATTAATAAGGGTCTTAGTGGGATTTAGGTGTAAATTATTTTAAAGCTTAATTAATCATCAAATTACTTTGAATCAAAGGTCTAGATTAGGTTAACCTAAAACATGGATGGCAAAGATTAATTTTTGGATACTAAGATTAGTTAATATCCACTCTCTTTTAATAGAGAAAGAGAGAAGAGAGAAGAGATTGTTAGGTATGATACGTGGAGTAGTAATTTCGAAATAATAATCATTATTTTATCAAGTAAGATCAAAAAGATAAATATGCAGAATTTAATTTTATGGACAGTCTTGTTAAAGTCGTAAAAAAGGACTTTACCAGAATTATGTGAAGCCCATAAACTGATTGTCATGCCTATATGAAAGATTAGGCGTATACAAATTATTCAAACCTGACCCGGATTCATATACTTAAATTCGAATAACTCAGCCTCATTTGAATCAAGTTACGGGATGAATAATAAACTCCGAATAACATCACTATCAACTATGATAGAGAAGTTACAAAAATATATTTATTTTCTACTTTTGAATCTTATTGCAATATTAGTGTAATATTTCAGATTCAGAATTTATATTATTTTCTTTCAAACTTCATTGGGAACAAAAATTTTAATAAATCACTACAAAAAAAAATGGTAGGTAAAATTACAAAAACCATCCTTATGGTTTGACCTGAATTGCACATTCAGTCATTTAATTAATTTAATTACATAGATGATCCTTTCTTTTGAAACTTGTAACGTAAATAGTCTTTTACACTAACAATTGTTAAATCTCCGTTAAAAAGGACCATGCATGTAAAAAAATTAATTCTTTAAATTTTTTTGAGTAAAATATAAATAATAAAATCTAGCATATGCGTAGATACATTATATGGTGTACATAACATTATTTTCATTTCACTCATTTTATTCATTATCAAATTTGATCATATTCTCCTCTATAACTAGGGCTGTTGACGAACCGAGTCAATTCGAATATCCTGATGTTCGACTCGACTCGTTTAAAAAATAAGTATGTTTGATTTCGACTCGAACTCGATTAACTTTTTAAAACCATATTCGAGTTCGGGCTCGGATAATAATTTATTGTTCGAGCTCTATACACGTTTAAGTTTATGACAATTTACAAAAAAAAAAAAAAAAAAAAGTTATTTAAGCTCATTATGTTTGTTTAGAAGCTCAAGCTCGATAAAATCGTTTATAAGCTTAAACAAGCTCATTAAAAAGTATAGTAACTATTTTATGAAACTTGAAATAAAGTTTGTAAAAGACATTTACACTTAATTAAACTTAAAATGTGTAAGTTTAATTAGTTATCATCAAACACTAATAATAAGTATGTAATTAGATTCTTGATGTTAATATTTATAGTGTGCTCATTTCATCCTAACGAGCCGAGTTGAATTTATTGTTTTGAAGCTCGGCTCGTGAAACTAATCGAGCAGTCTTTTTATGTTCGAACTCGACTCGGGCTCGAATAGTATTATGCTCGAATTCGAGATAAACGAGTTCGAACTCGAGTAGCTCGTTAAGTGCTCGGTTCGTTAACACCCCTATCTACAACATCAAATTTATATTCCACCACCATCTTTTCCTACCTAAATATACATTTTTGACTTAATTAGCCCCCACTTTTCAACGTCATTTTACTTTAAAGCTAGGGTCATCGAAAATGATACATAAGAGGAGATAGTGGCCACTAAAGTCATTACGAGATAAGATGAATGGGTAATGGAGAGTCCTTGAGTGGTGAAAGACAAATGTGGAAGAGAAACAATTTGACAATGCATTTGCTAAACGAAATGTGAAAGCTGAAAATGATGTTGTGCACCTAATAATGTATATCAACTCAAAAATTATAAAATTTAAAAGAATATAAAAAACCTGCACACGTGGTCCTTTTTAACAGAGATTTAACAATCGTTAGTGTAAAGGACTATTTACGTAACAAGTTTCAAAAGAAAGGACCATCTATGTATTTAAATTAATTAAAGAACTAAATGTGCAATTCAGGTCAAACTATAAGGACGGTTTTTGTAATTTTCTCAAAATTGGTATCATTTTATTTTTGTCACTTTAACTTTTGATCCCACATTACCAATTTACCTTTAATATTATACACACAAAAACAAAAAAACAAAAAAAAAAGAAGAAGAAGCGTCGGATATCCGTAGAAACAAAGCGACGAGTCAAAACGACGTGTGCATAACATCGCCGTCGGTTCGTCACTTCCCAACCGACGAGAGCCGAAGAGTGGCGATGGGAGATGCCTTAGAAGTGATTCACGTACAATTCGTAAATATATAGGAGTTAATTATATGAATAACAACAAACTATACGCAAACATACAAAATATATCAGTATTACTAATATTTGTCAATAGTGTTTAAAGTAAGTAGCTGAAAACAAAAACACAATAATATTTGAGTAGCTAGATAGAAGTTGCAACTTGCAACACATAAGTAGCTGAAAGGGTTACATATTTTTTCTAACGGCAATAGTAATATATTAAAAATAGCAAGGAAAACTCCTATCAAGCTATTTTTAACAACCGATCGAAACGAGACACCTAAACTTCATGCAACACATGCACGTTAATTTAAATAAAAACCGACACCTAAAACAGAAACAGACTGAACTAAAATCACCAACAACCCAGATAACACCCAAATTAACTAGATTTAACCTAAACATCACCAAGCAGGTTGCATATCTTGATAATAACAAGTTTACGGCTCCGACAACAGCGCAATGGCATTGTTCTTTTAGTTGATGCTTTCTTCTGTTATGGCTAGAAGCTTGCTTATCATCACTGAATGGACAGAATCCATGTAAGCATCTTGAGTTAAGAAATCGTGTGCTGATGTCGCATCTGCATCATCAACACCAGGGAGATTTGCAGCCATCTCCAGCTTCTCTTGCTTTCCTTCATCAATGGATTTCTGCATTGCTTCAAGTTGTTCTTTCATTTTTCTCTCGATTTTCCTAAAACCTGCTAAATGATTCATTACCTTAACCGTAACATCAGCAGTTGATGGTGAAGAAGCCATTATGTTATGGTAAAACAAATGTTGAAGGAAAATATAAAAAGCCACTTGTTGTGATTTGTGATGGCTTGTGTTGAGAAATATACAGCTTATATAGACAAAAAACGGTGGTACCTTTTTGCAAATGATGAAAATTAAAAAGGACTAAAAAGAAAACTTTGGGTGTTGGATGAAAATACTGTATTAAATAGAAATTAAAAACTCAATCAAATCAACATTTACTTTTTAGCTTTTTCCAAGGGTTTTGAAGTGATCTCTCTTATCTATTAAAAGAGAGAGTTAATTAAGTAATCTTCTTCTAATTCAACCTTAAATAATTAATCAACACCCTTCATTGGTTAAACCTTTTAATCATACCCCTCCATTATCATGAGACAAGTGATTAATTAATCATAAGATTTTTAACCCCCTTAATTTCCACAGATACCCTCACTCCTCGTGTACGCTTTCTTGCCATTTGCATCTAATTGATCAACCAACTCCTACCCACAAAAACCGATCGATACAAAAACAGATCTTGATCAGAGGCCACAAAAACAGATAATCAGTTCTTTCCCTCAACTCACCCTCCTTCTATCGATCGCCGATTTCAGCGAAAGGTGGAATTATAGGGTACGTGATCTTTTCACCGGTTAAATCAAAATTCGCAAGGGCTAGATGATTAAAAGGTACGATCGATTGAAACTATGCTTATTAAATTATCAATTTGCTTGATTTATGTTAATTACTCAAATTTATGTGTTATTGCATGTTTTATAACAATTGGTGATGTACTTTCATCAATGAATTTTTGAAGATTCTTGAACGCACACTATGTGTTCGATATAATGTCAGTGACAACTTTTGAGGATTGCATAAGAGTTAAGGAGTTTGGTTTATTTCTTCCAAATTTTGTCACTTGAAAATCAGTCAACCTTTAAAATCTGTCTTCATCACTTAATTATGTTAGTAACCCGAACACGAATTTCATCGAAAAAAGCTATAAAGAACCTCCATTGGAGATACCCGTAGTTATTACTCAATATTTGAATGTTGGTGCATACATAGCAGATTGTAAGCATGTTGTTAATTCGTTTTTATGTTTGGCAATATGGCTGTCAACTACACTCAACGTTAAATCTACATGTATTGTGTCACGTTTGGTCTATACATGGACCCATGTGAGCATGATTTGATTTTTCATGTCTTTAGAAGGAAAGTAGATCTCACATTAGACTTAGATGATAACCTAACTGAGATCCTTAAAAGGTAACTTCTATTTTTTTTGTCTAACTATATTCTTGAGTAATTTGTGCTTTTCGGTCAACTAATTGAAAATTTTGCTGTTGTTTGAAGCACATATTATTGTTTGAAACCAATGAATTTGTTACAGTTGATTTGTACTTCATTTCTGTCGGGTTTTTGGATATGATGATGATTAATATTTGGTTGGTTTGATAGTTTCGATGTAGGTTTGTTGATGGTTAGTTGCCATCACCCTCATCCTTTGTGTTTTTAGGGTGTTTATTTTCCAAAATTTGTTAAAATGATGTTTTTGATATGTGTGTAGGCTCTGTTGGCTTGGAATTTGATAGTTTATTACATGGTCTATTATAATAATCAGGTTATATTCATCAAAAAAGTGGATTGACATTCCGTATTTTAGGACAACTAAAATCATATGGCATTTTCATTAAGCAACCCTATATGTTTGAAACACAGATTTGGCAGTTGCTTTTTAAAAATTTAATTCTATAAACATATCTAATGATCCAACCCAATGTTTATGCAGCTGTTCGTTGATGGCATTCAGCTCCGATGGATGAAGAACACAAGGAGCCATATGACATTAACTCAAGTTGAGAACTAAACGCTACTCAAATTTGCCAACATGCATTTCAGAAGTGTGGCATAATCTGAATCTTCATGCTCCTGATGTCTATTACACAAGAGTAAGTTAATTTAGTTTTGACATGAGCATTAACATTAATACTTTGAGTACTGCACGAGTAAAATAACTATTAACCCATTTTAAAATGATCAATTTTGTAGGATATTTGTTATTTAATTCAGGAAGTTGCTTTTGTAATGATATAAAAGATATAAAAGCTCTTTCAGGAATGAGTAAGTTCAATGCTAAAGTTTGCATTATTTGTGTCGAGCATCTAAAATTGAAAGAAGAGATAACGATACTTTTGAATCTTATGAAACTGGTATTGTTATTTTTAGGTTCATTTGATTAATCAGCCTCTCCCCATTAGCCTTTTGACCTGCTATGTTATTTTTCCTTCTTATTTAGTTTCAGTTGCAAAATAAGGAGGAAGGTTCGTCATATAATATTGAAGATATCAATATTATTGGTAGTAATAAGGTTGTCGAATTCTATTAAATTTTTAGCATTTGATTTTGAAACTGACATTGTGATAGAGCTCTAGGTTATGATTTTAATTTATATGCTGTTATTAGTACGAAGTTGGTACGAGTTACACTCTTGCTAAGTAATGATGTTTTATCATGATTTTAATATATATGTTGTTATATACAGTTTTTCTTGGCAATTAATATTCAGGTTTTCTTGAAACTCAATATTCAAAGTAGTTGTTACAGATAAGGAATGACAATAACATGTATGTTTAATTTGTATGCTATATCCCAATGTACTGCCTTGCTCTATATTACATATATATTTTTAACCTTGTGACTTTTCTTGACAACATTCAACTACGTGCAATTAAATACGCTAACTATTAGGTTAGTGATTGGTATTTTAAACAAAATCCGGAATGGGAGGATACAAAAGAGGCCTCCCTGAAGGTTAGTGATTAGTTTTGCTACAAGCACCTTTATTAGTTTTTCTATTCTGGGTTCACATTGATTATGTGAACGAGTTAAATCATGTAGGTTTGTATGGTTTAGTTGAGTTCTGCTTATCATTCATGTTTCTTGTTTACAGACTGATAGATGATATGACAGTGAAGATGGAATCTGTTATGATATAAAACTCTCATTTGTTCATCTTTCTCTAATCTATTATTTATGATTTTTTCCATCATTTCATGCCACAATTTTAAAATATCATCATTTAAATTTTAATCTTCTAACAATTAAATTCTGATCTCTAAGTTAAAGCAGGTTATTTTTATTCGTAGTTTCTGGGAATTTCTGGAATCCAAGTTATCTTGGTTTATTCGCTAAACTGTTGAATGTTTGGATATTATCTGGTAATTGTCTTGGAACCTACGCAACCAACATATTATCGGGTAAGGCCGGGTAAGGTTCATAAAGATATCTACTCAGTTTGTGATTCAAAACTTTCGAATTAGTTCAACCTACCATAATGTGAAAAGTGGTCTCTTTCAAATTCAAAGGTGTGGAACATATTAATAAAGGATTGGTCCTTTTTCCCTCATCCAACCACACTTTATTCACTGATTCGATATACCTTAGCTATGGCTAGAATGTATATGATATATGATGATAACTAAGGTAAGGCAATGCACTAATTATGTTTCCACTTTGGGCTGATTAAGATTCACACCATAGTTATGCGTAAGATGGTTATGAAGAAAAAACAAATTGGTTAGTTGAAGAAACTGCCACTCTACGTTCCATGAGGGTAGTGGTTATTATGCTCTAGACTTTATCAGCTAATGCTTTACATTGTTTGGTTGTACGGTCTTTAACTTACCCGTGAATTGAATTTACCGCTGACATGTTTTTTGAAACATCTATATTTATTTTGGTAGATGAAGCTACTAAAGACATTTGAGAAGGTATGTTGGTTATTGTATAGATTCTATGTATATGTAACACAAGCATTGACATTTAAGATTTTATTCTTGATTTTGGGTATGTATGCGTTTATTTTCATTCCTTATCTCTCCATGTTTATCAAACAAGGCAACATCCATAATGGTCCAAACTGCAACATATTGATGTAGGGAGCCAGGGAGGTAAGGTTTAAGATATAGCATTATGTTAATGGTTTCTTTTTACTGTTTCTTATTATAGTCAAAAGTGGCATGAACTACTTTACGAATGGAATTTGGTTTAGAGGAGACTGCATTAACCAGAAGGATACTGGATGGTTGTATGAATTCATTTTGCCTTTATCATGCATTTGATACTAACATGCCCATTTCTTACTTATATAGCTATATATATATATATATATATATATATATATATATATATATATATATATATATATATATATGAATAGTCAGCTAGGAACAATTGCTACCACTATCATCTTCATTGTGGCAGCTATTATCGATTGGCTTGATGTGGGGGTATCTCTACAGTAATAGGAATTAGGGTGGGAAAATGGGTAGGTCAGTTTTGTTTGGTTTGGTAAATAAGTCTTTGAAACGAATCTGACAAGTGATTGCAGGTGGGTCAAGTTGATTGGATAATATTTTAGTTCAATTTTTTTAAAAACTCTATTTACCATTCTTCACCTAAATATGATTTTTGTACTACTGTAATATCAATCATTATTGTTTATTAGACAAGAGCAATTTATGACTGTAAGTATTGATATAGACCTTGGGCAACTTTTGATCCATTTGACCATTAATTGTTCGCCAAAGTTTGAAACTCAACCCAGTAAACTCTTCGATAGTATCACTTGTGTTTGCCATTTTTAGGTGAGTGCGACGAATTTATAACCCTTATTATATCTACGTGATCTCATTTTGTTATCTTATTTTTATGTTTAAGTTAGTTGATCTCCCGTTTCTGGTACCTCTTGAAAGCAGTTGAAGACAATAAGTGTTCAAGTGAGTCCCAACCTGACATATACCAAAAGATTCTATGTCTTGACTTGTAACCCATTTTGCCGCCTCTACTATTGTGACTTTGTTTGCTACTTTGTTGCTTTGATTGTTTAAAATATTAAGGATTTGGTTTTCTTTTATAACGGAACTGATGCCAGTAATAAATATTTATAATGGAACTGATGTGGTTCTTTTAATGCAGCTAATCTACAACCATGTGCAATATAGATAAGTTTTAAATAGTGATTCTATAGATAACTTATAGCTTTGGGTAATTGGGTGAGATTAGTAGCGCTTACGGTGTTGTTACAGTGTTGTTACAAGTGTAGTAAATTGGTTGAAATTACCACGTTAATATGGCTATGGAATCTCAGGAACGAAATGGTGAAAACGTTATGATTATGATATGCTGAAAGATTTTATACTTAACATTCTTAATCCCAAAAGTATTTTTAAATGTAACATACACCATTTTATTTAGGTGTGTATAAAGTATATGTACTTCGTGGTGGCAGTCACAAAGCGACACTGTTATAAATTCTAACTTCACATTCTCTAATTATATGATTATGAATAACAAAGTTTAACTTTACAAAAGATTATAATATACTTATTATTTTGCAATACAGTTACATACACCAATCTGCAATCCCTATTAAATGCGAATAGCATATATTCTTAATTAGATAAAATAATCACGTAGATTACTAATTTCTTTTACGTAATTACAAGCAATTTCTAATATCCGGTGAAATCTTTAGGGATTCATTATATGTAATTTATGATAGTTTTATATATAATATAATATAATGTGTCACCTGCAATTCTTATAAGTCGTCACGTTATCAAAATACATACAATTACATTAAATAATAAGTATCTTACACATATATAAGATTTTGGGCAAAAAATCATTTTTTATCTCTCCTTTTTAAGACTTTGAGCCAAACTCATTTTATAGTAGTATTAATTAGCATCTACACAAACACATTTATTCTTCTGTTCAAACATTAATAACTATACAACCAGACTAAACATTATTGTAGCAAATTACAATGTTAATCGTAGAACTATGCATTATTACAATGTCAATCGTAGAACTATGTTAACCTTAAGAGTAATTGTAAAATTCGCTACAAAATTAATACACATTTTTTTTCCACAAACGATGCATTGTAGTGACATTAAAGATGGTGCCTATATAATCTGTAGCGTATTATGGCTCATATATTTTGATTTTCAAGTTTAGTGATTATACACCTATTTCATATCAAACATTGTATATATGATAATAATAATAATAATTATTATTATACTTATTAATGTAGCTTTAATTTGTACTAACAATTATGTATTAACCCACATATGATTTTTAATGAAAACTATTGCAATTTTTTATTTTTTATTTATAACTATTAATGTGAGTGAATATTAAGTTATAATCACGTGTTAAGTAGCAAATACCATGAATAAATAATCGTGAACAAATTTTAATTTTTTTTATCATAAATCACATGTAATCATATTGTGAAATCCGGTAAAAAAAGCGAATAAAAAAAATTCGTCAAAAATATATCTTATGACATCTCTAATCGAAGAGAAAAACGCGCTGGTTTCGAATATGTAATTTTTATAATTTATGAACTTATGATTTGTGAGATAATTAACCAAAGGGGTAAAAAATAGAACTGGGTTTTGTAGAGAAATGGAAGAATCCTATTGGTTCTCCCATTCTCTACTTTTTTAACATTCTTAAAAGAACTCACCTTTTACGGATTATATATAGATAGACTATAGCCGTATATAAAAGGCATATTGTTCAAAATTACATTTTTAATTAGTTGTTCAACAATTTAATATTTATAATCAAAATACTTGGAATATATTGAAATCAAACTATATCAAAGACACATTGGAAAAGATCTTTTTTTATGTGGGACAAGATCATTTCAAGCCATTTAATCACCTTCGTCTACTCCCATCAAGCCACCCACCCTAGACAACCATGCACGTCTTTTGATACACTTTGCAATTTTGCATGCAATACAAATTGAGAAAATTAAATAGAAAAAGTCGCTTGTTTTATTGGTTTAATTTAAATAGGCAGCCAATTAATAAGATGGATGATATCTACGATTAGAGTAGGGTTTGTCCACCGATTTTAATCAGATTCCATCTATAAAACCTTTAAAATAAATTTCTCCCAATTTTAGATGTTTTTCAAGTGCTTAAAAAATTAGAAATAAATTCTTAATGGTGTTTTTTTTTATAAAATTACAAATTTACACGTTTATTTAATTTATATTTGTAATTTCACATTTATACTCTCATTTCCTTTATTCGAGAACTTCAATTTTTTGATCAAATTTTATGATTTCAATTTCAAATACATAATACTTCACATATCGAAACTTGCACCTGAATATATGAACACGCAATCTGACATACGTAACTTGCAACCCGAGGATCGAGTTTTCAACAACATTTCTTATAGAGAAAATCACAAAAATGCTTTTTCTCTCTACTCACATTTACCAAAACACTCTTTCTCTCTTCTATATTACCAAAACATTCATCTGATCAGCAAAATAAAAATTGATGGTGTAATATATTTCGTTTGTTTTTTGTTTAGATAAAGGTCCAACCAAATAGTGACAAGTGGTAACCATCGAAAGATTTTTCTATGGTGCAATAAATAGTCGATGGTGCCTTCCGTCGAAATAATCAAACATTTCGATGGTGGTCCCTTTCTCTCTCTTATCTTTGAAAAGAAGAGGTTAATAAATTAATCACTCCTCAAATTAGGATTTATGCTTTAATCACCACCATCCAATGTCTTAATCCTTATAATTAAGACCCTTGATTATAATTAGTGGAGTGATTTATTAATCTCATAACAATTAGGCCCATTTTGTGACTAGAATACCCTTCTTATAATCAAGCCTTGTGATGCCTTTTTATTGGAATTAAACGGAAGACAACTCATAGCAACGAGGAGCATCCTAATTTGAATACGGAAAAATTAGCCCGCTTTCGCTATCGCATCCAAACCTAAGGTTCGTCTCTTCCTTTGTAGTTCTCGATTGATTAATTGAATGTTTTCTTCAATTCATGGTTTTTAGGGCTAGCGAGTTTTTGATTCGGAAGAATTAATCGACAATCTGGTAATGGTTTGATATTGTGCATACAATCCTTAGGTTTGCAATTCGGAATAATTAATCAGTCATCTGTTAATGGTTTGATATTGCGCATACAATCCTTTGGTTTGCAGTCTTATAACAGATGACTGATATGTTGAAGAGCTGTAGTATATGTGTATAATAATCCATCGATATTTTGGGATAGACTGATTATTATAATGACAACAATTGTATCACAGTCCTCACCAATAAATAGAATGTAGGCTTTAATCTTTTATAAGCATACAAAACCTATAGGCAAGTTCACAGATAGACTCAATCTTGAATTTAAACCATAAAACAACAATATAATAATTGTAGAAATTTAAATCGACTATTCCATTAGTATAGTTTACTCCATCACAAATCTTTCCATGCTTAGACTGCAACGAATCGTATCGACATTATTTAGATTTTATTGGTGAGGATTGTGTTTGAAAATCAGATATTGATTTGTTTTCTATTTATTGAATTAGAGAAATTAAAGGTTGATACGGTGAGAATGTTTAAGAGATTCTGTATATGTTAAGTGAATAACATGTATTTTTATCATTATACGCATTCATATCAAGGTTGAAAAAGTCAAATGTCGGGGGCGAGTCGGTCGGGACCTCCGAAGGACTAGTCGAAGACTAGTCTGATTTGACTTTTGTTGACTTTTTATATATTTAAATAATAAATATTAAAATTATGTGTAAATATAGATATATTTTAAAAATAAAGGGTTAAAATGTAACTTTTTAAATCTTTTTCTTGAAAACTACTCCTTCTCTCTCCTTTTCCCCTTTTTCTTCCAAATCTAAAAGGTGGTACCTCTTATTCTTCTACATCATCTTCTTCTTCATCTTTCATTTTCTTCATCTTCATCACATCTTTCTCCATTCTATCACTTATAGATCTATTTTCTTTCATATTTAGCAACAAAAAACAAAGGAGAAACACATTCAAGCCATAAACCGAGCATTTCTGACCCGTTGACCACCGTTGATTGACGTTGACCGACTTTCTTGAGCGACTTTGGCCTGGTCGAGTCGGGCTACTCACAGATCCCGACTAATCGCCGACTAGTCGGCCTGGTCGGCCGACTTTTACAACCATGTTCATATGAAAAAGTATTTTTATATGCTAACTTTGGAGTTTATGCAAAAGTAATTGGGTGTATGGTCTCCCGACACAAATGCATTCTAACATCTGGGCTTATACAAATTATTTTTTGGTTGTTTTATGAAGGTAATAAACTGTCCATCCTGTTGTTTTGGTCATCATACAATTGTTGGTTTAGCAGTCCATGGTTAATGTTTGAATTAACAGGTGTTCATCCGTGCTTGACAATAGACGCGCTTCAGCACAGAATCTATAATCAGTCACTGGTAGGGATGGCAATGGTCACCCGATCCGATGGATATCCATCCGATCCATCCACTAAATGGTGGATATGGACGATATAAATGGATGAATAGTGGATCGGATATGGATGAAAATTTATCATCCATGAATTTATCCATTTCACCCGAAATACATATACATATATATATACACTCCTTAATAATACATATATATATATATACACATATGTAAATTTACATATCCACATATAAACCATAAACAATTATTTTGGTGTTATCAAACATATAAACCATAAACAATTAAGGTGTTATTGAATATATAAAGTCGTAAATTTTAAATATCTAATGTATATTTGAGGGGTTTTATTTTGTATTTTGATTTATATAGCAAATCTTAATGCATGAATATATCGTGCTGAGCGAAGTTCTGCTTACAACCATATATTGAAGTCACAATCCACGATATATAACAATTAAAACACGTGTGATTAACCTATAAACATGGAGAACACGTACATTTACATTTGTCTAAATATATATTTACTTGTAAGTGTAATAGATTATGCTTCGTTGATTGACAATGTTTGAACATTTTTGTGAATAGATTTTTGTATTTTACGTTACATTTATTTTTTTACAATATTTGTCAGTTTCATTTCATATTAGGAAATTTTTTCTAACATTTTTTGAATATCCAATGGACATCCATTAACCCGCTTAATCCATCGGATATGGATATGGATGGATGAATTGAAATTAAATGGATATGGATACGGATATGGACGAAAATATTTAAATGGATATGGATGTGGATATGGGATCATCCGATCCATTGCCATCCCTAGTCACTGGTGGTCCAAGGGGTTCATTCAATGTAACGGGAATATCAAACCATTACAGATGTACGCTTCAGTTTTTACAGTATCTCAATGCGCAAAGTTAATGATAATGTAATTGGTTGTATGGTCTCCCTTCAACAGATATAGAATTGATATATCGGCTGAAAAAGTAGTTTTGGTTGTTTTCTGAAGGTAATAAAACCACAAGTTCATGGAGATCCATTAAAACTGCCCAACAACCAAACGATTGGCGCCCTAATATTATGAAGTCGAATTACAGCATCCCACCAGAATCCGTTATA
This sequence comes from Helichrysum umbraculigerum, assembly GCA_949592205.1. Lineage (NCBI taxonomy): Eukaryota > Viridiplantae > Streptophyta > Magnoliopsida > Asterales > Asteraceae > Helichrysum > Helichrysum umbraculigerum. The sequence goes on along the minus strand of CATIUR010000007.1, from coordinate 29,289,510 downwards.
TCTGTTGATATGTCTTCTCCAACCATGTCAATGCTAAATCTTACAGGTAAACCAACAATTGTTCCCCATTTATATAATGATTTTTTGATACCATTGTCCATCATGTTGTTTTGGTTAACGTACAATCTTTGGTTTAACATTGCTTTGTTAATCTTTAAATTAATAGCTGTTCATCCATGCTTGAGACGCGCTTCAGCACATAATCTATAATCACTCACTGGTCGACCAAGGGGTAAATATCACAAAAATAAATCTAGTCCAGAGGGTGAACAACCCAAGTTCAGAAAACAACTGTATATTTGTGATACACAAAACGAGTTCGATAACCGTATTAACGCATATAGGTAAAATTTAAGTTTTCTTACTATCATTTACAACTATTTTTAATGATGATTCTTAAATCTTTATTAAAACACCCCTCGGTCTTACCAACAATATTATATGATTTAACTCGGAAGCGTAGGTTTTAAACATACTTCTTTAACTATACATTATATAAAATGTACATAACTGTTCCAAAACATAATACTCCACAGTTTAAAACTATTAAAAACAAAACAGTAACCGAGGTGTTACATAATTCCAACAAACTTTTGTTTATCACAAAATATATCAGAGTTCACGGTTGGTCAAACATTCCCTGCATAAGCATCATCTTCCTGCCCACCCACATAACTAAACATAACCTGCAGGAAGTAAATGAGGGATTATCACGAAGCTAAGTGAATGAATAAGTCACACACCATTCAACTTAGCATAACCATCTGTTTACAACAATTAACCGTAAATGCACATTAATTAATCAATGAGGATCGGTGGCTCTTGAGAAACCATAATACCCGGATGGCTCTCCAAAAACACTTACCATCAATCTGTAAGGCCAATACAGAATAGACAGATAACTAATTGTTATTATAATCAAACACAGGCTCTACAAACAACAAATGTATCAAGTCCCTGTGTAATTCACATAATAACAAACTAGCCCAACTAACTTGTTGACCTCAATAATACTGATGTCCGAAGGCCAATTAGCACGTAGATTTATAATCAACAATTCAGACTAAACAGTCTAATATTCACATCTACGTTTACTTGTTGCAACTAAACAGTCACAACTAAATCAAATTGTGAGTTCCAGATCCACTCACCTGACTATCTCAGCTTTCACTCAGTGATCTTATATTACTGAGTCTTCGGTTGATCTGAAAACATAATCAAAATACAAGTTAGTAACTTGTTCCATGAATTATATTACTTAACTCGATTACATATTGTCATTCAAGTAAATACAATTATAAAGTACTACTACCATGTAACCAATTGTGACACCCGTCAAATTAGGACTATTAATTTGGGGCCTAATCAATTGTAAATACATGTAATTAGTTTTGTGTTAGGCTAATTAATGTATCAAAATATATATTGATGAACATATATATGAATATGCGATTTGATTAAATCGTACGCATCTCAAATCGAATGTAATTCGGATCAATTAAATACGGACGTTGGTGAACGATTTTATTAAATAATATATTATTATTTAATAACACTATTATATTCAAAATATTATTTTGATAATATTTTATATAAATTTCGTATAATACGATTAACAATTTACGCGATTTAAAGATTTAACGCGCAAACAAAACGTAACAAACTAAAGTTATAATCTTATAATTCTAATATTAAGTATTTTGATAAAATACTTCAACTAAATTATCGAGTAATTAATTTCATTTTAAAACGTATAATTAAATGTTTTAAATAATTATTTAACGTTTAAATAATCGGGAAACTAACACCGCACGGAGCACGAATACACGGGGTTAAAATTTGTGAAGCCCACACCCGTGGACCCCACAAAAATCAGCCAAAAAGGGGGTCATCACCTCCCCTTTTCCTCATTCTCACCACACTCTCTCTTTCCTTCTCTACTTTTTCTTTCAAAATCACCACACCACCACCACTAAAAACCGCTAAATTACACCACCAAACACCGTCGAAATCTCGAAGCTCTTTGGAGAAAAACAACCACCACGCAACGATCTACAACTCTATCTTTTCGGAATTTCATTTCGACACTTTGTAAGTTTCCGACAAAATCCCGAAACCTCTCGATTCTTAGTGTTTTTACTTGTTTGTTGTTTATAATAACTTGTAATGTCCATATAAGGGTTGGGTAAAAGAATCGGACCAAGTGGTCGCCGGAAAACTCATTTTTGGCTCAAAATCCTTCAAACAGTCAGAAGTGTCCCAAAGACGACCAGTATAGCGTCACTTCGTGCGTCACTTAAGTGACGCATTGAGTGTCGCTAAAAGCCCTAATTTTGCGTCACTTGCCTAAGTGCCGCATAAAACCCCTTTATCCCGACACTTGCCTAAGTGTCGCAAATTCAATACCCGTCACTATGAACCGACAGTTATAGCGTCACTTGTCTAAGTGACGCCTACAATCAAGAACTGATTTCACCCGTCACTAACCTTAGTGACTCATGACACTTGTACCGACACTTACAACCGACACTTCCTTAAGTGTCGCACTCTATGCGTCACTTGCATAAGTGACGCCAGTAATCAGAATCCGTCATTTCATGCGACACTTCCTGAGTGTCGCCTAAGCTCTAAGTGTCGCTATAAGTGACGCTGAAAACAGAATGTTTACAACTCATTTTTACTAAGTGTCAAGACCTAAATTTTATCACTTGATTTCACCCAAATTCAAGTCCAGATGCGTTTTTCACCAAAGCACTTTAGTAGAAATAAAAATTTTTCGAGCTGACTTGGCATCTCGACCCCAACCAGGGGCCAGCCCCTTGGACCCCGCCAGGGGTTGCCACCCCTGGAACCACGCTTACCAGGGGCGCTGCCCCCGGACTCCCGTCACCTAAAGTTTATAAGTACTTTTTAAGTATAACTATTTGAAATCAAAATAATAATGTTAAGATTATTACTACAACTAATCACCAACGGGCCGTACATGTTTTCAAAAACACAACTTAATCAAACAACCAAATCGTAGTAATTTGGACATTATAGTTAAATGAACAACCACAAAGGTAGTCTTTGTAACTACCTACTCATATTAATAACCATCGCGTGTCGTGGACACCCTCAGGTTATCTGTCTGAGGACATCTCACGGCTTGATTAAGCATCGTACAATTATTGACTAAACGCTCAAGACTCAGGTGAGTCTCATAGCCCCTCTTTTTACCGCTTTTCACTCAGGGGTGTGATTCAATGCTTATTTTTAACATGTGAATGCAAGTACAAACTTTACAATATACTACATGAGTTGTTTTCCACTAATCATTTCAAAGTCCTCCGTCAGCATAGTTTGGTAATACGTTGTAGCGTGATTATTAGTATATGGAACCATATAGGATTGACCCTCCTCGTCCGGGTTAGCATGCACTAACTGGGTAAACGGACGTACTAATAATTGTTCAGATGAGTGTGGATTAGGCACTCGTGGAGGCACCTCGCTCGGAACTCTCTATATGTGTCACACCCCCAAATTTATGTTGCGGAAGCGATTCGGGTCGGGGCGTGACTAATCAATAACCAAAGCACAAAAGTATACAATGAACGACTCTATATGAGACGTTGGAAAAATAGTACATTTCGTTAATATTCAAAAGTACATATCAACTAATACAGAAGTAATGTGGTAAAATCTCCAATTAGCTACATGCATGCGACTCGAGCTAATAAGTAGATCCTGCTGGGCCATCCTACTGTAGTTGCGTACCTGAGAATGCATTACTAAAATTGTCAACCAAAAGGTTTGGGAATCTCACAGGTTTGTAGTAAGTAAATCAAATTGAACACAATATAAGTACACAAGTTTCACAGAAGAAACAGTAAAGTAATAAATGTAATCGCACAGTTGAAATAGAACAGTAAAAGTGATTGTACGAATGTAATAAGTCAGTATTGAAAAGTTGTACGCAGTCAGTAGAGTAGTAATCGTCAGTTGTATGTAAATAACAAATCTATAGTCAATCACTGCATCCATGTAATTGGGTAGCAATCCATGGTAGTACGCAGTCAGTAAATCAGTAATCAATCATTGCGTCAATGCAATAGGGTAATGGGTATACATTGCCATGAGCACCATAGTCGAAGCTTAACAGTAAGTAAGTAATTGCCCTCGTGAATGCTAATCCAAAAACATTCATATGAAACGAGTAGAAAACACATGTTTATACGAGTACGGTTCGTGGTGGCGCTACCACCCCAGGCGGGGATTGTCAGTCCCATATGGATCCATATACTAAAACTCGCGCTTAAGTCCATAACTAACAACTATGATTAAAGGGACTTCATTGGATTAAGTAAAACCCATGCAATCGATATACCAGTAAATTAGTAAGTAAATCAAGTAAGTAAGTACATGTGTTCGAGTAAAATAAGTAATGCATCTCCCCCAAAACAGTAAAACAGTAAAAATGGGCCGTGAGACTCACCTTAGGGTGCTAGCGTTCCTAAACGCGCGTGATGTACCAACGAAATCTTCCTAGTATCCTAAACACATAATACCGTGTAAATGATAGGATGTCTCAATAAACTATCTTTGTTAATGTTCATTCGTTTAATTTATGCCCAAAGTATCCCATTCGTATTTGTATTTAGCTTGTAAAAGTGTATAGGTCCGTTAATGGTTTAGAGTAATAATTCCAAATTATTATTACAAACTTTGATTTGTCGTATATCTTTGAAAACATTGTTGTTTCAAGTATAAATAGTATTTGTTGTTAGTTAACAAGTTTTTAAATATGTACTGCTTGTCGGTTGCGAATTGAAATTATATTCTAAAAATATAATTTTGTTTGTTTTCATATAAAAATACTTTGTATTTTTCGTATATACATAGTTTGTTCCATTTTGTATAAATATACATCGTATTGTTATCGTATCGTATTGTAAAAATATATTTTCGGTTTATAAATTTGGTACTTTTTGAAAAGGTAATTTTTATTAAATACTACATTTTAGGCGACACACAAAAATATGGGCGATACTATTGTTTATAAAAATATATATATAGATTTTCAGCATTTTTAGCGACGCTTAAGGAATTGTCACAGATGGCTCATTTTAGGCGTCACTGAACAGGTTTTGCGTCACTGACGGATTTAGCGACGCTTTATATTCGTCGCTACTGCTGGGTTTCATATTAGATCGCACCCCAAAATTCACAAACAACTTTTCTAAATTAATCCTGAAGCATGATAATCATTTATAACAAGATTACATGGTGATATAAGTTAGAAATTCACAAATTACAAAAGGAGAAGGGGTGTAGCTCACGGTGGTGGTGGTGTTCGGAGGTGTAACCGAAAGTGATGATGCAGAGACTGATGATTTCGAGAGTGATGAAGACGATGGTGGTGAGCTACGGTTGTTGTTGCTGCGCCAGTGGTGGTGTCCGGTTGGTGGAGCTCGGCGATGGTGGCGGTTTGTTTGTGTGAGCCGAGAGGGATGGGAAGGAGATAGATGAAATTAAACGATGATGATGATCGGTGCTGCGCTACACTCGACCTACTGTTGTTGTTGATTCGATCGTGAGGGTGGTCCGAAGGTGGTGGTGGCTCGGGTGTGATGATGCCGAGCGGTGGTGGTGCTCTCGGTTGGTGATGGTGAGCCGAGAAAGATGAAGAGAGGGATGTATATAGATGATTGATGATAAAGATGAAGAAAAGATGATGATTATGTGTTGTTAAAATCTTTCCTTGCTCCCTCCGATTTGATAATTTCCGAGAGGTGATGGTGGTCGGCGGTCTTGAGCTTGGGCCGAGAGTGAGAAAGAGACAGTGAGTGATCGATTGGTGATGATAATGGATTATAGTTTACTAGCTGCTGTTACTTCATGTTTATCATTGTTGTTGTTTATCATTGTTGTTATTTGAATGTTGTTGTTATGTGTGTAACCGAGAGACACAGAGAAAGATAGATAATAAGAGTGAAGAAGAAAATGAAGATGGGGTCAACAGGATGGTTAGGTCGGCTTTTGTTAAAGGAAGTCAAAGACCAGATCCCATATTTAGGGGAAATTATTGTCCTGTTGTCTCTCATTTGCAGTATAGTATACCCGTGATTATTTACCCGATCGTTAATAAGTGAAATGTTTTCAAACAATAAATTTCTAAATATAAAATCGTATAAGTTTTTAATCGAAGTATTTCATAAAAATAATTTTAAATAGATATAAAAATATATATTTGTTTCAACTCGTGTTGACGGATAGTTTTCAGTACTTAAAACATATTTAAATTTCTAACGGTGTAATTAAATATTATTCTTGACAATAATATTTTGTTTGGAAATGTTTTGCACTAACATTTGTATTTGAGATTGTACGTTCTTTCAGATTCGTATATACAATTATTAATTAATCTTTTCATGTTATATATATACATTTATATATATAGTACTTGTGTACTTTGGTATTTGACGTAGTTAATACGCAAAATAAAAGTTTAAATTTTGAGTGAAATTCGGGTCATTTTTGACCGGGTGTCACATTCTCCCCTTGTTAGGAGAATTTCGTCCCGAAATTTGTTCGTAGTATTTATCGTTGTATTCAAGTTATAGTTTGCGTGTTATCTACGTAAGTCGGACAACACCTATCTAGCGTTGTCTTTCTCCCCTTGTTGAACTAGTGCCCTTCCGGCAACTAAGGAATTCGAAATGAAGTTTTCGGGATGTGTTGACCATTATGTCTACATGACCAGTCCAGTCGATCACTAGAGGGTAGCTACAATGTATACTAGTAACCTAAAGTAATGCAGTAAATCCTTGATTGTTTTGTCGGTAGGACAAGGTTGATCGTTCAGCCAATTGCTGGAGTACAGCTACATTTTGTACTAGTAGCCTACCTTAGACTCTATCAATCTCATATAGAAACGAAGTGGTTTAGCACATTTTAGTTTTATGTGGGATGTTACCCATAATACGGTTTTATGTGAGTCGTCACCCAAAAATTTGTTTTACTTGGGACGTTACCCAGTATATAAAAGTCAACCGGTATGTTTTCCGGTATACAACAGAGGATATGTTATTCCTATATCTTTGTGCTAAAACTAGTTTCATATATAGAGACTATAGATCTAAATTGTCATTTTCCCCTAACCCTATTGTGCACTTAGAATCTAGGGAAAACATAACAAGTATCAAGTAGCAAGTAAAGTTTATCAAGTAAGTAGTATGAAAGCAGTTAGGTTGTTAGCGAGTAACCATACTCGCATCCCTATTCAGATCCTGGTAGATTTTGTTCTTATAACAAGCAAGGAGGTCATTGTGTACTGTGTAATTTCGTTGACCATTCAGGGTTTGAAATTTTGTATAAAGTTGTGTACAATAAGTAAGTTTGCACGGTTTTGAAGTTTTGAAACTTCTATAAAACATTTCGTAAGAAATTTTGCAACATGTTTGTTAAAAGTACATTCGTCAGAAAATTTTGATAGTGAAAATCGGTTGAAAACTTTGAAGTCTGATGAAAACTTTAGTCGATAAATAGTTTGGTTGAAACTCTTGTCGGTGGCAAGACTTTGAAAATTCTGTTTAACAAAATTCGTTGAAAAACAAGAGTTATGAAAAATTTCGAGGGAAGAGGCCTGTTGAAATTTGTTGAAAGCAGTTTTCCTAGGATACACCTAACTGTACTGTGGAGTGAGTTTCAAAATGTTTTAGACGTGAAATTAGGTAGACGGTAGTAAGCAAATACAAAGTCTCGTTCCTCATATCGAGGGACGCTGGAGTAGCTATGTTTGTCGTTTACAGTGGTGTAGGTGGTAACGAGAGTATCATTGTATAAGGCCTATTCCTATACCTTCAGTATATAATAGCCTAGAGAGTAGTATGTAGTCGAGGCCTATATATGTATATATACTTATATCACATAATAGCCTAATCATATATGTATATACCATATATACATATATATCTACCTAGTCGTGTCTAGCACAAAACAATTAGTGGTCCCGGTTCTCTCGTGGTCAGAGTCAGCTAATGCATTCCTGTTCAGTATAACCCCTTTCAGATCTTACATCATCTTTGTTTAATTGTACATAGTTAGCTACGCTATGTTAAATTAAATTCGTATGACGTAATCCCTGAACCAGTCATACCTAATGAGGAATACTGCCTAACGGTCATAGTCTAGGCCCACTACATGAAACCTAGTTCACTATAACCTTAGGCTCTGATACCAATCTGTCACACCCCCAAATTTATGTTGCGGAAGCGATTCGGGTCGGGGCGTGACTAATCTATAACCAAAGCACAAAAGTATACAATGAACGACTCTATATGAGACGTTGGAAAAATAGTACATTTCGCTAATATTCAAAAGTACATATCAACTAATACAGAAGTAATGTGGTAAAATCTCCAATTAGCTACATGCATGCGACTCGAGTTAATAAGTAGATCCTGCTGGGCCATCCTACTGTAGTTGCGTACCTGAGAATGCATTACTAAAATTGTCAACCAAAAGGTTGGTGAATCTCACAGGTTTGTAGTAAGTAAATCAAATTGAACACAATATAAGTACACAAGTTTCACAGAAGAAACAGTAAAGTAATAAATGTAATCGCACAGTTGAAATAGAACAGTAAAAGTGATTGTACGAATGTAACAAGTCAGTATTGAAAAGTTGTACGCAGTCAGTAGAGTAGTAATCGTCAGTTGTATGTAAATAACAAATCTATAGTCAATCACTGCATCCATGTAATTGGGTAGCAATCCATGGTAGTACGCAGTCAGTAAATCAGTAATCAATCATTGCGTCAATGCAATAGGGTAATGGGTATACATTGCCATGAGCACCATAGTCGAAGCTTAACAGTAAGTAAGTAATTGCCCTCATGAATGCTAATCCAAAAACATTCATATGAAACGAGTTGAAAACACCTGTTTATACGAGTACGGTTCGTGGTGGCGCTACCACCCCAGGCGGGGATTGTCAGTCCCATATGGATCCATATACTAAAACTCGCGCTTAAGTCCATAACTAACAACTATGATTAAAGGGACTTCATTGGATTAAGTAAAACCCATGCAATCGATATACCAGTAAATTAGTAAGTAAATCGAGTAAGTAAGTACATGTGTTCGAGTAAAACAAGTAATGCATCTCCCCCAAAATAGTAAAACAGTAAAAAGGGGCCGTGAGACTCACCTTAGGGTGCTAGCGTTCCTAAACGCGCGTGATGTACCAACGAAATCTTCCTAGTATCCTAAACACATAATACCGTGTAAATGATAGGATGTCTCAATAAACTATCTTTGTTAATGTTCATTCGTTTAATTTATGCCCAAAGTATCCCATTCGTATTTGTATTTAGCTTGTAAAAGTGTATAGGTCCGTTAATGGTTTAGAATAATAATTCCAAATTATTATTACAAACTTTGATTTGTCGAATATCTTTGAAAACATTGTTGTTTCAAGTATAAATAGTATTTGTTGTTAGTTAACAAGTTTTTAAATATGTACGTCTTGTCGGTTGCGAATTGAAATTATATTCTAAAAATATAATTTTGTTTGTTTTCATATAAAAATACTTTGTATTTTTCGTATATACATAGTTTGTTCTATTTTGTATAAATATACATCGTATTGTTATCGTATCGTATTGTAAAAATATATTTTCGGTTTATAAATTTGGTACTTTTTGAAAAGGTAATTTTTATTAAATACTACATTTTAGGCGACACACAAAAATATGGGCGATACTATTGTTTATAAAAATATATATATAGATTTTCAGCATTTTTAGCGACGCTTAAGGAATTGTCACAGATGGCTCATTTTAGGCGTCACTGAACAGGTTTTGCGTCACTGACGGATTTAGCGACGCTTTATATTCGTCGCTACTGCTGGGTTTCATATTAGATCGCACCCCAAAATTCACAAACAACTTTTCTAAATTAATCCTTAAGTATGAAAATCATTTATAACAAGATTACATGGTGATATAAGTTAGAAATTCACAAATTACAAAAGGAGAAGGGGTGTAGCTCACGGTGGTGGTGGTGTTCGGAGGTGTAACCGAAAGTGATGATGCAGAGACTGATGATTTCGAGAGTGATGAAGACGATGGTGGTGAGCTACGGTTGTTGTTGCTGCGCCAGTGGTGGTGTCCGGTTGGTGGAGCTCGGCGATGGTGGCGGTTTGTTTGTGTGAGCCGAGAGGGATGGGAAGGAGATAGATGAAATTAAACGATGATGATGATCGGTGCTGCGCTACACTCGACCTACTGTTGTTGTTGATTCGATCGTGAGGGTGGTCCGAAGGTGGTGGTGGCTCGGGTGTGATGATGCCGAGCGGTGGTGGTGCTCTCGGTTGGTGATGGTGAGCCAAGAAAGATGAAGAGAGGGATGTATATAGATGATTGATGATAAAGATGAAGAAAAGATGATGATTATGTGTTGTTAAAACCTTTCCTTGCTCCCTCCGATTTGATAATTTCCGAGAGGTGATGGTGGTCGGCGGTCTTGAGCTTGGGCCGAGAGTGAGAAAGAGACAGTGAGTGATCGATTGGTGATGATAATGGATTATAGTTTACTAGCTGCTGTTACTTCATGTTTATCATTGTTGTTGTTTATCATTGTTGTTATTTGAATGCTGTTATTATGTGTGTAACCGAGAGACACAGAGAAAGATAGATAATAAGAGTGAAGAAGAAAATGAAGATGGGGTCAACAGGATGGTTAGGTCGGCTTTTGTTAAAGGAAGTCAAAGACCAGATCCCATATTTAGTGGAAATTATTGTCCTGTTGTCTCTCATTTGCAGTATAATATACCCGTGATTATTTACCCGATCGTTAATAAGTGAAATGTTTTCAAACAATAAATTTCTAAATATAAAATCGTATAAGTTTTTAATCGAAGTATTTCATAAAAATAATTTTAAATAGATATAAAAATATATATTTGTTTCAACTCGTGTTGACGGATAGTTTTCAGTACTTAAAACATATTTAAATTTCTAACGGTGTAATTAAATATTATTCTTGACAATAATATTTTGTTTGGAAATGTTTTGCACTAACATTTGTATTTGAGATTGTACGTTCTTTCAGATTCGTATATACAATTATTAATTAATCTTTTCATGTTATATATATACATTTATATATATAGTACTTGTGTACTTTGGTATTTGACGTAGTTAATACGCAAAATAAAAGTTTAAATTTTGAGTGAAATTCGGGTCATTTTTGACCGGGTGTCACAATATGGGACCCGACCCTCGAGTTAAGCTCAAACTATGTGCTCATGGCTTTATACACTACTATTTATTTGTTGGATGCAAATCATTACTTAAATTTTGCGGTTCATACGATATTATCTGATTTCAAACCTGTGAGCTCACCAGCTTTAGCTGACCCATTTTAGCATGTTTCACAGGTACACATCAGTAGGTTGGACTGCCATCAGGGATACTATAGCTCGAGTCAGCATGCAGATATTAGAGATTTTCTTGCATTAGTATATTTTGTACAAGTACTTATGTACTGAAATCTCTCATTTAAATCGAACACGAGCTATGTACAGCTTCAAATGTTGTAAACATTTCTTATATTAATGTATTTTGTTAAAACGACGCATATAGAGTCGTTTGCTATATCTTGTGTGCTTTGATATTTGATTAGTAACACCCAATGTATGCTTCCGCTAAACAGTAAATTTGAGGGAGTTATACCCATACAAGTACTTAAGATTCAAGCAGACTGGCAAGGATCCGCCGGATAGACCTTAGGATCCATCGTATCCCTTCTTGATCCGCCGGATCTAGACCCGATCCGCCGGATACAATAATTGTGTATTTAAAAAATATTACTTTTCGGATGTCAAATTAAAAGTGTAGTACCGACCACTGAGTATCCGCCGGATTCCATTTTGGATCCACCGGATCCTCAATAAAAACTTTATGATCCGCCGGATCCACCGGATCCCCGGACAAATATCCACGATCTGCCGGATCCTGGCCCTTTCCCTGCGACCTGAACTTTCTGCAACACATTGTATCCGAATTTTCCATTATAATCAACAATTTCAAGTTTCTAACTTATTTTCTATGGCCTCATACAACCACAATTAACAACAATAACAACTTATAACATCCCTCCTCATCAAATAGCATCAAGTTTCATACAAATCAATGGTTTTTAACCATTTCAACCAAACTTATGTATAAACTTAAAAGAACAAGAATACTACTTACAATTTGAAAGTAATAAGATGATGATGATGATGAAATCTGATGCAATGTAATCAAAATCGCAGCTCAAAGTTTGATTTCAAATTTAGTTTATGGTTCTTGGTTTCTTAGTTTTATGTTTAAAGTGTAAAGTTCAAAGATATGAACTTTCTATTTTGGAAAAGTATCATATAGGTCGGCTACTTCCTCAACTGACTCCGTATTCACTTAAAAACAATCCCCTTCTATACCTATTGTGTAGAGCCTAAAAACCATTTACGATTCCGACAATATTATTTACCGTTAACTATAACAATTTAAAACAAGTAATATTTTACTATTCACAATAAGTCATTTGACCTATTTACATAAGTTTCAAAATCAAACAAATAATATCAAATTATTTCTATCACATTTAAATAATCACTTTAAAGTTAAGAAATTACCAGACCCGTAAGGAGGATGTTACAAATCTCCCCTCCTTAAGAAGATTTCGTCCCCGAAATCTCATCATGGTCAAATAATCTAGGGTATCTAGATTTCATACTTTCCTCAGTTTTCCAAGTAAGATTTGAACCTAAACTGTGTTTCCATTTAACTAACACCATAGTTATCTGTTTCTTACCCAGTTTAGTCACTTTCCACCAAATAACTCCTTTCCAGGGGGAAACTTTCAGATAAACTAATTCACCTTCAACAAATGAAACTGGCCGACGTTTCGGATCAGCATATTGTTTCTGTCTGTCACGAGCAGCTTTCAATTTTTCACGTGCGACTGCTACTTTATCCGCTGTAATCTGCACAATATCGGGACCAGCAAACTGTTTTTCTCCAGCCTCTAACCAGCAAGTAGGCGTTCTACAACGGCATCCATATAGCATTTCATAAGAAGGCATACCGATACTTGAATGATAAGAATTATTGTAAGCAAATTCAATCAATGGCAGGTGAGAAACCTAAGAACCGCCATACTTAATTACCCAAGCACGCAACATATCCTCAAGTGTTTGAACAGTACGCTCTGATTATCCGTCTGTCTGAGGATGATAAGCAGTACTTAGATTCACTCGTGTACCCAACTCTTGTTGCAAACTTTGCCAAAAATGAGATATAAATTGAGAATCTCGATCAGAAACAATCGATAATGGAAAACCATGCCTCGAGACTATTTCATTAACATACAACTGTGCAAGCTTGCTCAAAGATGCAGTTTTACTGGTTGCCAGAAAATGAGCACTTTTGGTCAATCTATCAACAATAACCCAAATCATATCATTTCCTCGAAATGTACGTGGAAGTTTAGTCACAAAATCCATAGTCAAGTGTTCCCACTTCCATTCTGGAATTTCCAACTATTTCAATGACCCATATGGTTTCTGGGGTTCAGCTTTAACCTGGAAACAAATATGAAAAGAACTTACAAACCGAGCCACGTCCATCTTCATTGTAGGCCACCAATACATTAGTTTCAAATCATTATACATCTTTGTACTTCCAGGATGAACAGACATTCTGGACTTGTGAGCTTCATTTAGAATAACATCTTGAAGACCACCTAACAAAGGAATCCACACACGAGACTGAAAGGTTTTCAAGCCTCTAGAATCATCCAATAACAGTTCTTTTTTTTTCATCATAATTTCAGACTTCAAATTATGATCCATCAAAGCTTCCAACTATGCAGCTTTTATCTGATCCACCAAATCATAGGAAACCTCCAATCGCATAAAATACAACCTATCACAAGTTTCTTTTCGGCTTAAAGCATTAGCCACCACATTGGCTTTCTCGGGATGGTATTTAATTTCACAATCATAATCTTTGATTAATTCTAACCATCGTCGCTGACGCATATTCAACTCTTTCTGCGAAAATATGTACTGAAGACTCTTGTGATCCGTACAGATAACACATTTTGTGCCATACAAATAATGTCTCTAGATTTTCAAAGCAAATACAACAGCTGCCAGTTCCAAATCATGGGTAGTATAATTTCTTTCATGCGGTTTAAGTTGACGTGAAGCATATGCAATAACTCTATCCCGCTGCATAGCACTCCACCCAGACCAGCATAAGATGCATCACAGAATACAACAAAATCATCAGACCCATCAGGCAATGCTAACATAGTAGCCTGGCACAACAACTGTTTCAAAGTCTGAAAAGCTTTCTCCTGTTGTTCATCCCACTGAAACTTTACATCTTTTCTACTTAATTTAGTTAACGGCCCGGCAATTTTAGAAAAATCTTTAATAAACTTCCGGTAATAACCCGTTAACCAAAGGAAACTCTTTATTTCAGATGCAGTCTTTGGAGCATTCCAATTCATAACAGCCTCTACTTTAGACGGATCAACTTTAACCCCATCATTACAGATTATATGACCCAAAAACTGTACCTCTCGAATCCAAAATTCACATTTCAAAAACTAAGCATACAAGTGTTCTTTTTTCAAAGTTTCCAGAACTAATCTCAAATGCATTTCATGTTCAGACTCAGATGTCGTGTAAACCAACATATCATCAATGAAGACAATAACAAATTTATCAAAAAAAGGCCGACACACACGGTTAATCAAATCCATAAAAACTGCAGGAGCATTTGTCAACCCAAATGGCATGACCAAAAATTCATAGTGACCATACCTGGTACGAAAAGCAGTCTTAGGAATATCTTCTTCATGAACACGAACTTGATGATAACCCAACCTCAAGTCAATTTTAGAATAATAAGACGATCCCTGCAACTGATCAAACAAATCATCTATTCTGGGCAGTGGATACTTATTCTTTACTATTCGTTTATTCAATTTACGATAATCAATGCACATTCTGAAAGTACCATCTTTCTTTTTCACAAACAGAACTGGTGCACCCCACGGGGAAGAACTCGGTCTAATAAACCCCTTATCTAACAATTCTTATATCTGATTCATCATTTCCCGATTTTCAGAGGGAGCCAATCTATACAGAGCTTTAGCTACAGGTGTCGAGCCATGAATAAGGTCAATCTGATATTCAACTTCTCTAACTGGGGGCAGACCAGGCAATTCATTAGGAAATACCTCCGGATATTCAGAAACTACCCGTACATCAGAGACAGATTTCTTTTTCAGTTTGGCGTCAATAACATAAGCTAGGTAAGACTTACAACCTTTAGATAAAGATTTCCTAGCTTTCATCATAGAAATTAAAGAAATATGCCCATTCTCCATTTCTCCTCGAGCCATGACATATGACTCACCAGAAATAGGGATTTTTATCAACTTTTTATGGCATTCTATACTCGCCTTATTCTGACTTAACCAATCCATACCAATAACCACATCAAAACTAGGAATTGGCATCAACAAAAATGAAACAGGAAAAGTCTGGCCCTCTATCATAATACTAGCTCCAGTTACCGAGGTGGTAACAGGAACCATTCTGCCACTAGCTATTTCTACCTCAATAGGCTTAGTAACCACAATAGGGATCAAATTCAGTTTATCACTGAAACTCACAGATATAAAGGAACAGTTTGCTCCTGAATCAAATAACACATGTGCTGGTACAGAGTTTATAAGAAAAATACCAGTAATAACATCATCTGTGTGGACAGCTTCATCAACTGTCATTTGAAATGCCTTAATCGCTGCTGATGGCGGATTCTTCCGCTTCTAACCGGAAGATGACGAACTCCCGACTGAACCAGAACCCTGTCTTTTCGCCTCAGGACAAGCACCAGCTCGATGACCTTCTTTCTTACAGTTCCAACAAACATAGTTCGGATACTTATAATCTTTAAACTCATGCCCAAGCTCACCACATTTAATACACTTATTTGTCTGTGTAGTACATGGTCCAGTATGCTTAGATTTACAAGTGCTACACCAAGTAGATCTGTCAGATGAACCACTTTTATCACTAGACCTCTGATTCTGTTTATTACTCTGCCATCTTTGTTTTCCCTTGCCAGAGGAATCGCCTCTAAATTTTTGAGAGGATCTATCCTTGTTCTGATCATCACGAGCTCTCAAATCGCTATCTACTGAACGAGCAAGATTAAAAGCCTGTGAAAGAGAACCAGCTAATCTCACTGTGGTCCGATAACTAGGTGGTAAAGTACCAACAAAATGTTCTATTCTGGTTTTATCATCCGGAACCCACTGTTGAACAAACCTTAGTTTCTCCGAAAACTGTGAAATCAGCTCATCAATAGACATTTTATCTGTCATATGCAATTCCATAAAATCTCGTCTAATACGGGACATGTCAAAGTCAGAGCAATAATGCTTACAAACCTCATTATAAAAATCTGACCATTGAATATATTCTTTTTGCTGAGGTGTCAAGGCTGCAGTAAGTGAATCCCACCAAGTCATGGCTTGTCCTTTCAGAAGTTGAACAGCATACGGAACTTTAACTTCTTCTTCACATCGACAAACCTCAAAATTTTTTTCAGTATCCCTCAACCAATCCAGAGTCACAGAAGGATTTGAACTACCCTGATATTTAGACGGTTTACTAGCCATGAAAGTCTTAAAAGAACACACCATATTCTGTTGAGGCGGTGGAAACATAGGAATCCGAAAATCAAATGGCCCAGAAGAAGAAAATGGAATTGATGTAGATGTCTGAAATGTGGACACCAAAGATGGTGGAACAGTACCAAATACAGGTTGCGATGGCTGAGATGATCCAATCTCCATCAGTTGTTTATACTTCCTGAGTGTTTGTAATTCATCCTCTAGTTAAAGAACATACTCATCTCTATCTACTTCTTCAGCGGCAGAGAATGAAGTACCAGCATGACCAGGTCTATCATCATGAGTCTCAGGAGGAACATCAGTCCTGGAGGCATCATTAGGGGTAATGGTCGGTTGCTCGTTATCTGCCATATCTGTTATCTGATAAGTGCCTAAATGTACTATATTTCTATAGTATTTTACCCCATTAATTATATGTTTTTATTGCATTTTAATAAGATTGGATACTGATTTCGTTCATATTTGCAATTAGGTAGTAAAATCAAGCTTTATGGAGAAAAGAGCGAAAAATAGTAAATAATCGAGTTAAATGGCGCAATTATGAAGAATCAAGTAGAATTGTGCTTGCAAAGTGAAGACTAGCCCAAGTTTGAGTCTAAAGCTAATAAAAGTCCAAGAATAAAGCCCAAAGATAAGGCAAGCCCAATGTCCAAGCCCAAATCCATTTGGTTGGGCTGGAGCCCGGATTTCACAGTTTGACCGCCGGCCAAGCTAGTTAGTAGGCGGTCGAAATCAAAAAGGAAGTCGGCAACAGAAAACGCGTGAGTTGACTTTTGAGTGGGTGACGTCATCTCGACCGGCGGTCAACAGGCTTGGTAGACGGTCGAGAGCCGACTTTCGAAGATTATAAATAGAGTTCGGCCAGATAGTTTGGTGTGAGATACATATTACGTTTTTCAGTCCCAATAATGTAGTTTACGAATTTTTTTTCGTTTTTAGGGTTAGGTTTTTATATTTTCGAGTCATAGGTACATTTTGGAGGCACGAGAAGTGACGGTTAGATCCATTTCAACTAATCTTCGAGTGATTCGTCATTTGGTTTGAATCTTTTATTAAATATTATTGAAGAATTTAGTATTTAATATTATGATCTGTTCTTATTTGATGAATTGTTACATTTAGTTTTGTTTTAATAAATCTTAGATTATGATTATTGAATGATTTCAGTTGCACGTTTGTTGAGTTATTTGGTTGAAGACTATTATGTTATCCGTGAATCCTTGTTTATTGGTGCTGTATTGATTGCTTGCTTAACGTGGTTACTAGGACCATTGTGATTGAGTTCCTTTGGTAATAGTAATCATTGATAATTATGAACTTAGGTTTATAGTTATTGCTAAATACGTTGAGTCTGATAGGTTAAGAATTAGTAATCAATATCCCTAAGATGAACAAGACTAATAAGTAATTATTAGTAGGTATTGTTGAGTCTTACCACAGGATAATTATAATAGATCGTGAATCCTTAATGCATAATCTAGGGAGCACGCTAGATTATAGGAATTAGTTGGACCCGAAACGTTGGCTAGTTCACATTCAACTTAATTTCATTGAAGAATTTGGGTTAAGTTGATATAAAAGAAATCACAACTAGATAATTAACGTGTGAATGTATCAGGATGTATGAATCTAAGGTGAATTACTACATGCTATATGTTCCTTCCATATTGTACATTAGTGTTTATTTTAGTTTAAGTTTTGTTTAGTTTTATTTAGTTTATTTAGTTTATCTATTTTGATTTACTATTTTATAAATCTTATGTTCATACGGAACTAAAGCGTAATCCCTTATTCTGTAATTTACAAGATTATTATTGCTTTTAATCCCTTTCCTAGTGTTCGACCTGGACTTATCACGAGCTATACTATTTCTGATCGGGTATTCTTGCCTGGTTGTGTGATAGTAGTAATTGATATTTCCCGTACTTTATAAATTAATAAACTAGACGCTGTCACGTACACATCAAGTTTTTGGCGCCGCTGCCGGGGAAAGCGGTATTAAAAAGAATGTAATCTTGTAAATTTTTGTACATTGTTGATTAATTGTTTGTGAATATTGTGAATAGTTATGTATTTATTGTTATTGATCTAATGTTTGTATTTAGAAGTGTTTGATGTTTAGCAATTAATGAGTAAGCAATTGGAGGCGAAAGAAATGGTCAAGGAAATTGCTAGCTTGAAGACTCTTTACCCCCGCTCAACCGATCAACTCATTTTAGAGGGGAGTGTTCTTGTTCCAATTTTCAATTTAAAATTATTTGACTAGTTGCTTATTCCATATAGTTTGTAAATTGTTAATTTGTTAATATATGAGTTTGGTTTGAATTGATTTTAGTAGATGTTATAAAATAAAGTTTTTGTTAATGTGTATAAATTAAATTAGATTAATTTTTAAGTTTTATTTATTTCTTATTGTTCTAAAAAAAAAGAGGCTGAAAAAAGGCGCGGGTCACAGAACCGGGTCGGGTCCAAACTTTTGGGTTTTGACCGCCGGCCTCAAGCTTTGGTAAGCGGCTAAACCGCCTGGGGTAAATAAAACGGCAGATCCCTTTCTCCCTCATTTTTAAAAACACCAAAATTCCCCCAAATCCCCAATTATCTCTCGGAAATAATTCGAAAAAAGCCCCTAATCAACCAAATTCGCAATTGAACTTTGTTATTTCTTTAAAGGTATGTGACTATCATCTACATTCTTGCTCTCATTTCATTTTTACATTAGTTTTCACTTAGGGTTTTCACATTTAGGGTTCTTGGCCAATACCCGAATTACTATCGTATTTTTTGTGTGAATGCCTAGTAAATGATTAATGTTAGTTCGTATTTGCGGATTTGAGATGATTATGTGATAATGTGTTTGATAAGTTTAGTATTTTGTGATTATAATGAAAGAATGTGTGAATGAGTTTGATAAAAATTAGGGGTGTGCATGTAGAGAGTTTGTTTGGTTGTCGGATTCATGGGACATTGCGGTTTTGACCGCCGGTCAACGCCGGCGACCGCCGGTCATGTCTTTTGGCAGGCGGCTAAAGGCTGCAGTGGGGCAGTTTGACTATTTTGTGTGAATTTGTTTGACTTGTTGTGTGTATTATGCTTATATGTTTATTTCTTTTATGTGTTTTAATTATTTAACTTGTAATTAGCAAATGTTTTAGTAAATAAGTTTGTGTAACTTATATAATGGGTTGTTGTAAATAATTTTTGCCTTAATAATTTTTATGTAGATATTATTATTATGTGAATATTATTATATAGAGTAGTATTATGTAAATAATAATATTATGTAATTTTGATAAGTGTGTATAAGTATATCTTGAACTAACTTGTTTATGTCATGAGTGTAGTAATAATTTTTGTACATATTAAGTATTATATAGCTTTTTGGTAATTTTGTATTTAATTTCAATTTATATTTGAATTCTTTTAATATTTAGAGATTTATTGTTTCAGATGGAGTATGATATGCGTGTAGATAGGGGAGCTGCTGTTGTTGCTAACCCGATTATTCGCACTCACCCTATTCTTCAGTTTATGCACCATACTATATCGCCAGGTGACCGAGCTAGAATCCAGAATAGATTACAAGCCAACATTGATCAAGAAATCGTAGCTTCAGAGGTGTTAGATTGGGATACTATGGAAATGGTGATTAATCCCGATACTCATGAGACAGGTATTCAGTATTTACACCGACTATTATCAGTTGATTATTTGTTGGATGATGGTAGTGTTGGTTTTACTTCTCTTGCTTGGGAGAGATTATTTGGTATCCATGAGATTATCTTCAGGGAGTTGGTTGTTGAGTTCTATAGCACAGTTAGGTTTGATATATCATCAGAGGATATTCTGCAGCATACTTTGAGTTTTATGCTTGGTGGTGAGCCACGACATCTGGACTTGGTTCAGTTTGCACGAGCTATTGGGTTGTACACTGCTGAGGATGAGGATAATCTTCATTTCACGGATTTTCTGATAGCTGCGCGTACCAATAGGTACGATGATCTGGAGGTTGCTGCAGGATGGATAGACATTGCTAATGGAGCATTTGGTGACCGAAGTCCGTCTGATGTGTTAGTGAGGAGCCCTGCACATAAGCTTATTCATAGGATGTTATCTCATTCGATATGTGCTAGGAAGACAGGTCACGAGAAGGTGCATAGGATTGATTTGTTTTATTTGCACTCTATTAGTCAGGGTAGGAGTGTGAATATCCCTTGGAGATTGGCAGATTGGATGACACATAGGGCCAAAGGTACAAAGGTTTCGAGTGTTATTTGTGGTGGCCAGTATGTGACTAGATTGGCTAGGTGGTTCGGTCTTACACAGGATATGTATCAGTCATGTACTCCTGTTCTACCGGGTATGCAGTTTATGGGAGCTCCTAAGCTCCTAGAGATTTGATGGTCCCGTGCCCTGGGATCTGATCAGATCGATTAATCGATTGTTAGTGCGGAATCCAAACAAACGAAACACAAACGTTTTCTCTATAATCTTTTGTATATATTCACAATTGAATAATAAAGATTACAATCACCAATACAAACTTTCGTTTCTCTCCTCTCTGCTCTCACACATTCGGCTCTCTCTCTCTAATTCGTCTCACACACACACACACTATGAACGAACCCTTACAAATGAAGCCCTAATTGACTATTTATACGTTGGACCATTGGACCCTGCGACATTGGGCTCAATGTCGCAGGCCCAAGCCCATTGGGACATTGACAGTGTCGCAGGCCCAAACACGTATAATTTCAATTACAAATTCAAGCTAAATATTCTATACAAGATATTGACAAACCATGTTGATTTTGCATCAACAAACTCCCCCTTGGCAATAGCTTGGATATGTCTTCAAATCTTCAACTTTAGCTTGAGTATCTGCTAGCACTTATCCTCTCTCTGATCAACAACTTCTCATTCGTAGACTAATTGACTTTGACAATTACAATAGTTTGACCAACTGACTGACACACAAAATGCACCAACAAACTCCCCCTTGTCAGCAGCTTGGTCAAATAAGTCTTCAATTAGTCTTTATCAACAAACTCTTTCATGTCTTTGACAATCAGAAACTCCCCCTTAGAGATAGCATGGTCTTCCAAGAAATCTTGATGTCCAAATTCATGTGACTGACACAAATTTATCATACAATAAGATCTTCAAACTCAGTGACCATCTCTCAATCATCAGCAGCTTCTCCGATAGAATAATCTTCACAATCTTTGGAGAATAACCGACATCCTTTACATCTTCAATATTTTACTCTAACAAGATATGTGATGTTTGAAGAAAATAACATAGAAATAAAATCTTTTTGTATTTTCTTTTTAAAGGAAAAGTAAATAACAAAGATTAAAATAAATTTGGGGATCGGATTGTTTTAAGTCTGCTTAGGGATCATATCAGGCCAATATGCAATTATTAGCAAATAGTAAGTGTTATTTCGATCATCAGTATATTTGTCCACTTTAAATTTACTTGACATATTTAAAGCACCTTTTATAAAAATTAGTTCAAGACGATCATCGGTATTGTTTGTCCACTTAAACATGTTACATCCGTATCTGTGAGCTAACCTTTATTGTTAGTATGAATATTAATTTTGAGAAACCTATTATATGATATACTGATAAACTTCAGTAAAACAAACACTGCATATTCACACAAGGTAGAGATTACAAGACCAAGTTTATCTCGGTTTTCTCGTAACATACACTTGATATTTATATTTAGGCATACATCAAACCGACTATGAAGATACTAGTGGCCCCAGATCTGTACAAAGTACAACAGAGGGTCCCTTAGTATGAACATAACAAGTTTGAGACTATTTGCATAACTAATGGATTCAGGTCTGTACGAGAGTACAACAATAGTCACCATTAGTTAGGCGAATAATCATATTATCACTATATGCCCATTTTACATTTACATAATTATGACAGTGTATGATAGTACTTCCATTTATCAATTAAGACTTATGTCATACATCATATAACATTTTTCACAAAGTAATAGACAAGTTTTATCATTACTTCTTACTCACTCACAAACCGGTGTGTACCATGCCTACCAATACATCATATGATGAAGCTAATGTTTATAAAAGATGTGTTAAATATACCAGATAAACCTACTGACACATCAAACATAAACCTTAAAATTTCCATTTTTATGCATGTCACCCGATGTACTATCATATCCCAAGTTGTTTTACAGACACACAATCCAACATCTTTTCAAGAATTAAGAATCTTGCTGTTCACATTTCTGAATTAAATAATCAGAATTTTGAATATTCAGAATTACTCCCCCTGAACAGCAAATTCTTATATCCAATCCAAAAAATACTCCCCTTAAACATTAAACATATTTTTGTATTTGTTAATTGAATAAATTTCGCAACATTGCATTTCTTTAATACTAAAAAGTATAAAGAATGGCTGTTGCACTAAGTAACAAATAAAAATAGATAAAATTTAAATAAAAGTTTCAAAATCACATATCAAGTCAATTCAAATCCCTTTTAGCACTTTTACCACCTCATAACATCGAAATTCTCATCCAATCTCAAATCATCATCGCATTCTTCCAACAATATCCACATCCTTGCAGTCACTAAAAATGTTAGCTTTCAATAATCTGACTGCACCACCACAAACAATTAAACGTTAGTACTTATGGGACACCCAAGCCTTAATTGACTTGGGTTGTCCATGGTCATCCATAATCATCACATCAATGAGTTTATGATATTTTAAAAACTCAGAAGATTTCATTGATGTGTTGTTTGTGGATTTTGGTTTCCAAACCTTTGTAGATTCAGATGAGTTGTTTTCAACAATGTTGTGCTGTTGAACTTGAGGTTTACTAGACACAACTTTGTTTACTCTAGCCACGGGTTTTGGAGAAGAGGATGCAAATCTTGATATAGGCGAATACGAAGCACGCCTAGAAAACGATTTTGAATAAGAATTCCTAAAGGAGGAAGTTCTTGACATCCCTCTACCAAACCTATCTAGGGATAATAACCGACAATCCCTAATAATATGGCCCTGTTGACCACAACGAAAACAAGAACGTTTCTCAACATAAGATTGATTCCAATGAGTTCCCTCAAATCGTTTCGGTGGAGGACAATACACAGAAGGTCTATGACCAGGAACATTTGTTGAACATGCACTCTTAGGAGAACATGTTGAAGTAGATGTTCCTGAGGTTGAGTTAGTTGATTTTGAAGGTTTATTCTTTTCAGATTTATCAACTTCAACTTTTGAGGATTCATTGTCAACCTTAGCTTTGCCTTTGCATGTAAAACAATCATCATTTTCAGTTGTAATGATGAAATTTTCAGGTTTGACATTTATTTTCTCAACCTTAATGGTAGACTCTTCAGGTATATCTTCTACCTCAACGACCTCCTCAACACTAACTGAAGGTGAATTATCAGACTTAACAAAAGTGGGCAAAGGATACTCTGTCCGATTGGTTTTCTCCTTTCCCTGCCTCTTAGGCTTAGCTTCTTTATCTTTGGTAGCTGACCAAGACGAGTAGTCAGCTACTACCTCTTCGATCCCTTCCTTAACAGGCTTAGGATAATAGTTAGTGGGAGGTGGATACCCAAGTCCCGCTTTACTTTTATCTGTCCTCATCTTGTCAACCATTTCATCGAAGAGTTTATGAGAATTTGAGAAATTTGTGATCCCCTTTTTAAAATTGTCAGACTCAGACTTTAGCTCAGAAAGTTCTTTATTCAAAAGTTCAATTTCTTTAAGATAGCTATTAATAGCATCTTGTTGGCTAAAAACTTTAGACTTGTATTTTTCAGTGTCTAACTTATAAGCCTCAATTTGTTTTTCATAAAGAAATTCATTAGCTTTCAAAAACTTGTTTGAGTCAGTGAGTTTAACAACTTTTTCTCTCAAATCTAAATTGTCATATTGATAATTCTCAAGAGATTCAGTCAATGTAAAACAGGAAACACACTTTATGGGTACCTTAGGTTCATCATGTACCGCATGTATCTTTGCCAAAAGCGCACTGTGTTGAACCTCTCCTTGAAGTGCACTAAAATCAAACACTCCCTGAGAATACACCGTCATAGCCTGTGATGTTGTATTCTTCTCTGGAGTCGTTGGAGCGGTAGGAGTAGTGAATCCAGATGAAGGATATTTGACTTTCTCACACTCCTTAGCAAAGTGCCCATGAATCTGACAGTTCTTGCATTTCACTTTGCTTTTATTAAAACCAAGACCTGTATCACCATCATCATCCAGGTCTTTTCTACCCGTTCTCTGAAGAAACTTCTTGGTTCTTTGGGTTATCATGGCCATGCTCCATTTGATGTCCATTTGCTCGAGATCATCAGAATCGATCTGTTCAAAGTCTTCCTCAGTAAGCTGTAGAGTACTAGCCTTCTTTGAAAGGAAAGTCTCATAAGAGTTGAGGAAAGCTGCAAAGATTGTAGCATGATCCTCAGTAGCCTTTGAAGGAGCTGTATGATCTGTATGAGAAGTATAGGAAGCATATGAAGTGCTAGTAGAAGTAGATGCTGCTGAGTTGGAAGTAGATCTGGAAGTATCATTTAGACTAGGAACTTGAATATTAGCCTCTGACTTCTTTTCCTTTTGATCGTAAGCCACTATAAGAGCATCCCATAAACTTATAGAAGTTGCTTGATTTTTAAATTCATTAATCACAACTTCTGGCAAGCACTTGGTAATCATCTCATACAGTCTATTGTCTTTATCAAACTCTGCTCGTTCGTTGACGGACATTTGTGCTCTTGATTTAAGCACCCCATCGAGTCTTGGTTGCTCATATCGATCAATGGTGTTAAACCAATTGAACAGATTTGGATCTTTGTATTCAATGAAATTGCATAACTGAATCTTCCAACTCGCAAAATCACTATAGAACAAAGATGTAGAAGGAAGCATTTTCGCACCAAAAGCCATATCCGAATTTTCCCTCCAAAATCGAATTCAAAAATTTCAAAAAATATCCGAGTACAGCGAAACTTTTCCGACACTAAAATAAAGCTATTCTAAGCCTAAAAACAAAATTTGAAATTACAAAAATTTTCGCGTTTTTCCCGCCAAAATTTCGTCCGAAAACGTCAAAAACTGGCCGGGTAAAATGAAACTTTTTCCAGGCTAAAATCAAACACTTTTAAGCCGATAGAAAAAATTTGAAAACGCAAAAAATTTTCGGAGTTTCCCGCCAAAAAACTTTTTTTTTTTTTTTTTTTTTTTTTTTTTTTTTTTTTTTTTTTTTTTTTTACGAATCTAGAACGAGGTTAATGTCGGAGAAAAATCGCAACGTCGCAACGGTACGTCGCAGAAGTCCAATGACTCAATTAAGAATCGAAAATGCGACGTAGCGTCCTACGTCGCAGTCCAACGTCGCAGAGCCTAGCGACGTCGCAGCCTACGTCGCAAAGACTAATTAAAGTCAAAATAGCGACGTCGCGGATGACGTCGCAACGGTACGTCGCACGGACTAATTAAAGTCCAAATCACTACGTCGCACGCGACGTCGCAGCTGACGTCGCAGGCTACGTCGCACAGTCGGGCTGCAGCGGCCAAAACCCCAAAAATCGAAAATTTTCGAAACCCTAACGAATTTCGAAAACCGAACGATGAACAAACCCAGAAAAACTCTTCAGAAAACGGAATCTTCAAGCCAATCAACCCAGAAACGAAGATTAAACAATAAAACCTTCGCGAATCAAACCGAAAACGTTCTAAAGCACGATCCGAAACCGACGAATCCTTGATTCTACGGCTCTGATACCAGTTGATGGTCCCGTGCCGTGGGATCTGATCAGATCGATTAATCGATTGTTAGTGCGGAATCCAAACAAACGAAACACAAACGTTTTCTCTATAATCTTTTGTATATATTCACAATTGAATAATAAAGATTACAATCACCAATACAAACTTTCGTTTCTCTCCTCTCTGCTCTCACACATTCGGCTCTCTCTCTCTAATTCGTCTCACACACACACACACTATGAACGAACCCTTACAAATGAAGCCCTAATTGACTATTTATACGTTGGACCATTGGACCCTGCGACATTGGGCTCAATGTCGCAGGCCCAAGCCCATTGGGACATTGACAGTGTCGCAGGCCCAAACACGTATAATTTCAATTACAAATTCAAGCTAAATATTCTATACAAGATATTGACAAACCATGTTGATTTTGCATCAACAAGATTTCGATTATCATGAGACCTATGGAGGGAGACTTCTATCTTTGGACTCCACCATTACTTCCGGGTGCTAGGCGTGTGAGGAGACTACGTGATGCACAGCCACAGGTTGAGATTGCACCTGAGGAGCAGCATGCAGATATTCCACCACAGCCACAGGTTCATCAGGGTCCAGTCTATGATATGTATCACTTACAGCAAGAGATTGGTAGGATGTATGATTTTCAGCAGCAGCAGTTCCAGCAAATGCAGACATATCAGCAGCAGCAGTTTCAGCAGATGCATCGCTATCAGGAGCAGAGGTATCAGGAGCAGCAGCACCATTATCGTGAGCAGCAGAGACAGTTTGATTACTCCACCAGTTTGGTGCACCAGCTGTTTGATTACCATCAGCTTTCTTATGATCCATTTGTACCATCTGAGTATGGAGGACCGTCCGGTGTTCGCAGAGATGGAGAGGATGGTGACAGTGAGTGATGTGGTTAGCTAGTATTTTTTACTTCTATTTTATTTTTATTTTTATTTTATTTTTATTTGTATTTGTTGGATGACTGTATTGTTATGCTAACCTTTATTATTCTGAACTTATTATGCTATGCTAGTTTATTTTTCAGGACATAATTTATTTCATGATTTTATTTTTGAACTTTGTGGGTGTTTTCCCTGGAAACCCTCACGAGACTATAACTCGTCCACTCGGGATACCGAGGGGTTTAAAGGCTTATTGCATATGCTAAATGCAATCGTGATTAACTACGAAAGTGTGAGCTGTTGTATTTTTCTAAGAATAAAACGTCTGCCGAACAACTTGCCGCGGACATCTTGCTTCAAATTCAGGGAAGTCTTATTCTTTTCTCTTTACCTCTATATTTTTATTTTGTTTTAGTACAATAAGGGCATTGTACATCTTTAAGTGGGGGATAGGGAGAGAAAAGAATTATGTTTCACATACTTGTCTTTAATTAAGTATTTATCCCACTAAGATACGCAAGTAAAAGGTTATAAATTGCCCGTTATAAATTGCCCGTTTTTCAACCGAATTTTTAAATTTAAATTTTTGTTTTTCTAAGGTTAATTTATTTTGTAACAATGAAGGGTGAATTAACAGTTCTTGAGATTTAAAAGAAAATGTTGATGAGCAGTTTATATATAGGTTTTTGAGCCTTTAAGTGAAAATAAATAATGTAGATGTTATTTTTAGAGGAACTTTAGTTGTGTATGACTCTTGTCTTAATTCCCGTAGGAATAGCGTGCTATATATAATATTTTTGAATCTAATTAATTTCATTTGGGGTATATACTGGGTGTTGTTTCCTCTGTTGTACGAAAGTACAGACCTGGTCTCCGTCAGTATATATTATGAAAAGAGCAAAAAGAGTTTAAATAAACTCATAATTCTTAAAATGTAGTCAAATTATGTCGCTCTGTTGTACTAAGGTACAGATCTGCCACCAATGGTTTGACTAAAATATCTTGCTAAACCAAAATCAAGTTATGTCACTTTGTTGTGTTGAGGCACAGACCTGTCACCGCTGACTTGATTTGAAAAATGATTGTTTTAATTAGATATCTTGAATTTATGTATTGGCACGTCATGAATATGGGAGTATGCAATTATTGGGAATCTAAGGGAAATATCTACGTGAATAATAAGATGTGAGCTCAATTGCTTATGTATAGATTGTTTATGTGGATTATATAACACTAAGGATGGTTGTAGACTGTTACACTTTCATAGTTTCTTAATAAATTTTCTTTAGAGATAACAGGTTTTTAAATTTAAACATTTGAGTTGAAATGGGGCAAGATTTATGTAAACCCATTGAATTGTTTAGATTAGTGGTGATATGAGTTTTTAATTGTTTTAATCGATAGTCTACTTGAGGACAAGTAGGATTCTAAGTGGGGGATATTTGATAAGTGCCTAAATGTACTATATTTCTATAGTATTTTACCCCATTAATTATATGTTTTTATTGCATTTTAATAAGATTGGATACTGATTTCGTTCATATTTGCAATTAGGTAGTAAAATCAAGCTTTATGGAGAAAAGAGCGAAAAATAGTAAATAATCGAGTTAAATGGCGCAATTATGAAGAATCAAGTAGAATTGTGCTTGCAAAGTGAAGACTAGCCCAAGTTTGAGTCTAAAGTTAATAAAGGTCCAAGAATAAAGCCCAAAGATAAGGCAAGCCCAATGTCCAAGCCCAAATCCATTTGGTTGGGCTGGAGCCCGGATTTCACAGTTTGACCGCCGGCCAAGCTGGTTGGTAGGCGGTCGAAATCAAAAAGGAAGTCGGCAACAGAAAACGCGTGAGTTGACTTTTGAGTGGGTGACGTCATCTCGACCGGCGGTCAACAGGCTTGGTAGACGGTCGAGAGCCGACTTTCGAAGATTATAAATAGAGTTCGGCCAGACAATTTGGTGTGAGATACATATTACGTTTTTCAGTCCCAATAATGTAGTTTACGAATTTTATTTCGTTTTTAGGGTTAGGTTTTTATATTTTCGAGTCATAGGTACATTTTGGAGGCACGAGAAGTGACGGTTGGATCCATTTCAACTAATCTTCGAGTGATTCGTCATTTGGTTTGAATCTTTTATTAAATATTATTGAAGAATTTAGTATTTAATATTATGATCTGTTCTTATTTGATGAATTGTTACATTTAGTTTTGTTTTAATAAATCTTAGATTATGATTATTGAATGATTTCAGTTGCACGTTTGTTGAGTTATTTGGTTGAAGACTATTATGTTATCCGTGAATCCTTGTTTATTGGTGCTGTATTGATTGCTTGCTTAACGTGGTTACTAGGACCATTGTGATTGAGTTCCTTTGGTAATAGTAATCATTGATAATTATGAACTTAGGTTTATAGTTATTGCTAAATACGTTGAGTCTGATAGGTTAAGAATTAGTAATCAGTATCCCTAAGATGAACAAGACTAATAAGTAATTATTAGTAGGTATTGTTGAGTCATACCACAGGATAATTATAATAGATCGTGAATCCTTAATGCATAATCTAGGGAGCACTCTAGATTATAGGAATTAGTTGGACCCGAAACGTTGGCTAGTTCACATTCAACTTAATTTCATTGAAGAATTTGGGTTAAGTTGATATAAAAGAAATCACAACTAGATAATTAACGTGTGAATGTATCAGGATGTATGAATCTAAGGTGAATTACTACATGCTATATGTTCCTTCCATATTGTACATTAGTGTTTATTTTAGTTTAATTTTTGTTTAGTTTTATTTAGTTTATTTAGTTTATCTATTTTGATTTACTATTTTATAAATCTTATGTTCATACGGAACTAAAGCGTAATCCCTTATTCTGTAATTTACAAGATTATTATTGCTTTTAATCCCTTTCCTAGTGTTCGACCTGGACTTATCACGAGCTATACTATTTCTGATCGGGTATTCTTGCCTGGTTGTGTGATAGTAGTAATTGATATTTCCCGTACTTTATAAATTAATAAACTAGACGCTGTCACGTACACATCATTATCACATCGACATCTCACAACTCGTTAATCGTTAGTACCTACTTACTAACCGATTCACATACAATGCTAAATCCCATACCCAGGAATGTTTTACTTAACACAACCAAGATTTAGGATTGAATACTTTACAATGCTCAATTCGTCCAAACCTATGCTCTGATACCAACTTAAAACACCCCTCGGTTTTACCAATAATATTATATGATTTAAGTCAGAAGCGTAGGTTTAAAACATACTTCTTTAACTATACATTATATAAAATGTACATAACTGTTCCAAAACATAATACTCCATAGTTTAAAACTATTAAAAACAAAACAGTAATCGAGGTGTTACATAATTCCAACAAACTTTTATTTATCACAAAACATATCAGAGTTCACGGTTGGTCAAACATTCCCTGCATAAGCATCATCTTCCTGCCCACCCACATAACTAAACATAACCTGCAGTAAGTAAAATGAGGGATTAGCACGAAGCTAAGTGAATGAATAAGTCACACACCATTCAACTTAGCATAACCATCTATTTACAGCAATTAACCGTAAATGCACATTAATTAATCAATGAGGCTCGGTGGCTATTGAGAAATCATAATACTCGGGTGGCTCTCCAAGAACACTTACCATCAATCTGTAAGGCCAATATAGAATAGACCGATAGCTAATTGTTATTATAATCAAACACAGGTTCTACAAACAACAAATGTATCAAGTCCCTGTGTAATTCAAATAATAACAAACTAGCCCAACTAACTTGTTGACCTCAATAATACTGATGCCCGAAGGCCAATTAGCACGTAGATTTATAATCAACAATTTAGACTAAATAGTCTAATATTCACATCTACGTTTACTTGTTGCAACTAAACAGTCACAACTAAATCAAATTGTGAGTTCCAGATCCACTCATCTGACTATCTCAGCTTTCACTCAGTGATCTTATATTACTGAGTCTTCGGTTGATCTGAGAACAGAATCAAAAAACAAGTTAGTAACTTGTTCCATGAATTATATTACTTAACTCGATTACATATTGTCATTCAAGTAAATACAATTATAAAGTACTACTACCATGTAACCCATACTAGTACTTAAGATTCAAGCAGACTGGCAAGGATCCGTCGGATCCCTTCTTGATCCGCCGGATACAATAATTGTGTATTCAAAAAATATTACTTTTAGGATGTCAAATTAAAAGTGTAGTACCGACCACTAAGTATCCGCCGGATCCCATTTTGGATCCACCGGATCCTCAATAAAAACTTTATGATCCGTCGGATCCACCATTGGATCCGCCGGATCCCCGGCCAAATATCCACTATCCGCCGGATCTCAACAGGATCCGTCGAATCCTGGCCCTTTCCCTGCGACCTGAACTTTCTGCAACACACTTGATAACACGTAAAAAGTCAAGTTTTTGTGCGTTATTATCTCACCTTTTTTGCCTAATTATGGATGAAAACATTTGAAATATATATTTTTATACTAAATTTCATAATGAAGGCTAAAATATAGACAACGCTTCAAGAATCAACCAAAAAGGCCTAAAAACGAATAAAATAGAGCACAAACGATCTTAAGCATTCTCGTTCACGTGTTATAGAACTTTTTGAGTTCCGCTTGGAATTATGACCTCTAACCTATGTCATTTTCTTCCTTAGGAAATTACGAACGCGTGGATATAAAGAACGCTCAAAACGGATAACCGACGAGAAAGTTACGCCCAAACGAAGAATCAGGGCAACCGAAGGACCACAATACGGGAGAGCCAAGCCGTATACGGCCAAGCCCAGCCGTATACGGCCAAAAAAAGCCGTATAAGGCCTGTTCCAACCTTATATGGCCTCCTCCCAGCCGTATACGGCCTTTCTTGCCCGTATACGGTTGGGTCTCTCCCGTATCGCCCCCATTCTCTCCCGTATACGGCCAATCTCGCCCGTATTCTATGTTTTGCCCGTACAAGGTAGGATCTTGATACGGTTGGGAAATACGGCTGAGATTTTGAAGGTGGGAATACGGCTGAGGAATACGGCTGAGCAACTAGTATAAATATGGAGCTAATTCACCTCATTTCAACATTCAATTCAACATTCATCCGTCATTCTACATTCACACACACTTGTTCTCTCGTTTTAGATTAGGTTTTTATTTTCAGTTCTAGTAGTTAGCGGCTAGTTATTA
The DNA here is from genome assembly GCA_949592205.1 of Helichrysum umbraculigerum. Taxonomy (NCBI): domain Eukaryota; kingdom Viridiplantae; phylum Streptophyta; class Magnoliopsida; order Asterales; family Asteraceae; genus Helichrysum; species Helichrysum umbraculigerum. Next base: position 29,256,842 of record CATIUR010000007.1, on the reverse strand, counting down.
TCGGTATTAACCGAACGAATAGAGGGGAAATATTGTAATATTGCTTGGAGGATACTAGGAGTTCCGCTTGTATTCATTGACGTTGTATTCAGCTACGCTCTTATTCTGGTTATATCTATCCTTTATCTATTTCAATTATGATGATTGTTATTGCCGTCGTCATGCTAGATTTAGGATCGTTTGCCATGATTAGCGAGTAGTATTATTGCGTGTTTGCTATGATGTAGTTAGTCGTATTAATTGGGATGATGTCATTATGAAACAACGGAGGTAACGTTATACGACTTTCATTTGTATAGCGCCGGAAACATTACGAATGTGTGGAGTACGGAACGTGGAAGCTATGAAAGTAGTGGGCACAATCCGTTGTTGATTAATGTTAGTGTGTTGATTTACTTTCTATCTATGATTTTAAACCTCAATTAAACTTAACGCCTTTCAACCAGTAAACGTGATTACGGCCTTAATGATAGGACGTCACGAACCCTATCCAAAAGTACTTAATTATCTGTGTCTAAAACATGGTCTGATTTATAAATAGTGTAAACATTGTTTTCTAAACCGAACACAAAGTACATCATCATCATGTAAATCAAGCTTTCACTATTGAACGCAAAGTACATCGCGACTATGGAATAATGTTTTCTAAACTGAACACAAAGTACACCTGTATTGTGGAAATATTGCTTTCCCATCAGAATGCAAAATACACAGTGACTGTGGAAATACTGTTTTCTCATTGAATGCAAATATTACACTGTTAATAAATTAGGGATTTATTGGGATTTTAAAGTAAGGGTTGGTTTATATCATAGATGGATAATTACTGTGCTTAAATACAAACTTAGTTAAATAAGCCTAGGGGTTAAAGCAAAGTAGGTACCATAAATCGGCTAAGAACTTGGTATGCCCACGGGAAGAGCCGTAGTTACCTGCTGTGTAAACCATCATACCTAGACTTTACAAACCCATCGATAGAAAGTGATCAATACACACAAAACCTGATCTTGAACTTAAATGTTTTGTTTAGACTAAAGTATTCTTGTGGGGTTAAGAACGATCGGACATCGAGATTGGTTTGTCGCCTTATTCATGCACCCAGGATTCATTTCCATTTAAGGGTCACTATACCTTCATTGGTTAGTGTTGTATGGCTAGATAAACTACTCCGATCAGAATCACGAAAGCCTAGTTACTCAGTGACATACTGATCGAGAAATCTATCAGTAGGGAACTAGTGCTTACTTCACTAATACTTGGAACGAACGAAATACAAATCTTTTAAGATCATTTTATAAATCATACATCATCCCAGTTAAGAAGGCTACCGAAGTCATAGCAAACACCTCCTCTAGATTATTTGCTAACTACCCATATTTTAAATTGCTTTATTTAAATTTTCTGCCTAAGTATAAAAACCAAAAACAAACCCCCAAAAATCTGTTAAAACCATTACTAGTTAGATAAATCGTCTCCAACGTCAACGTTTCACAATACAACTGGTTTATAGAATGACCCTAGGTCATACTTACAACTGTACTCCCATAGTTTTAAGTATACTTAGGCCCCGCATTTACAAATTATAAAACCCGCTGATCGCAGCCCGATACGGTTTGGCTAGTCCTTCGACGACGAGGACGGTTCTCCCCCTTTACAAGGAGAGAACTTCAAAACCCGACGCTTCGGGCGGCATCAACACTGTATCCGAATTTTCCATTATAATCAACAATTTCAAGTTTCTAACTTATTTTCTATGGCCTCATACTACCACAATTAACAACAATAACAACTTATAACATCCCTCCTCATCAAATAGCATCAAGTTTCATACAAATCAATGGTTTCTAACCATTTCAACCAAACTCATGTATAAACTTAAAAGAACAAGAATACTACTTACAATTTGAAAGTAATAAGATGATGATGATGATGAAATCTGATGCAATATAATCAAATCGCAGCTCAAAGTTTGATTTCAAATTTAGTTTATGGTTCTTGGTTTCTTAGTTTTATGTTTGAAGTGTAAAGTTCAAAGATATGAACTTTCTATTTTGGAAAAGTATCATATAGGTCGGCTATTTCCTCAACTGACTCCGTATTCACTTAAAAACAATCCCCTTCTATACCTATTGTCTAGAGCCTAAAAACCATTTACGATTCCGACAATATTATTTTACCGTTAACTATAACAATTTAAAACAAGTAATATTTTACTATTCACAATAAGTCATTTGACTTATTTACTTAAGTTTCAAGATCAAACAAAAAATATCAAATTATTTCTATCACATTTAAATAATCACTTTAAAGTTAAGAAATTACCAGACCCGTAAGGAGGATGTTACATTTATGTCTTATAATTTCTATGTGTATCAGTTGATGCAGACAAGATGGTATTCTTATGAATCGAACACAGAGGCTATAATGGTAGAAGAATTGAAATTTCTACATGTTGATATATATCAGTAATGGTAACTTGAGATGGGGTCATGCAATGGAACGGGAATGATGCGAATACAGAGGTACGCTTTTTAGTTTTTACAGTATCTCAATGCGCATAGTTTATGATAATGTAATTGGGTGTATGGTCTCCCTTCAACAGATACAGAATTGATATATGGGCTTATACAGATTATTTTTTTGGTTGTTTTCTGAAGGTAATAAGACCACAAGTTCATAGAAATCCATTAAAACTACTTAACAACCTAACGATTCACGCCCCAATATCATGAAGTCGAATTACAGCATCGAAACATAATCCGTTATATCTGTTGATACGTCTTCTCTTAACATATTCAATTCTAAATTATACATGTATAACAGGTAAGTACACCATTTATATAATGATTTATTGATACCGTTGTCCGTCATGTTGGTTTGGTCAACGTACAATTGTTGGTTTTACAATGATTTATTTGCATACATTAGCGATAAAACATAGGAGTAGTAGTTTATAACTTCATCTATTATGGTCATTTCTTAAATTAAGACATGGCTTTGGTGTTTTATTATGTTAAAGTTAGACTGCTATTTGCATTACGCATAATTAGTGAAGATATTACTATGTCACCTGGGCAGCCATAAGGAGTAGTAGTTCATAACTTGGTGTTAAGGCTGGCACTTTCCATGGTTTGTAATGCCTTCTAACAATATTAAATTGTTTGGATATGTCTCTTTAACATGTTCATGTCTTTGTTTATGTTATCGCTTCTTCAACTTGAATATATGGAAATCTACATTGCAATTGTTGACCATTCGGTAAATATGGTGGACGTGGTAAGGCATGATCTTTGTCATCGAAATTTGGCAGCCAAGGCTCAACTACATATTTGAATGTGTATGCTATGCAACACCTAATTTCTTTTATTATGGGTTTTTTTATTCTTTTATTTATATATATTTTCTTGCAATGTGACACGTTACTTTTTTAATGATATAGATGCAACACTTCTGATTTTTGTTTTCCTTCTATTGCACAAAGCATTTCAAATACCACACTTAGACCCACAATTCCCAGTGATTGTGATATTGAGTGGATAAGGCTAATGGAGCGGTCCTTATCCCCTGATCCACTGGTTAGACCGTACTTCACTGTGATAAACAATTACTTACACATAATGTCATCGCCAAACTAAATCCCATGCTCACAAGTTGCTTTGCTTTCTTAATGTTTTTTGTTCAAATGGCATCTATGCATACATGGCATACTATTCAGTCATAAGAAGTATCTAAAGTAAATTGTGTGTTTCTAATGGCACCAACTAGCCCTTAGGCTCTGTCATTGGTAAAATAGGTCCATAAATGGGTTAAAGTTGGTGTATGTGTAGTTCAATTAATATGAATTAAGCTCACACTTGTGACGATATCTTGAGAGGTTAACCTAAAGGTGATGCTTATGTTGATAGCCAACATCATGTAGCTTTAACCTTTAGCAATGTGACGAAGAGCCTGAATCAAAATCATCTATCTTAATAGTATTATTTTCATGAGAAAATCATGGTAACTGATAACTATATTTACGCTAACGGGTATAAATAATTGATTATGTCTACTCTTTTTCATTTTATGGTTTGAGTTTCCCTAAAAATATTTTCTTTGGTGTTCATGATAATAATTAGTTACATGAATCTTTAATTGTGGCTACCTTATCATCTTATATTGAAAATATATTTGATACCGATGGCTTTCTTCTATGCCATTTTCAGGAAGAATTACTTAATGTCCCATTTCTCCATGCTTCTCGGATGTTTTCAAGGTCATCTCACTTATTTTAGGTTTATATAATTACATTGAAAGTGTATTATCTCCTTAGCCATATCAACAAAAAGTTAGATTATTGTGGCACTAACATAGTTTTAGTTTTTGTAATACGTTGTAACTCAAAAACCTCTTTCAAGATAAAGTTGATATAAACACAAAGGCAATGACTCAAAACTGTATTGATCCATTACATGCTAACCTGACCCGCACATTTTGCCCCCTCTATTTTTGTGTTATGCTGGAAAAATAATTTCATTTCGTTTGTTTTTAAAGGTCAATATGCTATTTGCGATTGTGAACATTGATGCATCGATAATTAATATTACGTTGGTGAAAAAGTTGAAAATGAAAATTCATTTTGCGCTTGATAAAGTCGTAAAGTCGGTAAATATTCCTTTTGTTGAGTGTCCTGGTAGGTTCAAAGGTTATCATCTAGCATTGAGTCAATCACTCAATTGATGCAAAAGGTGCACGTAAATTAATTAACTATTTATATCTCAATACTTATCTCAATGCATGTAAATTGATTGATTATTGTAGAAATAGTATTGGATTGATGGATGGTACATTGTGAGTCAATTATAATAATCTGCTTGCGTATAAATAATGATTAATTATCATATAGCAAAGTTTTAATTGGTGAGAAACCATATTTAGAACTACCATATCGAAGTTTTCTAAAAGTATGGGGCGGTTATCTGTTTCCTTAATAATGTGGAACTGATTAAGTTAAGAAAACACCATGGATACCTATTACTTGCGTTTATATAAAAGTGTTAGCTAATTGAGCGTGTTAGTTTACAAGAGATTTTATTAAGTGTAAATTAAGGTGGGGGAGGAGGATTATTTCGGTTATTTAAATAGTTTTGTAGCTCGTCGCGTTTGGTTTATTATCATCTAATATGACACATGTGTATTTCCTCTTTATCTTTTCTGTACGCCCAAATGTTTTTATTTTTTTAGCCATTATCATCTCTGCTAGAGCTCGAAACACCGTACTTAGTCTTCGAAACCGGAATACCATTACTATTGTAAGTTGTCAAAAGTCTCTTACTAAAAAATATTCTTATATTTTGGGTAGATATTTTTTCATTGTATTATATAGGCTAATGATACCGCGAGGAGTTGTATGATAAAGAATTAAAAACCATAGATCTAAAGTATGAGCTCGTGGGACTACAACATGTACTTAAAGGTGTAATGATCGGTGTGTGATGTTTTTTCAATTGAAGTTTAGACGGCCTCGAAAGTTTTTTTGCGCTAGAATCGAATATAAAGTTCTCATAATTGTACATTTGGTTTTGGACAGTGGAATTAAGTGTATACCATGATGTTCTCAAATTTTATATTGAATTGTGTCATTTTGTATTCTTAATCCAATGAATGATATAAAAGATAACGATAATTGCAATCGTATGTGTTTATCATTGTCGCACCCCCAAATTCGGGTTGTGGAAGCAAATCGGGTCGGGACGCGACTAATCAATAATTAAAGCACATAAGATATAATGAAAGACTCTATATGCGTTGTTTTAAACAAAATACATTGATTGTAATAAAAGTTTACAATAATTTATAGTTACAAAAGCTTGGTAATCTATCTAAGAGATTCTATGGCATTACTACTTTTACAAAATATAATAATGCAGGAAAATCTCTTGATTGTTTGCATGCGACTCGAGCTATGTGTGTCCTGAGCAGACCTACTGCTACTGAGTACCTGAGAATATACGCTAAAAGGTCAGCTAAAAGCTGGTGAGCTCACAGGTGTGAAAGTAAATCATAATGTATGAACCACAAGATTTAGTATAATGATTTGAAATCAATCAAATAAATATGTATATTACAGCCATGAGCTCATAGTTTGAGCTTAACTGAGGTGTCAGGATCACAATCAAGTGCCTGACCGAGTTTGCCTCCTGTACGTGCCTAATCATACACACGTGTGAACAAATGATAATGCGTCCGTTCGGCCGCAGTCGTGGTAGCGCGACTACCCCGGATGAGGATTGTCAATCCCATATGGTACCATACACTAACACTCGCGCTAAATCCATACTAACAAATTATGATGTGGAGGGCTTCATGATTAGTAAAAATAACTCATGTAGTCAATATATCGAGTTTTGTACTTGTGTTCACATGTAAATAAGATTGAGCATGTATTCCCACCCTTGGGTTTAAAACAGTAAAAATGAGGGGCTATGAGACTCACATGAGTCTGATAATATGAAGTGAAACAAATGTGATGTAATACAATGAGGTGTCCGAATACTGTAACCTGACGGGCGTTCAAAACGCGCAAGGTTATTAGTATATGTAGACGTCTCAAAAGACCGTCCATGCTAGTTGTTCATCCAACTAGTAATGTCCAAATGATTTGGTTTGATTTGTTTGTTTGTGTTTTGAAAACGTGTACGGCCCATTGGTGACGGTTTGTAATAATAATCTCAACTATTATAATTATACTCGTGTTGTTGTATACTTAATAAAGTTTATTTGTCTTGTGTATAAGTCGTATCGTGTTTGATTTGTTTAGTATAACATATTCCTATACTTAGGAAAATAACTCAACTCTGATTTTGGCGACACTGGGCTAGTGTCGCTACAGGTGACACTAGTTAGGCGACACTAGGTGAGTGTCGCTGGATTATGATTTTTAATTGCTTAGTGACATTAAATTAGTGTCGCTATAGGCGACACTTCTTCAATTATGGCGACACTAGGGTAAGTGTCGCTATAGGCGACGTCAAATTGATTTTGGCGACACTAGGCTTAGTGTCGTTATAGGTGACATTTGATAAGGTAGCGACATTCGGTCAGTGTCGCTATATGCGACATAATTGATTTTTAGTGACACTGGGTTGAGTGTCGCTAGGCGACACTTAATCGGATTAGGCGACATTGGGCTAGTGTCGCTATAGGATTTGGCCCTCTAGCGACACTAGCAGCTGATCATGATTTCACTTTCGGTTTAATGGTCAAACGTGCTCGGTTTGACCCGAGACTTTTATACAAGTCTTAAAATGGTCAAATAAGTTCAATAAAATTATTGGTTCGTGTCGGGGTTCACCCAAAGTGTCGGTTTTGTAAAACGACTAAAACAGCCCTTATGTTTATATTTTCAGATTTTCGACTCGATGAACCTCTCATTTTCTACACTTTTTATTCCAAACCAAGTCTCACCAAAAATCATAGTTGGACATCCATATGTCTAGTTTATTTATGCATTTTATGGTAATTTTACAAGTTCATTTACTATTTTAAACAAAAATAAATATGAAGAGTTGTCGGTTTTGGTCCGAAACAGACACTAGTTCAAAGATCAGCTTCTACACTAAAATCCGTGTATTTCTAGAAATGGTCAAAGAAGGACTTTTTGTGGAGGATATCCGTACGGAGATTTTGGTATAAATTTCATGTGTTGATTCATCCTAGAACTCAAGTTATGGTCATTTTCGTGAGACAATTTTTAGCTTCTTCTTCTTCTTTGTGTAAAACGTTTTTCTAGCTTTTGGTTGGACATTTTCTTGTCAAATGATCAACTAGACATGTAAATATATGTAAAGCATGAAAATCTAGAGAGAGAGGAGTGGCAGTTCTTACACGAAATGAAGATCTAGAGAGAGAGATGAGATGGATGATGCTTTTTTGAGTTTCTAGCTTCTTCTTCTTCTTGTTTCTTCAAGTAAAATGATAGTGGATGATGATGGTAAGGTGGTGGTCAATTGTGGAGAGGAAGAAGAGAGGGAGAGAGCCTATTTAGAGAGAGATTAGAGAGAGGAAGGTTTGAATGGAATGAGGAAGTTAAGGGATTTGTTTCGTGATTTAGTCAAAAAAACAAGATCCTCAATTTGAGGAGGTGATGTTTGTGGATTGAAAACGTACCGGCTCAAGAGAGGCCCACACGAGGTGTGGTGTCTCACTTTTTGGTTCCTCAATTTTGCGCTCCGTGCGGTGTTCGTTTCCCCGGTCGTTTAAGCGTTCGTTTATATTTTAAAAGTTATACTTACGTGTTTTAAATGACAATCGAATTTCGATATTTTTAAATTGAAGTATTACTCATAATACTAGGAAAACATTTATAAAAATGTTTGGTTATGGTGTCGGTATCGTTTACGGGTTCGTGTTTCCGGTTATTTAATCATGTGATGTTTTAATTAAACGTTTTTGTTATCGTTATACTTAATGATATATTAAATAATCAATTCCATGCAAAATAATATATTTTAAGTTTATAAAATATATTTTGACGTTTATTCGATTGTCGGGCGCGTTTTGCGCGTTTTCGGTAGCTTTTGAGCATTTTATACGATACGAAATACTTATGGAATATTATCAAAATAATATTTGGAAATAAATATGTTTATCAAATAATTTCATATTATTTAATAAATTGTGTTCACCAACGTCCGTATTAGTGGGTCGGAATCCATCCGATGAAATAATTGCACGATCAAATTTAATCGCGTACGTGTATATATATATATCCCAATATATATAATGATACACATAATTAGCCTATTACAAAACTAATTACACGTATTACAAAGTGATTAGGACCTAATAATTTGCTCTAATTTGCCGGGTGTCACATCCTCCCCTTGTTAAGAGAATTTCGTCCTGAAATTTAGCTCTGAGTCGTTGATGGAGTGGAGTTTGAGAATAGATGTGGATACTTGAGTCGCATCTAGTCTTCCCGTTCCCAAGTGAATTTCGGACCACGTCGCGAATTCCACCGGACTTTAACGATGGGAATACAACGTTGTTTCAACTGTTTGACCTCGCGGTCCATGATCTCCACTGGTGTCTCGACGAAATGAAGTTTATCATCGATATGAATTACGTCTAGCGGAATGATAAGTGTCTCATCAGACAGACATTTCTCCAGGCAGCTGCAATCGATATGCTACTGGACCAATCCTTTCAAGGATCTCAAAAGGTCCAATGTACCTGGGATTCAATTTCCCACGTTTACCGAAACGGATGACACCTTTCCAAGGTGATACTTTCAAGAGTACTCGATCCCCAACCTGGAACTCGAGATGTTTGCGTCTCACGTTAGGATAACTTTTCTGACGATCACGTGCGGCTTTCAGCCGGTTTTGAATACCAACGATCTTCTCGATGGTCTCGTGTATGATTTCTGGACCAGTGAGTTGGCTGTCTCCCACTCCGGTCCAACAGATAGGTGATCGGCACTTACGACCGTACAGTGCCTCGAAAGGTGCAGCTACAATACTGGTATGGTAGCTGTTGTTGTACGAGAACTCGCACAAGGGTAGATGATATTCCCAGTTTGTACCGAAATCAACTACGCAAGCTCGTAGCATATCTTCCAGTGTTCGAATGGTTCGTTCGCTTTGGCCGTCGGTTTGTGGGTGATAAGCAGTACTCATATCCAGACGAGTACCCAATGATTTCTTAAGTGATTGCCAAAAGCGAGATGTGAAACGACTATCTCTGTCAGAGATAATCGAGATGGGAACGCCGTATCGGGATACAATTTCTTTGAGATAGATTCGTGTGAGGCGCTCCATTTTGTCAGTTTCTTTTATAGTGAGGAAATGAGCAGACTTTGTGAGCCGATCAACGATCACCCAAATGGTATCACAACCGTTCGCGGTTTTTGGAAGTTTAGTGATGAAATCCATAGTGATCTGCTCCCATTTCCATTGAGGGATTTCCGGTTGTTGTAGTAGACCGGAGGGTTGCTGATATTCTACTTTGACTTTTGAGCATGTGAGGCACTTGCTGACATAAGTCGCGATTTCGGCTTTCATGTTTGGCCACCAGTATAATTCCCTGATGCCATGATACATCTTGTCAGATCCAGGGTGTATAGAGTATTTGGACTTGTGAGCTTACCAAGTCACTTAGGTTCCCGTAACAGGGCAACCATATTCGGTTTGCGAAACATCTAACCCCATTGGGTCTGGTTTCAAATTGTTTCTCCATGTTGCGCAAGGCCTCGTTTTGATGTTTTCAGGTTTCAAGGCTTCGAGTTGTGCAGTAAGAATTTGAGTGATAAGATCGTTGTGGATTGTAATACTGAGGGCTCGAACTCGAAGTGGTTTGATGCGTTCTTTTCGGCTGAGGGCATTGACAACAACATTTGCTTTGCCCGGATGATATCGGATCTCACAATCATAATCTGTAAGCAACTCGACCCAGCGACATTGCCTCATGTTGAGATCCTTTTGGTCGAATATGTGCTGGAGACTTTTATGATCCGTGAAAATTATACATTTAGTGCCGTACAGATAGTGTCTCCAGATTTTGAGGGCAAACACTACGGATCCCAATTCGAGATCATTAGTGGTATAATTCTTTTCATGGATTTTGAGCTGTCGGGAGCGTAGGCAATGACCTAGTCTCGTTGCATCAACACGCAACCGAGACCTTGGTGAGAAACATCGCAGTATACCACGAAGTCATCGGTGCCTTCGGGTAATGATAGGATAGGTGCACTGCAAAGCTTTTGTTTCAACAGTTGAAATGCTGACTCTTGTTTATCAGTCCAATCAAACTTCTTTTCCTTCTGAGTCAGTGTTGTGAGAGGTTGGGCTATTTTTGAGAAATTTTTAATAAATCGCCGATAGTATCCTGCCAATCCTAAGAATTGACGTACTTCGTTCAGCGTTGTTGGTGCTTGCCAGCACTTGATAGCCTCGATCTTTGACGGAACAACATGAATTCCTTGACTATCAATCACGTGTCCAAGGAATTGTACAGTTTGCATCCAGAACTCACACTTGGAGAATTTGGCGTATAGCTCCTCGTGTCTGAGCAGTTCTAGGATAGTTTTGAGATGTTGCGCATGTTCTTGTTCGTTGCGCGAGTAGATAAGGATGTCGTCTATAAAGGCGATGACAAACTTGTCAAGGTATGGTTTACACACTCGGTTCATAAGGTCCATGAATACAGCCGGTGCGTTTGTTAAACCGAAGGGCATGACTTGAAACTCATAATGCCCGTAATGAGTGCGGAAAGCAGTTTTCAGAATGTCAACATCGCCAACTCTTAATTGATGTTATCCAGATCGTAGATCTACCTTGGAATAGAAGCTTGACCCCTGAAGTTGGTCGAATAGATCATCGATGCGTGGGAGTGGATAACGGTTCTTGACAGTTAACTTGTTCAGTTCCCTATAATCGATGCACATGCGGAAAGAACCGTCTTTCTTTTTGACAAATAGGACCAGAGCTCCCCAGGGTGAGGAACTTGGTCTAATGAATCCTTTGTCCAAGAGCTCCTGTAACTGAGTGGACAACTCCTGAAGTTCGGATGGGGCTAGTCGATAAGGTGTTCGTGCCACGGGTGCTGCTCCGGGCACAAGATCGATTGAGAATTCGACTTGTCTTGGTGGTGGAAGACCAGGCTGGTCTTTGGGAAAGACTTCCGGAAAGTCTCGAACGATTGGCACATCCTCAAGTCCCTTCTCCTCCGACTTTTTCTCCATGACATGTGCGAGGATTGCCGGATAACCCTTTCTCAAATACTTACGGGTTTTAACGCATGATATGATGCTTAGTCTCGTCCTACCGGTCTCGCCTTGTATGACTAGAGTACTACCGGAGGCGAGAGGTATGCGGACAATCTTATCGAAACAGATGATCTCGGCACGATGCTTAGACAGCCAATCCATGCCGATGATGATGTCGAAACTTCCGATCTCGACAGGGATGAGATCAATGGGAAATAATTCATCAGCGAGGTTTAAGGTGCAATTGGGTATCACACTATCAATTTCAATGAGTTTTCCATTTTCTAGCTCTACAATGTACTTAACATCTAAAGTCACAGGAGTGATGTCAAGTAGTGGACAAAATTCATCAGATATAAAGCTTCTATCAGCACCAATATCATATAGAACAGAGGCAGTTAAGTTGTTGAGGAGGAACGTACCCGAGACCACATTCGGGTCTTGGCGTGCTTCCCCTGAGTTTAAGACAAAGGCTCTACCTTTGGTAGCGTTGTTGTTGTTGCCCTTGTTTTTTAGTTTCGGGTAGTCGTTCCTGAAATGCCCAGTGTTGCCACACTCAAAGCAGGCTTTGGGTTGACCGGTGTTGGTGCTGGTGTTGGTTTTGGTAGCCCTGCAGTCCTTGGCGAGATGCCCATAACGATGGCAATTGTTGCAAGGTGTACCGCAAGGACCATCGTGGTGGCGGTTGCACTTGGAACAGAAGGGTCTATTTCCAGTGTAACCCCGTTTGGTTTCGGAGCTGGAGTTGTAGGCTTTAATAGTCTCAGGCTGTTTGGAGGGTTGTTAGTTCTGGTTCTGGTTGGCATTGGAGTTACCAGTCCATTTTCGTTTATTTTCTCCGGACTGGTTTGAGTTGGTGTTGGCAACAGGTGTTCCTCGGCGAACCACTTGTGCCATGAGATTATGTGCCATGCGGACGGCACCTTAAATGGTTGTGGGGTTGGAAGCAGTGGCCATACCCTGAATGCGTGAGGGAAGTTCCTAGATGTAACGTTCGATCCGTTTGTATTCTGGATCAACAAGGGATGGGCACAGCAGTGCCAGTTGGTTGAATCGGGTGGTATAGCCGGCAATATCATTGCCTTGTGTGGTGAGGTGCCAGAACTCGTGTTCCAGTTGTTGAATCTCATCTCGTAGACAGTAATCGTCCTTCATCATTTTCTTTACTTCTTCCCACGGTGTCAGATAAGCGTTGTCAATGCCTATAGTTTGAGCATAAGTATTCCACCAAGTCAGAGCACCATCCATGAAGGTGCAGGTGGAGTACTTGACCTTGCAGTCTTCCTGACAGTTACAGATTCGAAAGACCGACTCCATTTTCTCCATCCAGCGTAATAAACCAATAGCACCCTCGGTGCCCTTGAAGTTCAGTGGTTTACAGTTTAGAAAATCCTTGTATGAGCAGAGCTTTGCTGGAGGTGTGTTGTTTGTGGTGTCTTCAGTGCCTGAACTTTGTTGCCGAGCAGCTAGAGCATCTGCTACCCCTTGGGCAACTAGTCGATTGACGTCAGCTTGGCTAAACGTACGTCTCGGCGGCATAATGCTTGAATCAACAAAGAGAAAGAGATAGGTGAGATGTCTTGTACACAGGTTATGATATATCACATATGTATATATAAGGTGATAATATACAACAGCACGAAGTGATAATCATATTTCATTAGATAACAGGATTTAATACAAGATACGAGTTTCCAAAAGGTACCTGATCGCAAGGATTACAAAAGATGCCGGGAATTTATACATCCATATGAAATTACAAGAGTCCTACATAGATAGATATATAGATTACAATATAGATACCATGCTAATTTCGGCGCAGGTTCACTTGTGACATGAGAGTAATAAGGTGGTCCACGGTGGTTGCAAGTCTGCTGGCTTGTCTCGCATTATCTTCTGCCAAAACTAGCCGTTGTACTAATTCGCGGGAGTACTCTTCAGCTTCTCGTGAGCGTTGATCACATTCTTCTAGTCTTGCCTGCAGGAGATCAATCGTGCTCCTGTCATCAATCACTTGTTGATGGATCATTTCTATTGTCTGTGTCATGCTTTCACGTTCTTGGAAGAGTTCTGCAATGCGGTCGTGTGATTGGCGTAACCAGTACATCTGTACTATGTGTGGTTCCTGTTCCAAGCTTTCCAGTCTTGCCTCATGACAGTGTAGTCGGGCAGCTAGCACTGGAACAGTATGGTGGATAGGTTCTTGCGTATATGGGGAAATGTCCATGGGGTCAGCAGGAATTTGTATGTCTTCCTCAGACCTCCAGGTGTTTAGAGTTGTGGGTAGCCAGTCCCACTTACGAGGGTAAGTTGGATGGCATGTCTTGTTTGAAGTATCACTAGTGTGATTGAGATAAGATCTAGCACGGACAAATCCGGTACCTCTCCTGTGGTTTCGTATGACTCGTGCCTCTCCAGTGATATAGTAGAGAGGTTCAGGAGAACTTCATGTCGGTGAGACAGGTAACGCGGTTACCTCCTCAGTAGTTGGTAGAGTTTGAGTCTCGTCGTTCGTGTCAGCTGGTGCTAGATGAGGAATGTCTGCCATGTTTGTGGCAAGAGCGTTTAGTGAATATCGTGAGGCCTATATGTGTGTGTATATATATATATATATATATATATATATATATATATGACATATAATATAGCCTAATGTGTCTAGCATAAACAAGTATGAGTCCCGTTTCTCTCGTGGTTAGAGTCACTAGTGTATCCATGTTCAACATAACCGTTTCAGATCTCACATCATCTTTCCTTAATTGTACATAGTTGATCAGGCTATGTTAAATTAAAGTCGCATGATGTAATTCCTGAACCAGTCATATCTAATAAGGAAATACTGCCTAACGGTCATAGTCTAGGCCTACTAAATGCAACCTAGTTCACTATAACCTTAGGCTCTGATACCAATCTGTCGCACCCCTAAATTCGGGTTGCGGAAGCGAATCGGGTCGGGGCACGACTAATCAATAATCAAAGCACATAAGATATAATGAACGACTCTATATGCGTCGTTTTAAACAAAATACATTGATTGTAATAAAAGTTTACAATAATTTATAGTTACAAAAGCTCGGTAATCTATCTGAGAGATTCTATGGCATTACTACTTTTACAAAATATAATAATGCAGGAAAATCTCTTGATTGTTTGCATGCGACTAGAGCTATGTGTGTCCTGAGCAGACCTACTGCTGCTGAGTACCTGAGAATACACGCTAAAAGGTCAGCTTAAAGCTGGTGAGCTCACAGGTGTGAAAGTAAATCATAATGTATAAACCACAAGATTTAGTATAATGATTTTAAATCAATCAAATAAATATGTATATTACTGCCATGAGCTCATAGTTTGAGCTTAACTGAGGTGTCAGGATCACAATCAAGTGCCTGATCGAGTTTGCCTCCTGCATGTGCCTAATCATACACACGTGTGAAAAAATGATAATGCGTCCGTTCGACCGCAGTCGTGGTAGCGCGACTACCCCGGACAGGGATTGTCAATCCCATATGGTACCATACACTAACACTCATGCTAAATCCATACTAACAAACTATGATGTGGACTGTGGAGGGCTTAATGGTTAGTAAAAACAACTCATGTAGTCAATATATCGAGTTTTGTACTTGTGTTCACATGTAAATAAGATTGAGTATGTATTCCCACCCCTGGGTTTAAAACAGTAAAAATGAGGGGCTATGAGACTCACCTGAGTCTGATGATATGCAGTGAAGCAAATGTGATGTAATACAATGAGGTGTCCGAAGACTGTAACCTGTCGGGCGTTCAAAACGCGCAAGGTTATTAGTATATGTAGACGTCTCAAAAGACCGTCCATGCTAGTTGTTCATCCAACTAGTAATGTCCAAATGATTCGGTTTGATTTGTTTGTTTGTGTTTTGAAAACGTGTACGGCCCATTCGTGACGGTTTGTAATAATAATCTCAACTATTATTATTATACTCGTGTTGTTGTATACTTAGTAAAGTATATTTGTCTTGTGTATAAGTCGTATCGTGTTTGATTTGTTTAGTATAACATATTCCTATACTTAGGAAAATAACTCAACTCTGATTTTGGGACACTGGGCTAGTGTCGCTACAGGTGACACTAGTTAAGCGACACTAGGTGAGTGTCGCTGGATTATGATTTTTAATTGCTTAGCGACATTAGATTAGTGTCGATATAGGCGACACTTCTTCAATTATGGAGACACTAGGGTAAGTGTCGCTATAGGCGACGTCAAATTGATTTTGGCGACACTAGGCTTAGTGTCGCTATAGGTGACATTTGATAAGGTAGCGACATTCGGCCAGTGTCACAATATGCGACATAATTGATTTTTAACGACACTGGGTTGAGTGTCGCTAGGCGACACTTAATCGGATTAGGCGACATTGGGCTAGTGTCGCTATAGGATTTGGCCCTCTAGCAACACTAGTTGCTGATCATGATTTCACTTTCGGTTTGATTGTCAAACATGCTCGGTTTGACCCGAGACTTTTACACAAGTCTTAAAATGGTCAAATAAGTTCAATAAATTATTGGTTGGTGTCGGGGTTCACCCGAAGTGTCAGTTTTGTAAAATGACTAAAACAGCCCTTATGTTTATATTTTCAGATTTTCGACTCGATGAACCTCTCGTTTTCTACACATTTTATTCCAAACCAAGTCTCTCCAAAAATCACAGTTGGACCTCCGTATGTCTAGTTCATTTCTGCATTTTATGGTAATTTTACAAGTTCATTTACTATTTTAAAAAAAATAAATATGAAGAGTGGTCGGTTTTGGTCCGAAACAGACACTAGTTCAAAGATCAGCTTCTACACTAAAATCCGTGTATTTCTGGTAATGGTCAAAGAAGGACTTTTTGTAGAGGACATCCAACGGTGATTTCGGTATAAGGTTAATGTGTTGATTCATCCTAGAACTCAAGTTATGGTCATTTTCGTGAGACGATTTTTAGAGACTGAAAACTGTGATATATATATATTTGTGTAAAACGTTTTTCAAGCTTTTGTTTGGAAATTTTCTTGTCAAATGATCAACTAGACATGTAATGTAAAGCATGAAAATCTAGAGAGAGAGGAGTGGCGGTTCTTACACGAAATGAAGATCTAGAGAGAGAGATGAGATGGATGATGCTTGTTTGAGTTTCTTGCTTCTTCTTCTTGTTTCTTCAAGTAAAATAATAGTGGATGATGATGGTAAGGTGGTGGTCGATTGTGGAGAGGAAGAAGAGAGGGAGAGAGCCTATTTAGAAAGAGAGATTAGAGAGAGGAAGGTTTGAATGGAATGAGGAAATTAAGGGATTTGTTTGGTAATTTAGTAAAAAAAAAAACAAGATCCTCAATTTGAGGAGGTGATTTTTGTGGGTTGAAAACCGGCTCAAGAGGGGCCCACACGAGGTGTGGTTTCTCACTTTTTGGTTCCTCAATTTTGCGCTCCGTGCGGTGTTCGTTTCCCCGGTCGTTTAAGCGTTCGTTTATATTTTAAACGTTATACGTACGTGTTTTAAATGACATTCGAATTTTGATATTTTTAAATTCAAGTATTACTCATAATACTTGGAAAACATTTATAAAAATGTTTGGTTATGGTGTCGGTATCGTTTACGGGTTCGTGTTTCCGGTTATATAATCACGTGACGTTTTAATTAAACGTTTTTGTTATCGTTATACTTCACGATATATTAAATAATCAACTCCATGCAAAATAATATATTTTAAGTTTATAAAATATATTTTGACGTTTATTCGATTGTCGGGCTTGTTTTGCGCGTTTTCGGTCGCTTTTGAGCATTTTATACGATACGAAATACTTATGGAATATTATCAAAATAATATTTGAAAATAAATATGTTTATCAAATAATTTCATATTATTTAATAAATTGTGTTCACCAATGTCCGTATTAGTGGGTCGGAATCCATCCGATGAAATAATTGCACGATCAAATTTAATCGCGTACGTGTATATATATCCCAATATATATAATGATACACATAATTAGCATATTACAAAACTAATTACACATATTACAAAGTGATTAGGTCCTAATAATTTTCCCTAATTTGCCGGGTTTCACAATAATTAAGTTTACCACTTTTATATATAAAATATATTCATCCCGCAAATTCGTGGGTTATAGTGTAATTCCACTCATACATTGGATCACTACTTTTTTTTTTTTTTTGCTGACAATGTTGTAGTTTGTGTGACACCCCACAATTTCGACATAATTATAAACGTTAATTGCACGCATTTCTAGGCTAATTCCCTACCTTGAGTGAATTCACAACATATTTTAAAGGTAAGTCTAGCAAAGCCCAACTAGTTAATACGTGTAGTATTACGATTCATAATTAGTTATAATTATGTACGCGACAATTGGAACAAACGCGACATACTTTCTGTATGTACGCGACAATTAGTTATAATTAGTTATAGTTATGTACGCGACAATTAGTTATAATTATGTACGCGACAATTATGTACGGGTAGACTTGAATGAGGTTATTAAAAATTGTACACTCGTATTGGAGGATCATACTTTCTGTATTGACCTTATACCTTTTGGGATCGGTAGCTTTGATGTTATTGTGGGTATGGATTTGATGTCGAAATATAGGGCCGAAATTGTGTGCTTCGAAAAGGTGGTCCGTATACCTATGCCAGATGGCAGTATGTTGGAAGTCTCTGGGGAACAACCGGAGACTAAATGTGTTAAGCTTATGAGTGCAAATTCCGGGGAATCAAAACTTGAAAATGTCCTTATTGTTCGTGATTTTCCTAACGTTTTTCCGGATGATTTGCCGGGATTTCCTCCTCTTCGATCTGTTGAGTTTCGCGTTGATCTAGTTCCTAGAGCGACCCCAGTGCTAAAGCTCCATATCGTTTAGCTCCTTCTGAAATGCAAGAGTTGTCCGCTCAACTTCAGGAGCTCCAAGACAAGGGTTTCATTCGCCCTAGTCACTCTCCTTGGGGAGCACCTGTTCTGTTCGTTAAAAAGAAAGATAGTTCGTTTCGTATATGTATTGATTATCGTGAACTTAATAAGCTTACGGTCAAGAATCGTTATCCTCTCCCTAGGATAGATGATTTATTTGATCAACTTCAGGGTGCTCAGTGGTTTTCGAAAATTGATCTTCATTCTGGTTATCATCAGTTGAGAGTACATGAGTCAGATATACCAAAAACTGCATTCAGGACTCGTTATGGGCACTTCGAATTTCTCGTTATGCCCTTTGGTCTTACTAATGCGCCGGCGGTATTCATGGATCTAATGAATCGTGTTTGTAAACCGTACCTTGATAAATTCGCTATCGTCTTTATTGACGACATTCTGATCTATTCAAAATCTAAGGAGGATCATAAGCTACATCTAAAACTTATTCTTGAACTTCTCTTTAAAGAACAGCTCTATGCAAAGTTTTCGAAATGTGAGTTCTGGTTGCGTGAGGTACACTTTCTTGGTCATGTGGTAAACGAGGCGGGTATTCATGTGGATCCAAGTAAGATTGAGGCGGTGAAAGCTTGGAGGACTCCACAAACTCCTTCTGAAATTCGTCAGTTCTTGGGTTTGGCTGGATATTATCGGCATTTTATCGAGAATTTTTCTAGGATTGCTCAACCGCTTACACTGTTAACGCAAAAGGAAAGGAAATTTGTCTGGGGTGAGAAGCAGGAGGAAGCATTTCAAGCTCTGAAGAATGCTTTGTGTAAGGCACTGATTCTGGCATTACCTGATGGCTCGGATGATTTTGTGGTTTATTACGACGCGTCTAACCAAGGGTTGGGATGTGTTTTGATGCAGCGTGGGAAAGTGATAGCTTATGCTTCTAGGCAACTCAAAGTGCATGAGAAAAACTACACCACGCATGATTTGGAATTGGGTGCGGTGGTTTTTGCACTCAAATGTTGGAGGCATTATCTGTATGGGACGAAAAGTGTGATTTACACTGATCATAAGAGTTTGCAGCATATCTTTGATAAGAAGGAATTGAATATGAGGCAAAGGAGGTGGTTGGAGTTGTTTAGTGACTACGATTGTGAAATTCGCTACCATCCGGGGAAGGCGAATGTGGTGGCTGATGCTTTGAGTAGGAAGGAAAGGGTTAAGCCAAGAAGGGTGAAAGCAATGGCTATGACTATACATTTAGGTGTTAAGGAGAAGTTGATTGAGGCTCAGTTGGAAGCATTAATGGATTCAAATGTTCACGGTGAATTATTGCATGGATTGGTTGGTCAGTTGGAAAGCAAGAGTGATGGATTGTGTTATTTTCTTGATAGATTGTGGATTCCATTGCTAGGTGGTTTGAGGACGTTGATGATGGATGAATCTCATAAGTCTAGATATTCGATTCATCCGGGGGCAGACAAAATGTACCATGATATGAAGGATTTGTATTGGTGGCCGGGCATGAAGAAGGATATTGAATTATATGTTAGCCAATGTATGACTTGCTTGAAGGTCAAGGCTGAACATCAAAGACCCTCAGGATTACTGCAACAACCGGAAATTCCCGAGTGGAAATGGGAGAACATTGCTATGGATTTTATCACTAAGCTGCCTAGAACCAGCAGCGGGCACGATTCGATTTGGGTTATCGTGGATAGGATGACTAAGTCTGCTCATTTCTTGGCTATCCGTGAGGACTATAAGATGGAGAAATTGGCGAGGTTGTACATAAATGAGATTGTAGCGAGACATGGAGTGCCGGTATCGATTATATCTTATCGTGATGGTTGATTTACTTCTCGGTTTTGGCAAACGCTACAGAGGGCGTTAGGGACGAGACTGGATATGAGTATGGCTTACCATCCTCAAACTGATGGACAAAGTGAGCATACCATCCAGACGTTGGAGGATATGTTGAGGGCTTGTGTTATCGACTTTGGAGGAAACTGGGATACTCATTTACCATTAGTCGAGTTTTCGTATAATAACAGCTATCATTCGAGTATTCAGTGTGCACCTTTTGAAGCACTCTATGGGCGAAAGTGCCGTTCACCTATAGTGTGGGCAGAGGTAGGAGAAAGTCAGTTGATTGGACCGGAAATAGTCCGAGAGACTACTGATAAGATTGTGCAAATCAAGGAGAGGTTGAAAGTGGCTCGAGATAGACAAAAGAGCTATGCTAATAAACGTCGTAAGCCTTTGGAATTTGCTGTTGGTGATTACGTACTATTAAAAGTGTCACCGTGGAAGGGAGTTGTTCGTTTTGGCAAAAAGGGAAAGCTTGCACCAAGATTCGTTGGACCATTCGAGATTATCGAGCGCGTTAGTCCAGTTGCTTATAGATTAAAATTACCTCAAGAGCTCGGTGGGGTTCACGATGTATTCCATGTGGCGAATTTGAGGAAGTGTTTAGCGGATCAGACTTTGCAAGTACCTTTGGAAGAGATTCAGATTGATCCTAAACTTCACTTTGTAGAAGAACCGATTGAGATTATGGATCGTGAGGTTAAGAAGCTGAAGCGTAGTAAGATTCTGATTGTTAAGGTTCGTTGGAATGCTAAGAGAGGTCCTGAGTTCACTTTGGAGCGCGAGGACCAAATGAAACTAAAGTATCCGCATCTCTTCGGTGATCATGTTGGCAGTACTAGTTCTAGTTGAATTTCGGGATGAAATTCCTTCAACTGGGGGATACTGTGACATCCGTCACTAAATGCTTCATTTTCTTAGGTTCGTTTTCAAACTTCATTTCGTATTCATGGTCAAACACTTCGTAACTTAAACTATATGAGAAATATAAGCTTCGTATAGTAATCCAATGACCTGACTTATCCTAAATAAAAGAATTTCTAATTATTCAAATAAGGTCAAACGCATTTATTAACAAATTAGGGTTTCTGGATTTCGTATAATCGCGATGCGATTAATCATAGATGGCAACGCGATTTGACTGCCTAAATGGCGACGCGATTATACCATAATCACGACGCGATTTCAAGTCGGCCAGCTCAGGTATATAAACGTATTTACAAACCCTAACTCGTGTTTTCTCAAACCACAGCCGATTCCAGACGACCTGGAGCGTGTTCATCAGCATATTTTTGATTTCTAACGTCCAAGAACTTAATCTTATCATTCCTCAATCATTCCATCGATCGAGAGCTTTTGTTTATGCGTATTTCGGTAAGAATCGTATTCAAATATTTCGTTTTCTTCATATTCTTGTTGCATGATGAATAAACTCTCATGCTATGATGTTTATCTACAGATTTTAAAGGATTCTATCGCGCGGATTCACGGGTGTTGGTATAAAATTCCTTTTGATTCATTTGTTTTTCTATATTTCGATTATTCGTTCATGTCGGTCATTTTCGGTTCATTCCTATTGTGTTCCGGGTAATAGAATAGTTAGAACATTTATAAAATCAGTATATATGATGATGAGATAAAGAGTTTTGATTATTGTTGCGGTATAGATTGGTTATATATGTGATTAGGGTTGAGTTATTATAAACCCTAATCTGACCAGAAACTTTGTTCGTATTGGGAAGCTCGTAACTTGGTCAATTCACGATGGTTTTTGATGAAAAAGGAGTCTAAACATAATTACTTTGAGTCTTCTTTCAAATGGCTTCAGTCTCATGGTTAAATGTGGAGAATAAGTTGGTCAAAACGATTTTACAAGATGATGTGTCATTTCTGAGTTTCTTGGTTCCAGATTTCGGTTGAGTTGTCGATTTTTGAAACGTGTCTTAAACTGAGAATTTGATCTTGATATTTTGACTGGAGTGTCTTTAAAGTGTTAAGTATTTTCTGTAAAAATATGATAATCATTTGAAACCTCTAAGTATTTTAAGTAAATTAAAACTTTTGTGAAGTCAGAAAGAGTCAACAGTTTAGAGCAGTTTATTTTGTTGAATTTTTAAAAATAGTAAATCAACATAAATCAATCTGGAAAAATTACTGAGTCTTTTAAACACATTAAATTATCTTTGGTAAAAATTATAGAGTCAAATGGTTCCAGTAAGTATGATCTAAAAATTCGTGAAGTGGATCAAAATTTCTGATCAAAATCTGAGTTTTTCATTTAGGACTAGTTCTTGAAATAATACACTACTCAAATTGTAAGGAAACATATTAGAAGTGTTTGGGGTGTGGAATACAATGGAATGACCTAGTTATGCCTAGGTTATGACCCATACGTATTATGACATTGTAGATTGGCGAGCTGATTTGTGATTATACTTAAGGGGAGATACTTACATCAGTTGTTGAGGTGAGTTTTGCGGCCCCATTTTCTTTACTTATTTTCCGTTGGGGGAAAAGAATGCTCAAAATGATTTTGAACTGTTTTCTTACGCTGTGTAAACTAACTGAGTTTTCTAATTTGGACATTATGATTGAATAAGTGACATTCTGATTGTTGTGGACTGATTGCTGATTGTTGTGGACTGATTGCTGATTGTTCGGATGAGTCTTGTGTCATCGGGACCATGACAATACTCCATATTTCTTACTAATACGGATATGATTATTGATAGTACTATCGGACTACGGTCCCGCTCTTGTGATAGATTCGTTATCCTTGAGTGAATATTATCCAGGAACGGAACGGATTGCTTATGGTGGATGAGTTGGTTATCTTATGTGCTTATTTCATATCATATGTCCTACTTACTAAATTAACACAGCAAAACTATATTCTTTGTGTATGTGTCTTATCAAACCTGCTTAACTCACCAACATACGTGTTGACGTTTTCGAGCATATCTTTTCAGGTAATTCTAGTGGATTGAAGATAGATGACAAGAAAGCTTAGTGGACCTTTAGGTTGCATTTAAGCTAAATTTCGAAACTATCATTGGAGGTGGAACATTTGCATTCTAATAATTTGGGAAATGCGTGTTTTGCCTTAACATTTAATTATGGATTATGGTTTGGTTATCTTTTTCATTGTTGATATGTACATGTAGCGTGAGCTCATATTCATGTTACTTGTATCATAACACATTGGATATTTATTTTCATATAGACATCTTTATAATAATGTGTTGTGATACTATCGTGGTTATATCCCGTTGTTTCCGCTTTAGACGGGGTGTGACACTAATTATGTGTATCATTATGTATATTGGAATATATATACACATACCCGATTTATTTAAATCGTGCATTTTCATTTCGGATGGAATCCAACACATTATCATACGGACGTGGGTGAACATAATTATTAAATAATACGAAATTATTTAATAAACTCATTTATTACTTTATATTACTTCGGTAATATATAAAACGCATTTCGTATCGTATAAAACTAACCGTACGCAACGAAAACGGGCAAAACACGCCCGACAAATGAAATAAACTCAAGTTATATCTTTATAACTCAAAATAAAGTATTTTGATGAAATACTTTGGTTAAAAATATCACAATTATACGATAACTATTATAACGTTTATAAATCGTTACGCGATTAAATAAACGCAAAACGAGCACGCAAATCGAGAACGACACTCTAACAAAACATTTTATAAATTGTTTGTCGCTTATTATGAGTAAATACTACAACCGAAAATATTGAAATAACATCGTTACTTTATGCACACATATTAAACGTTTAACGTATAAATAAACGTCAAAACGATCGGGTAAACGAGCACCGCACGGAATGCTAGCTTGGGAACGAGTTTGGGTGAAGTCCACACCTTGTGGACCCCACCATGTGGCTGGCCAAGTGAGGCCATGCCCAAGGCCTCACCTCTTTTATTACTACTACACTTAACCAATCCACACCCTTACAACCCATACTCCCTCATTTCACCACCTCACTTCTCTTTCCCCTTTTACACTCTTCTCTCCCTCCTCTTTTTCCCCATTTTCAGCCAACACTAGAACCACCACAAAACATCATCAACCTCCACCTAAAACTTAAAGAAAAATGAAGGTTGAAGCAAGAAAACGAATGTTATCGTGTCTCCATCTCATTTCCATCTCTAGATCGTCATAATTATCGTGAGAACTCTTTCTCCCTCTCTCTCTATAATTGCTTGGTAAATACTTATCTACACGTTTAGTAGCTCCTACAACAAGATTATGTCCAAATAACATGTTGAAACTCGTTTTTGAAACACACACACACACACACACACACACACACACATATATATACACTAAATCTGTCCAGAATTTTAAGTTTGGTAGAAAAATCGTATAAAATCGAAAACATAAGATAAATGCATGAATTTTATACTAACATGTTGTCTACAACTTTCATGAAGAACACTTCTTCTAAAAATGCACCCATTTTTCCAGAAAAATCGGTTTGTACATGAAGGTCATTTTTGGCCAAAAATAGAACTTGTTTGTTTCTTGATTTTATTTACCTAACTAAGTGGCTTCTAAAAATCATGGGAAAATTCTATAAAATACTAGAGATATAGATGAACATGCTTGATTTTTGTCATGAATTATTTCGGAATTTAAGTTATCGAGATCGGGACTTGAATCGGGAAGAAAAACCGAAAAACATAACACTTAAGTGATTTTAGATGTGTTTTAAAAATTGACCATTAGGGTTAACCCCAAAACGAACCAATAATTTTTATAAGCTCTATAAACATATTTTGAACCTATGTAAAAGTCTCGGGTCAAACCGATCACGTTTGACCACAAACCCGAACATGAAAAACCATCACAGCCTCTTGTGTCGCATTGGGGCTAACCCGACTGCGACACAAAGCCTTAGGTCGCAACAATCAACTATGTCGCAACCTGCGACGCAACAATTACGTCGCAAACGATTTTCGATGTCGCACTTAGCGATGCAGACACTTGTGTCGCACTAAACCGAATGTCGCATATAGCGACACAAACCCCTATGTCGCATATTTCTGATTTATGCGACACAACTCTAGTGTCGCAACCCAGTGTCGCACCGAGTGTCGCAATTCTTAGAATCTTGAATTTCCGATGCATTTTTACTAAAGCAATATAAGCATAAATAAAAATTTTCAAGGGATATGACCCCAGCTTGACCCCAGCCATGGGCTCTGCCCCTTGGACCCATCAGGGGTTGCCACCCCTTGGACCTCGCTACCAGGGGCGCTGCCCCCGGACCCCCGTCATTTAAAAGTTATAAATACTTTTCACACTAAGTGTCGAACAATTACAACAATAAAATTAAATACGATGATACTCGTACATGATATACATATACTTTGATAAGTATACAATACAATGAAACATATAATAATAATACTTTCGGATTATTATTACAAACTGTCACCAACTGGCCGTACATGTTTTCAAAACACAAACAAACAACCAAACAATTGGACATAACTAGTTGAGTGAACAACTAGCATAGATAGTCTATTGAGACATCTACTTATATTTATAACCTTGCGCGTTTAGGATGCCATCAGGTTACAGTCTGTGGACAATACATCAATATTTGCTTTTAGCAACGTATCAGACTCAGGTGAGTCTCACATCCCCGCATTTTTACTGTTTTTACTCCCGGGGTGGGAATACTTGCTCATTTATTTTACATGTGGACACAAGTACAAAACATCGATATATACTGCATGAGTTGTTTTACTAATCATGAAAGTCCTCCACCACATAGTTTGTTTATATGGTTTTAGCGTGAATGTTAGTGTATGGTACCATATGGGAATGACAATCCCCGTCCGGGTTAGCAAGCACTAACTGGTCAAACGGACGCATTATCATTTGTTCATACGAGTGTAGATTAGGCACTCGCAGGGAGGCACCCTCGATCAAGTACTTGATTGTGATCCTAACACCTCAGTTATGCTCAAACTATGGGCTCATGGCAGTAACATACACTTATTTGATTGGTTTCAAACATATTAAATCTTGTGGTTCATACATTATACTTTATCATAAACCTGTGAGCTCACCAGCTTTAGCTGACCATTTTAGCATGTATTCTCAGGTACTCAGCAGCAGTAGGTCTGCTCATTCAGCACACATATATACATAGCTCGAGTCGCATGCAAATTTCAACTACAAGAGATTTTTCTTGCATTCCTATAGTTTGTATAAATTAGATATGTATTAGAATCTCTCAGGATAGATTGTGAACTTGGATACTTTTGTAAACTTCTATTAATCAATGTATTTTGTTAAAATGACGCATATAGATGTCGTTCATTGTATCTTTGTGTTGTGATTACCGTATTAGTCGCGCCCCGACCCGAACCGCTTCCGCACAGTAAATTTGGGGGTGCGACAACGAAAAAGCTGATTCGATATGGCTGAAGATGAATATGATATGGAACTAGTAGATCAATATCCCACAGATGAATCCGAGGACATGGGTAATACATCTGAAGCACATAAGTTTTCGCAAGGTTTTTTGAAAGTTTCCTACTATCGATAACGCGAGTACGTCAGATTTTTTTCCCATATTGGTTCTCAATCTATTTGTTTTGTTAGTTATGCATGTTTTCTTTTAAAAATCAGTTTGATTCAGTGGTTTCTAGAAGTGATTCGTAAAAAGAATGATGGAGTATGTTTTAAGTGTACATATTACAGTGTTCACTGAATTATGTATGCAACTTGTATTTATGCTTTTAATATAATCCTGATAATACGTTCAAAGAGACAATGGGAAGTTGGTGAACCCACAATCAATTGGTATTATGAAAGTTTCTCCGGAGGGCGTACCATATTGGGTGCCCGATGACATAAAACCAGTTGTTGGAATGTCAATTGACAGTACAGACGTTGCTTACGAGTTCTACCGACAATATGCAAACCAATCTGGTTTTCCATCCAAAAAGTCATCGAACAATAGAAATAAACGCAGCCAGGTTTCCCGGAAATACTTTCTATGTTCTAAGCATGGTTTCCCCACCCCTAAAACTCCATACGATAGTGTAGCAGCTAATGGGAAAAAACCATGCAACAATTCATCCCAAAAGTGCGGTTGCAACATCAAACTGATTCTTTCATTGAATAAGGGTACAAATAAATACCAAGTTGAAGAACTCATTGAGAGCATAACCATGATTTGGTACACAATAATGATAAACACTTTCTTACATCTAACCGCAAGCTTTCGTATCCACAAAAACAGGCACCCAATAACCTTTCGACCATAAACATCGGACCTAATCGAGCTTTCAAAATTTTGAAGCAAACTTGTGGTGGTTTTGATAAAGTCAGGGCGACATAGGTAGATTGTAAGAATTTTTAAGTGGGACGTTAACGCTTATATTGGCGAGTATGATGCACAAATGTTGATTGACTAGCTGAAAACCCGGAAACTATGTTTTCCGGATTTCTTAATTGAATACCGTCAGGGAGGTGAAGTTGAATTAAGTGTCTTATATTGGGCCGATGGGGAATAAAAAAAAAACTACATTGCGTTTGGAGATGTAGTCGGATTTGATGCCACATTTCGGATAAACATGTAAACCAACCGATACTCTTTCTAGTAAAGTTTAAATTGTATGCATCATTTGTTCTCATGCCGTGTTTTGGACCCATTATCATTCATTTACGACATGTTTTTGTAGGTACTAAATGGTTTTTGTCCCTTTTACCGGGATCGACAACCATAACCGTTGTGTAACATTCGGGGCTGGCCTTATAAACATTGTGTCACCAACTCAGAAAAATTTCACTACACATCAAGCAAATTAAAAACATTTATAACATTTGCAATACACCATTAATGATAATGATAAAACTTGATGATCGTTTAAGCTCATATTGTTTAGATCTAATCTAGGATCAATGATAACAAAGATAATAATATGCAGCGGAATAAGAACAAATCAATGTTATCACAACAAGTAAACCAATTACCTAATCTTATTAATGAATTAACAAGACGGATACAACTCTATGAATCAGGGTTTTACAACCTTAGGGATAACGAATTTACAAATACAAAACCCTAATTCTATATAATCAATATAGAACGTGTTAACTAACAAGGATCAAAAGACCTTAGGGTTAAAACTCTCTAGACGTCTACATATTTGTGCACACTTTTCTCCTACACCTAATGTCTCTTTATATAATTGAGACATCTAGGGTTAGAAAGAAATCATAATTGTAGTAGGAAACTAATTTAAAAATCTCCATCTTTAGTCCCTCATGTTTAATTCATTTATCTATTTTGTATCATCAAATCAATAATTCTCTACAGATAAGATGTCATTTATTAAAACCATGATTCATAAGCTACAGGATCACGTTGATTCAGAAGACATGTTAACATTTGTATAACTAGACTTTTATATAATTATATAGTTTGTATTATAATTAATCATAACCTACTGACTCAACATTTGTATAACTAGAGTTTTATAGTTTTGAACAAATGTTTTGCCTAATTTAAACCTAAATAATCACTGGCCATTACTACAAATCATGAAATCTAACTAACCTACACTGATTCGCTAAATTATACCTCTGATTCCGCAAAACGATTTCTCACTGAGTTTTTTTCTTTTGATTAAATGTGACGGAACATACTACAAAAACGTCCCAAATGATCACAATACACTATTCTTTGAAAACACCTGAATCAACAAAACACTTAAACATTATGTCACCAACTCAGAAAATTTTTACTACACATCAAGCAAATAAAAAAAGTTACCTTTCACATTTGATTGATTCAGATTTCTTGCTTTCACCATATTGCTTATCACAACCACAACAATTAAATCATGTTTATTCTCTGCACCAAGCCTTGATTCAGTCGCGTAACTTGCCGGTCACAAACTCATGAAACTTGAGTTGTTCGTTGGCTTGGTTTAAGAGGCGAAATTACAATTAGGGTTATGGTTTTGTGTTGGGACGATGGAGAAGGAATAGAATCAGTTTTAATTGTTTACAATTTTGCATGCAAACTGATCGTTTCCCATTTTCTTGCGGGTGGTTAATTCCAAATTTAATGTGTATTGTTTCCTTTTTCTGTGTGACTATAAGGAATGTACAATTATACCCCTAAAGCCTTAAAATTTGTTAAGATATATTACATTTTTCCCATTGACTGATCTCATCCATTGAATCAATAATTTGATGGTCAGGAATGCTTCTCCTCCTTCTCCACCTAAAAAACCTTCTCCCTAGATCCATTCCTACATACATACACATATATATATTTGCATCTTATTTTAGTAAGTTAGTTTTATAAGTATTTAGATGGAGCATCGACGTAGATGAATGTACGAGGTACCAAAGCGTTCTGACGAATTTGAGAATGGATTGGTTTAATTAATGAAAGCTGTTGAGGCTGATCGGTTGAACAATGGAAGAGAGAAAATTTGTTGTCCTTGTAAAATTTTTCAAAATATGGTTTGGTTCATCGATCATTTACAAATTAGTGTACATATCAAAACAAACGGGTTTACGAGAGAGTATCTTTGTTGGTATAAGCATGGAGAAAAAATTGCTAACATGAATAGTGGTGTTTCCGTATGTAATCAAGTTGGTAGTAATGAAAATATTGATATTGAAAGTGATGACAATCATGATCATATAGATGACATGTTAAATGATATGGAGGGTAACGTTGATGAACAATATTATGATAAATTTCAACAACTGTTTGGTGATTCGGAAAAACCATTGTATAGTGGCTATAAAAAATTTACCAAACTTTATGTTGTGTTGAAATTGATGAATCTAAAAGCAAATAATGGATGGAGCGATACAAGTTTTACAAGCCTTTTAGAATTGCTGCATGACATGCTCCTTGAAAATAATGAATTGCCGACTTCGTTATACCGTGCCAAAAAGTTGCTATGTCCGATGGGATTGGAAATAGAAAGGATAGATGCATGTCCAAATGATTGTTTATTGTATAGAAAGGAAAACAAACCCCTAGATAAATGCACTATATGTGGTAAATCACGATATAAGCGGAAAACGGATATTGATCTTGATGATGATGTTGTGAACAACGGCGTCACCGCTAAGGTTTTGTGGTATTTGCCCATCATACTAAGACTAAAATGTTTATTTGTGAACCCCTAAGATGCGAAATTGTTGCAGTGGCACGAGGAGGGGCGTAAAAATGATGGAAAAATAAGACACATGGCAGATTCTCCTCAATGGAGGCGTATAGGGACTAAGTTCCCATAATTTGAATATGATGTTAGAAATATACGTTTCGGACTTAGGTCAGACGGAATCAATCCTTTCGAGATATGAGTAGTCAACGTAGCACTTGGCCAGTACTTCTATGCATGTACAATATTCCGCCTTGGTTATGCATGAAACACAAATACATCATGACATCTTTGTTGATACAGGGGCTAAAACAACCCAGGAATGACATTGATGTGTATTTAGCTCCGTTAATTGACGACATGAAAACATTGTGGAACCAAGGCGTTGATGTGCATGATAGGTATAAGAATGAGAACTTCAAGTTACGGGCCTTAATTTTTTGCACTATTAGTGATTTTCCTGCTTATGGGGATTTGTCAGGTTATGGTACGAAAGGAGCTAAGGCTTAATCCCTTTGTGAAGAAGACACTGCATCGAGATGGTTAAAATACAGTAAGAAAATGCGTATATGGGGCATCAGAGATCACTTCCTTTAGGATACCCGTACCGTGACTTGTCTAACTTATTTGATGGTAATACCGAACACGGAACTGTATGTAGACCAATGAATGGAGTTACTATATTATCTCGCCTTGCAAATGTCAATAATGCTTTTGGCAAAAAAAAAGGAAAAAAAAAGTAATCGAGAAACCTTTGGAAAAAAACAATCTATTTTTTTGGGATTTACCTTATTGGAAGGATTTGGAGGTCCGACAATGTATCAGAGTTATGCATATAGAGAAAAATGTTTGTGACAGTTTGATTGGTTTACTTTTGAACATTCGAGGGAAAATGAAAGACAATCTTAACACTCGAAAGGACATGGTCGATATGGATATTCGACCAAGACTTGCTCCAGAATACACTAATGATGGTAAACGAACTCTTCTACCTGATGCTTGTTATACTATGTCTAAGATTGAAAACACATCTTTTTACCAATGGTTGCACATTATTAAGGTTCTGTCGGGGTATTCTTCCAACATCAAAAGGTTGGTAAAATTAGAAGACAATAGGTTGACTGGTATGAAATCTCACGATTGTCATATTTTGATGACACAAATTATAACACCCCTCATTTCATTAAACATTATAATATTGTTATTCGACACGGAAGCGTAGGTTAAAATATATTATCAATACATTACATCAAAAGTGTACATAAACTTTTGAGAAACTTTCAAAACTTATACATAACACTTTATTATTTCAAATCAAATTACTTCAAACGAGGTGTTATACAAATCCGAACACTACTGAATTAATCAAATCAGATATCAGAGTATACGCTTGTTCTTCAAACATTCCATCCAGGTCAACAGTTTCTTGCTCAATCAATTATGTAATCATAACCTGCAAGAAGTATTTAAAGTGGTGGGATTAGCACAACTGCTAAGTGAGTAAATCAACAAACAACAGACTGACTTAGCATAACACACTTGTGTACAACAAATAATTATATGCACACAACTCATCTGTTTATCACTTATCACATCACTATCACTTATCATCATAGAGGACCGGTGGTTCTTGAGTATCATCCACAAAGAACACTTTCAAACCAAGTGCAGACACATACAGAGGTTTAACCGACTACTTGGTGCTATTACTCATACAACACATGCTACGACAATAAAACTTGTACTAAGACCCTGTGTTATCCAACCAATAGCAATCCAAGCACAGCCACATGCCTGGCCTCCATATCACTTATCACAAATCATCGAGTCACTAATCATCAATGCACTATGGCAATATATATCACGTGATCACTTTTCAACACACTCAACAGGACATCATATCAGGTCAACAATCTATCCACAGTATTATTACTAATAAACCATAATCATCAGTGAAAATCAACAGCAGTAATAATACAACCACCCTTTGTAACAAACCTGTTACAACTAAATCAAACTGAGGGTTATCGATCCACTCACCGTTACCTCAGTCGTCCACTCAGTAGTCTAATATCACTGAGTCTCTTGTTTATCTGAAAACACCACATAACAACACAAGTTAGTAACTTGTCTCAATAACAAACTCATGTTATAATTATATAACATATCACAATATCTCAATTCACAATATCTCATATCAATTATGTTAACATTTATCAATAGTGCTTATCAATTCTACACTGTTTCAGGTATGAACATACAACTCATCTCAAATGCAACATCAACATATATCATCAATACCACAATATTAGTCACATTATAAACACTAGAATCCTACCCACATGATCATAATCAGAATGCGTTTAGTAACATATTATACTACTGCTACTACTAGCTATTCTCATCATTAAGCTAGTTTATTTACTAACTTCATTTCCTTAATTTAATTCATCATTAGACATGTTAACCTAACTTATGTTATCCAATTTATCACCATACATCTTTGCTAGTTAACATGAAGCCATAATACTAATATGAGTCCACAAATAATATGCAGAAACAAAACAGTTATGTACAGATATACATCGCGTCGCGATCATAAAGGATCGCGTCGCTATTGACGCACAATCGCGTCGCTATCATTACCAATCGCATCACGATTATTAAACAGATCGCGTCGCTATCTACTTCCATCGCGCCGCGACCTGGT
Source organism: Helichrysum umbraculigerum (assembly GCA_949592205.1). Classification (NCBI taxonomy): domain Eukaryota; kingdom Viridiplantae; phylum Streptophyta; class Magnoliopsida; order Asterales; family Asteraceae; genus Helichrysum; species Helichrysum umbraculigerum. The sequence goes on along the minus strand of CATIUR010000007.1, from coordinate 29,223,429 downwards.
GTTTCCAGCAGACGCCGAACTGACCAAAAACCTAGCTCCCAAATTCGAATTTCTCACAACAACTCATCAAATCTCTGGTTCTAATCGATGATAACAGTTAACAAGAAGTATATAACATCACATATCATCATGTATCAACTCTAATTCACATAACACATGAATTCAAGTATAATCAAAATCGATCAAATTCAATCAAGATCACTTACAATCAAATTAAGGCTAAAACTAGGATGATGATGATGATGAAGACTGAGTTAGAATCACAATCTCAGATTTAGTTTCAATTCGTGGTTTAGGATTTTTCTTAATATATGTATGTTTAGTTTGTGAAATGAGAAACAAAGAAACCTGGGGAAATAAATCAGAAAGGAGGTCGGCTCCTCCTTGGACCGACTTCAATTTTTACGGGTATAATTTAATACCCGTTCTCAATCTATTAGCTGGATCCCGAAAACCATTTGCGAGTCCAAACCTTTTATTGTTCCGTCAACTATATTAATTTAAAACAATTAATATTTCACTAATCACAATAAGTCCTGAACTTATTTTACCCATTTATTTTCAACAAATCTAACAAAACTATTTCATAACAATTCTTAAATAACAATTTAAAACCAGGAATTAATATAAAACTCCTAACCCAAATTACGGATGTTACAAATCTCTCCCCCTTAAAGAGATTTCGTCCCCGAAATCTAATCCAGTTCAATAATCCAACTGACCCAATCACATAATATCCTCAAAGATTAGTTAATACTCCGGTTTATACTCAAATCCAATGATTATAATCCACGATAATATCACATCCGATCCATAACAATCCATCGATATAATGATTTCAAATCTTTATATAATCCTCGAATACACAATCAACAATCACTCGAAAGTTTCAATTAGAACTACATCCTGATAATCTCAAATCGACTGAATTCCATACAAGACTAGACAGTCTTTAATCCACTAACACAGTTCAATTTCCAGAATTTAGATTATATTCCGTCAATATTTCAAGCTAACAGCTTTCAGTCAATTCACTAAATCTGAAAAGATCTCTTAACACACATTGGATAAATCCCATCAATTCCATCAATGGCTCCTATAATATCAGGTCTCACAATCAAGTCTTTGATTTAATTTATCCATCAACAGTGTCTCCATGAGTTTCAGGCAAAACAATTGTTATAAACTCCAAATCAAAAGTAGCATCATCAACTACTGAATCATAATAGATACACACGTCACACGTTACCCCGTGAGCAACTTATAAATGTAATTACATGTTTTCAATTCATTCCACATTCACATATCCCAATGTATGGCCTTCTATCTTTTCCCCAAGCACATGTACTGTTTCACAATTACAATCAATCCTCAAGTTTCCGCATCATCTTGCATTGATATCATTTAATCAATTTGTCTCAATCAACACAGGTCAAAATCTTATAATCAAAAGATTGACAACAACCAAATTCAACCTAAAATATGGCCCACTATCAAATACTAATTCCAGTCACCTAGGCGGTAACTTGAGTTATCTTATCATCACTTAATTCTATTTCAACATAATTAATAAACACGATGGGAGTAATCTCAAGTCATCACATATCAACATAGTTCAATCCTGTGAATTGTATCACAACACAAAGTCAAATCTTGTTTCAACCCAATTCCACACCTCCCAAGTGATTAACAGTCCGATTCGACTAAAAGGCTCAGTCAAAGTCACATCTCAAAAGTTTCAAATTTACTGCTCGAACTCAAGATTAATAACCTTTAATTCTTTAAAGTTGTTCAACGATCATTTAATACCATCTAAACACTGTCTCCGGATTCATAATACGATATCAACTATAAACTCCAAGTCATAATAATTTCTCCTCTCAGGTAACTCAAGTTATCACTATTAATATCTGTATATCAAACACAACATCATCTCGTCAAAAGTATATAATACTTTGTAAAGTCAATAAGTCCATCAAATGGCACAAAACAACAGTTAAATACAAAACTGTTTCAATCAAATTCAATCCTCAACTTTGGATAATCCACTTTAAACTCATCGCTACAATCAACATGTCACAATCACAAATATGAAGTTGATAAACTAACAAAAAGATAATCTCCTTTTTACATTTCCAAAAACTAGTCACAGTCACATATATGCTCCAATCCAATCTTTATAATAAATCAAAATGTCATTATGTCAAAATTTACAACTTATCCAACAAATTGACATATTCACTTCATTTGATCCACTAAAATCCCATGAGCATTTATTAATCTCAATAATATAGTCAGACTTATAACAATCACACTGATTCAACGAGCAGTCATGATATACCGCTTTTTCAACATACACTCTGAATCATATCAATTCAGTATTTTATCAATTAATCAGGTTAATTCAACAATCTCATCAATTACTGGAAATCATACCATATTATACTGACAATCTCATCAAACACTAATAACTCCTTTCAAATTGTCAACATATCCAGTTCAACAGATTTACAAAATTCACTTAACATTCTGAACTCAACAACATAATTGTTTTCTCATATCCCTAGAGTCAATCACCAGACTCACCCAACAAGGATATCTATTAATTTCTTTCACTACTCAATATTATTTACCCAATTTATACCCAAAGTTCGTATCAACTAAGGATTTACACTAATACAAAGCATCAAATATTATGACCCTATATCAAACACTTAATTCCAGTCACTAACACAGCAACAGAAATTATTTCATTCTCGACTATCTTTATTCTAAAAGAATTAGAATCACTAAGGGTCACTTTTAGTTTATCACATAATCACAGATATAAATGAACATTTAGTTCCAAAACATATAAACACACACCAGTACAGGGTAAATATAGAAATACCTGTAGTGATGTCAACCGTCCTGACAGCTTCATCAACTGTCATCAGAAAATCTGCCAGCTACTGACTGCAGATTCCTCCGCTTATGGCCAGAGGATGACGACGCACCGACCAACCCCGATCCCTGTCTTATCTCCTCTGGACACTGCCCCGCATGATGACCTTCTTTCTGACAATTCCAACATACTTTCTCAGGATTATTACAATCTCTCACTTTATGTCCAATCAATCCACACTTAATGCATCTAGTAGTTTAAGAAGTACACTTTCCCATATGTCGGGATTTACAATCATTACACCAAAGAGATCGATCACCCGAAACACTATGACCCTTTGACTTTCTGCTCTGTCTTTTATGTTTACCTTTATCAGAAGGTTCACTTTCAACTGGATATAAAATCTCTTCTGTGTTCTGTTTATTCTGAGCTCGTAAGTCACTATCCACCAAACGGGCTAAAGCAAAAGCATCTGCAAGAGAACTTGCCAATCTCACTGTCGTACGATACTCTGGTGGTAAAGCTTCAACAAAATGATCTTTCTTAGTTCTATCATTTGGTACCCATTGCTGCACAAACCTCAATTTCTCTGTAAACTGTGCAATCAACTCATCAATAGTCATCTCATCAGTCAACTGTAATCCCATGAATTCCTATCTAATACGTGACACCTCAAACTCAGAACAATACTGTCGACATACCTCATTATAGAAATCACTCCATCGAATAGATGCTTTCTGTTGTTTTGTCAAATTTGCTGTAATCGAATCCCACCAAAACATTGCCCGTCCTTTCAAAAGCTGTTCTGCATAAGAAACCTTAAATTCTTCCTCACATTGGCATATCTCAAGTTTTCTTTCAGTATCCCGTAACCACTCAAGTGTAACAGATGGATCAAATGTTCCATAATAATTTGAAGGTTTACAAGACATAAAGGTTTTAAATGAACCACCCGTTCTCTGTTGATATGGTAATAGAAACACTGGTACCTGATAATTAATAGGCTCTGAAGATGACACCATAGGCTGTTAAACAGTGTTCATAACATGATACAGCAATTGTGAATGCTGCTGAGAAGATCCAATCTGTCTCTCATGTAAATACTGTTGTCTTCTCTCAAACTACAATACTTCATTCTCTGGTTGTAATATATACTTGTCTCTAACTGTGTGCTCCTCAACTAAAAATGTTGTACCTGTCTGACCATGTTTCTCTGTATCCGTCTCTGTATCAAAGACATCCAATCTCGGGGAACTGTTGAGGGTACTGGTCAGGTTCTCGTTTTCTGCCATACCTGTACTCAAAACAACAACTCACAAATCTGTCAATCGTTAGTACTTAATATACTAACCGATTCCCAACACAGCTAAATCCCACATCTGGAATGTTTGACCAACACAACCATATATTTGGGATTGAACACTTACCACGGTTCAATTCACCCAAACCTATGCTCTGATACCAACTTATAACACCCCTCAATTCATTAAACATTATAATATTGTTATTCGACACGGAAGCGTAGGTTAAAATATATTATCAATACATTACATCAAAAGTGTACACAAACTTTTGAGAAACTTTCAAAACTTATACATAACACTTTATTATTTCAAATCAAATTACTTCAAACGAGGTCTTATACAAATCCGAACACTACTGATTTAATCAAATCAGATATCAGAGTATACGCTTGTTCTTCAAACATTCCATCCAGGTCAACAGTTTCTTGCTCAATCAATTATGTAATCATAACCTGCAAGAAGTATTTAAAGTGGTGGGATTAGCACAACTGCTAAGTGAGTAAATCAACAAACAACAAACTGACTTAGCATAACACACTTGTGTACAACAAATAATTATATGCACACAACTCATATGTTTATCACTTATCACATCACTATCACTTATCATCATAGAGGACCGGTGGTTCTTGAGTATCATCCTCAAAGAACACTTTCAAACCAAGTGCAGGCCCATACAGAGGTTTAACCGACTACTTGGTGCTATTACTCATACAACACAGGCTACGACAATAAAACTTGTACTAAGACCCTGTGTTATCCAACCAATAGCAATCCAAGCCCAGCCCCATGCTTGGCCTCCATATCACTTATCACAAATCATCGAGTCACTAATCATCAATGCACTATGGCAATATATATCACGTGATCACTTTTCAACACACTCAACAGGTCATCATATCAGGTCAACAATCTATCCACAGTATTATTACTAATAAACCATAATCATCGGTGAAAATCAACAGCAGTAATAATACAATCACCCATTGTAACAAACCTGTTACAACTAAATCAAACTGAGGGTTATCGATCCACTCACCGTTACCTCAGTCGTCCACTCAGTAGTCTAATGTCACTGAGTCTCTTGTTTATCTGAAAACACCACATAACAACACAAGTTAGTAACTTGTCTCAATAACAAACTCATGTTATAATTATATAACATATCATAATATCTCAATTCACAATATCTCATATCAATTATGTTAACATTTATCAATAGTGCTTATCAATTCTTCACTGTTTCAGGTATGAACATACAACTCATCTCAAATGCAACATCAACATATATCATCAATACCATAATATTAGTCACCTTATAAACACTAGAATCCTACCCACATGATCATAATCAGAATACGATTAGTAACATATTATACTACTGCTACTACTAGCCATTCTCATCATTAAGCTAGTTTATTTACTAACTTCATTTCCTTAATTTAATTCATCATTAGACATGTTAACCTAACTTATGTTATCCAATTTATCACCATACATCTTTGCTAGTTAACATGAAGCCATAATACTAATATGAGTCCACAAATAATATGCAGAAACAAAACAGTTCTGTACAGATATACATCGCGTCGTGATCATAAAGGATCGCGTCGCTATTGACGCACAATCGCGTCGCTATCATTACCAATCGCGTCGCGATTATTAAACAGATCGCGTCGCTATCTACTTCCATCGCGCCGCGACCTGGTGTTTCCAGCAGATGCCGAACTGACCAAAAACC